>CM060963.1:126685076-127285076 GCA_030765045.1 Tenodera sinensis
TTTTTCCACCAATACTAAGGGTGGATGATTGCAGTGCTTTCCCACTGGGCAATGAGGTCACCACATCCCTATGCCAATAACATGTATGTAACAATTAAAATTATATGTTAGGTAGCTAACTAATGTTTCTAAATGGTTTATAAAGAGATTAACATTTGTATTTGGGGTACAGTAAACAGAAACCACAATGAAGTTACAGTCATAAAGCCGGAGAGCTACAGTTTCACACAAATTATTTACACTGTAAGATGATACATCTATTATGCTGAAGTTTAAATTTCCCTTTATGAAGATTGCCACTCCACCATGGATCAGAGGAACACTTCTCACAAAGATATTACACATTACAAAGCTAGTTGGTACATAGATTGGATTCAAGCTCAGAGAGCAAGTGTTCATTTACACATAACACATGAGTAGACATTTTGTCTGGTATTACCTCTAACTGTCCTAGCTTATTTCTGAAAGACTGTATATTAATTTGTGTTACTGTCAGTTTATTATCTGAGAATTTAGAATTATTTAAGGCGTGACCAACACAGTTTTGTTCCAGTGTAGGTAAAAAATGTAATGAGTAGCTTGGGATGGGAGAATTTTTTTTGAAAATATTGGTTTCACATCCTTGGAAGATGATAAACTTAAATACCAAGTTTCGTATTTAACTGACTTTTCATTTTTTAGTTTTGTTCTCATGTACGCACACACACACATACACACACACACACACATGCATGCATACACGCATACAATATTTTTTTTCTAAAAATACCTCTTTTTTAAGATTCAGGGAGTTTCAAAACATGTATAACTGATGAAATCTCAGTATTACATTTTTGGATGGAATACAGTACCTACCCTTTAGATAGTACTTGTTAAATAATACCAACCAACTTACTGATGGTTTTAAATACACTACCTATGTGTGGGCAATGTTTGAGAGGTAGAATCAGGAGTGAAAAATTCCATGTCATAGCCAGGGTTTGAACCATGGATCTTCTGCTTCACAGGCAGCTGCTCTAACCACTGAGCTACCATGGCAACTTGCCAGCATGACATTAAATTCCCTTGCCAATTCATATTTTCCCAGTAGACCAAGGGAATCTCACATCTGAAATAAGGATTCCAAGGGCACGTTATAATTCAGGAGCATTTTTTTAAAACTTGATTGAGCACAAATTTTGAGAAAATGAGTTATTATGGCATTCGGTATGTTTTCGATGCCACTAATCGGTCTGTGAAATCAGATTTTGCATAACTCGACATTTGCCTTGTGTATAGCATGGTGAATCATGAACATTTTTTCATAACTCGATTGAGCGCATACACAGCGATTTTACAAAACTCGATACAATACAGTCTAAATGAAAAGATTTGCCACCTGTCAAGACCCATCACTGACCTGATAATTTGCACTAGTCCGCTAGTTCGATCTTACTTTCCTGGAATTAAATGCTATACAAAAACCATATCATTATTTCAAAGCCTTCCCACGGCTAAATAATATAGAGAATGATTCGTTTGGTATTATTGCTGCACTTTTCTGATTCGAAGGTAAGAGAATGACAATACTAAAGCGCGTTCCACCCTTAGAAGACAGTACACGTTAAATGGAGAGCAGTGTTGCAACATGTACTAGTTGCAAATCTTTCTCCACGCGCGCACGATCCCGAGTTGGCCGAGTCCTGTACTTAGTCCTTCAATTGCTGCTTGACGGGCACTTTTAACTTTAGTATCCCTCCATGCCTTTGTTACTGTATGACCTAAATTTACAAATGACTCATCTGTATAAACAATTGATTTCCCCTGGTCCCTAAACCTTTTTACGTCTTTTAGATATTTATGTCGTCATCTGATGATATCGATATCATCTCTTTCTATTAATGTGCACTTGTTACCCCTTCTTTCATATTCGGACCCCAAATCGTGTAAGAACCGAATAAGAGTGGCCCTTGAGAAATTTGGTAGGGTCTCATCACTGTTGAACTGTGACAAAATTATATTCAGCGTGGGTTGAATATTTGCAAACAGTAAAGAATGAACAATTCGCCGCACTGCACATTGCACTATTCACTATATACTTCTTTTTTCTCCCGCCTTTTTGCTTTCTTTTTCGATGGCGTTCTTAGAGGTCCTTTCATTACTTCCTTTTTAATCCTATATACTACTGTTTCTGAACACCTGATAGCCTTAGCTGTTTCTTTTGCTGCCTTACTTACACGCATTTTACTTAAAAAATAATCTAACACCTTCATAATAATATGGCATTCCTTACTTCTTAATTTACCAATATATCGTCTCTTCCTAGCTTCCCCTTCCAAACTACAAATATTTACAAAACTATTAAACAAATAACGTGATAATAGCTCATAGATTCCATACAGTTACCTACACACACGACTTCTTTTGAACTAATATTAGTGCTGCTCCTTATACTATCTTCTGTGTCAGGCCTGGCGCGAGAATATGCTGAATAGATGAATACCTTTTGTTTGTCCTGCTTGATGAAAGAAAGAAGTTTCAGCCTTTTGGTTTATTTTAAAAACTTTCTCCAACCCTCGTCAACATTTGTTCTTGCTGGTTCCCTGATGTAAACTCAATAACAAAAAAGTTTCACACTGCGTAACTTTTGCAGAGCACAGGTATAAAATTTTCCGAAAACATTTAATTTAAAAAATTGTAACACTTAACTGAGTAAACATAGAGAATTCAAAGTGGGCAGGTAGTTGCACTATAGTTTACTCTACCTAAGAACAAAATATAGAGGCATTCTAGCAGTTAGTTTGTTAGTGCGCGATGAGTATAGAAACAGCACATATCGGACTTTTATTGAAAAAAATGTTTTTTTAAGAAATATGGGCCTATAGAAATGTATAATGACTCTAAAAAGGATATAAACTAATAGAGAAAAAAATTCTGCATAGGATAATGTGTTCAAACCTGAAATTTATAAAAACTGAATATTTATACCATGCTATTAGGAATCTGGCAACAACATGAGGGTAGAAAAGGATGAGGCTAATGGCAGCTTGTATGCGCTAGATAGAGACAGATATATCCCATTTAACTCCATACTGTCATCTAAGAGTGGAACAAGGTATACTTGGCATGTGGTTTATATCAACAACAAACTCTGTTGTCACATACTCTTTCAAAACCTTTTATCAACATTGCTCTCAAAGCGGCATTAAAAAGACCTAACAATCAAACATGTGCCACACTCAGGATAGTGCGGAATTACTGCAACATAGCCTGCTGTTTAAAACCATTGTTTATCACACAGTAAAGAACATTACGTTTTCTGAATCACTTCTACGACTGTGTCACTCGTGTTATATACATAGATTGAACCAGTCTCTCGCAAGCACAAGCTAAGTCATGGATGAAAGTACAGGGTTTGATTCTCCAGTGACTGAATCTGAATGTGGCAGGAAAAATAGAAGAAAACATCTTGTTCAAGCTACAAAACCTAATAAGAAATATAATCATGGAATTCAAGATCATTCATCGAAGTCAATAAAGAGGGAAAGTAAGGAATGCAGAGTATGAGATCTGACATATGAAGACATTAATGATTTCCATAATAAAGTAAAACATCTAAATAAAGTGGACCGAGACAAATTCCTGTTTAAATACGTGACAGTTGATTCTCCAAAATGAAGGAAAGTGAAGGAGGAAAATTCTAAAAGAAAACAATCTGTGAGTATTAAATATAGCATCAGAAAGAAAAAATGGAGATGTTTTATCAATCTGTGCTGCAATTTTTCAGGAAATAGCAGCCATGTCTAAGGATAGACTTTCCCTCCTTGCAAGAAAATTTTATTTTACTGGGAATTTGCCTAAAGAAAATTGAGCAGGGGATAGAACTGGTGCAAAGGACAAGGAGCTTATCATTGAAAAATTATATTAAGAGCTACAGGGGCTGAGAAAGCCACTACAGTAGACGAAAATCTTCAAGGAATTACCTACCACCGGAATTAAATATTAAAAAAACGTGGAAAATGTTTTGTGAAAAAGAGAAAAGGAAAAACTATCCACATGCTCTTTATCCAAATACAAGTTTATTTTTTATATGTTCATTAATCTCTCATTCAAGACACCACACACTGATACATGCTTCATGTGCAAGATGGGACTAATTTCCATAAAACAAGAGACAGATTTGGAGAAGAAGAATGAATAAAGGACAAACTACAGACTACATAAACTTTGTGCAAAGAAGTTTTATACTATAATGAAAGAAGAAAATCCTGATGTAATCAAAATCTGTTTCGATATGCAGCAAAATCAGTCACTACCTAAATTATCAGTAGGTTAAGTGTATTATTCCAGGGAAGTTTGGTTCTATTTTCTTTGCATTATGATTCACTCTAAACCACAAATGAAAAGAATATACACTTCTACACCTGATTGGAAACTGAGTCATCTAAGGGATGTAATCAAGCAGCATCTGCTTTGTTGAATTTTCTGTTAGACCTAGAAAAAAAATGAAGTGTCTTCTATTGTTCATCTTTTCTCAGAATCATGTTCAGGTCAAAATAAGAATAGTGTAGTAATGACCAAGCTCATTGCCCTTTTAGAAAGGAGTACAAAATTTACGTCTATACGTCAGTTCTTTCCCCTACAAGGACACAGTTACATGGCTCCTGATTGTGTATTTGGTAGGATTGAGGAGTACAGAAGAATGGAAAATATTTTGTCACCCAATGAACACTACTGAATTCTGCAATCCCATGGAGTTACCAAAGTTCTCAACAGGGACTGACAAATCAAAACACCGAAGGAGACTACCTGGAAGATTTGAAAGCAAAGCTGCCATTTGTCATAGGCATGCAGCATGTCTTATCGTACAAATAGTCTTCTACAAACACGTGTAATGTTTCTGTAACTGTGCAGAACACTTACAGTGCATTGCCTGTGGAGGTTTCTATTTTCAAATCTGGAATTAAAGCATGCCACAAAGAAATGCTGAGGTCCTCATGTCTACAGAAGATGAAAATAGTGTCCAGTAAGAAGAAGAAAGATGTAAAAAAACTCATGTAATTTTTTGAAATTCCAGAAGCTAAAGGATTTTATGGAGATGTTCTCAGCGACTGTTAAGATATCAAAATAAGCATACACATTATTACTTACTGGTTTAATCACTTTGTATTCTTAAATTTCTGTATTTATTAATTTAATAACTTTGTAACCTTTTATAAATGTCTATTATTTCAAGAGGTAGAACTGGAACTTAAAAATTGAATGCCACAGCTGGGATAAATAAATAATAATTACCGTCTATTATTTCATTAATGTAACAATGTTGACTTAGCCATTTATTGAATTTGTATACCGTACATTAAAATAAATTATGAAGAAATGAAAAGAAAATCAAAACAGTAATAAAAACAATAAAACTAGTAGCAAATTAAGGTTCAGTCAAATTCGTTTGATTCATAGTCTATGTCCTCTATCGAGTTTTGGAAAAACAAGCATTTTTTACCTGGCCAATACTATGAAAAATATGGTTATCCTCTAGGAGTTTCACTGTTGTCTGAAATTGTGCCATGATAATGTTTAGTACTGCCAAAAATAAAATTTGTATAATGAAAGGTTATGTAGTAGAATAAAAAAATATGTTGTTGTTGTTGTTTTCTAGTGCCTTGCATCTGGCAATGAAGTCATTAGCATTCGTGCTTTCCAATACTTTTGAACTGTAGTTTCTTCTGATCTTAATGCTTCACAGGTCTTCAAGTGATCTTCATTCATTTCTGCTGGATCGTTACACAGGACACATATCGGTGAGGCTGAGATACCTATTCTGTAGAGATGACTTGCCAAGCAGTCATGATTTGTCAATAGTCGGAAGGCTGCAACAGCTGTTTTTCTTGATCTCTGGGGGATTATATCTGGATTGGAAAGTAGTGTAATCCATTTTTTATCTTTGGCATTTGTTTCTATTTCTTGTAGGTATGAATGACAAAAATTTTTAATGATCAAGCGTTTTATTGAGGAATATGAGAAATTGAATTTAGACTTTTGTGTTATTGTTGTGGCTTTCTTTGCAAGTGAGTCTGCAGCTTCGTTCCCCATGACTCCACAGTGTGCTGGAATCCATTGGAGATGAACAGTCTTATTAACTTTTTGGAGTTGTGTTAACATTTTGTAGCATTCTCTAATTTTTGTTGACTTCTTTGTAGTATTTGAACATATTCCCTGAATTGCAGCTTTAGAATCCAAAAGAATTACTGCCTTGTTAAATTTATTTAAGGGAAGATTTAATAATTGAAGCCACATACATGAATAAAAAAATATAATTTCTGTAAAAACATCTTTTTGTCCTCTATTGAGTTTTGAAAAAACGTTCCTCAATTGTAAGTACTTCAGGTCCCAGGTTTAACTGAATAACCATCCATTTATAATTGTCATCTGAACTGAGATCTCCTTGTGTGGATTACCAGGAAAAAAAGTTGGAGAATTTAATGTCACATCAGCACATTGGCCATGGTAGCTTAGTGGTTAGAACAGCCGGACAGTAAACAGCAGATCCATGGTTCAAATCCCGGCTATGCCATTAAATTTTTCAGTCTCATCCTACCCTTTCCAATACTATCCTACACATGGCTATTGTGCGGAAGAACAATTAATTGCATTGATTGACCTTATAGTTGGTTAAACTAGAAGCCTGGGACTTAAGTACTAGCAATATTGTAAGTTGCCATTAAGGTATGTTATCTCATATAAACTGAGATTTCCTTATTTGGTTTACTAGTAAAAATGTGAGTTGGAGAATTTAATGTCATATCAGCATTTGGCTATGGTAGCTTAGTGATTAGAACAGCAATTGTAACTGGCAGATCCGTGGTTCAAATCCCGGCTACAGCATTGAACTTTTCAGTCTCGTTCTACCCTTTCCACTAAACTTGATGTTCACTTTGGCCTTTAAACCAAGGCCTCCTAAAGCATTTAAAATAATAGTCCTTTAAAACTAAAATAAAAACAAATTTAGAGACTAAAAGCTTCACTTATCTTAGTAAATATTCCAAGTTCTTGAATTAATATGCTGCTTTTTTTTTTCTCACTTTGAAGTAAAAGATCTACTCTGTTAGTATGATCAGATTCATTCAAAATTACAATTTTATTCCCTTTATCAGCTTTAAATAAATTACATCTTTTTCATTCAATGATTTAATGATCTGATTATTATGGTTACTTTAGGGTGACTTTCATTCATATCCTGCATTTCGTTTTAATCAAAGATTTATCGATTTCATTTAAATCTTGACTGGCAATTTCGATATCTGCAACAAAATCAGCTGTGTTTTTTGAGAAATTTACACTTTTAGTTAGGAAATCGAGTTGTTTCTCACTAGTCACAATTAGGAGCATATTGATTTAAGAACTTGCAGCAATTACTAAGATAAGTGAAGCTTTTAGTTTCTAAATTTGTTTTTATTTTAGATTCTGCTGCTTCACTATTAACAGATTCAGTTTTTTCATTGAATTTTAACATCCTTTAATACAATGAAATTGTTCAACTAAAACTTTCACAATTAGCTCCATGTAATTAATCGCCGTTAATGCCAATAGTAACACAAAACTCCAACACAATAAACAACTAAATGAAACCCAAATTTATAGGAAATTAATAGCATTAACACTTAAATACGGAAATAACTTGAGGTACACAAATTTGTGCAATCTATCTGTATCTTTGCCACTTCTATTGTCATTGTGTGCTAAATACCAACTTGGTATTTAAGTTCAGCATCTTCCAAGGATGCAACAGATGTAATCTTATGGCTCTAACGATTTTGATTCAAATATCACATTTAAGCCATTTTCATAACAAATGAAATGTATATCTTGAATTTTCTGGGAATGTCCTCAGAAGTCCTCTTCATTCGGGGTGAGTTTTGAATCACTGGTAAACTATAAGAGATAGAAAAAATTTAAAATGTTGTTGTTAGCTAATGCTGGATTTCTGACAATGAAGTCATTAATCCTCTTGCTCTACAACATTTATTTTCACTCATAGAGCAATAGCAGTATAGTAACTGCTTTTAAGAGAGCACCATATTTTTATGTTTTGGCGGTCACATCGCTCTCTCATAACCCCCAGGGTCTCACCGACCTGACCGGGAGAATTATCAAAATAAATTCACCGACCATATCCTCTGATTACCAGTCAGAGTACGTATTACATGCCATGACAGGTCAGCATGTTAGGGGTTAAGATTTTAGAGAGAAATGGAGAGATTGGAAAAATAAAGACTCCCTAGCCCTCGGGAACCCCAATAGCATCGGGGTCGGAAGAGAACAAGAGATGACCAAGGTAAGGTCAGATAGAAAAGTTACAGTGAGGAGCAAAACACCAGTAAGTGGAAGTAATGTTCTGCTCAGCTTGGGTACCTTGTGGTCGCCATTCACATATCCCCTAGACGGAGACCCCTGAGTAATTATCATCAATATAAATACCTAAAAACTTTGTATTTGGCACTCTGGATATTATTTGTCTGCCATAAACCAAATTTAAGATTCCTCTGCTTTGATTATTTCTATTTAGCGAAAAAAGGAACATAGATTGTCTTGCTGACATTTGGACCCTAATTAGTTTTCTAGGCTTTGCACAACTTGTCATTCATTATTTAGTAGCTCCATAGTTTCAACAGAAACAAGAATAGTCATATTATCAGTCATAAGTCACAGTGAATGATCTAATTTCAGTTCCTTGTTTTCTATCAAAAGTGACTAACCATTTGCCAGCAATTCCCCCAATTCCATAATTTTCTAACTTATTTAATACGTTATAGTCAACATAAAAGCCTGAGACAGATAAAGAAAGAGTCCTACAACCATCTATTGTTCAGCCTATTGAGAACACTTTATTACTGCATCCTTTGTAGACTTCACAGATAATGGTAACACCCATGTCTTAGAATCTGCTGAATCAATTCAGCTCAAATTAAATGTGCACAAAATGTTCAACCTGCCTATCAACAAAAATAATTTTCATATAATAAATATGGAACTCTACACAAAAAACAAGAGTGACATCAAGCTGGCACTAACTCCTTCCCTCTCTAATGTCAGGCTCTGCTATGTATGGACAACATGCAGGGAATAAAGTATATACAGAATGGAAGTAAAATAATCCACCAGACTGGAAGAGGTGAGAGAGAGTGGATGTAAACTAACAAAAAATTCCAATAAATTCTTTTAATTTAATTAGATAATTGCATTTGAAGGTGAGAGTATGTGGCAACGTGATGCAACCTGCTGATTGGGTACCCAGCTTCTATCAGCAGATTAATGAACTATTCTGATGCTCTATAAAAATTGGATTCTTCTTTTAAATATAATGTGCACCTCAATTTAAAAGGCTTGGGGAAGCATTATGTGCTACAGCTTATAATGTGGAGTATATAACTGTGTACAATAATATAGGGTTATCGAGAAATAGATCCGCAGCTTTTGTGTAGCCAAGATTCCTCTAGAGACGGAAATTCCGGTGGTAGCACTGGTTACTGCAATCTTATGGTTTTAATGTTCAGCAAAATAAAAATCTGATAAATTCACATATGTAATTCATGAAAGGTAATGCAGATAAACAGCAGTACCAACAGTGTCTCAAGCAGTAGGCGCCATCGCTTTGCAGAGGAACTTGTTGATAACCCTTTAGTTATATACTTCATTATTCACCATCATTGAGCATTGTCTGTTCTCTTGATGGTTCTCAACATAACCTTGAGACAGAATATTGACCAATGGAGGGTCGTTCATGTAAATATTTTTGTAAGAGTGTGTAAATTTCTAATTCTTTTAATTTGGGTGTATCAGGGACTTATTTTTCAATATTCAAGATAGCCAATGTTTTCTTGTCACTTCGTGTTCAACCAATGAGAACTGTTGCGCGGATGAATACAAAAGAATGGCGGTGTTGCGTCGGGAAGACGCCGGGGGACTAGTTTCATTAGCGTCTGTGAGCTCAAGTTGAAAGGATGTGTTTTTCTTATAGCGCGTGAACATGTAACTTTCACCCAAACCTTTATACAGTGTAGATTCTACCAAACTGTGAAGATTGTTGATTAATTAATATGGTGCTAAAAGTGTAAATTAACGAATAAATATATTGTGATAAAGGAACGTTGATTTATGCATTCCATTCTGTGACCTCGACCCTGAAGATAAGAGTAGCGTCTGATATCAATCAAACTATTACATCATTCAGTAAAAACATTATCTCCGGTATGCTATGTAAAGAATCTTTTCCTGCTGATGTGGAAAGACTTATTATTATAAAATCCGTACCAACCTTTTGTTTAAGATTTCATATTATTCAGTTTGTTTCATGCTGTCCATCTCTTGGTTAAGAGTACCTATTTGACTGTGGAAAAGGTTGTCAGAAAAGGAATCTTTTTTCCATTTCCTTATGAATTCTCTGCATCCTTCAACAGGTACCTTACCATTTTGAAAATCCATTTGTCCCAAGTTGTGGGCTTTCAGAATGTGTAAATAGAGCAAACTTTTTATCTATTTACTTTTTCAGTCTTTCAGATATATTTATTAGCCATTAACCAAGAATCTTAAAATCTCTCAGGTAAACACAAATAAATAAGATCTTTGAACTAAATGGACTCTTTGTCTAATATATTCTAGCTCAATAAACTCTTAATTCTTTAAGATATTAATGCTGGGTACCTATTTTTTTCACATTTGATATGCTGTAAAATATGTGTAATTCAGACTGATAAAGTAGTTTTATAATATACCACAAAAAAATCTCAATCTTTGAGGCAAAAAGAATGGCAGAAAAGTGCACCTAAGTGGTCAGGTACAAATCCGATGTGTTATCACTTTCTTAAAACACCATAATGTTGATTTTTATTCCATTAAAGCATACAAACCATGCTTTAAAATATCTAACAATTCTCATAAATACAAATAAGGAAAGTGGATCAATGCTGAACGTAACTAAAGAGATATTTTTTCGATATTATTGTAGTCCTATGTTCTGAAGTCAAATTACAAGTCACAAGGAAGCTTTCATTAACAGCAATGCCAACTAAAATATGTGAAACTTGCAAAGCCGAATTGAGAAATAAGCGATGTAATCAAAGCACATACAGAAACATAAGTATAATTTTCGGGCTTTCTCCAGTGAGCTACGGATTCTATTGTGCACTTTGTTTTTGAGGAATAAATGTTGCTGAATTGAAGTGAATATGATATTTAAGCTTGACCTTCCAGTTTAACAAGACAGTATATTGTTTCAATGCAATCCACAACCAAAGCCAGTGTTTCTGGGTCATAGGTACCAAACTAAAGCTGCTGTGAAATAAAATATAAAAAAAAAGTAAAAAAAATGTCTGTATTGTAACAAAATATTTTTAATTTAGCCTTTTACTGCCATTTTTGTATAAGTGTTACTTTCTACTTTGATTAGTCACATACATATTTTTTTGGAAACTTTTGTGCCATTTAAAATTTTAAAATCACAGTGTGCTTCAAAATAATATCAAGTTGCTGTTGAATAATGTAAAATTTGAGATGTGCACAATTTGGTCTGAGTGACATTAATACATTACAGGTTTTATACTCAAGTGGACTTTTATATCTTTTCCCAAACAGGCATATTTAGATTACATATCATTTTATGTTCATGATGTGAACACTTAAAAAGAGTGCCCATTTTCCATTCTGTGCCATCTCCAGTGTACAGCATGTAAGAAATTGGTTGAGACTGTAAAATTAACTTTGTAGATAAGTTTCTTTTTCAACTTCAATGTTAAATATTTAACAATTTTTTTTTAAAAATAAAAAGTATGTTTAATACATTGACTTATGGACATATTTAAACATTTTTTGATACATGACTTCCTTTCCATCCTCACTTTGTTTCCCAAAAATTTTACCTGAAATTCTGTTGACTTAAAAATGTATCATAGGTAAAAGAAATTAACTGGAAGCTGCAAAAGGACAGAAAATTCTGGTCTAACTTCCTGCCTCATACTTGCACTTAAACATCACTCATTTTCCTTCTCTGCTTTTCTCCAGCTAATTGTGTGTCTTGCAAGTAATGGACTGCACAAATCTAGTACAATTGAAGCAAAAATTTTAAAATGTAGATGTCACTTAAACACACGATTTATCACATACATTTTTGTGTGGAATGAACCATTTCAGAGATGTTCCTTGTTATTTGTTTTAATTTTCCAACTTATAGCTTTCTCAAATAGGAATACATTATTCCTGTTTTTATCCCTTGGCCATGAAAAGAGAACAGAATTCAATAGCACCAGCTGATGCAGAAATTTGATAGAAATTCATTTGATGACGATGGTGTCTAGAGATCACCACTTGGCTTGGGCAGTCATACTTTTACATAAGACACAATTTATACTAAAGTGAACAGAACATTTATTCATAAATAATAATTGCAGTCAATTGAAAATAGTAAATAAATAATGATGATATTATAAATAAATTAAATAGAGATGTAAAGAAGGAGAAATAAAGGAAATAGTGGGGTTTGAGGTTAGCTTTTTGAGATGTTACATTTTGAACTTTCCTAAGCATCAGGATGCTATAGGCAAGTGAACGTCTTTACCGAGTTTCTCGGCTGGGAAGTAGAAGATAATGGACGCATATAAAGTGTCATCTTAAAATATCACATACATCAATGTGGATATTCAATTGATATCCAATTAATAATGGACAAGTGTTAGTGAAGTTTCTGTGGAGTACATCTGATTTAATAGCACAATGAGATAAGTGAATATTTTGCCATTTTCAAGATGGCATCTCTCATAACGTGTGATTGCAAATTCAGACATTAAAGTGAATTAATACAAAGAAAATCACTGGTCCTTTTTCCAACGTACCCATGAGAAAGAACTCATTTCAAAAGTGTTTCAGCCAACCAGGAAAATATTCAAGATTGCTGACTTATCATGGAGCATCAACATTGAAGTTGCCTGCAGCTTTTACAGACATCTCACCTCAACATAGGGCTTGAAAATAACAACAGCTGCCCCTATAGCTACATATACTTGTATACTAGTTACACAGCTCTTGAAAGATTTGACTATCGCTTAAAGCCCACTATATTCCCATATTCCCCTCACACCTACAAGAAAGTTAGCAATAATATAAATTCTTCAAATGTTTATCTTGATTAACATGAAGTAGACAGAGGAATAAGCATTTGTAAGAATAGTGTGTCCAAGGGCAGAGAAAGTCATGTGAGTGCAACACTTTAGATTTTTTATTATTATTTATGTATTACAGAAAATTAATACTATATCTGGGAAACAAATAATATCTGGTCACCCTTAAATGCCAAGAGTGCAACACCTTGAATAATACCTCAGCAGCTTCTGCAACATAGAATGCAGCTCCTAATAGCCTTTTGTGCCAGAATACGGACAAAATTACCTGAAAATACAATAAAAAATATACTGATAATTAACAGCAACAAAATAGCAATAGCAATAACAAAATCAACAATAATCACAATGATGATACCATACAAGGAAAAAGATCAATATGAAGAAATATAAAAAAATCACCACAAAATTGTCTGTACCAGCCAAGAAAATCTTCTGCCGAAGCTTCTAAAAACTGCACCATTAGCATTTCAAACATATCAGGTTTAGCATCAGTACTTCCAAAAGCCAACAAGAACCTAAAGGTGGAGATAGTTGCCCATGCAATAACATCCAATATAAACTAAGACAGGTGAAGCAAAGTACATTAAGTAAACTATAATGTTTTACAATATTTTTTCCCTTGCTTTAAATTGTTAACAGTATTATTGTCAGAATCACATAACATTATGTAGAAATACAGTAAAGCTAGCAGTTAGTTATTGATATTTAATATTACTATTGTTATTGTTACTACTACACAGTGGCAGCTCATGAATTTTTTACCTGGAGGGCTCAGGGAGTCTATGTTAAAATGAAGACTTGTTATGCTAAGAATGTCAAATCATACCAAAGAAAAATACTGATGCAATTACCTTTCATTTAAACTGGAACTCCATACAACAGCTCTTCTTGCAGAATTTCTTAATTACAAGCTCGTTGAAGTCAGGAATTTCAGACACCAGCACTTTCTCTATCGATAACATGCCTAATGCAGTCAATCTTTCCTCATTCATGCGGTTCCTCGAGAATGTTTTTATTAGTTTTAATTTTGAGAAGCATCTTTCAGTTTTGGAGGTAGTCATGGGCAGTGTAATTAGTATTTTAAGTACTTTAGATATTTCTTTGAAGGCGGTGGTATCCAAACCGAAGGAAATGAACTTCAAAATCTTCAAACAGCCACTTACATCACTTTCACCATATTCTGGTTGGGAATAGAAAATGCAAAGTTCTGTCTTACTAGTAGTAGTGGTGGGGTTTAGGGCACACAACTGCCAGTGTTATTAGCGCCCTAATGAAACAAACCCGTGTGGAGTTGCCACTCCCATTGGGCACCTCCCCAGGTGGCGGATAGGAGAAAGCTCGTCAAATATGACGGGTACCGGGGAAATAAAATACCTGGGGCGGACCAAAGGCGAAGACCATAATGGCAGTTCTCGACGGAAAAGATAGAAGGAGTCGAAAAGACAAGAATGGCGGAAGTGGCACCCTGTCTCTCAAGCGGTAATAGAGAGAGAATCTGCTGCCTTGTAGATTTTATGATGTGGGAACGTCAAAGGCTAGGAGATGCTCACACTCCGAATTCAAAGTGTGGGGAGTAGGTGGAACTCCATAGCTGGGTAAAGGCAATCCACCTAAGGGAAGGAATACCCGAGACAAACCTACTATGCAATGGGCTGGCAACCCTTTCATAGGACATTTAAATTACTTAGATTCTTCATAGTAAAAGGAAAACGGCTGGTTATAACGGTAAACGACCTGGACATGGAAAAGGACAATGATTTGGCATTGCGGATAAATTGAGAGTAGCAACATGGAATGTTAGAGGTTTATATACTAAAGAAGAACTGGAGAAGGTAATTAAAGAGAAGAGAATTGATATATTGGTAGCAACAGAAACTAAAAAGAAGATGAAAGAAACCAAAGACCTGGATAATAATATAATGATCTACAGTGGAGTACAGCAGAATGTAAGAGCAAGAGCAGGTGTAGCTATTTTCATAGATAATAAGTGGAGACCGAAAGTAGAAAGTTATACTTTTGTGAATGAAAGAATTATAATAGTAAGAATGAAAATATGCAGAGGTCACCTTACAGTGATAGGAATATATGCTCCAGAAGAAGGGAAAAAGGAGGAAACAGAAGAATTTTATGATCAATTGCAAACACAAATAGATAAAATAAATAAAAATCATTTAATAGTATGTGGAGATTATAATGCTAGAGTAGGGAAAGTACCTATACCAGAAATAGTAGGAGATTGTGGAGAACCACATATGAATAATAATGGGCAAGTACTTCGATAATTTGCCAGTATGAATCATCTGAAAATTACGAACACATTCTTCAGAAAACGGGATATTAATAAATATACATGGACAGCTCGAGGTCAAAGATCCATTATTGGCTATTTTCTGATAAATGATAAATTGAGACCCCAGTTGAAAGATGTGCATGTATACAGAGGATGTGATATTGGATCGGATCACTATATATTGATATCAAAATTCAAATTTTGGTCAAAATGGAGAAAACTAAGAACCAGACAAAATATAACCCAGGAAGAAGTATATAAAGTATATTTATTACAAGAGGAAATTATTAAAGATCTATATCAGAAAAGACTAGAAAAGTATCTATTAGAGACAACAACTGAGGAATATTTAGAAAATGAATGGCAAAATGTACTAAATTGTATATACAAAGCAGCATATGAGGTATTAGGGTAGAAAAAGAAAATTAGAAGCAAGAAAGGTTTAAGAATTTGGAATGAGAAAATAGAACAAATTATAAAGGAGAAGCAAAAGGCATATTTACAGTGGATACAGAAGAACGGTGAAGAAACAAGAAATGCCTATAAAGGAAAACACAATTTAGCAAAACAAACAGTAAGAAAAGCTCATGAACAATCATGGGAAAAATTTATTAGCCAAATAGAGCATGACATACATGGGAGACAGAATTTCGCTTATAAAGTTATAAAACAATAAGGATGAAAGAGATGTAGCAAGAATGGAACTGATAAGAAAAGCCACTTGGATAAAGCATTACAAAGAATTATGGTATAAGGATGCACCACAAAATAATAAAGATGACGAGGAAGAAGAAATAGAAGGAACGGTTGATTTAATAGATCTGGAAGAGCTAAAAGACGAATTGAAATTGATGAAAAATAGAAAGGCACCTGGAGAAGATAAAATAAATGTAGAGCTTTTAAAGAACGGAGGAATGTGTATTACATTTAAGATTATTACATATTATGAACAAATGTTGGATAAAAGGAAAAATCCCAGAGAGATGGAAAGTGGCAGAAGTGGTATCACTGTTTAAAAAAGGTGACAGAAGACAATGCAAGAATTACAAAGGTATTAGCCTACTGAATTCAATCTATAAATTGTATGCTAGAATAATAAACAATAGAGTGAAAATAATAGCTGAATCCCTGATAGGTGAAGAACAAAGTGGTTTCAGGAAAGGAAGATTGACAACAGATAATATTTTCATATTGCAGCAGATACTGGAGAAAAGAAGAGAATATAATCTGCAGACACATATAGCATTTATAGATTTCCAGAAGGCTTTTGATAATGTAGACCGAGAAAAGCTGTGGATCATAATGAAAGAACAAGGCTACCCAAGACATTTGGTAAAGACGGTGAAAAGTTTATTCGAGGATACTAAAATAAATTTAGGATTCAAGACAGGAAAAGCAGAAGAAATTTTAACTAATAAAGGAGTCAGACAAGGGTGCCCAATGTCACCGACACTTTTTAACATCTATGTTAATAAAATAATCCAAAATTGGAGACAGAAAATTGACGCAGGCATAAAAGTAGCCCAAGGAAAAATTTTAAATATTTTATTATATGCAGATGATGTAGTAATTATACAAGAAACAGAAGATGATCTACAACGTTCAATACACCACCTTAACCAAATATGCAAAAGTTTTAATATTGAAATATCAATAGAAAAGTCAAAAATAATGGCAAACTGGGGTAAAATACCAATAAGGTCGAAAATAGTCGTTAATGATAAAGTATTGGAACAAATATCCTCCTTCAATTATTTAGGGTGTGAAATCACCAATGAGAAAGATAAAGATATGAACAAAAAATTTATGAGATTTCAAACAATAAACAATCTGTGGAACAATTCACAAAACCCTAAAGAATAAAACAAGATCTGAAGCAAGAATAAATTTTATAATACCATGGCGGTCCCAACGTTACTTTATGGATGCAAAAACTGGGTACCTACACAAAAAACCATCAGCAGAATACAAAGTTGCAAAATGAGATTCTTGAGAAGAACAAAAGGATGTACAAGAGAAGATAGAATTAGAAATGAAAATATAAGAAATGAATTACAAGTGGAAGCTATCACCTCAAGAATGGATAGGTACAGAAGAAGATGGTTTGAACATGTTGGAAGAATGGATGATACAAGACTGCCAAAAGTAGTTTTCCAATATAGTCCTAAAGGATAGAGGGACATAGGGAGGTCAAGGAAAAGATGGAAGGAGACACTGTGAACACAGAACAGGCAAGAGCCTAATCCATGAAGTGAAGAAGAAGATGAAACAAAAAAAATAATAATAGTGCAGGCCCCATGCCTGCATGATAAAAAGCTAAAATGAGTCAACTATTAAAAGAGTGCCAGCAACTAAAAGGGTAACATTAAACGCAAAGGCTCACAAAGACAAAAGCGAATCACATCCATTAGGAAACCACCAAACAAAGAAACAAAATATGTATAAATACGGCCGCCCATACCGCTGAGCCGAATGAAGGTAAGCAATTGCTCTACTGCACTGAAAGTGTCTTTAAGCACCTCAGGAAGGCTGGCTGGCATACTCAAGGACACACATAGCTGAGCTAAAAACTAGCACTCAAGTAAAACATGTCGCACTGTCAAAGGGTCATTAAAGTGAAGATAAAAGGTGACTATGACTAAAACGACAGTGCCCGATGCGCAGTCCCACTAAAATCACTTCCTCGCGACGAGAGGTGCGTGGGGAAGCCCTCCAGGTCACTGGGAGGGGTTTCACCTCCCTAAGTTTGTTCCCTTGAAGACCACTCCATGCAGCACTCCAGCATGAAAGGAGGGCACGACATAAAACTAATCTAAAATCATCTGTGGGAACTTTAGTGCTAAAAAGCGTAGGGGTTAAAACTGCTGCCTTTGCAGCAGAATCGGCAGCCTTGTTACCTTGCAGGCCTACATATTCAGGCACCCACATTAAGGACACGGTAGTGCCAGCACTAGCAAGTGAGTGAAGGATGTCCTGGACATGCTGCACCAATGGATGGTAATTGTACAGGGTGCGTAGGCTCTGAAGGGCACTCAAAAAATCAGAGCAAACAATACACCGTTCCACGGACTGCCCACACACATAGGCCTGATATATACCAAAAAGCTCTGCCGTAAAAATCGAGCACTGCGATAAAAGACGAAAGCTAAAACTCTGGTGACCGTGAACAAAAGCACATCCTACTCCCCTATCGTCCTTCGAGCCGTCAGTGTGAATAAAATAGCAGGAACCGGACTGCGCCTGAATATCTAAAAAGACCGAACGAAGGACTGAATCTGGCATCGACGACTTCGGCAGGGACAGCAAACTCAGATTGATATGGATCGCAGAGCGAAGCCACGGGGGAAAGCGCGTTTCTCCCTTAGAAAATGTAAGCGGTAAATCGGCGTCCAAAAGCCGAAGCAGCGAGCGAAACCGAACGTCAGGATGGAGTAAAGCCAGGGAGCTCGTTGAATATTGGCGGTCTAAGCTGTCATTAAAAAACAAATTAAAAGACGGGTGTTCTGGCAGACTAGAAAGTCGACAAGCATAGCTGCAAAGAAGAATATCGCGCCGATAACTAAGGTGGAGGTTCAGCAGCTTCCGCGCATAGGCTCATAACAGGGCTCGTGGGAAAGGCGCCAATACTCAAACGGATACCACGGTGATGTGTAGGATTGAGGCGATTTGAAACCGACGGTCGAACTGAGGAGTACACAACGCAACCGTAATCAAATTTCGATCGGACCAGTGCTCGGTATAAGCGTAAAAGAGTGGTCCTATCAGCTCCCCATGATGTGCTACCTAAAACACGTAAAACATTAAGAGAACGTTCACACCTTGCCTTTAAGGACGAAACATGCGAAGACCAACTAAATTTTCGGTCAAAAAATAATCCCAAAAATTTCATCTCATCTGCGAATGGAAGTGCATCCGGGCCGAGGCGTAGCGAAGGCGGTAAAAAGGCCTTCCGGTGCCAGAAGTTAACACAGACAGTTTTCTCGGCGGAGAACTTAAAGCCGTTGTTGACACCCCAAGTGAACAAGTGGTCTAGACACAATTGGAGGCGGCATTGCAGAAGAGAAGTCCGCCGAGAACTTAAATAAATGGCGAAGTCGTCCACAAAGAGGATGACACACCAGCAGGAATGCACTCCACAATGGCAATAGCGAATAGTGTGACGCTGAGTACCGAGCCCTGCGGTACTCCGTTCTCTTGGATAAAAACACGAGATAAACCCGAGCCCACCCTTACCCGAAAGATTCTATCCCGCATAATAGCCCGAATAAAAAGGGGCAGGCGACCACGAATTCCCCAGTTATGGAGAGTGCGAAGAATTCCATGCCTCCAGCAGATGTCACACGCCTTCTCTAGATCGAAAAATACAGCAACCATTTGGGTCTTCCTCAGAAAGCCATCCATGATGTAAGTGGATAAGGATACCAAGTGGTCGACCGTTGAACGGAAGCGACGGAAACGACGAAAACCACACTGAACGTTGGACAGCAGATGAGTTCCAAGCCACCACGTCAATCCCCCATCGATCATTCGCTCCATCACCTTGCAAATGGCACTGGTGAGGGAGATCGGACGATAACTGGAAGGGAGATGGCGATCCTTTCCAGATTTTAAAATCGGGACGATTGTGGCTTCACGCCAAGCGGAGGGAAATGTGGCGGTGTGCCAGATGCGGTTATACAACTCTAAGAGAAAAAGTTTACCAGCCGAAGACAGGTGTTGTATCATGAACTTGTGGATACCGTCCGGCCCTGGAGCGGAGGGTTTGGAGGAGGCAGAGCCCACTCCAACTCCTGCATGCTGAAAAAGGCGTTATAACACTCCCGGTTAGAACAGGTAAAGGAAAGATTTTGAGGCTCAGCCCCATTCTTGATCGGTAGAAAATCCGTGTGGTAATGAGAAGAGCCCGACACAGCAGCAAAAGTTTTGCCCAGAGTGTCAGCGACAAACAGTGGTAATGTTTTGTATCCGAAGACCGGGTACAGTATACGGCGAAGCTTTGCCGGCCACACGACGAATCTTATCCCAAACTGCAGACGAAGGCGTAGAGATGTTAAACGACTCTACAACATGGAGCCAGGATGTCCTCTTACTCGCCTGTATGATGCGACGAGCCCTGGCGTGCGACTTCTTGAACGCGAACAGATTATCAAGGGTAGGGTGGCGCCGAAACACCCGTAGCGCCACTCGCCACGCAAGGACAGCCACTCGGCATTCGTCGGTCCACCAAGGGACCGGTAAACGTCTCGGATGGCCAGACGACGAGGTATAGCACGCTCGGCAGCCGTAAGAACAACGGATGCAAAGTGAACCACCATCCGGTCAACGTCTTCGAAGACGCGATCATCAAATACAGCCAAGCGAGTATAAATGGGCCAGTTCGCTCTGTTGAGACGCCAGGAGGGTATATGTGGCGAAGGTACGTGGTGAGATAGCAAGCTGATAACACAAGGGAAGTGATCGCTGGAGAAGGTGTCAGAGACGACGTTCCACTCAAAACGATGTGCAAGCTGAGCGTTGCAAACTGGTAAG
Source organism: Tenodera sinensis (assembly GCA_030765045.1). NCBI lineage: Eukaryota > Metazoa > Arthropoda > Insecta > Mantodea > Mantidae > Tenodera > Tenodera sinensis. The sequence goes on from CM060963.1 coordinate 126,706,047, forward strand.
TCCAGGTGAGAGGAAGTGCCAGTAGAATCAGAAAGAAAAGTTGGTTCACCAGTATTTAGTAGAGAGAGAGCTCTGTAGGAAAAAGTCTGCTAGGTGTTTTCCACTTACGCAAGCCCTATCTGAACCCCAAAGGGGGTGGTGGGCATTAAAGTCTCCCAACAAAAGGCAGGGCGTTGGGAGTTGCGACATCAGGTGGGACAGGTCAGCTATTGCGAAGGTGGAAGAAGGTAGATAAATGGAACAGAGAGTAAAAGAAAAACCAAATAAACTCAGGGTAACAGAAACAGCTTGCAAGGGAGTGGTAAGATAAAGAGGTTGGTAAAAGACATCGTCACGAATTACGAGCATGATACCTCCATGAGCAGGAATACCAGGTTCCGGTGGGAGGTCAAAGCGCACCGGAATAAATCCTGGGAACGTAAAGGAGTCCTGCTGGCGAAGCTTTGTCTCCTGCACGCACAGTACGCTAGGGGATAGCGAACTAGTAAGTACTTGCAGGTCGGTCCTATGTGCACGTATGCCACGTATATTCCACTGAATTATGGACATCCTGTAACGAAGGGTATAAGCTGTCGATTACGGTCACTTGACCAGCGGTTGCCACTTCAATTTGCCCTTCTGAGAGCGCGTGGGGCTAGGACTGTTTGGAGCAGATGGTTCGTGCTCCATAGGCTCCACAGACGGAGGAGGCTGTGTCACCACTAAAGGAAGATAAGACAGTTTACACAGCTAGGAGCAGATAGACATGCTCCGTCATGGGCGTTCTTTCCACAGGTGACACAAACAGGAACCGAAGCTTTACAAGAGGTCTGTGTATAGCCATAACGTTGACACTGAAAACACCGCATTGGACGCGGAATATACCGTCAAACGTTAATCACCTCATAGCCGGCCTTTATTTTCTGAGGGAGATCGAGCCGATCAAACGTAAGAAACAGAGTACCAATATCAATCTGTACTCTGTCACGCCTAGTGCGGACCCGATAGACAGATGTTACTCCCTGGTCAGATAAGTAACCCTGAATCTCTTCCTCCAGCATACCATCCCACAAGTGGGTGGTTATGATGCCCTTGGTACAGTTGAGGCTCCTGTGCTTCTCAACACGGATAGGATATCCGTGGAGTAGTTTCGCCTTCAGCAACTTGTCGAACTGGGTGGACGTATACGTTTCAACAAGTAGCGATCCTGTTCTTAGGCGGGTACATGATTTGACCGGGCCGGCTATTTTGTCGAGACCTGACTGTATCACAAAAGGGTTTACCTTCAGAAACGTCTGAGCCTCTCCCGTCCTACTGATGACTAGGAAACGAGCGGTAGGAGCTATGTGTAGCTCTATTTCATTCACTTGTCGTTTTCTTTTAATAGTTTTATTGGCCATAGAAAAAAGCTTCAAATTTCATTTCCCAGTGCTCCCAGCCCAACAAAGGGTCATCCCACTGGGATGACAGGGCTACACAGGGGATATAGCGGGCTTGCCGTACCACTTACCCTGGAGTTTGGTGCATTACCTAGTCCTGGCCGATTGACTAGGGCTGGGTTAGTCCCTAGCCTCCTGTTTAGATAAAGCAGAAACCAAACCAGTTTATTGAAAATGCGCACCCTCCCCGAATTCAAAAAGAAAACTGGACCGAGCTCAGATACGCATCCCTCAACCAACCTTTCCACCGACATGGGTCTCCACGTGGGTGGGCATTTTGACTGACTCCGTCACCACGAAGAGCCCACATCGAGGGAGTCACTTGGCTCGGAGCCCCAGGTGTGCCAAACCCAAACTTACCATAGTAGGTCCCCCTCGGGGGAACTTGTATCTACAGTGAATCTTTATTGACATAGGGGAAAGCTTTACAAAAACTGTGAATGCTATCTAGGGGTAACATTTTTCTGTAATCTTCATATTTGCCCTGCAGAAACAGCTTTGCGCCACAAAGGTGATCTGTGAATTCAAAACGATCTCTCGTTTGGAAGAGAATTATGTCAGATTTCTTTTGCAGCAGAATGTAAATTGTGTGTATGTAATCCACATCTCTTTTTTTGTTGTGGTTCCTCAGATATTTTTTCTAATTTTCAAAACAACTTACTGCTTGCTGTACCTTCACAACAGCTGTTTCTACCTTTTGCAGCTGATCATGCAGAACGTCAACATGAGGCATAAGTTTGCTGAAGAAGTTCAACCAATAGAGAAAAGTGTAGTCGTTCAGCCATTTTAAGAATCCTGCTGCCTGGCTGATTGTATTGAGATTGAATATTTTCAAAACAAATTATAAGCGAGGTTTTGTGTTTCACGATGGATTGTACCGACCTAGAGTGAAAATTCCATCTAGTTTCTGAAGGTCTTGGTATTTGTTGCTCACAAATACCTTCTAAGACAGAAGTCCTTTCAGAAGAGTTAGAAAAAAATGTTGTTGTTGTTAGCTAATGCTGGATTTCTGACAATGAAGTCATTAATCCTCTTGCTCTCCAATATTTTTCACTGATGGATTTGGCATTAGAAGTGGCCGGGCATATTTGAAGGTGGTCTCGATCCATTTCCTCTTGCAGATCACATAGAGGACAGAGTGGTGAAGAATATATCCCAATTCTGTTTAAATGTTTTGCCAGACAATCATGTCCTGTAATCAACCTGAAGGTAGCAACTGCTGTTTTTTGAGGATACTCAGGAATTACTGTTTGAATGTTTGGTAGTTCCCATCTTTTATTTTTTGATTTTTCATAGTAATATTTTTCAATAATTTTTTTGAATTCAGAGTTGACTAATCTTTTAGCTGCATAAAATGGTAGATTAACTATTGATTTCTGCACATTGCCAGTACCCTTTTTTGCAAGAAAATCAGCTTTCTCATTACCACTCAGTCCACAGTGAGCTGGTATCCATTGGAAGACTAGGTGTTCTTGAAGTGCTGTTAGATGGGTAAGGATTTTCCAACATTCTATAATTATTTGGTTTTTTGGTGACAACTTGGAAGTAATTGCTATAATTGCTGCCCTGGAATCTGAGAGAATAACTGCTTGCTGAAAATGTGAAATTCTTTACAGAAGATTTTGTTGGGCCATTCGAATTGCTTCAATTTTTCCATCAAAGTTTGTAGTTCTATAATTTAAAGATTTGTAATAGGAAAAGAGGTGACATGTGACTCCAGCACCTGCTCCATCTTGGTTTGATATAAATGATCCATCAGTATAAATATGGAGCCATTCGTGTTCTGAAAATCTAGTATGGATTGTCTCTAATGCCAATAATTTTAGAACACTAGTTGGAGTATCACTTTTCTTAACTTCTTCTGTCAGGTGTAAATAATATGTGATGTCTAATGTTTCTGTCGGATTGACTTTAGATATGAAGTTTTCCTTTGAATTAGGAAGGTGTGCATTCTTCTTGATGTCTTGAATTTTGGAAAGAAAGCTCTCCTGAGTCTTTAGTGTATGTGTAAAATTTCTCTTGTGCCATGTATTGAATGGGAGTCTGATCAACTTTTCGTGTGGAAAAATATTTTAGCACTTGAAATGTGAGAGGAGGCCTATTCAATTAATTTGTTCAGTTGATGTGCGTAACAATAAATATAATGAGCATTATTTATTTATGCCAACAAACTTACTGTTGGTGTTTTTAAACACACAAGCCATGTGTGGACAAAGTTTGAGAGGTAGAACTGGAACTTAAAAATTCAATGCCACAACTGGGATTTGAATAACAGACCTTCCGCTTACTGGGTAGCTGCTCTACCACTGAGCTATTGTGACAAACTGCCAGAATGGCATTAAGTTCTCAAACCAGTTCGTATTTCTCCTGGTAAACCACAAAGCCAGTCTCACATCAGAGATAAATTACCCCAATGGTGACTTACTATTGTAAGTACTTTATATCCCAGGATTAAATAACCTTCAGATGGTAATTATTGTTTATTTATGCCAACAAACTTACTGTTGGTGTTTTTAAACACACAAGCCATGTGTAATTTGTCTCTGATGTGAGACTGCCTTTGTGGTTTACCAGGAGAAATATGAACTGGTTTGAGAATTTAATGCCATAGCTCAGTGGTAGAGCAGCCATCAGGTAAGCGGAAGGTCTGTGGTTCAAATCCCAGTTGTGGCATTGAATTTTTAAGTTCCAGTTCTACCTCTCAAACTTTGTCCACACACGGCATTGTTATACACCTCTTAAACGTTTACATTAACACCACCTAAATAACCTCTAAATAACGGTAGCTCCATCATAAGTCTGTGCGATTAATTTTTGGGGACAATTTCCAATCAATGGAAGCATTTGTTCCAAAATGCACTTTGATAAATCTTCTCCATTATGCGATTCTGCATTTGCAAATGCCCCAAAAGTGCTCATAAACTTTGCCTTGAAGTTCATATCGAAGGACTAGCACTGTATGCAGTGTTCAATGTATCCGTCGTATCATCAACCATACATGCGAGGAAAGAAGACTGCTAAATTTGATCAGAAATGTAATCCCTGCAAGCATGTAGCATACAATCTGACAACTCACTTTGGATGGTTTTAGAAGTACCATTAAAAACGGTAGTGTTTTCGAAATGGCTGTTAAGAACAGGACAGAGTTTCTTGTAAAGACTTAGTATTTCTTAAAACACATCCTAATTGCTGCATGTGGCGGTTTCGTCATGTCCGCGAAGAGGAAGATTACATGCACCACATAATTTTAAAACATCTATTATCGTTGACAGAGCCTTGCGATTTTTCTCCACTGTTTCGTTGTCCTTTTTAATGGATTCCTCATAAGCACTACATAAAGATGGCCTAATATTCTACGCTCTTAGAAGCTGAAAACTGACTAGAAGAACCATCATGCTTTTTTATTTTTTCCTGCAGATGTTTCAAGTCACACACTCCGTCTTTGGTCCAAGCATCATCACTACCACCACTACCGAACAACAAACACATGAAACAGAAGAGCGCATATTTTTCTTCACATCCACACAGCCAGAAAACTTTTTTGTATAATGAAATATCAAATTTTCGAGTAAAATAATCTCTGCTCTTACACTGGGGTTGTGTTTGCACAATATTAAGCTCAGGCTTTGCTCAGCTGCTGTTTTTAATCTCTAAGTTTTCTGATAAACTTGGCGAACTAAATACAACCACTTTTAGTTCACAATTGTTCATTTTCTCTTAACTGTATTGCACTGCAACTGACAGCCAAGTCAACTGGTTACTGACTGGAAATCAACAGGTCACAGAACTGTAAGCCCTGAAATATCCATATGAAGAAAAATACCACCCCCTTTGTACTTCGCGTGTCCTTGGAGGTTGAAATGGCAGTGGTCATTTCCATTGTTTGTATCTCCAATTTGAACCCAACAATTTCAACTGTGGATCACTTCTGTGTACTTAAAAGTAATATTCGGTTGTACAAATTTGCTCATCTAAAAATTATGGAAAAATCATGTAAACAAGTAATTTATAGTAATTCTCACCACCTTATCAACACTACAGAGAGAATAACAACAAGTTTCCACTCCATACATTCGACGACACCAGGGCTCATTTTTCTCAGCCCTATGCTGGTCTTAACTAAGAGAGTGGGATAACCTTACAACGATGTCGTTGTCATGGTTACCGATGAAAACAGTCCAGAAAGTGCCCAAGTGTCACAACCCAAGCCTGGCAGACCGTCATCTTAAAAATTATCATACTAAATAGGAGAAAAACGTAACAATTTTAAATGTATTTTGTGAACAAGTATACCTATATAACGGACATATTAAGACCAAACAGTAACATTTTCTCTTTTTAATTGGGGGTGCTGCCCTTGAGGCTCCATTCAACAGCCGCCCCTGCTACTACAACTACCACTACCACTATTACTCTTATTACCTTTCATGAATTACACACATGAATCTATTGTATACTTTATTTCGTGGAACATTACATATAACCGTAGGCTTCTGGCAGCCAGTGCTGCCACCGCCATTCGCGTCTCATGGGGAATTTTGGTTACATGACACTGCGGAGCAGCTTCTCGATAACCCTATATTATTACTGACCGCCTTCGTAGTGCAGTGGCAGTGTGCCTACCTCTGGTGCTGAGGACCAGGGCTCGATCCCCAATACCGGTGTGGGAATATTTCCCCCTGCTGGGAGGTCTGGCATGTGGTGTACTCAGCCTCATTAGGTCCCAGAGAGGCCCATTGAGGAGCTACTTGATTAAAAAGAAGTGACTCCTGGTCGAGAAGACTGCATAATCAGCCTGGAGAGACCGGGGCTTTGACTATGTTCCAGCTCCAGTACTGCACCCCACTCATAATGCCTGTAAAGGGCAGCGGTGGGGGACACAGCAGCCAGGAGGTACGCCTTGGCACAGATGGGCTGTTATGTCACAGGGTTATGTTACTCTTGTTATTGCTGTTATTATTATTACTATTACTATTATTGTTGCTGTTATTAACTTCCTGACAAGTTATAAAAGGCCATTAGACAATACTTTGGATGCTTACAAATATAAATTTAGCACAGACAGTTCACTTTTGAAACTTTGCATGTACAGTAGAGCCTCGATTTTTTAAGGTAAGGGAGACCGACAATACCTCAGATAATCGAAAACTTAGATAATACAGACTGAAAAATTGAGAGGAAATGTATGGTAAACTGCTGAAATGAATGAAAACGTGATCTAAGAGGTAAAAAAAGGCAATAAGTACATTATCAAATGAAAAAATTACTTACATACAGTAAAAATAAAATAAAAACACAAAATGAAAAAATGACCTACAGTACATTGCAGTACACACCCACACCCACACACACACACATGCAGCCCCCCACCCACCCGCACAAACAGGCACACACATACACACACAGTATGTACATGTTCTAGTTAAGAACATTATTTCTTCAAGAAATTCATAACGTGTTCTGTTTAACAGAACCTGCTCGCTTCTTTGCCATCGCTTCATGCAACTGTAGTAGCAGTAGAAGGTCTGTTGAAGTTGTCTCAGACTGTTGCTCTAGGTACTTGATGGCCTTTTCTATCACCTCGGATCCTTCATTGTGGCTGATTTTCTAATTCTCTAATTCAAGTGGCTTCATTGTCATTTTCATTTTCCTCACCCTCTATACTTACTGTCTCTACTATCATTACATCAGCCACTTCCAATCGTTCGTCTGCATTGATCCACTTGGTTACATCGTTTTCAGTGATTGTTTCATGTGCTAATCCTTGAGCTAGCTATGAAAGTCTGAGGTCATCATGCCCTATGGTCAAAGTTTCTTGATTTTCTGTGACGTTTAATAATTTTGCATGACACACTTTGCAAAATGGGACCTCAGTTAACCTGGAACTCGGTTAATGGGGCTCAGATAATTGCAGCTCTACTGCATATTGATTTAAATCAATCCTAATGTCAAAGATACAGCAATGTAATAACAAGTAGCTTAAATTGGTTTGACAGTAGTTAAAAAGGAAAGAATCCTGCACTCATAAAATTATTATATAGTGAATGTGTGTGCTTAGAAAGGCAGGTAACACAGATCACCAGGAATGTTTTACAGCCAAACTCAGCTCATTTAAAACATTGCAGCTCATTTGTAAATCAAAAGACATAATATATTAGGAATAATTATATACAGGTTGGAAAATACAAAAAGAAAGAAAATCAACATAGTCATTGGCTATAATGACCACCGAGAGCATTGTCAACAAAGACAAATGAGAATACTGATTGTCATTAGAGAAGTGAATTATAACAACGAAAAAAAATGTGTTTTTGACATAAGGATGTCAGGGACAAAAATAAAAAGGAATCAATTATGGTGACAAAGAGAAAGTATTTTTGACACAAGGGTGTCGAGGGTGAATTAAGAAGAAAAATAATATAGTTGCAGAATAATTATAAATATAGAAGTTTTCTCTCATAGAGATAAGTGATAAAGAGGTGACAATTAGTGAAGTAAGAAAAACCATAGTCAGAAAAGCAATGCCCATGAATTAAGATGGATATAGCCAATGTTAAGCTTGAAGAAATGTCGAACTAAACAATAATTAATAAGAACCCAATGTCATAATAGTATCATTAGTAACATCAGAGTTTAAGAATTGACTCAACGACCTGCCCATACATAAAAAGCTTGCAAGACAAAGAAGACAAAGAACTAAATAAAATTGCCATAAATATGATCATAATCATGAGCTCAAGATTTGTATCCTGTTTTTCTCTCCTCTTAACAAAGAACATAAGTCAAAAAGGCACACAATAAACCATGATACACTTAAATAATATTTGTGTCAATGTCAAATGTAAAAACTTAGGAATATTCTTGGTGTTGTGTTGTGTAGTAACTGAATATGTAAAATTTATAAAGACATGCTGTATCATGCCAAAACAAAAGACAAAAACATATAGCAAAAAAGACTGTAAAGAAAAAAGGGTATTGTACAAAGTATTAAGTATTAGAGGAATAGGGAGAAGTGTTGTATTGTGTTTCAAGATTGTAAATGTAGGTGACAACTTGAAAAACAAAACAAGGGGCATGTGAGACAGAATATTGTAAGACCCCAAAAGAAAATCATTTATGTGAATATTTGTTGAGAGTGCAATTTGTTTTTGGTATTGGTACGAGTTGGTTGAGTGACGAAAACGTGTTGCTATTGTTCATTGTTAAAAAAAAATTAAGTTTGTTTAAAGACGTCATAAATATTTCCATATTTAAATTTAATATATATGTATAAATAAAAGAATTATATGTGTTCAATATTAAAGCAAAGGGAGAATAGCTAAAGATCGCTTCCCTAACAATACAGGAACTATTTGATGAACGCATACGCGGATGTACACAAAAAGAAGGTAGCATCATGTGATGCGGCACTAGAATCGTTAATAGCGTCCGTGTCTTTGATATGAGAAGACCTGTTTTTATAGTGCTCTTGGATGTGAGTAGAAGATTGATTAAACTTTCATGAAGCTTTTGTTCTAAAGTTGTTAAAAAACTCACATCTTGGTTAGTGATACAAAAAGAACACACAAAAGACTATCAATATAACATAAATTGGTGTGACGAAAGTGTAAAGACGAGAAAAAGTGTTAATAAAGTAATATATCTCAGTGACGTAACATTGAGTGTTTATTCATTCCATCTAGTACCACGACCTGGGGTAGAAAAAGAATCTCATAGCTCAGCGCATACAAAGCAACATATTATAAAAACAGCACCAGCGTGAAGCAAAAGATAGCTGTTCTACGAGGTAGTTTAACTTGGGTGCTGCAACCTTTAGGAGTCTCTCTGAATAAACCAGTCAAAGATCACATGCATAAGCAATGGAATGACTGGAGGAGTGATGAAATGTTGTATAGGAAAGATGGAGCTATGCAGGCTGCACCACTTGACATGCTTTGTAATTTTGTATTAAATCATCTGAAAAAGTGAAATATTAACAGTCCTTTAAAAAGCTTGGAGTATCTAATTCTACAGATGGCAATAAGGGCAATTCCTTTGGGATACTGATGACAAAGTGAAAATCTACTCACCACTAGTATTATAAATTAAATGCTTCAATTTTACTGGATTTTTACTACACTTATTACCCAAAAATAGACAGATAAGTAGTGGAATATTAGTTGGAGTCAAAAAGGATATTAAATCCTCCTTTGAAATTGTTAAAGAAATGGATAACACAGATAAAAGTGAATTAATAAAGCTAAATTTTTGGGATAACAAAACACATCTACATTTATACAGTATTTACAATCCTCCCAGGAATGAACTACATCTCTCACTTATTGGCCAATTAAATAAAACAATCATAATTGGAGATTTCGGTGCCCATTCCAAAAGATAGGGTTATGAAAAAGTGGATTCTACAGGGAAGATAGTGGAAGAATTGTTGAAAACCACAACTTTTGAACTGATTTATAGTAAAGAAGATCCCACAACCTGATACATTACTCTGGAGCAGGCAGTAACCCAGACCTCTTGTTAGCTACAACAGATATTGTTTCAAAAATTAAAAAACAAGTTATAGAAGATTTAAGTTCTGGTCACAGAGCAGTAATTGCTGATATAAAACTAGAGAATACAAATAACAGTCAAGGTCTTACGAATCTGTATTGGAACTTCAAAAAAGCAGATTGGAACAAATATAAAACTGAATTAGAACATAAATTTAAAGAACAAACAAACTCACAGCTGCATGACCAACCAGATCATATGAACAAAAATTTCTGCAAAGTCATCCTAGAAACCGCAAAAAAACATATTCCTCGTGGAAGAATTAAAAATTTCAAACCCTTTTGGAACCCCCAGTTAGAAGAACTGAAAAAGCAAAGGGATATAGCTAGAAATACAGCTGAATAAACAAAAAACATATTGGATACACAAATATGGCGAAAGAAATATCCTTCACTAAAAAAAGAAATTAATACTGCTAAAAGGAATCACTTTAATAATTTCTTAGAAAAAATGGATTATAGGACAGATGGTAACAAAGCTCATTAGTTCATAAAAAATGTCAAGGACAGGAAAGAAAACAACAGCACACCTATCATACTGGTGCAGTTTTTATTAATGGGTCTTTACATAGCATACTGGAGATAATGTTCTTACTAGAAATAGAAAGTGATAGCAGACGCGATTATGTGCAGGGTCGATGGTTACAGAATGGAATGCATAAATCAACGTTCCTTTATCACAACATATTTATTCGTTAATTTACACTTTTAGCACCATATTAATTAATCAACAACTTTCAAAATTCGATAGAATCTACACTGGTTAAAAGTTTGGGTGTAAGTTATGATACCGAAATTTAGATTTCCGATCGAATGGGCTTTTGAAAAAGACACGTTTTAATTTAATTGCCGGATGTGAGATTTGCGATAAGTGTTAAGTAATAACATAAATAGATAATAGAGCAGGAAGTGTTGTAAGGTGAGCAAGATATGAGTAAATAATAGTCGTTAAAGTTGTAGGATAAACACATTATTGGTTTGAAATTAGCGAGTCATGACGTCATACCACATAGTTTAAATACACGTTCGAAAGTCAAGTCTACTAACCTTAAAAGTCGCGCGATATATTTAATAAAATATAAAGTAAACATCGTTTAATCCTAAAAAGGTAATTATATATTCGAAATTCATAAAAGAACATGTTATAATAGAAAGGGACATTTCTAAATTGCGGGAAAAGGAAATAGCATTTTGGATACGAGGCTTTCTTGGATGACGTCATGACATTCAAATTGAAGAACGGTCTTCTTAGCGTGGGTAAGAGAGAAAGCGTCTGGTCACTACTCAACCAGAGACCAGTACGGCAGGTTGTGCTGTGTGGACGTGAGTGCGATTCCTCTACATATTGAGTCGGCATAACTCACGAAATGTGGCGTCGAGAAAAAAAATAAAGTATAAACAAACAGCATTAATTTTTCCGCCACAAATGGCGATCCGACGTGAACGAGAACCCAACGAGAAATAAAGTATCAATCATCAACTAGCCTTATAGCTTCAAATGGCATCCCAACGTGTGGCGTCGAAAGAATGGACCAACCCCAAGACGACCAAGCCAGCATAGAACCAGCAAACAAGAAGGTGACCCAATGTGTAGCGTCGAGAGAAGAGACCAACCCCAAGACGACCAGGCCAGCATTGAGCCAGCAGACAAGAAGGTGCCCAGCGTGTCAACATCTGTGAAACGTGTAGTGAACAAGTTTAAGTGCAGTTAAAGTGAAATAGTGAAAATATTGAAAATTTTGGTGAGTAGAAAAACACATGTAAATAGCTTAGAAATGGAAGACAGTGATAGCGATTTTCTAGGTTTTGAGAGTCCGGAAATTGAGAAAAGTGTAAGTAGGATGGAAGAATATAGTCAGAATGTAATTGGTAGCAGAATATGCCAAGAATTAGAAGATCAGAACGTTAGAGAAACACCTAGAGGTAGTTCAGAAATGTTTAGTACTAATTCAGAAAGGCCAGCAATTATGTCAGAAATAGAGAATATGTTTCAAAAGATAATGAAAAAGATGAGTACAGAGTTAAGTCAAAAGATAGATGAAAATAGTAAAGAGTTAGGACAGAAATTAGAGAAGGGACAACAGGAATTGGGAATGCAATTGGAAAATCAGAAGAGAGCTTTCGAAACCTTTAGGGAAGAAGTTAGGGAGGAAATTAATAAAGTTAGTAGTGAAGTCAAAGAAAATAGAGAACAGGTTAAGGGAGAATTAGAGACAATAAAGCAAGAAGTAAAGAATTCTGAAAAGAAATTAGGTCAACAAGTGAGTGAAAAATTAGATAAAGAAAGGGAAAAAGTAACATATAGATTAGACAAACACAGGGAAGAAATTAGAGAAGAGCTACAGGGGTGTAAAGTTAGAATGGAAAGATCTGATGTAGAAAGTGAAAGGCAGGCTAGAAATTTGGAGGATGTTACAGACCAAATAAAAGGAGTAGTAACAGAAATTACTCAGGTAAAAGAGGCCTTAGAAAATTTGAAATTAAATGAAAATGCATGTAATCACAACAATCTTAGTAATGAAGTTGCAAGAAACGAGGCAATACCAGGTGTATCAGCTGACATTTCGATGCAAAATAGGGGTAACAGTAATTCCCATTCTGATCTCGGAAATAGCTCAGGGATAGGTGACAATTCAAATTTACATTGGCCTAACCATGTCTTAAATGAAATGACACCTCCAGTTTTTGAAAATGAAGATTCAGATGATCCTAAAGCCTTTTTAGAAGGGTTACAAGAGTACTTCACGGTGAAACGTATACCAGAGGAGTACAAGATGGTGATAGTAAGAAAATGCCTAAAGGGTAATGCTGCCAATTGGCTAGGCCTTTCTATGGGTAACAATAATGATAACAGGACCTTTAGGAACATCTTTTTAACCAGATATTGGGGAGCTAGTAGGCAGGCTAATATTAGAGTTGAATTAAGCTATGGAAAGTTTAATCCTAGATCGGAGGAATCGATGGTAAACTATTTTATGAGAATAGCGAGAAAATCGAAGATGTTGGATCCTCCCTTAGATGAAAAAGATCTAATAAATATAGTTACTCCACATTTTCCGGAAACGCTTCAACACTACCTAATCATAGCCCGACCCGATAGCATTGCAGCTATGATCGAATTATTATCAGCCTTAGAAGTCAATAAGCCAAAACACGCATTTGGAAATAAATATGAAGAAAAAGAAACTGTAAATTCTTTCGGGCAAGGGGCACAGTATTATCAGAATAGAAGTGAGATTAGGGAAAGATATAAAGGACCAGTACCAAGGATGGAATCATTCCGGTGGGAAAATCAAGGTAGATATAACCAGGAAAGGCGTCATCAAAATAGAAATGGTAATCTAAGGGGAAGAAATATAAGGGTGAATTATATGAATATAAATAGATTTGATCGAGGTAGACGGGGACGTTATTTTGGACCTAGTAGAAATTCAAATGATGGGTATTGGACAAACGGAGATAATGAGTTTAGACCGAGGTCACCAAGACAGGAAGAAAGGTATTCTAATGGACGAAATTCCCCCGAAAATGCGGAAATGGTTGAGGCCATTAACACGGTCAAAAACATGGTAGGAAGTAACCCCGATTTAATGCAGGAAAACAGAAGTAACAATTCGGGAAATAGTACAGGAGCAATACCTAAAAATCAGGGAAACGCCAGACCCGGTCAAACGCGCCTTCAGTGAGAACTGGGTATCTTAGTAATGATTGTGATAATTACTCAAAAATAAATAGTCCTGGAAGGCAAATGATGATACAAAAGAAAAGAGAATGGAAAAATAGAAACGACGAAAACGAAAAAGTAGGAGATCCACCTAAAATCAAAATTGGAGTAAATGGAAAACAGTACAATGCAATTATAGATACGGGATCAAATAGCACAGTATGCTCACAAAATTTTTATGATAATTTACAAAGTAGTGGTTTTAAAGTAATGTCTTTACCAGTTAATGGGATATATTGCTCGCTAGCTGTGGGAAAACGAAAAGAGAGAGTAAAATTTCAAGCAATGATAAATATTGAAATAAATGGGAGAATACTAGGAATTTTATTTCTGATTGTAGGACGACTTGTGACAGATATTATAATAGGTTGTGATTGTCTTTATGCCTGGGAAGCTGTGGTGAATTTTAAAAACATGATTCTAGAAATGAAAGTTGAAGATGAGACCATTATAGTGCCTTTTGTGGAAGATAGTAGTTCAGAAACTATTGTACGAGAAAAAGAGGAAGAAGAAATCCAAGGGGATACATTCTTTGTAGAATATGTTAAAGTAGGAGCTATGGAATTAACTGAAGTAAATGTCAAAGAGTACAGTGTCGATAATAAAGAAAATGTAGAATGGGATAAAAATGATTTCATAGACAATTTGAGGGTTTCTGAGGCAACTAGGTACTATGATAGGGAGAGTAGTGAAGACTTAGAAGAATTGTTGAGGGAAAAGGTAACTCAGGCTGATCAACTAAATGAACAACAGAGGGATAAACTGTTTGAAATATGAAGCTAAAAGTCCGTTGCTCACTTCTTGATGTTTCACCGTTGATACTTAAATGTCGTTGGTGACGTGGTGTTGCCCTTTGATGTGTTTCGCTCCGGCTAGTCAGCTTGAGATCTCTTACTTTTATCTCGGGTTTGCGTAAGTGTGATGGACAACCCAAGAACAACTTTATATATTATTTATTTATTTTAAATATTTTCGGGAGCTATGCCGATTCTATATGTAGAGGAATCTCACTCACGTCCGCACAGCACAACCTCCCGTACTGGTCTGTCGTTGAGTAGTGACGCTTTCTAGCTTACCCACGCTAAGAAGACCGTTCTCTTCCAATTTGAATGTCATGACGTCATCCAAGAAAGCCTCGTATCCAAAATGCTATTTCCTTTTCCCGCAATTTAGAAATGTCCCTTTCTATTATAACATGTTCTTTTATGAATTTCGAATATATAATTACCTTTTTAGGATTAAACGATGTTTACTTTATATTTTATTAAATATATCGCGCGACTTTTAAGGTTTTCAGACCTGACTTTCGAACGTGTATTTAAACTATGTAGTATGACGTCATGACTCGTTAATTTCAAACCAATAATGTGTTTATCCTACAAATTTAACGACTATTATTTACTCATATCTTGCTCACCTTACAACACTTCCTGCTCTATTATCTATTTATGTTATTACTTAACACTTATCGCAAATCTCATATCCGGCAATTAAATTAAAACGTGTCTTTTTCAAAAGCCCATTCGATCGGAAATCTAAATTTCGGTATCAAATGCCCCCATTTATGTTATTTTATTATTTTATAATAAAATAATGTAAATGTCTTGCCCGAAAGAAAAATTAAAAATTACTCCTGTATTTTGAATAATCGGCAACACTCCCATTATATACAATTTTCAATTACACTGTTTTTTTTTTTTTGAAATTGGTTATTAACACATTTTCTCATTAATCTTTTTAACATGACAAACAATTGTACACTTGACTAAACATTAATCCTTAAATACTAATTACAATATGTTATGGTTTCTTCTGTGAAGCTTTTATATAAAGGTTAAATTTCAAGAGTCTTTCTTTATACTTCCTTCTTTTAGTTCATGTTTGCTCACTTCGCTCTCACTATCACTTGCACTGTGATTTTTTTACTTTTGTTATTGTAACACATATCTGTACTATATCCTTTAAGCACTAAAAGGTACATATATTTATATAAATCCATTACACTCTTCAGACAAGTTCTTTCTTTGTCTTGCTGTGATAACTATCTATACATCTAAATATTTTAACAAATGTTTACAAAGTAAATATTCTGTTTTCTCTCTATGCGGAGATGAACAATTTAACAATCTTTCTGAAGCTGTTATTGTGAGCTCTATACAATATATTTTTAAGCTCTTTGTAGTAGATAGCAATTCACATTCTGCATTTTTCATGAATATGTAAGTACCTGACCAATATATGATTTTCAAGTAAGCTAACATTTACATTTTATCTCAAAGCTGATTGGGCGCCAATAGACAAATGACACTTCCAATTTTTCTTTTACATTAAATCAAGATTCCAAGGCACCACACGGTTTCTTGTATGGTCGAAAGAGTTGTTTATGCCATCTTCCCAGACATTTTTCATTTTTAACATCTTTTAATTCATAGGTATGATAACCAAATTTTGATATAATTTCTGCAGGACCTTTATATAACAATTCCATCCTTTTGTTCCTATCTCGCAACGCACTTGATAACTTGTGGTCTTTAACTAGTACCCAATCGCCTATCTTAGGTTCCCATTTATGTTTTCTACTCTTTTTCTTTAATTTTCGCTTCTCTGCCTTTTTCTTGATTCGTTCAAAAGCAATTTTCGCTCTTTCTTCTTCACTTAACTGAATGTCATTAATTTTCAGTGTTTTTTGGTACCCCGATCAATATTGGTTCTGGTTCAATTCCTAACATTAATTTTATTGGTGCAAACCCAGTAGTTACATTAATGGTGTGATTGATAATTTTTTCTATCAATGGACAATATTTCACCCAATCCTTGTGATTATGATGTGTAAGTACACGTAAATAAATTCCTATATCTCGGAGGACACGTTCTGTTGGATTCCCTGATGGAAAGTATGAGGAACAATGATTTAGTTTTCTCGAGTCTAATGTCACCCTAATCTTTCAGTTTACAATACATAGGGGATTCACAAATTCTGAATTCGAAATCTCAATAACCTCATCTTCTAACATTGACTTTATAACTGCATCTACTTCTTCTCTTATGGTACTAGGGATAGCTCTCGCTTTATGTGTAAAAGGTTTTATGGGTATCATCTCAAACGAATGAGTATAAATATTACATTTACCAGGTTTCTCAGAGAATACTTCTTTATTTCGGATTAATATTTCAAACAGTTTATCCCTCTGTTGTTCATTTAGTTGATCAGCCTGAGTTACTTTTTTCCTCAACAATTCTTCTAAGTCCTCACTACTCTCCCTATCATAGTACCTAGTTGCATCAGAAACCCTCAAATTGTCTATGAAATCATTTTTATCCCATTCTACATTTTCTTTATTATTGACACTGTACTCTTTGACATTTACTTCAGTTAATTCCATAGCTCCTACTTTAACATATTCTACAAAGAATGTATCCCCTTGGATTTCTTCTTCCTCTTTTTCTCGTACAATAGTTTCTGAACTACTATCTTCCACAAAAGGCACTATAATGGTCTCATCTTCAACTTTCATTTCTAGAATCATGTTTTTAAAATTCACCACAGCTTCCCAGGCATAAAGACAATCACAACCTATTATAATATCTGTAACAAGTCTTCCTACAATCAGAAATAAAATTCCTAGTATTCTCCCATTTATTTCAATATTTATCATTGCTTGAAATTTTACTCTCTCTTTTCGTTTTCCCACAGCTAGCGAGCAATATATCCCATTAACTGGTAAAGACATTACTTTAAAACCACTACTTTGTAAATTATCATAAAAATTTTGTGAGCATACTGTGCTATTTGATCCCGTATCTATAATTGCATTGTACTGTATTCCATTTACTCCAATTTTGATTTTAGGTGGATCTCCTACTTTTTCGTTTTCGTCGTTTCTATTTTTCCATTCTCTTTTCTTTTGTATCATCATTTGCCTTCCAGGACTATTTATTTCCGAGTACTTATCACAATCATTACTAGGATACCCAGTTCTCACTGAAGGCGCGTTTGACCGGGTCTGGCGTTTCCCTGATTTTTATGTATTGCTCCTGTACTATTTCCCAAATTGTTACTTCTGTTTTCCTGCATTAAATCGGGGTTACTTCCTACCATGTTTTTGACCGTGTTAATGGCCTCAACCATTTCCGCATTTTCGGGGGAATTTCGTCCATTAGAATACCTTTCTTCCTGTCTTGGTGACCTCGGTCTAAACTCATTATCTCCGTTTGTCCAATACCCATCATTTGAATTTCTACTATGTCCAAAATAACGTCCCCGTCTACCTCGATCAAATCTATTTGTATTCATATAATTCACCCTTATATTTCTTCCCCTTTGATTACCATTTCTATTTTGGTGACGCCCTTCCTGGTTATATCTACCTTGATTTTCCCACCGGAATGATTACATCCTTGGTACTGGTCCTTTATATCTTTCCCTAATCTCACTTCTATTCTGATAATACTGTGCCCCTTGCCCGAAAGAATTTACAGTTTCTTTTCCTTCATATTTATTTCCAAATGCGTGTTTTGGCTTATTGACTTCTAAGGCTGATAATAATTCGATCATAGCTGCAATGCTATCGGGTCGGGCTATGATTAGGTAGTGTTGAAGTGTTTCCGGAAAAATGTGGAGTAACTATATTTATTAGATCTTTTTCATCTAAGGGAGGGTCCAACATCTTCGATTTTTCTCGCTATTCTCATAAAATAGTTGAGCATTGATTCCTCCGATCTAGGATTAAACTTTCCATTGCTTAATTCAACTCTAATATTAGCCTGCCTACTAGCTCCCCAATATCTGGTTAAAAAGATGTTCCTAAAGGTCCTGTAATCATTATTGTTACCCATAGAAAGGCCTAGCCAATTAGCAGCATTACCCTTTAGGCATTTTTCTTACTATCACCATCTTGTACTCCTCTGGTATACGTTTCACCGTGAAGTACTCTTGTAACCCTTCTAAAAAGGCTTTAGGATCATCTGAATCTTCATTTTCAAAAACTGGAGGTGTCATTTCATTTAAGACATGGTTAGGCCAATGTAAATTTGAATTGTCACCTATCCCTGAACTATTTCTGAGATCAGAATGGGAATTACTGTTACCCCTATTTTGCATTGAAATGTCAGCTGATACACCTGGTAGGGCGCTGATGACCTAGAAGTTGAGCGCCCTTAAACCAAATCCAAATCCAAAGATACACCTGGTATTGCCTCGTTTCTTGCAACTTCATTACTAAGATTGTTGTGATTACATGCATTTTCATTTAATTTCAAATTTTCTAAGGCCTCTTTTACCTGGGTAATTTCTGTTACTACTCCTTTTATTTGGTCTGTAACATCCTCCAAATTTCTAGCCTGCCTTTTACTTTCTACATCAGATCTTTCTATTCTAACTTTACACCCCTGTAACTCTTCTCTAATTTCTTCCCTTTGTTTGTCTAATCTATATGTTACTTTTTCCCTTTCTTTATCTAATTTTTCACTCACTTGTTGACCTAATTTCTTTTCAGAATTCTTTACTTCTTGCCTTATTGTCTCTAATTCTCCCTTAACCTGTTCTCTATTTTCTTTGACTTCACTACTAACTTTATTAATTTCCTCCCTAACTTCTTCCCTAAAGGTTTCGAAAGCTCTCTTCTGATTTTCCAATTGCATTCCCAATTCCTGTTGTCCCTTCTCTAATTTCTTTCCTAACTCTGTTCTTAATTCTTTACTAGTTTCATCTATCTTTTCCATTATCTTTTGAAACATATTCTCTATTCCTGACATAATCGCTGGCCTTTCTGAATTACTAAACATTTCTGAACTACCTCTAGGTGTTTCTCTAACGTTCTGATCTTCTACTTCTTGGCATATTCTGCTACCAATTACATTCTGATTAAATTCTTCCATCCTACTTACACTTTTCTCAATTTCCGGACTCTCAAAACCTAGAAAATCGCTATCACTGTCTTCCATTTCTAAGCTATTTACATGTGTTTTTCTACTCACCAAAATTTTCACTTTTCTTTTTTTTTTTTTTTTTAACTGCACTTAAACTTGTTCACTACATGTTTCACAGATGTTCACACGCTGGGCACCTTCTTGTCTGCTGGCTCGATGCTGATCTGGTCGTCTTGGGGTTGGTCCATTCTTTCGACGCCACACGTTGGATCACCTTCTTGTTTGCTGGTTCTATGCTGGCTTGGTCGTCTTGGGGTTGGTCCATTCTTTCGACGCCACACGTTGGGATGCCATTTGAAGCTATAAGTCGTTCTTCGCTTCTTGATGTTTCACCGTTGATACTTAAATGTCGTTGGTGACGTGGTGTTGCCCTTTGATGTGTTTCGCTCCGGCTAGTCAGCTTGAGATCTCTTACTTTTATCTCGGGTTTGCGTAAGTGTGATGGACAACCCAAGAACAACTTTATATATTATTTATTTATTTTAAATATTTTCGGGAGCTATGCCGATTCTATATGTAGAGGAATCTCACTCACGTCCGCACAGCACAACCTCCCGTACTGGTCTGTCGTTGAGTAGTGACGCTTTCTAGCTTACCCACGCTAAGAAGACCGTTCTCTTCCAATTTGAATGTCATGACGTCATCCAAGAAAGCCTCGTATCCAAAATGCTATTTCCTTTTCCCGCAATTTAGAAATGTCCCTTTCTATTATAACATGTTCTTTTATGAATTTCGAATATATAATTACCTTTTTAGGATTAAACGATGTTTACTTTATATTTTATTAAATATATCGCGCGACTTTTAAGGTTTTCAGACCTGACTTTCGAACGTGTATTTAAACTATGTAGTATGACGTCATGACTCGTTAATTTCAAACCAATAATGTGTTTATCCTACAAATTTAACGACTATTATTTACTCATATCTTGCTCACCTTACAACACTTCCTGCTCTATTATCTATTTATGTTATTACTTAACACTTATCGCAAATCTCATATCCGGCAATTAAATTAAAACGTGTCTTTTTCAAAAGCCCATTCGATCGGAAATCTAAATTTCGGTATCAAATATTAATCCGAAATAAAGAAGTATTCTCTGAGAAACCTGGTAAATGTAATATTTATACTCATTCGTTTGAGATGATACCCATCAAACCTTTTACACATAAAGCGAGAGCTATCCCTAGTACAATAAGAGAAGAGGTAGATGCAGTTATAAAGTCAATGTTAGAAGATGAGGTTATTGAAATTTCGAATTCAGAATTTGTGAATCCCCTATGTACTGTAAATAAGGCCAATGGAAGATTAGGGTGACATTAGACGCGAGAAAACTAAATTATTGTTCATCATACTTTCCATCAGGGAATCCAACAGAACGTGTCCTCCGAGATATAGGAATTTATTTACGTGTACTTACACATCATAATCACAAGGATTGGGTGAAATATTGTCCATTGATAGAAAAGATTATCAATCACACCATTAATGTAACTACTGGGTTTGCACCAATAAAATTAATGTTAGGAATTGAACCAGAACCAATATTGATCGGGGTACCAAAAACACTGAAAATTAATGACATTCAGTTAAGTGAGGAAGAAAGAGCAAAAATTGCTTTTGAACGAATCAAGAAAAAGGCAGAGAAGCGAAAATTAAAGAAAAAGAGTAGAAAACATAAATGGGAACCTAAGATAGGCGATTGGGTACTAGTTAAAGACCATAAGTTATCAAGTGCGTTGCGAGGTAGGAACAAAAGGATGGAATTGTTATATAAAGGTCCTGCAGAAATTATATCAAAATTTGGTTATCATACCTATGAATTAAAAGATGTTAAAAATGAAAAATGTCTGGGAAGATGGCATAAACAACTCTTTCGACCATACAAGAAACCGTGTGGTGCCTTGGAACCTTGATTTAATATAAAAAAAAAAAAAAAAAATTGGAAGTGTCATTTGTCTATTGGCGCCCAATCAGCTTTGAGATAAAATTTAAATGTTAGCTTACTTGAAAATCATATATTGGTCAGGTACTTACATATTCATGAAAAATGCAGAATGTGAATTGCTATCTACTACAAAGAGCTTAAAAATATATTGTATAGAGCTCACAATAACAGCTTCAGAAAGATTGTTAAAATGTTCATCTCCGCATAGAGAGAAAACAGAATATTTACTTTGTAAACATTTGTTAAAATATTTAGATGTATAAATAGTTATCATAGCAAGACAAAGAAAGAACTTGTCTGAAGAGTGTAATAGATTTATATAAATATATGTACATTTTAGTGCTTAAAGGATATAGTACAGATATGTGTTACAATAAAAAAAAAAAAAAAAAAAAAAATCACAGTGCAAGTGATAGTGAGAGCGAAGTGAGCAAACATGAACTAAAAGAAGGAAGTATAAAGAAAGACTCTTGAAATTTAACCTTTATATAAAAGCTTCACAGAAGAAACCATAACATATTGTAATTAGTATTTAAGGATTAATGTTTAGTCAAGTGTACAATTGTTTGTCATGTTAAAAAGATTAATGAGAAAATGTGTTAATAACCAATTTCAAAAACAGTGTTATTGAAAATTGTATATAATGGGAGTGTTGCCGATTATTCAAAATACAGGAGTAATTTTTAATTTTTCTTTCGGGCAAGACATTTACATTATTTTATTATGAAATAATAAAATAACATAAATGGGGGCATTTGATACCGAAATTTAGATTTCCGATCGAGTGGGCTTTTGAAAAAGACACGTTTTAATTTAATTGCCGGATGTGAGATTTGCGATAAGTGTTAAGTAATAACATAAATAGATAATAGAGCAGGAAGTGTTGTAAGGTGAGCAAGATATGAGTAAATAATAGTCGTTAAAGTTGTAGGATAAACACATTATTGGTTTGAAATTAGCGAGTCATGACGTCATACCACATAGTTTAAATACACGTTCGAAAGTCAAGTCTACTAACCTTAAAAGTCGCGCGATATATTTAATAAAATATAAAGTAAACATCGTTTAATCCTAAAAAGGTAATTATATATTCGAAATTCATAAAAGAACATGTTATAATAGAAAGGGACATTTCTAAATTGCGGGAAAAGGAAATAGCATTATGGATACGAGGCTTTCTTGGATGACGTCATGATATTCAAATTGAAGAACGGTCTTCTTAGCGTGGGTAAGAGAGAAAGCGTCTGGTCACTACTCAACCAGAGACCAGTACGGCAGGTTGTGCTGTGTGGACGTGAGTGCGATTCCTCTACATATTGAGTCGGCATAACTCACGAAATGTGGCGTCGAGAAAAAAAATAAAGTATAAACAAACAGCATTAATTTTTCCGCCACAAATGGCGATCCGACGTGAACGAGAACCCAACGAGAAATAAAGTATCAATCATCAACTAGCCTTATAGCTTCAGTTACATGTTCACACGCTATCAAAAAATATACATCCTTTCATCTTGAGCATACAGACGCTAATGAAAAACAGTCCTTTGGCGTCTCCCTGACGCAACACCGCCATTCTTTTGTATTCATCCGCGCAACAGTTCTCATTGGTTGAACACAAAGTGACAAGAAAACATTGGCTATCTTGAATATTGAAAAATAAGTCCCTGATACACCCAAACAAGAATTAGAAATTTACACACTCTTACAAAAATATTTACATGAACGATTTTCTATTGGTCAATATTCTGTCTCAATACACAACAATAAAATGTTAGTAAATGATACAGTCATAGCCGAAACATTCAATAAATATTATGCTAATTCACATAAAGTAACAAGAAATAATAAAAAGGAACGTAAAGAATTTAAGAAAGATTTGAAAGAAGAAAGAGAATGTGATCCTAACACTCAGTGCAATATCTTTTTTCAAAATTTTAATATGCAAGAACTGAACATTGCAATAAATAATCTAAAAAACAAAGTCTCCTGGACCAGATCACATACATCCAGAGTTCATAAAAAACCTTGGAAAAACAGCAAAACAACAACTATTGAAACTCCACAATCTATCCTGGAAAACCACTGTACCTGCTGAATGGCGAAAAGCAATAATCATCAAGTTCATCAAAGCATGCAAAGTTAATATTTAAACTCATTGTAAACTTCATGATATGTTTCCTCCTTTTTTTCCTCAATGTTTAGTCGCGATATGACTTTTATGTTGAAGCGACTGACTTCAAATAATAAATTAAAAAAAAAAAAAAAAATAATTGTCCCACTCTTGAAGAAAGACAAAACAGCATCAGAAATAAAAAATTATAGACCAATAGCTCTTACTAGCATAATAGTAAAAGTGATGGAAATAATGGTGTCAAACAGGTTAAATTGGTTTCTAGAATCAAAAAATTTAATATCCCCATGTCAAGCTGGATTCAGAGAGTTCCACTCTACAAATGACCAAGTCTTACTTCTCAAACAAGAAATAAAATACAAACAAGTGCACCGTGGCTTACCACAAGGCGCAGTGCTCAGCACAACACTTTTTAATATATTTATTAACGATCTGCCACAACAAATCAAGAATCAGGTGTGAAGTGTGCACTATTTACTGATGACTTAGTAATGTGGACTTCAAAACCAAAAAGCAAAAGTACAGAACTAGAAAAAACCATGCAACAATCCTTAACTAACTTACAAAGGTGGACCAAAGAAAATTTAATGACTGTTAATAAAACAAAATGAAACTACCAAATCTTTTCACTAAGGAAAAAACCACTAAATTAAAACTAAATTTTGAGGGTCAACAATTACCAGAAACAAAGGAAGCAAAGTATTTAGAAGTTACATTTGATACCAAACTTACATGGACCAAACAAATAGAAAATGTAATACAAAGAGCAGAGAGGCACCTTTCACTGTTAAAACGTCTAACAGGAATGAAGTAGGGATGTTCCAGAGCAACTCTTAACACAACATACAATGTATATATAAAGCCATTATTTACTTACTGCAGCCAAGTTCTTGTAACAGCAAACACAAAAAAAATTCAAATCTTTCAAAACCAAAGTCTGAGACTAATTACAGGTGCTATCAAAACCACACCAGTAGCAGCTATGGAAATACTAACCAACCAATACCCCATTGAATATGAAATAGAAAAAGCGGCTCTTATTCAACACAAAAAGTTGATCAGACTCCCATTCAATACATGGCACAAGAGAAATTTTACACATACACTAAAGACTCAGGAGAGCTTTCTTTCCAAAATTCAAGACATCAGGAAGAATGTACACCTTCTAATTCAAAGGAAAACTTCATATCTAAAGTCAATCTGACACATACATTAGACATCACATATTATTTACACCTGACAGAAGAAGTTAAGAAAAGTGATACTCCAACTAGTGTTCTAAAATTATTGGCATTAGAGACAATCCATACTAGATTTCCAGAACATGAATGGCTCCATATTTATACTGATGGATCATTGATATCAAACCAAGATGGAGCAGGTGCTGGAGTCACGTCACCTCTTTTCCTATTACAAATCTTTAAGTTATGGAACTACAAACTTTGATGGAGAAATTGAAGCAATTCGAATGGCCCAACAAAATCTTTTGTACAGAATCTCGCATTTTCAGCAAGCAGTTATTCTCCCAGATTCCAGGGCAGCAATTATAGCAATTACTTCCAAGTTGTCACCAAAAAACCAAACAATTATAGAATGTTGGAAAATCCTTACCCATCTAACAGCACTTCAAAAACACCTAGTCTTCCAATGGATACCAGCTCACTGTGGACTGAGTGGTAATGAGAAAGCTGATTTTCTTGTAAAACAGGGTACCCGCGGTGTACAAAAATCTATAGTTAATCTACCATTTTATGCAGTTAAAAGATTAGTCAACTCTGAATTCAAAAAAATTATTGCAAAATATTACTATGAAAAATCAAAGAATAAAAGATGGGAACTACCAAACATTCAAACAGTAATTCCTGAATATCCTCAAAAAACAGCAGTTGCAACCTTCAGGTTGATTACAGGACATGATTGTCTGGCAAAACATTTAAACAGAATTGGGATATATTCTTCACCACTCTGTCCTCTATGTGATCTGCAAGAGGAAATGGATCGGGACCACTTTCAAATATGCCCGGCCACTTCTAGTGCCCCATCCATCAGTGAAAAATATTGGAGAGCAAGAGGATTAATGACTTAATTGTCAGAGACCCAGCATTAGCTAACAACAATATATTAGGAATAATACAAGGGATTGTTGTTTTCTAGTGCCTTGCATCTGGCAATGAAGCCATTAGCATATACAAGGGATTGTAATATTCTTAATTACAAACATACAAGTATGCATACTTTCCCATGTTTCTTTACTATTTTCCTGCTTATATGAAATGGTCATCTTTGAGATCATTTCCACAAATAAAGACAACTTTCTAGCAAATGGTGCTGAGTTTTTAATAATATTATACTTGAGTTGAGCTATGAGATTCTTTTTATATCCCAGGTCGTGATACGGGTGAAATGAACGAACACAGGATTTAACTTTTACTATATCACTTTTATTTGCACTTTTTCGTCGAATATTACACTCTTACAATTAAATTAACTTTCGTTGCACCTGAATATATTTCCTTGATAGTCTTTTCACGTTATCAGTTATTTTAGACCAGTTTTAGCGTTTGGATCTACGCATGTCACAAAATGTGTCTTTACTTTCTGGACTCCAAGACGCTAATAAGAAAAAAGTTGGTGCCTCTTTACATAATGCTTTTGTATTCCTATACATATGCGCTCATTCTCCCGTGAAGTACACCTTGAAACCATCCTACATGCTAAATAGTTCCTGTAATGTTAGGGAAGCGATCTTTATCTATGCTCCATTCACTTTTAACACTAAATATACATGGTTCTTATATTTATAAATATTAAATTTGAACATGTAACTTAACATTTATGACATTTAAAAATATGGTGCTCTCTAAAAAAAATGGTTACTATTACTGCTATTGCTCTCTTCAGATATTGGAGAGCAAGAGGATTAATGACTTCAATGTCAAAAATCCAGCATTAGCTAACAACAACATTTATGACATTTTTAAACAATTACTTCTTTTTTAACAATTAAGACAATGGCAATACATTTTCAGTACTCAACAAATCCTTACCAACATGAAAAATAAACCATATTTACAACAAATATTTACATAAATGCCCTCTTTTCGGGGTCTAACCGTATATTCTGTCTCACAATGTATTTTAACAAGTTATTTTTTAAACACTTCATCACTTTGGCTGTTTTTCAAGTTTTTTGTATAATTCATATGCTGATGTTGTAGGCATAATTTCATGTGTAGTTCTACATAGTGAATGCATTTGTTAGTTATGTCTTCTTATATGATGCTTATATATGTACTTTTTCAATTCTTCTGTATTTTTGTTAGTATTTGGGTACCTATTTAACTATTGCTATATAGCAGGTGCAAAGTTTTCAAATTTTAAAACCCTTTTTGCATAAATTCACATGTTTTACACCAAAGTTTAAATTATATTTATGTTTTTCATTTTACTATGTTACCTACTAGGAAAGATGTGTAAATTTGTTCCTGACAAACTGTTTTTAACAGTTCTTTAATGGTAAATAAAATTGATCAATTATTTATTTATGCCAACAAACTTACTGTTGGTGTTTTTTAAATACACAAACCGTGTGTGGGCAAAGTTTGAGAGGTAGCTCAATGGTTAGAGCAGCTGCCTGGTAAGCGGAAGGTATGTGGTTCAAATCCCAGTTGTGGCATTGAATTTTTAAGTTCCAGTTCTACCTCTCAAAAATTGGAACAACTTTTATTACCAAATCCTGTCTACATGCTAATTCCATTTAAACTGTTGGTCAATTATTATCCCAAGAAGTTTATTCTGTTTCTTCTTTTTGTTCATTTTCATTTAAAATTTCTGTTTGCATTGCTGTTATTTAGAGATATTTGGCCATGTATACATTCTGTTTTATTTATGTTAATATGAGGATTATTAGATTTTAAATGCAGAATTGGGATATATTCTTCACCACTCTGTCCTCTATGTGATCTGCAAGAGGAAATGGATCGAGACCACCTTAAAATATGCCCAGCCACTTCTAGCGCCAATCCATCAGTGAAAAATATGGAGAGAGGATTAATGGCCTTATTGTCAGAAATCCAGCATTAGCTAACAAGATTTTAAATGCTGAGTCATTTATTTAGTATTTTACATCACTGTTATTTCTAAATTTTGTACACTGTTGCTTATGTTAATGATTGATATCATCTATGTACATTTTAATTTAGCTTTCTTGAATGTTATGAATGTTTACTTATATAATAAAAAGTAATGGTTTGAGAATGAACATGCATACCTCATGTACCTCAAGACCTTCTGAAAAATTCTTGGCTTCTGCTTCTTGTGAGACAAGCAGGAATAAATAGGAATTTTATGTGTCTAAATTGACATAAAAACATAACCATTCCATCAACAGAATTAGAGCATAAACTCAAGTATATTCTAGTTTATGGAGGTTCTTCACTGGAAATTCAGCATCCTTTGCTCTTTTCACTTTTATATTTTCTTCTTCTTCCCTGCATAAGAACAATTTATGTTAACATTATGTCTCATGTGGTATCTTCTAGCCCAAACATTTTGCCATGCATCATTTCTTCCAGTATATCTCTTTGCAGGTGGTTTTTTCTCATCTAGTGTCCCAGTGGGCTATTTTTTCTTCTGCTGACCAGTTTCAAAATTGTTCTTCGTTCCCCTACTCTTTCTAAAAACGCTTCTTTACTTAATATGTCTATTTCACCCTCTCAATTTTTCTCCATATCCATACTATGTTTGAAGCCATTTATTCTCACTCCCTCTCAAGCACAACTTTCTGCACTATAGTATGTCATACTTCACAAAACTTACTTTACCACACTTTAATTCTATCTTTAGTTCTTTTTCTAGTAAAAAGCTTCCTTTGTGGCTGTTACCATCTTTTTGACCACCTGATAATAGCTCATGTTGCTACTATGCTTCATCCCAAGTACCTATTTAAACCTATCCACTTTTTTCACTATCTCATGTCAAATTTACAAATATAATTTCTTTGCTTTTCTTCAATAACACTGTTTCATTTCTGTAGATACATTTGTGCACTTCTCAACACTGTAATGATACCTAAGACTTTCTGTGAATAAATAAAAAAACTTTACAAATATGGACAAATGTTTTAAAATACATAATTCAAATACAAAAATCTTGAAATCAATGAAAAAACAAAAGCTATTGACAGTGGAGCAATATAAATCAACAAAGATAATAAATATTTAGAGACTAAGCTTCACTTATACTTGGTAAGTTGTGAATATTCCAAAAGACGAAAAACACCAAGATTTCGTGGATCATTCACTTACAGTGAGTGAGTGAGTGAGTGAGTGAGTGAGTGATTAGGGTTTAAGAGCCCGTCGACAGCTAGGTCATTTAGAGCCCCATTTACTTACATCTTTGGTGTCACTTTATCATGGTCACCATCGATATGGATACTAGGTGGCGTATTTTTACTTTCTCTGTTGGTAAGCAGAGGAAGTATTGTGTTCCACCCAAAAATTTGATGTTAAAACTTCACCAGAAATATGTTTTGAGGCTCTCTGAATCCAAAAAAAGCATTTTTAGAAAAAGGTTTGTATGTCTTTGTCAGTCTGTGGACAGCATAATACGACTACAGGGGCTATAGCCAGAAAATTCAAAATATACATTTCATTTGTCATAAAAATATCTCAAACACATGACATTTTAATCAAAATCGTTAGAGCCATTTTCAAGAAAATCAAAACTTTCAAAAGATTTTCCATTTAAAGGGTAATTTAAGGTGGGGCTACTTTCTTCAAAATCTTCGTGTCGCATCCTTGAAAGACATTAAACTTAATACCAAATTCGGTTTTTAACCGACTTTTCGCTTTTGAGTTATGCTGTCCACAGACCGACAGACACACATGTGTGCACAGATCTTTTTCTAAAATTATTTTTTTGGATTCAGGGGTCTCAAAACATATATTTCCAGTAAAATCTCTACATCAAATTTTTGGGTGGAATACAATACTTCCTCTACTTACCAGTAGAGAAAGTAAAAATGGAAACATGTTAGAAGTTTTACTCAATTTATCTACCCATCTCTTTCATAATTTATGTTGAGCTTAAATGAGTATAATTTTCATTATTTGGGTTTAGCTACTTAGTGATTTTCTACCAACACTATGGATAAACAATTGCCTATATTAATACAAGGCAGCAACAAGAGACCATTGCCAGCATTTGGCTCCCTTTGATTTGTTTATTAACCTTTCCTCATGATTCTACACCTTCACACCTCATTTGTTCAAACAAAAATAACATTTTACGTGTACAGCACCCCACTTGGCACTAAGCACTCACAACAATATCTGCACATACTTTCCTCTCCTAATGCTTACGGCAGCAGAGTTCCAACCAACACTACCGAGGATCATCTTTAAAAAAGTGATCTGTATTCAAGATACCCCTCTCTCTTTCTCTCCTCCAGATCATCCCAACTTCTTAATAGTTCCTGCTTCTGGAAATTTCCAGCAACATTGTAATTCACTAGTGATCCACAACAACGAGCATTAAAATCTGGATCCTCTTATCCAACATGTTAAGTTATAACATTGACAAAATCAGGTATTTGGAATGGCAGCAATATAAAAGTATACAGATATTGACCAACATCCTTAATTATAGGGATGGTCTCATAAAAAGAAAATTGTTTCTTATAGCAATTAAAGCTTCTTTTATTACAAAATTAATCTAACTATGCTTTGATCTCAGGTTATTCTTTTTAGTATTTGGGCCAATGCTATAATTGCTCAAGGATGTTATAGAAATTTACACAATTTGTTCTTAACCAACAGCATCAGCTTCTATAGTTTAATGTACCAAATTAAAATACCAACCATTGATGCTTCAGAATCTGAATCAATATTATTGGTAGTATCTTCTGCATGATGAGTATTAGTGACTTCATTTGCTGAAGAAACAGTGTCCCGAGTTTCCTCCATATCTGCATATATGTGAACTGTAAACCAAGTAAGACTATTGTATAATCTATAAAAACATCTTAGAAACAAACAGCCAGTTAATGTATGTGTATCTTAAGTTATTGCCTATGATGGTATTTTAAATGCTAAAATATGCCGCTGAACACCTTTTTCCCTAAACTGAATGGTTTAGGTAGACACGATGGTCATTACCATTCAGGCTGCTAGTACATTCAGAGTTTTATATTCCTATCTGGTTCAAGCCTCTGACTGCAAAAGTCTCTCTTTCAAAATAATTTCAAAGAGAATCTATTAGCTTTAGGCAGTAGGTTGCTTATTTCCCAGTCAAATTTCAAATCACTACATTCATGTTGGTAATTTTGCTAGCATGACATTGAATACATATTACATAATAATGTAATTTGCTGTGTTTGGAAGTAGTTGTCACTCTCTTAGAGAAGTGTTTAAAAAGGAAGGTATAAGGTATCTTAACAGCAGTATCATTGTATGTTTGTAAGCTTATATTATTAGTTAAAAGGGTGGACAACAGAACTAGTCAAAATAAAGAACATTATGCTTATAATACCAGGGGTATAAATAACTATCATAGGGTATGCACAACAAAAGTTGCAACAAGCAGAGATCCTTACATCAGAGGTGCCGTACTATTTAATAAACTTCCTGAAAGCATCAAATCTACTCAAGGGAATTCCTTTAAGAACAAGTTAAAAACTATCTAATAAGTAAAAGCCTGTATAGAATTGAAGAATTTGTAGGTAGAGCTTAGTGTAAGTGATATTTCATACATGTGCAAATAAATATAGAAGCAGTGCTAGCGTAAATGATCTTGGACTCTTGCAAATAATTGTAGATTGTGCATAGTGTAAGCGATCTCGTACATTTGTAAATCATAAATATATACTCATTGGAAATGTAAATACTTAATTAAGAATTACTGTTTGTATAAAAAATCATGACAAATTTGTGAGTAAATTAGAAACTATTTGTAAAGTGAATTCTGACAAACCCTGAAACATGTGTATATATGGCTAACCTGATATATCCAACAACATGTATATGTTTTAAAAGGGCGAATAAAAAAAATTGTAATGGTTAAACAAATGCAGTTTTAGGAGCGCTTTCAGGTGTTGCCATGGTGTGAATCTTCATGGGGACTGAAATGAATTAGTGAACCATGAACAGTTTGACTAGTATGCTAAGTGTGGGTATAACCAGTTTTACATCTTGTTGCTTCAGAATGCACATGTAATATTATTTAGCAAAACATATACCTTGAGTTTAATCAAAGAGCTTGATCACTAACTTGTCAGAAGTGATGTAAACAAACTTTTTAACATACTGTGTTGGGTTTTTATAAAAGGGGGCAACAAGATCTTTGTTACTGGGTCATATTTAGCGGGTAGCATAAAGATCAAGATGGCATGAACTAAAGTTTTTTTTAATTAAAATCCGGATTCTGCCAAAATTAACATTATTCGAATTATGTGAACACACATTCACAAATCATTTCACTCTTTAAACATACTCTTGAAGCCAATGTCCAAAACTATACAGGACATTGCAAAGTTTTCTTTTATAATTGTTTCTCATGCAAAACCCAAATGGTGTCATTTCTACGACAAGCTTTGGTTTTTCTTCCACTGACTTGTATTTGGGTCCGTGGATATTTATTGTGCAATATTTCTTCTCTGTGCAATCACTATCAGATTGTTTAGTATTCCTTCTTGTAATTTCAGATTACCAACACGTAGCAGTTTTTATTGTAGTGGCTACGGAACATTGTGGCTACGTTGTCGAGCGATGAGTCTTATCTACAGGGCATTATGGGTGCAAACAGACAAATAAGGGTGAGGTATTATTTGTAATAAATATTCAGTTGTTCTGCTAATTCAATTTTATTGCCATTAACTCGCAATATATTTGCAAATTAACTTCACACTTTTACTATCAGGGGCACTTTCGAGTCCTGAAACTATTGTGTATGAGAACTTTCTGGTTTTGTAAGAGAAGTATCTTCATTTTTATCTTTCTTTGGCATTTGAAAATATTCACGATACGATCACACATATCAAATGCTTCTATGCTATATTCAGTCCGACGTTGATTCAACCACAATGTGTCAGTCATACTGTCATGATCAACCTTGGACACATTTCCGTTTGATCTGCATAGTTTTGGGACATTGATTAAAAAAATACAATTTTGATAATTAAATATTGTATACAAATATTATTTATTTATGCCAACAAACTTACTGTTGGTGTTTTTAAACAAACAAGCCGTGTGTGGGCAATGTTTGAGAGGTAGAATTGGAACTGAAAAATTCAATGCCACAGCTGGGATTTGAACCACAGACCCACCTGGTAAGCGGAGGGTCTGTGGTTCAAATACCAGCTGTGGCATTGAATTTTTCAGTTCCAGTTCTACCTCTCATTGTATACAATATTTACATTTGCCATGCATAAAGATCTTGGCATATTCTCTGGTGCATTTTAACAAACATAATTGCAGTTACCATGTTTTCTGATTATTATGTTGTGCACATGCTGCTATTTGTACAAAATTCTACGTCTTCACTATTTGACACTGAAATCACAACTAGCTGAAAAAGATCCACTATTCATTTCTCTTGATTATGGAACCTAGCAACCTTGTTTTACGCTTATACTCAATGTTGGTCATGATTCACTTTACCAAATAGTTTCAGACCCAACAATGAAGCTTACAAAATTAAAATATAACATTCATATAACAGAAAATATTTTTGGTGGGTACAAATAAGCAGCAAATATCAGCATGAATCATCCATTCCTGTTATTCCAAATTGAACATGCTGGGCTTACAATTTCTCCTACAATACTATGTTGCAGTATTTATTTTAGTTTTTAAAGTAAATTCAGTATGACCATTAGTCATACTTCATTACGTATGTCCAGTGTCACTGATAACACAAGTCCACTGTGTGATACACTACACTACCCTCATGGGCACTCACCTTGACGTGGTAAGGGTTTTAAACTTGTACTGATTATCTTAGTAAATTTTAAGTATACAAGTAACCAAGAGGTGTCCACGGTAGCTGCCTGCCATGACAACAGCGCAATTCCATTACAATATATAACACAATATGGACTCTTCAGTTGCAAAATATTCAAAGCTAAAATAGTCCTGCAATTGGATCTCTGAGCAGGGACAGCCATTGAAGATTCCAAGAATAGATTGAAAGTTCGGCTCTTCCTTAGATTATGTCCTGCAACATTTTTAAGTATAAAGGTACTTGCTGTGCATGCACTGGTCTTCACCAGAATCCACTAGAATGCACTGGCGGTCACTAGCACAGATTTTCATTGCTGCCAACATTGCTCCTTCAACCTCACTAGTTTTTCTTGTCAACACACTAAATATAAATTCACATCTTGCCACCACAGATACATTTGTTACTGGGTCCACAAAATACTGGTTCGTTTTATGACCTGCTGAGAATTTTATACAATGGGGTGAACCTTTCGGATGTCGTCAATCAGTTCGTGAAAGGGTTCGGCTAATCTGCATAAATCTAGCCATTGCTCTCAGATATGACTTTGACCTGCAAACTCCATATAATAACTGCAGGAACCCTGTAGGAAATTCATTTTCAGATTTAACCATGGCAGAAGTTTGGCAACAAATTAATGGACAACTAGGGATAGTGCTGCAATTACATGGCAACTTCGGCAGATTCCGTAAGCTCTCGTGCCTCCCAATTCGACTCTTAAAATTCTTGAGGGATGTAATCTAAAGTATATCCAGAAGTTGTAATATAGACAAATTCACTATCAAAGAGGTTAGAAAGCTACTTCATAGAGAACCAAACATACTTAGTCTGACCATTATCTGAAGGATAAGTTAGTTAACACTGGTCATGTTTACTTTCAACAAATAGTATACATTTACAGAATGTATTCAAGCATGGCCACTTGGTGTTCGTAGTGGAGGAGAAAGGAGAGGGGAAGCAAAAGTGCTGTGTGATGCTGAAACACTAGTATATGGTGGCCAATTTATTGAATTAAAAATCATCTTTTATTTACAAAAGAATTTATGATACTCTTGAATCACATGTACTTTTGAACTAGAGTTATGAAACACAACATTCATTTTTAATAAAAAGGAGTCTGTTTAGAGTGATGTAAGAATTTTAATTCTTACGGCAGATCATATATATGGACCCATCACTTAACAAATTGATTGTGGCTGCATAGCGCTATTCGGAAGGCAATCTTCCATCTTCAGGCAATGTAGATGTAGATTTGCAGTTATCTATATCTACATAACTTTAAACTCATTTTCCCATAACTTTTGTTTTTGTAAGCCTTATGTACCTTTTCTTTCAAACTACTTATCCTAGAGCATACTCAGGGGTCTCTGTCTAGGGGATATGTGAATGGCGACCACAAGGTACCCAAGCTGAGCAGAACATTACTTCCACTTACTGGTGTTTTGCTCCTCACTGTAGCTTTTCTATCTGACCTTACCTTGGTCATTTCTTGTTCTCTTCCGACCCCGATGCTATTAGGGTTCCCAAGAGCTAGGGAGTCTTTATTTTTCCAACCTCTCCATTTCTCTATAAAATATTAACTCCTAGCATGCTGACCTGTCATGGCATGTAATACGTCCTCTGATTGGTAATCAGAGGATATGGTCGGTGAATTTATTTTGTTAATTCTCTCGGTCAGGTTGGTGAGACCCGTAAACCAACGACAGGTGTGGTCCTCCAGACATTCTGGGGTTGCGAGAGAGCGATGTGACCGCCAAAACATAAAAATATGGTGCTCTCTAAAAAGCGGTTACTATACTGCTATTGCTCTATCAATATATTAAATATTGGAGAGCAAGAGGATTAATGACTTCATTGTCAGAAATCCAGCATTAGCTAACAACAACATCTTGATTGGAACTTAAGAAGTTTGGGCCGCCAAAACCAATACTGAATATTGAACAAATTCAAAATCCATGCAAAAATAAAGGGGATCATAGCAGAAAATTTAACCTTTCATTGTACAGGTATGCAGACTGGAACAAAGCTGCAACCTCAGGAACTGAAAGCTAGCACTTAACCAACTGTGCCATCAAGGGTGGTAAGAGCATCAAACAGTTTAAGTTAATCAAGGATTCCATGCTAACAAATTCTAATAACATGTATATATGACGGTTACTATATTTCAAACTTCTTTTGCATGATACAATTTGCTGTACATTTTATTTCTGAATACTACACATAATGTTTAGGTATTAAAATAGGGTGCATTTAATGAGCAGATGGAAGGCCACGCATAACAATCTTTTGCTTTATTTGGTTCGTTTTCTTTTCACATATTTTCTTGTGAAATTGAGGATTAACTGTCATATAAAGCATGCTGGACCTCCTCTGTAGCACAGTGGTAGTGCGCCTGCCTCTGGCACGGAAAACCCGGGCTTGATCCCTATACCAACATGGGGATTTTTCCCACGCTGGGAGGTCTGTAATGGGGTGTACTCAGCCTCATTAGGTCCTGGAGGGGCCAATTAAGGAGCTACTTGATGAAGAATTAGCGACCCCAGGATATGAAGGCCGCATAAGTGGCCGGGAGGGCTCGGGTACTGACAACATCCCACCTTCCAGTACTGCACCCTACTCATGATACCTGTAGTGGGAGGACACAGTTGCCAGGTGGCAAGCCTTGGCCCTTCATGGGCTGTTGCAGCAGGGGTTTAGTTTTAGTAAAGCATGCTGATTCTTAAAATATATTATGTTGCCCTCCCAAATTTATGAGTCATAAGCTGCCACTGCACTACAATATGAAAGAAAAGCAAAGTCTACAAATGTATGAAAAACAATGTTGACTATCTCACAATATGTACTGAAATAGTTACAACCCCCTATCCACATATAAAAGACTTATTAACCAAATTAAGAACCTGCAACAGAAGTACAGAAGTACTTACAGGATAAAAAATAGAAAAACTACCTCTCCCCATATACCTACTGAATCAACCAAACATTGATTTAAAAAAACTGTTGGAATACATACACTTAAAAAAATGTACAGTAGATAATAAATTTCTGAAAATGGCTGCTTTAGAAACAATCCTTTCCTTTTACCCAGAAGGTGAATGGCACCACATTTATACAGATGGATTTCTATTACAAAAGGACAAGCAGGCGCCAGCATATACTGCAAGATTTTTACCTTTTTCATTCTCTAAGACCTCTCACATCTCATTATGATAGAAAACTAGAAGGCATAAGAACTTCCTTGAAACCAATTGTTGTGCCTTCCAAAAAGCTGTAATTTTAAGTGACTCAAGATCAGCAATTGGGGTGTAAGGGGTAGTGATGCACCTCCTATAGCCTCTCCTACCCAATTCCCATCCCCATCCTGCCCGTGGTGCACCCTGCTTTTAACAGATGAGGCTCTGGGGACCGAATCACAGCAGTATAACTGCTTCATCTAAAATGGAGGAAATGTCATTTACATATGTGCTGGCCTATCACAGCACAGCAGCGTCCTTCAGAGGCACATGAGGGTAAGATCGGTGGATCTAAATACCACCTATTTAGTCCTCCCGGCTAGGTCCGTTGGACTTGTTGACCAACGATAGGTGTGGTCCCCCTTACAAAATGGGGGTTTAAGTCGGGTGATGTAACTGCCACATTGTAAAACTGGTGCCCGTTAAGAAAACAGTTACATGAAAGCCACATACATGAGTATGAGTCCTAAAGATAAACACTCCGGAGTTAAAACTGTCCCCCAATCAGATCTCCGGGTGGGGACATCTTGAGACAAATTTCATCACAATTCCAATACTTTAAGAATTCTACAATGGAATGCAGGAGGCATGGCCCAGCCTAAAAAACAAGAGCTAATCAAAATATTAAAAGACCAAAATATAGATGTCTTCACAGTACAAGAAGCCAATATGTCAGAAGAACAGGAAATATACTTTGAAATGGTTCAGTACACTACACATATACTTCCAAAAGCTCGTCAAATAGCAAGTGGTATTCTTACAGGAATTAAAAGAAATATGAAAGCTACTATTCAAATCCAAAAAACAATGGAAGAACAAGATAAATCAGAAATAGTTAAAATTGAAGTATGGAAAAGAAACTACCACTACAGAATTTACAGTATCTACAATCCTCCAGACAATACACTAGATCTAAATTCTATTCCCATAGAACCCAGAAGTATTTTAATAGATGATTTTAATGCACACTCCCCTAGGTGGGGCTACAGAGATATAAATTCAGCAGGAAGAGTCATAGAAGACCTATTAAACTCATCAACAATGGAATTAATATTTAATCCAAATGATACACCCACTTACCTTCATTATAATGGTTCGGGTACAAATCCTGATCTTCCGATGGTGTCATCTGACATAATTGACAATACAAAAAGAGAAATAATAGAAGACCCAGGTTCAGGCCACAGAATCACCATAAACTCCATAAGAGGTCTAATAAATAAAAGTAACAAACCAAAAATTAAAACTTCTTGGAATTTTAAAAAAGCAGATTGGTCCAGTTTCAAAAATGAGATAGAAGGGAAGTGTAATATACTGTTAGAATCAGAGTTCAAGTCAACAGATGAAATGAATAAAAAAATTTGTAAAATATTATTGACAGCAGCCAAAACACATATCCCCAAAGGAAAGTTAAAGAAATATAGCTTCTTTTGGTCTCCATCTTCATCTAAGTTAAAACACGAAAGAAATATAGCAAGAGTCAAAGCCGAAAGAACCAAGTGTCCAGAAGATGTACAAAACTGGAGAAGAAAAGCAGCCATTTTTAAGAAAGAATTAATTACAGCAAAGAGGGGCATTTTCACAAATTTTGTAGAACATATGGACTATAGGAAAGATGGAAATAAAATATACAAATTCCTTAATAAAACAAAATTATCAAAAAATACAACTGAACCACTAAAACATAATAACAAAAGCTTAACCACAGATATGGAAATAGCAGAATCCCTTAACAAGTTTTATGCTCAGTCACAAAGAATACCCCAAGCGTATAAAAAACAAGATAAAGCTATCCAAAAAACTATCAGAGAAACTAATAAGCCAAAAGATATACGAAATGATATTTTTATTCAGGATTTTAACGAAACAAAACTAGATTTAGCAATAGAACAATTACAGAACAAAAAATCTCCTGGACCTGACAAGATCCACCCAGAGTTTATTAAACACCTTGGCAGGAAAGGAAAAGAAATCCTACTTAAGCTGTATAACACGTGTTGGAGAATGACTGTGCCTTCTGACTGGAAAAAAGCCATAATCATCCCAATTTTAAAGAAAAACAAAACCTCAAACAATATTAATAGTTTCAGGCCAATATCTTTGACCAGTGTTATTGCAAAAGTGATGGAAAGAATGGTGGCATCTAGACTTAACTGGTTCCTAGAATATTACAACTTAATAGTTCACAGGCCGGCTTCAGACAGAATCATAGTACAAGTGAAAATGTGCTCCTACTAAGCCAAGACATCAAGGAAGCTTTTAATAGAAAGAAGGATACCTTAGCAGTATTCATTGATTTTAAATCAGCATATGACTCAGTCTGGAGAAACAAATTAATTGAGAAGTTGCAATCAATAGGTGTGAAAAGTAACATGCTTAAATGGATAACTCAGTTTATTTCACAAAGATTTTGTGCCACAAAATATAATACATACATTTCCAAATATAAACAAACACACCGAGGACTTCCACAAGGTGCTGTTCTGAGCACAACACTCTTTAACATATATGTAAATGACCTTCCATCAATAATAAAAACTTTAGAAACCAAAATTGCTTTATTTGCCGACGATGTAGTCATTTGGACTTCAGGCTCTCCAAAGAAACCTGAATTAATTAAAGACAGAATAGAAACAGCCATAAACAAAGTACATGAATGGAGCTCCAAAAACCTCATGACTATCAATGTGGAAAAAACTAATTATGAATTATTTACACTAAAATACAAACCAGTTAATATTAACATAAATTATAATGGTAAACCACTCAAAGCAGTTGATGCCAAATACTTAGGCATCACTTTCGACAGAAAGCTAAGTTGGAAAAAACATATAACAAACATCTCAGAAAAGTAATTATTATTTATTTATGCCCACAAACTTACTGTTGGTGTTTTTAAACACACAAGCCGTGTGTGGCCAAAGTTTAAGAGGTAGAACTGGAACTTAAAAATTCAATGCCACGAACTGGCTTGAGAATTTAATGCCATTCTGGCAGTTTGTCACAATAGCTCAGTGGTTAGAGCGTCCGCCAGGCAAGCGGAAGGTCTGTGGTTCAAATCCCAGTTGTGGCATTGAATTTTTAAGTTCCAGTTCTACCTCTTAAGCTCAGAAAAGGTTGAAAAGAAACTGCAAATCTTGAAAAGGTTAGCTGGTGCTAAATGGGGCTGCTCAAGGAGAGTCCTTAACACAACATACAAAATGTATGTTAAACTAAACCTCTTGTACTGTTCTGAAGCTTTAATAACAGCAGCAAATGCTAACATCAATAAACTTGAACAAATACAAAATCAGGCTCTTCGCCTAATCACTGGAGCAGTTAAATCCACACCTGTTGATGCCATGCTTGCCTTAACACGGACCCCATCAATAACAACAAAAATAGAAGAACAAACATTGCTCCAACACGAGAAAATGTTGACTGCCAAACTCTAAATGGACAGAAGAGAACCTCCCCCCTTCAATCCTTAAAACTCATAGTAATTTCCTAGAAAAGGTAACACAGATTAAATCCAAATTGAACATTCCTAACACCAGAGAAAATCTACTTATAAGAGAAAATCCATTGGAATTATTGCAACCTACCTTCTGTTTGGAATTAATAGAGGAAATAAGTAAATCAGACACACCAAAAGAAATACAAAAACTTCTAGCTCTGGAAACAATCAATACTAGGTATTCCGAGGAAGAATGGCTGCACATATATACTGGTGGATCCTCCACGGAAAACCTTACTGGAGCTGGAGTTGTGTGTTCACATTTTTCCTTTTATCATTCTGTTGGCAGAGACACA
Source organism: Tenodera sinensis (assembly GCA_030765045.1). Taxonomy (NCBI): domain Eukaryota; kingdom Metazoa; phylum Arthropoda; class Insecta; order Mantodea; family Mantidae; genus Tenodera; species Tenodera sinensis. The sequence continues at coordinate 126,746,770 of CM060963.1, forward strand.
ACAAATTATGATGGAGAAATAGAGGCTATACACATTGCTCTCCGACAATTATTAAATCTTCCCTTAAATAAATTTAACAAGGCAGTAATTCTTTCAGATTCTAAAGCTGCAATTCAGGGAATATGTTCAAATACTACAAAGAAGTCAACAAAAATTAGAGAATGCTACAAAATGTGATACCGAAATTTAGATTTCAAATCGAATGGGCTTGATAAAGACACGTTTTAATTTAAGTGCCGGATGTGAGATTTGCGATAAGTGTTAAGTAATAACATAAATAGATAATAGAGCAGGAAGTGTTGTAAGGTGAGCAAGATATGAGTAAATAATAGTCGTTAAATTTGTAGTATAAACGCATTATTGGTTTGAAATTAACGAGTCATGACGTCATACTACATAGTTTAAATACACGTTTGAAAGTCAGGTCTACCAACCTTAAAAGTCGCGCGATATATTTAATAAAATATAAAGTAAACATCGTTTAATCCTAAAAAGGTAATTATATATACGAAATTCATAAAAGAACATGTTATAATAGAAAGAGACATTTCTAAATTGCGGGAAAAGGAAATAGCATTTTGGATACGAGGCTTTCTTGGATGACGTCATGACATTCAAAATTGGAGAGAACGTTTTTCCTTAGCGTGGGTACGCCAGAAAGCGTCACTACTCACCCCAGACCAGTACTGCAAGTTATGCTGTGCGGACGTGAGTGCGATTCCTCTACATATAGAATCGGCATAGCTCCCGAAAGTATCTAAGATGCAATAAACAATATATAAAGGTTTTCTTGGGTAGTCTATTCTATAACACCTGCGCGTACCCGAGATAACTAAAGAGATCTCAAGCTGAGCTAGCGGGAAAGAACCAAGTCAAAGGGCAACACCATGTCACCAACGCCATTTCCGCCACAAATGGCGACCCAACGTGTGGCGTCGAGTGAATAGACCAACCCCAAGATGACCAAGCCAGCATAGAACCAGCAAACAAGAAGGTGACCCAACGTGTGGCGTCGAGAGAATAAACCAACCCCAAGACGACCAAGCCAGCATAGAACCAGCAAGCAAGAAGGTGCCCAGCGTGTCAACATCTGTGAAACGTGTAGTGAACAAGTTTAAGTGCAGTTAAAAAAAAAAAAAAAAAGTGAAAATTGTGAAATATTGGTGAGTAGAAAAACACATGTAAATAGCTTAGAAATGGAAGACAGTGATAGCGATTTTCTAGGTTTTGAGAGTCCGGAAATTGAGAAAAGTGTAGTTAGGATGGAAGAATATAATCAAAATATAATCGGTAGCAGAATATGCCAAGAAGTAGAAGATCAGAACGTTAGAGAAACACCTAGAGGTAGCTCAGAAATGTTTAGTACTAATTCAGAAAGGCCAGTGATTATGTCAGAAATAGAGAATATTGTAACTTTTTTTTGTATGTGGTAAAGTAGACAGATTTAGTCGAGATAAAGAAACACTTTTATTTCCGTAAACAGTAACTTTGTACACTCGTTGCAACAAGAAAGTCTTTTCCTTCTCCAACAGCACGGCTTCGAACTCGTAACACAAAGAACTAACTCTTCTCCGTCGGCACAACTCTCCACATCGTCTGTCCGTCTCCGTCGGCACGACTACTCAACCTTCACATACGTCTGACTGTTCTCCGTCGGCACTACTCAACGCTTCACGTACGTCTCTCACTTACGTCTGACTGACTCTTCTCACACTTTACCGCTATTTATATCTCCCAGGCACTATTCTGGAAGCTTCAAGAACGTTCACTTATTGCGCTGGGGTACAAAGTAGAAGATTCCAGTAGCCTCTATCCTTTTCTCTCTTTCGGCAAGCGCCCCAACAATGCGGCCATGCTCTGTCTCTTTCCTTCGGCTCCTTTGCGGTAGTGCCGACAATAATGCGATGCGTGACACTACGGTTGTCGGCAATTAGATGCGGCGGGCGCGGTGACACTGCTCCCTCCTCAGAGCTGGTCGTCCCGACCAGCACTATCACTGCGGCATCTCCCTTGCGTCCTGGTGGACTAACCCATCGAACCTCTTCTCCAGGAGGCACGATCCTAGGTATCGCTGTTGGATAGTGTCCCTTGGTCTGGGTAGGACGATGTATGCCATCCTGCTTCGAAATTCTGCAACAGTACCGCCGGTCTTGACGGTCCCTCGTCCAGTTGCCCTTCTTCCTGGTGTGTTGACGGGCCATCCTGCGCACTTGGAAACGGCTCATTGGGTACCATGTCCGCCGACCTCTCTGGCGCACCTTCGCAGCCACCTTGCTTCCGATGGGTCCGGCAACAAGCCCCGCCACATCCGCGCGAGTCGCGTCCACCACTGCACTCGTGTTCACTCGTGCTCGGCACGGCCTCTCCTGTATCCTGCCGTCCAAGATGATGTCCACCATTCTTTCGTTCACGGCACTATGCGTCAGGTGCTTGGATGGCTCCGACGGTCCTCCCATGTCACACGCCAAGTCGGTTCTCGCGTGTTGCTCGCCTGCTTGTGCGCTTCCCTGCTGATCGTCCTCCACGTCATATCCTGGTTGGTTATGTACCCGACACACTCCTCCAGGGGATCCTCGACGACGTCCCTGAACTGCCCCTTTGTCTTCCCCGAGACGGACACTTTCGTTATCTGAAACGGGCACAACTGTCGCCTCGGCCACTAGGTGCTCCCTCCCCGGGTCTGTGCTATTCCGTCTGCCCCTGGCATCCAGTACTTTGACGCTCTCGTCAACTCTTACTACCAGGGCGCCAAGACGTTCCCCGTCGTCCTCCACGACGTCCACATGCTGGCAGAGGTCTTCCACCTTTTCGCCGAGTTCTTCCACGCCTTCCGTCATGCCAATCAGTTCGCCGAGTTGTTCCACGTCTTTCGTCACGCCAATCCGTTCGCCGAGTTGTTCCACGTCTTCCGTCACGCCAATCCGTTCGCCGAGTTGTTCCACGTCTTCCCTCGCGCCAATCAGTTCGCCGAGTTGTTCCACGTCTTCCCTCATATCATCCGAAACGGGCGCAACTGTCGCCTCGGCCACTAGGTGCTCCCTCCCCGGCTCCGCGCTATTCCGTCTGCCCCTGGCATCCAGTACTTTGACGCTCTCGTCAACTCTTACTACCAGGGCGCCAAGACGTTCCCCGTCGTCCTCCACGACGTCCACGTGCTGGCAGAGGTCTTCCACCTTTTCGCCGAGTTCTTCCACGCCTTCCGTCACGCCAATCAGTTCGCCGTCAATTTTCGCCGATAGCTCCGTCTTCATCTCTTTCAGCTCGGCAGCGAGGTTGTTTCTCGTCTTTATTTCTTCTTTCAGCTCGGCAAAGAGGTTGTCGTTTGCCGTCTTCATTTTGGCAGCGAGGTTGTGGTTTGACGTTTCCATTTTGGCAGTGAGGTTGTCGTTTCTCGTCTTCATTTTGGCAACGAGGTTGTCGTATGACGTTTCCATTTTGGCAAATAATTCTTTCATCATTGCCATCATCCTGGTTTCCGAATTTCCCTCCATCTTGGTTCTAACGTTGCAACTTCTAACGATGATGTAACGAAACTAGAAGCAATTCGACGGATCCCACTTCTGACACCAGTGTAACTTTTTTTTGTATGTGGTAAAGTAGACAGATTTAGTCGAGATAAAGAAACACTTTTATTTCCGTAAACAGTAACTTTGTACACTCGTTGCAACAAGAAAGTCTTTTCCTTCTCCAACAGCACGGCTTCGAACTCGTAACACAAAGAACTAACTCTTCTCCGTCGGCACAACTCTCCACATCGTCTGTCCGTCTCCGTCGGCACGACTACTCAACCTTCACATACGTCTGACTGTTCTCCGTCGGCACTACTCAACGCTTCACGTACGTCTCTCACTTACGTCTGACTGACTCTTCTCACACTTTACCGCTATTTATATCTCCCAGGCACTATTCTGGAAGCTTCAAGAACGTTCACTTATTGCGCTGGGGTACAAAGTAGAAGATTCCAGTAGCCTCTATCCTTTTCTCTCTTTCGGCAAGCGCCCCAACAATGCGGCCATGCTCTGTCTCTTTCCTTCGGCTCCTTTGCGGTAGTGCCGACAATAATGCGATGCGTGACACTACGGTTGTCGGCAATTAGATGCGGCGGGCGCGGTGACACTATGTTTCAAAAGATAATGAAAAAGATGAGTACAGAGTTAAGTCAAAAGATAATAGATGAAACTAGTAAAGAATTAAGAACAGTGAAAAAGATGAGTACAGAGTTAAGTCAAAAGATAGATGAAACTAGTAAAGAATTAAGAACAGAGTTAGGACAGAAATTAGAGAAGGGACAACAGGAATTGGGAATGCAACTGGAAAATCAGAAGAGAGCTTTCGAAACCTTTAGGGAAGAAGTTAGGGAGGAAATTAATAAAGTCAGTAGTGAAGTAAAAGAAAATAGAGAACAGGTTAAGGGAGAATTAGAGACAATAAGGCAAGAAGTAAAGAATTCTGAAAAGAAATTAGGTCAACAAGTGAGTGAAAAATTAGATAAAGAAAGGGAAAAAGTAACATATAGATTAGACAAACAAAGGGAAGAAATTAGAGAAGAGTTACAGGGGTGTAAAGTTAGAATGGAAAGATCTGATGTAGAAAGTGAAAGGCAGGCTAGAAATTTGGAGGATGTTACAGACCAAATAAAAGGGGTAGTAACAGAAATTACTCAAGTAAAAGAGGCCTTAGAAAATTTGAAATTAAATGAAAATGCATGTAATCACAACAATCTTAGTAATGAAGTTGCAAGAAACGAGGCAATACCAGGTGTATCAGCTGACATTTCGATGCAAAATAGAGGTCACAGTAATTCTCATTCTGATCTCAGAAATAGTGCAGGGACAGGTGACAATTCAAATTTACATTGGCCTAACCATGTCTTAAATGAAATGACAGCTCCAGTTTTTGAAAATGAAGATTCAGATGATCCTAAAGCCTTTTTAGAAGGGTTACAAGAGTACTTCACGGTGAAACGTATACCAGAGGAGTACAAGATGGTGATAGTAAGAAAATGCCTAAAGGGTAATGCTGCCAATTGGCTAGGCCTTTCTATGGGTAACAATAATGATTACGGGACCTTTAGGAACATCTTTTTAACCAGATATTGGGGAGCTAGTAGGCAGGCTAATATTAGAGTTGAATTAAGCAATGGAAAGTTTAATCCTAGATCGGAGGAATCGATGGTAAACTATTTTATGAGAATAGCGAGAAAATCGAAGATGTTGGATCCTCCCTTAGATGAAAAAGATCTAATAAATATAGTTACTCCACATTTTCCGGAAACGCTTCAACACTACCTAATCATAGCCCGACCCGGTAGCATTGCAGCTATGATCGAATTATTATCAGCCTTAGAAGTCAATAAGCCAAAACATGCATTTGGAAATAAATATGAAGAAAAAGAAACTGTAAATTCTTTCGGGCAAGGGGCACAGTATTATCAGAATAGAAGTGAGATTAGGGAAAGATATAAAGGACCAGTACCAAGGATGGAATCATTCCGGTGGGAAAATCAAGGTAGATATAACCAGGAAGGGCATCACCAAAATAGAAATGGTAATCTAAGGGGAAGAAATATAACGGTGAATTATATGAATACAAATAGATTTGATCGAGGTAGACGGGGACGTTATTTTGGACATAGTAGAAATTCAAATGATGGGTATTGGACAAACAGAGATAATGAGTTTAGACCGAGGTCACCAAGACAGGGAGAAAGATGTTATAATGGACGAGATTCCCCCGAAAACGCTGAAATGGTTGAGGCCATTAACACGGTCAAAAACATGGTAGGAAGTAACCCCGATTTAATGCAGGAGAACAGAAGTAACAATTCGGGAAATAGTACAGGAGCAATACATAAAAATCAAGGAAACGCCAGACCCAGTCAAACGCGCCTTCAGTGAGAACTGGGTATCCTAGTAATGATTGTGATAAGTACTCGGAAATAAATAGTCCTGGAAGGCAAATGATGATACAAAAGAAAAGAGAATGGAAAAATAGAATCGACGAAAACGAAAAAGTAGGAGATCCACCTAAAATCAAAATTGGAGTAAATGGAAAACAATACAATGCAATTATAGATACAGGATCAAATAGCACAGTATGCTCACAAAATTTTTATGATAATTTACAAAGTAGTGGTTTTAAAGTAATGTCTTTACCAGTTAATGGGATATATTGCTCGCTAGCTGTGGGAAAACGAAAAGAGAGAGTAAAATTTCAAGCAATGATAAATATTGAAATAAATGGGAGAATACTAGGAATTTTATTTCTGATTGTAGGAAGACTTGTGACAGATATTATAATAGGTTGTGATTGTCTTTATGCCTGGGAAGCTGTGGTGAATTTTAAAAACATGATTGTAGAAATGAAAGTTGAAGATTAGACCATTATAGTGCCATTTGTGGAAGATAGTAGTTCAGAAACTATTGTAAGAGAAAAAGAGGAAGAATAAATCCAAGGGGATACATTCTTTGTAGAATATGTTAAAGTAGGAGCTATGGAATTAACTGAAGTAAATGTCAAAGAGTACAGTATCGATAATAAAGAAAATGTAGAATGGGATAAAAATGATTTCATAGACAATTTGAGGTTTTCTGACGCAACTAGGTACTATGATAGGGAGAGTAGTGAAGACTTAGAAGAATTGTTGAGGGAAAAGGTAACTCAGGCTGATCAACTAAATGAACAACAGAGGGATAAACTGTTTGAAATATTAATCCGAAATAAAGAAGTATTCTCTGAGAAACCTGGTAAATGTAATATTTATACTCATTCGTTTGAGATGATACTCATCAAACCTTTTACACATAAAGCGAGAGCTATCCCTAGTACAATAAGAGAAGAGGTAGATGCAGTTATAAAGTCAATGTTAGAAGATGAGGTTATTGAGATTTCGAATTCAGAATTTGTGAATCCCCTATGTATTGTAAATAAGGCCAATGGAAAGATTAGGGTGACATTAGACTCGAGAAAACTAAATTATTGTTCCTCATACTTTCCATCAGGGAATCCAACAGAACGTGTCCTCCGAGATATAGGAATTTATTTACGTGTACTTACACATCATAATCACAAGGATTGGGTGAAATATTGTCCATTGATAGAAAAGATTATCAATCACACCATTAATGTAACTACTGGGTTTGCACCAATAAAATTAATGTTAGGAATTGAACCAGAACCAATATTGATCGGGGTACCAAAAATACTGAAAATTAATGACATTCAGTTAAGTGAAGAAGAAAGAGCGAAAATTGCTTTTGAACAAATCAAGAAAAAGGCAGAGAAGCGAAAATTAAAGAAAAGGAGTAGAAAACATAAATGGGAACCTAAGATAGGCGATTGGGTACTAGTTAAAGACCATAAGTTATCAAGTGCATTGCGAGGTAGGAACAAAAGGATGGAATTGTTATATAAAGGTCCTGCAGAAATTATATCAAAATTTGGTTATCATACTTATGAATTAAAAGATGTTAAAAATGAAAAATGTCTGGGAAGGTGGCATAAACAACTCCTTCGACCATACAAGAAACCGTGTGGTACCTTGGAACCTTGACTTCATGTAAAATTCGAAGTGTCATTTGTCTATTGGCGCCCAATCAGCTTTGAGATAAAATTTAAATGTTAGCTTACTTGAAAATCATATATTGGTTAGGTACTTACGTATTCATGAAAAATGCAGAATGTGAATTGCTATATACTACAAAGAGCTTAAGAATATATTGTATAGAGCTCACAATAACAGCTTCAGAAAGATTGTTAAAATGTTCATCTCCGCATAGAGAGAAAACCGAATATTTACTTTGTAAACATTTGTTAAAATATTTAGATGTATAGATAGTTATCACAGCAAGACAAAGAAAGAACTTGTCTGAAGAGTGCAATGGATTTATATAAATATATGTACATTTTAGTGCTTAAAGGATCTAGTACAGATATGTGTTACAATAACAAAAGTGAAAAATCACAGTGCAAGTGATAGTGAGAGCGAAGTGAGCAAACATGAACTAAAAGAAGGAAGTATAAAGAAAGACTCTTGAAATTTAACCTTTATATAAAAGCTTCACAGAAGAAACCATAACATATTGTAATTAGTATTTAAGGATTAATGTTTAGTCAAGTGTACAATTGTTTGTCATGTTAAAAGATTAAGGAGAAAATATGTTAATAACCAATTTCAAAAACAGTGTAATTGAAAATTGTATATAATGGGAGTGTTGCCGATTATTCAAAATACAGGAGTAATTTTTAATTTTTCTTTCGGGCAAGACATTTACATTATTTTATTATGAAATAATAAAATAACATAAATGGGGGCATTTGATACCGAAATTTAGATTTCAAATCGAATGGGCTTGATAAAGACACGTTTTAATTTAAGTGCCGGATGTGAGATTTGCGATAAGTGTTAAGTAATAACATAAATAGATAATAGAGCAGGAAGTGTTGCAAGGTGAGCAAGATATGAGTAAATAATAGTCGTTAAATTTGTAGTATAAACGCATTATTGGTTTGAAATTAACGAGTCATGACGTCATACTACATAGTTTAAATACACGTTTGAAAGTCAGGTCTACCAACCTTAAAAGTCGCGCGATATATTTAATAAAATATAAAGTAAACATCGTTTAATCCTAAAAAGGTAATTATATATACGAAATTCATAAAAGAACATATTATAATAGAAAGAGACATTTCTAAATTGCGGGAAAAGGAAATAGCATTTTGGATACGAGGCTTTCTTGGATGACGTCATGACATTCAAAATTGGAGAGAACGTTTTTCCTTAGCGTGGGTACGCCAGAAAGCGTCACTACTCATCCCAGACCAGTACTGCAAGTTATGCTGTGCGGACGTGAGTGCGATTCCTCTACATATAGAATCGGCATAGCTCCCGAAAGTATCTAAGATGCAATAAACAATATATAAAGGTTTTCTTGGGTAGTCTATTCTATAACACCTGCGCGTACCCGAGATAAATAAAGAGATCTCAAGCTGAGCTAGCGGGAAAGAACCAAGTCAAAGGGCAACACCATGTCACCAACGCCATTTCCGCCACAAATGTTAACACAACTCCAAAAAGTTAATAAGACTGTTCATCTCCAATGGATTCCAGCACACTTGGAGTCATGGGGAATGAAGCTGCAGACTCACTTGCAAAGAAAGGCACAATAATAAAACAAAAGTCTAAATTCAATTTCTTATATTCCTCAATAAAATGCTTGATCATTAAAAAATGTTCTCATTCATACCTACAAGAAATAGAAACCAATGCCAAAGATAAAAAATGGATTACACTACTTTCCAACCCAGATATAATCCCCCAGAGCCAAGGAAAACAGCAATTGTAGCCTTCCGACTACTGACAAATCACGACTGCTTCGCAAGTCATCTCTACAGAATAGGTATCTGAGCTTCACCAATATGTGTCCTGTGTAACGATCCAGCAGAAATGAACGAAGACCACTTGAAGACCTGTGAAGCATTAAGATCAGAAGAAACTACAGTTCAAAAGTATTGGAAAGCACGAATTCTAATGGCTTCATTGCCAGATGCAAGGCACTAGAAAACAACAACATATCAGCAATTAAGGCAATAACTTCCTCAGTCCCATCAAATAACAAAATATTAGAGATTCTACACACACTGAAAATTCTACAAAGTCAAAAAGAAAAACTTTGTTTCCAATGGTTCCCGGTCCTTTGTGGCATTGTTGGAGATGAAAAAGCTGACTTCCTGACAAAGAAAGGCACAAATATAAAACAAATGTATTCAACTAAAATGTATTATAATACATCAAAATTATATGCAAATTCAGTAAGTCCATACACATTGACAACATAATTATCAGGAAAAAGTACAAATAATTCTAAAGTAAGAACAAATTAGAAACTAAAAACTTCACTTATCTTAGTAATGTTGCTAGTTCTTTTTGCACAGACTCGAGTTTCAAGTTGCCTCCAACTCATTCTCAAAGCTACTATGTTAATAGCTTCAATTTTCCTTATTTAAGTACAAATAAATCACGGAAAACAATCTTGGAAAATACTAACGCCATACCATGACCTCCAAGCTCAGCAAAGGCCCCTTTTCGCTTGATGGCAGTACATGACTGCCCATATGTTAAAGATCAATATCTTCAATTCTTCAGAATACATACTATGCAATGATCCACAGACAGTAATGAATAGAGACCACCTACTCCAATGTATCACAATCTCAAAAATCAATGCCAGTTTTCCAGTTCAATTATGTAAATATTACTGGGAAGCTCATAGAAAAATGGAGAAAATCTAATAAGAAGAGCATTAGCAACAACATATTTATTGAATTCAATATCTTTCAAAAATCAGATTGATCCTTGTATGAAATTAATGCAGAGATTTGACAATAAAGAAATTAAGACCATTAGAGGATAGTAGGGGGTTATGGTACTCCCCTCTACACCTGGCAGAGGTGTTCATAATTAGGATTTATTTTAAAGCCTTGCAGTTTCTACAAAAATGGAATTGTCTCACTCGTTAGCAGGATAAATGCATGATCAATTATGGTAATTATTCTTGAGAATAATAAATGTTAAGTGATATATATTTTGCTTGTTAACAATGCTGTCAATTTCCAGTGTCATATCAGCACCAGTGATGTGCCGGAATTTTGTCCTGCAGAAGTTATTTTACATGCCAGTAAATCTAATAACATGGGGCTATCGCTTTTAAGCACACTTAAAAACCTTTGTCTCAGCTGGGTTTGAACTTGTAACCCTGGATTTGAGTGTAGAATTTCTAGACTGGGTTAAGCCTTAACAGCACCATGGACCCTAAGGCCCAATCTGAAGCAAGTAATTCAACTTATTTATGCCAACAAACTTACTGTTGGTGTTTTTAAACACACAAGCCGTGTGTGGGCAAAGTTTAAGAGGTAGAACTGGAACTTAAAAATTCAATGCCACAACTGGGCATTAAACTTTGCCCACACACGGCTTGTGTGTTTAAAAACACCAACAGTATGCGGAAGGTCTGTGGTTCAAATCCCAGTTGTGGCATTGAATTTTTAAGTTCCAGTTCTACCTCTTAAGTAATTCAACTTTTATTAAAATCTTTCAAAGCATAACTATGTACATATAAAAAGTTATTTTACTGAAGAAAATTAGTTCTGTCATGGAAATAAGATATTGTATTTCTTCCTTCAATAAACTAAGTTCAACAGTCCATTATGATCAGGGTTAGGAAGTTCATGCATTTGCATATTTTTTTCAAAGCATGTTATTGATATGCTGATAAATTTTTAGTGCTCTGAGTGATTTTTATAGGGCATATAACTGCATATTTATAATGTTTTAAGTACTGCACCATATTTAGTAAATAGTATGCTATTTGGCATATTTTTGCACTTAAATGGGAAATACGTATATTTTAAAATGAATTATTTTGGTTAAATGGTCAACTTGTTTTTCTGTGAACTGATGCCAGCGAAAGGGTCCCATTTTGCCTTCAGGCAAATGAATACCATGATCATGTGAAGAGTGAGTGATGCAATGCTGGTAAGAGTCACGTGATATTGGCTTGCCTTTCAAATAGGTTTGGTTTGGTTTGGTTTAAGGGCGCTCAACTTCTAGGTCATCAGCGTCCTTAAAAGATTCATGGCAATAGCCAGATATAAATTTCACTCAAAATATAAAAATACTAGCAACAAGAAAAGTTTACAAAGGCAAAAGGCAGTGGCAATAGCCAGATATGAAACAAGGTGATGAATACGTCCAAAAGCAGAAACAGATAATTAAAAAAATTTAAATCCTCAAATTGATATTGCACTCCGCTAAAAAATTAAAAACTCTATCAACCGCTGTTTTGTCATCCGCTAGGACCTCTGCAAGTCTGGCAGGCAGCTGCAGAGAATCCCGAAGGTGCGCTAGATTGGTTTGGTTTGGTTTAAGGGCGCTCAACTTCTAGGTCATCAGCGCCCTTAAAAGATTCCTGGCAATAGCCAGACACAAATTTCATTCAAAAAATAAAAATACTAGCAACAAGAAAAGTTTACAAAGGCAAAAGGCAGTGGCAATAGCCAGATATGAAACAAGGGGATAAATGCGTCCAAAAGCAGAAACAGATAATTTAAAAAATTTAAATCCTCAAATTGATATTGCACTCCGCTAAAAAATTAAAAACTCTATCAACTGCTGTTTTGTCGTCCGCTAGGACCTCTGCAAGTCTGGCAGGCAGCTGCAGAGAATCCCGAAGGTGCGCTAGGGAGCAACACTCTAGCAACACATGGCGAACTGACAAAAGGTTGTCACACAGCAGACATAGAGGCGCAGGGTCCCTTTTAAATAGGTAACCATGCGAAAAATTGCAATGGCCTATTCTTAATCGAGCCAAACTAACCTCCTCGCGACGAGATGTGTGACAGGAAGTTACCCAGTTTATCGGAAGTTCTTTCATTTCTCTAAGCTTATTACTGCGGAGAGCTGACCACTCGTCGTGCCAGGACGACAGCACCGCTCTCCGCACTTCAAGCCTAAAGTCTTCCGAAGTAACACGTGAGATGGTAATACTGGGTTCTGTAGTTGCCGTCTTTGCTGCTAAATCTGCCATTTCATTCCCAGGCAAACCTACGTGACCGGGAATCCATGCACACACCACGTCAACCCTTTCAAATAGGGAAATCCCTGCTGTACTGGGGAATAGATTAGTGCGCAGTGCTTTGATCCAGCAGCCACTGCAGCCAGTTTGTGACAATTAACGAGGTGGTATGAATACAGACAGTATTAAAAATGCCGAAGGTGAAACCAAGTAATGGGAGCAGACTTAAAAGTTTACAACATGAATTTTCTAATGATCTTATCAGTATAGATGGTAATGTCTTATACTGTAAAGTATGTGAAAAAAATGTTGGAAGTGAAAAACGGTTTCAGGTCGTTCAACATATTAATACCACAAAACACAGGGAAATGATTGTGAAAAAACAGGGACAGAAGTGAAAGTGTCCAATGTCTACTATAGTAGTCAAGTGTATGAGAAGTAGAGTTATACAGTTTCCTGTATATGACCTTTGTGAAGCATTCCTGGCAGCTGACATACCTTTATAGAAAATAAATAACCCAATTTTGCGAATTTTTTTAGGAAAGTACACTAAGCAACATGTGCCTGACCAAAGTAACTTATGTAAAACATACATCCCTCGTTGTTACAACAATGTAATGTCTACCTTGCAAATTAAGTTAGCAAATGAGTTTCTCTGAATCTCAATAGATGAAACAACTGATGCAGAAAGACATTTCATCGCAAATGTAATAGTGGGTGTTATAAATCAGCAGGAGGCAGGTGTGCCCTATCTCTTAACTTGTTCTCAGAAGTTACTAACAGTGCATCAGTGAGTCAACTTGTTATCGAATCTATGAAATTAATATGGCCTAGTGATATAAAATATGACAACATACTTTTATTGTTGAGTTGTGAATAAGAGACCCCTTATTCCGTAAAACTAGACATTTCGCAACTTGAGAGCCTCTCAGTCTACATTATGTTGAATTATCGGGATTTCACTGTATTTAATGCACCCTCATATATTCAAATCTTCAAATTAACTCCTAAATTTAGAAATTTAATATTTGATCTTACATGTCTTATCCAGAGATTTGGATGTACCAGGAAGCAAGTAGCATCTCTCAGTAGTTCATATAGATTAGATTTTTGCAGCAAGCCAAGTTCTGTCAGTGAGCACATTGCATTGATGGCCTTCACAACTACAAATTCCTCTAAATCTGTCAGTCCCTGTAATCATGTTATAGAATGTTAAGAAGCATACATACATAGTGTTGTATCAAAATGCAGCCATGATAACAACAGCATTAAGAACGTTCTACATAATATCTGCTGACTCAGGCGTCTCCGTCTAGGGGATATGTGAATAGCGACCACAAGGTACCCAAGCTGAGCAGAACATTACTTCCACTTACTGGTGTTTTGCTCCTCACTGTAACTTTTCTATCTGACCTTACCTTGGTCATCTCTTGTTCTCTTCCGACCCCGATGCTATTAGGGTTCCCGAAAGCTAGGGAGTCTTTATTTTTCCAACCTCTCCATTTCTCTATAAAATCTTAACCCCTAACATGCTGACCTGTTATGGCATATAATACATCCTCTGATTGGTGATCAGAGGATATGGTCGGTGAATTTATATTGATAACTCTCCCGGTCAGGTCGGTGAGACCCATAAACCAACGACAGGTGTGGTCCTCCAGACATTCTGGGGGTTGTGGGAGAGCGATGTGACTGCCAAAACATAACAATATGGTGCTCTCTAAAAAGCGGTTACTATTACTGCTATTGCTCTCTTCAATATCATCAGTGAAAAATATTGGAGAGCAAGAGGATTAATGACTTCATTGTCAGAAATCCAGCATTAGCTAACAACAACTTTTATTGTTAACCAATGCAGCAAGCTATATGATCAAAGCAGGGAAAACATCAAGAGAAATTTTTCCTAAGTGCATTCATTTAACTTGTCTTATTCATGCCCTTCATTGCCTTGCAGAACAATTAGATTATGTTTTCCTAAAGTAGATAAGTTAATCTCTAATGTGAAAAAAGTATTTCTTAAATCTGTATCAAGGGTCTAGCTGTTCAAAAATATGGCGCCTAGTATTTCACTACCACCTGAACCTGTTTTAACCCATTGGGGGAGTTGGATAACAGCTGCATTGTATTATGCTAAATATTTAGAGGCGGTCAGAGGAGTTATTAATTCATTCGAATCAGATGATGCTGTTTCACTTGAAATAGCACAGAATGTTCTCTCAGATGAAGAGCTTGAAGGAAATCTTGCCTTTATATTAACACATTTTTCCAATATGCCTGCAGCAATTAAAACCCTGGAAACAATCGGTCTTCCCTTAAATCAGTCGTTAAATGTGTTTGATACTACCATTTCTGTTTTGGTGTCCATTCCAGGTAATGTAGGACAGACAATAAAAGACAAAGTAAAGTAGGTGCTTTTAAGAAACCCTGGGTATAAACAAATCTCGAAAATTTGAGAATTCTTGGAGGAAAGTCCTTAGGTATACCTGAAGACTTGTCTCTTTCTGTGGAACAACTATCAGCTTTTAAGTATGCACCAATATCCTCATGTGGCGTTGAAACAAGTTTTTCAAGATACAAAAGTATATTGAGAGACAACAAACGAAGATACACCATGGAAAGTCTCTGTCATGCAGTAGTGGTAAACTGTAACTCATCCCTTATTTTGGACGTGGAGTAATGTGCATCTACTTCTCAGCAATAAATGTAAGTTTTTAGGTGCACATTATCTTTAAATATAATATTTTTAGGGCATATATTTGTGCATATTTTGCACATTTTAAGGGCATACTTGCATGCATATTGCAAGAGTTTTTAGAGCATGAACTTTCTAACCCTGGTTATGATTAGTTAATCTGAACTGGATCTTGACTTAAAAGTAAAAACTCTGGATAACTATAACATTGCAAAACCACATTTTCAGATTTAAATTAAAATATATTGGATCTTCTGAATACATAAAGCATCAATGAAACAAGTTCAATTTAATTCCTGTATTTGATTAGTGGATGAAATAAGCTGAATTAAATGTTTGGCTCACTAAACTTCAGCATTACTACCTATGTTTATGTCACTATGGTAGCAACAAATAGTTTTGCAGCCTAGATTTAAATAAATTAAGGAAGAATATCCATGAGTCCTCACTTTTGCTGTATAAACCTTTTAGGAAGAAGGGTCTTTAACACAATACTTAGACATTCAGAAAATACACTATGTGCTTTATTATCTAACAGTTTTGAGAAATATTTTACTTGCCATCACAAAGCGTAAACATGCTTTTTCTATTTAATTTGCTCCTTTGTTCCATAATAATGCAATAACATAAAATTCTGACTTTCTTTCTCATTTATTAAAATGTTTCAGTCTTGTGTGTACTTCATTTCTCCTTTATTTCTATGAAGAACAAATGTCTTAAGTCTTTATTTACTCATTAGTCTTTTAGATATGTTGAAACAAAAAAGTTCTGTTTCGTCAGCTGATTTGCAAGTAGTAAATCCCCTCAAATGTTTCCAAAACACTGGTCATTACTCATTGATTCATATCTAGAACAAACTTCCAAATTCATTAAAATTATTAAGTGCAAACAGAAATGCACACTCTTCATGAAACAGTCAAATATATTCTTAATTACACTTTTTATATTTTAGCGATAGAGCAAAATAGCATACAAAATCTTGCACTTTTAATTTACAGAACTCTTCTACAGATGTGCATTACAAATTTAGTAAAACTGTGTATGTATTTCTACCATATTTAAAACTGCTTTTAAAGGCTATACTTTCCAACTTTATAAAAGGGAGTGCTGAGTCTCGCCACCGCCATTGTCCATACATTTTGGCACCTCTAGTTAGCCATCCAGCCCTCGCCCTAGTTCACATTGACAAACGCTGACAATTTGCTGGTGGATATTTAGTTTTAAAGGAATGCGCCATTGAAATTTAGTAAAAATGTCGCAAAAATGACATTTGTATTTTATGAGTTTGAAAACACTTAGGGCCCATAAATTCAAAATGTTTTCCCTTTACTTTTCATATTACAAATTTATAATTTGAGGTTTTTGAAAAATATTTTTTCACCACATTCACTTTTTGAAAATGTTGTTGTTGTTAGCTAATGCTGGATTTCTGACAATGAAGTCATTAATCCTCCTGCTTTCCAATATTTTTCACTGATGATACTGAAGAGAGCAATAGCAGTAATAGTAACCGCTTTTTAGAGAGCACCATATTTTTATGTTTTGGCAGTCACATCGCTCTCTCACAACCCCCAGAATGTCTGGAGGACCACACCTGTCGTTGGTTTATGGGTCTCACTGACCTGACCGGGAGAATTATCAAAATAAATTCACCGACCATATCCTCTGATTACCAATCAGAGGATGTATTACATGCCATGTTTATATATATATATATATATCCAACTGTACATTTTGAAAATGTACCACAAGGTATTGTTTTCATCCAAATCTTCTGAAATTTGCCATGTAGGTTCTCAAAATACTAGCAATCAGTCATATGCTTTTTTCTTCAGAATAGTTTTTGAGTGATCACTTTTTAAAGTTGTATAAAACTTAGAAGAAAATAAACTAGAAACTAGAACTTTTACACCCAGAAATCTTTCTGCAAACAGTATGTTCACGTGATGAGCTGACTTGTTAACACATATGAATCATAAGTTAATACATGCTACACAGCAGAAAACATATACTGAACCATAATATATTTGATTGACTAAATATACAACAAAATAATAAGCTACTTTTAATAACTGAACTATACATCAATTCAACACTGTAATGCAAAGCCAGTCAGTAGCATGACCTTGATTGCTGTAGCAGCATGGAATCATGTCCACATGCCCAGTGAAAAATCACTGTGCAGCCAGTTATTAATTTATTGGCTCTCTCTGTAGCATAGACATGACTTGCATCCTCATGTGTGCGCACATGCACACATCGACATGCATGCACACACACACACACACACAGAGAATGTTTAACCTTCATAAGGTGTTCAGGTCCATTTTGACCCACAAGAAAGTTTGATAGTCAATTTTTATTGACTTTATTTGTCTCCCATTAAGGTACAGAAAAAGACAGAAAAAGAGCTCTTTTGGGGCTTTAGTTTGGCATTCACAGAAATAGTACTCCTCAAGCTGTTCAGGTCTTTTTAGACCCTGTACATTTTAATCTTCATTATTACAGCAAATTCTGACAATGTTCAGTTTATCAACAATGGAATGTGCATGTGTGCAGTAAGGCGGGTATACAGAACTGAGGTCATTGTTGTTTTGAACAATGCTATGTCTATTTCTGGTGAAAGGAGGGCGGGGGGAAGTTAGTGTTTTTGCTGTAACCAAGTCAGTTTATAAAGTGATTCACTTTTACTTAGATCACCTGCTTTCTTTCTTTAGAATTCATATATTTTGTAAGTGCTTTTCTCATGATAATGGCCTCTTTGCAACATGATAATCCAGCAGATCTACTGATGAACGTATCTGATAGTGATAAAGTAGCTTCAGAGGATAAAGATCACATTTCAGAATGCAGTTCTTTATCTTCAATACACCAGAACAGGAAATGGTATGCAGTACAATTCTGATTTCATAGGATAAATCAATTGAACCCGTACCTCAATTGGGACGGCATGCATCTGACTCTAGGACCAACAAGGTATGCCACTTCTCACATTACAAATGAGTACTCAGCTTTCAAACTGTTCCTTCCTCCATCAATTGAAAACATTATACTCAGCTATTCTAATGCTGAAGAAATGCATTTATATGGAGATAAGTGGAAAAAATTAGATGCTCTTGCCCTAGATGCTTATATAGGTCTGCATTATTAGCAGAATTGTATAAGTCACATAGTGAGTCTACAGAAAGTTGAACACAAAGGTCGCCCAATTTTCGGAGCTACAATGTCATTAGAAAAGTTCAAAAAGGTATCAAGGGTTATTCGATTTGATGACCATGAGACAAGATACGAAGACATGAACAAGATAAGTTTGCACCTATAAGGGATATGTGGGAGAAATGGGTAGAGATATTACCTAAGTTATACAATTCCAGTATGTTTGTTACAGTAGATAAGCAGCTTGTTGCATTCAGGGGAAATTGCCCTTTTTGCCAGTATGTGCCCAGTAAACCAGCAAAGTATGGTATCAAGTTTTGGGTAATTTGTGACAATGAAACAAATTATGTATGGATATTCAGCCATATATAGGGAAACGACCAGGTAGTATCCCTGAAAGGAACCAAGGCCTAAGAGTTGTAATGGATTTGTCTTATCATCATTTGAATGTGCACCCTCCACATCAGAGGAAAATGATGATAGGAGTATGAAGAGAGGCAGGTGTCACCAACGGTAAAAATGATAACAAAAGTACAGTAAAGTGTGCTAAATGTAAGAAATTCACCCATAAGAAGCATCTGGCATACACATGCAAAAATTGTTGGTAAAAGTTAGGCATAATTAACACTTCATTTTAAATTTGACTATTGTATTGTGTACTACTGTTATTACCCAGTTTGAGTGATTAATACAGTAAACTATCTAAATTATAACTCTATTTATGATGTCAATACACACACGTGTAAAATTATACCTACCAGAAATTAAAAAAAAATAAAATACTGGGTCTTTTTTGACCCAAACATGTTGAGTGTATGTGCAAAATAAACACCGTAGAAGGGTTTAAAAGTGTATGCACATTTTCAATGGGTTTGGCGTGCACCAAACTCTTTAAATGTCCCCATAGCCAGAAATCCAATGGACTGAGGTCCGGCGAATGGGGAGGCCATGCTACTGGACCTCCTTGACCAATCCATTGACTATTAAATCTTTGGTTTAAGTACTGTAGGATGATGCATAGAAAATGGGGCAGTGTCCTGTCATGCATAAACCACATGTGTCATCTTTCTACAAGCACAATGTCCTCCAAAAGCACGGGTGACTCACTGCGCACAAATTGATGATACACAGCACCTGTTAATCTGTTCAGTAAAATGTATGGTCCTAGGAGTCTGTCACCTACAATTCCTGCCTGCACATTGATACTAAAGCAACCCTGATGCTTCGACTCCATGACTGCTCCAGGATTTGCATCTGTCAGCACATATGTGTTGTAGCTATTTACTATGCCATTTTTGTTGAATCCTACCTCATGTGTAAATAAAATACAGAATGTAAATTGTGGATTTTTGCACTCTAGCAAAGAAGCCCCTGGCAGAATTCTGATCTGACATTGTGGTGAGGGTGGCTTAAGAGTTTGCACACGTTGAACATGCTAAGGGTACAGCAATTACTCATGCGAAACAAACCATGCAAGAGCATGGTTGACACCTACCTTCAGCTGCTGCAATTCTTCACTCACTTGTATGAAGATCACGTTCTAACTGTTGTAACATCCGTTCCTCCATTTCTGGTGTGTGAATGGTATGAGATCTACCATGATCCATTATCCTGGCTGCAAATGATCCCACATCTGCAAGTCAATGCGTCAGGATCGCTTTAGTCCCAATGTGTGGGCAGGAATTGTAGATGACAGACTTCTAGGACCTTACATTTTACCAAACAGATTAACAGGGGCTGTGTAGCATCAATTCTTGTGCGATGAGTCACCCATGCTTTTCGAGGACATTGTGCTTGTAGAAAGATGATGCATGTGGTTTATGCATGACAGGGCACCACCCCATTTTCCACGCATCGTACAACAATACTTAAAACAAACATTTAATGGACAATGGAAATCATCGAGGAGATCCAGTGCCATGGCCTCCCTGCATGCCAGACCTCAATCCATTGTATTTCTGACACTGGGAACATTTAAAAACATTGGTGATTGGTGTATGCCGAAACCCTTCAAAAATGTGCATAGGTTACACATTTTTGTAAAAATGGCTCATATCTCAACATGTATTTGTTTCCAGACATATTTTTGTAGGAACATTTATTTTAGTTTTCACTAATCCCAACTCCTGTTGCAATATCGGACACTTTTTTTTAAACATCCTGTGTATATCTTATCTTATATATTTAAACAAGCAATTCTTGTGTATAAATATATACAGCGCAACTTGGAAACGACTCAAACAACTTCAATCAAATTTTGTATTTAGGCAGGATTTTGCTTATTAAGTTTATCTATATAGTTGTCATTCCTGAAAAAACGTGATTTTATGCGTAACAGTCACAGTTCTTTAAACCTTATTTTGGCTATTATTTCTCTGTTAATGGGCCAATTTCAACAAACAAGCCAGCATATTAAAGGTCTCGTCAAGAGCTTTCAGAAAATCTAAAGGAAGTTGACTATATTAATCAATGTATAACAGTCGCAATTAGTCGAAACCTTATTTTGGCCTTTATTTCACTGTTAATGGGCCAATTTCAACAAACAAGCCAGGATATTAAAGGTCTCGCCACGGAAATGGATACAACAATTATAATGAAAATTTATATTTAGTTAACATTCTGCTTTTCAAGTTTATCTAAATATGTATCTTCTCCCCCCCCCCAAAAAAAAACACGATTAAAAAAAGGAAAAGAACAGCCGAGCAAAGCTCGGTCGCCCAGGCACTATATTTAAACGAGCAATTCTTGTATATAAATATATTCTGCGAAACTTGGTAATGGCTCTAATGATTTCGATCAAATTTTGTATTCAGATAGGGTTTTGCTTTTTAAGTTCATCTATATAGGTGCAATTCCCGAAAAAACCCGATTTTACATAAAAAAAATAACATTTTTTATTCCCGCTTCTACAGAGCAATTTTTGAATATATTCCCGGTATTTCAGAAACGGCTCTAAAGATTTGGTTAAATTTTTGTATACACGCATATTATATTCACAGTGTTTTCTCTACTCACTTTTAGGTAACACATTCACATCTCTTTCTCTACTCACTCTTCTATAAACAATTTTCCATAAAAAACGTGATTTTGCACCAAAACCGTTTTTATCCCCACTTTTAAAATAAGTGATACCATGTTCTGTATGTTTGAAATAGAAATGCTATTACATTCACACTGTTTTCTTCTCTCACTTTTAGGTAACACATTCACATCTCTCTCTACTCACTCTTCTACAAATAAGTCATACAATTTTCTGTATGTTTGAGCCAAAAATGCTACATATTATATTCATACTGCTTTCTCTACTCACTTTTAGGTAACACATTCACATCTCTCTCTACTCACTCTTCTACAACTAAGTCATACAATTTCGTGCATGTTTGAAATAGAAATGCTACACATTGCATTCACACTGTTTTCTCTACTTGATTTTTGGTAACACATTCATAACTGTTTCTGTACTCACTCTTCTAGAAATAAGTCATACAATTTTGTGTATATTTGTAATAGAAATGCTGCATATTACATTCCAGTGTTTACTCACTTATAGGTAACACATTCACATCTCTTTCTCTGCTCACTCTTCTAAAAACAATTCATATCATCTAGATATATCTATATATACACAACTTGGATGTTTGTAAAATACATTAATTATTATACCAATTCTTATTAAATATTCAAAAACCCGTAATAAACCATATCCACCTAACTTCTAACTGTTAATCTCGAAAATCGCTTAACCAACCACTGTGAAATTTGGCACGTATATGTATTTTATCATGCAGAAAGTTTTTATGGTAACAACTTTACAACACAATGTATTACTTTCAAATGGTTTTCTACTCGCTTTTCTTTTACGTAGCACATTCATGTATCCTCTGTTTGCCCTTCAACACACAATTCATATAATATTCTATGATTGAAATATAAATGCGATGTATTACATTCACACAATTTCCTCTACTAATTCTTCCTTTACGAGACACAATCAGTCTTCTTTCACTACTCGTCCTTCAACATACAATTCATACAATTTGCTATATGTTTGAAACAGAAATACAATATATTACATTCATACTATTTTCTCTACTTTCTTTTATTTTAAGTAACAATTCACATGTTATTCCCTTTCGTTTATCAACTCCATACATACCAACGCCTGTACATATCATATGTTGAAGAGTGAGTAAATTCCATAACAGGCTGACAGATCGCCATGAAAAGTGACATATTTAATTGTTTTCATGGTGAAGGTAACTATGCAATCCATTTTACCACGCAACGTATTTCGTTCACATGGTTTTCTCTACTCCCTTTTCTTTTACTTAACATACTACTCCCTCTTCTACAAACAATCCATACATTTTTCCACACACTTGAAATATAAGTGCAACGTATAACATTCACACGATTTTTCTACTCATTTTTCTTTTACTAAACACAATCACATTTCTTTCACTACTCCCGCTTCGACGAACAATTCATACTATTTTCTATGTGATTGAAACAGAAGTGCGCAGTACATTCACATGGCTTTATCAACCAGTTTTTCTTCCTGTAGTATTTGTTATTGTTCTACACTGCTTTTGCTTAGTGTAGCTCTGGTGTTTTAATAAAAAGTAAAGAAATACATAGTTAAAAAAGTAAGTAATCACAATTGGTGTCAGGAGTGCGATGAAAAGCATGATATGGAACAGTTGATGAAACAAATGAAGATGGACATAATGAGGATGAAATGAATTATGGAATGCGGCGGAGGAAACAAATATGAAAGCCGAATTGGAAAAATGTAAACTACGGAACAGAAAATATGGGAACAAAAATGGACAAAATGGAAACAAAAATGGAAGTCACATTGAAAATGTAAACTCCGAAATGGAAAAGATGAGAAGGCGGGAATGTCCAATATGAACATAGATCTATCGGAGAATACTAACGTGCGACTGGCCGGGGTTAAGGAAGCCATGGAATAACTCGGCAGAAAGATGAAAGGTCTTGGCCAACATGCTAACACCCTGGAGTCAATCGTAGCAGCAAAGAGCTGAACTCCATAATGGAACAAATGCTCGACAAAACCCTCAAACTGGGTGGATATCTATGGGGGAGGCCTGCGTTCAGTGGTAGACGTTTTACGGATGAAATGATTGTGTTTATGAAATATTTGTATGTATTTGTATATCTATTGCATCTCGGAAATGACTCTTAACAACTGCGACAAAAATTTTTATTTAGTTAACGTTTTGCCTTTCAGGTTTATTTAAATAAGTATCTTCTCCCACAAAAAACAAAATTAAAAAATTAACAAAATTTCACAAAAACAGAGCCGAAAAACCCCAAGCGAAGCTCGGTGTGGTAAACAATGATATATTACATGGGGTAAAATTTAGAAAGGAACCGCAGAATATATTCTCTTCAATTATATCATTGTTTACCACACCCCCATTTATATATGTAGCTAAATGATAAAAGACGGTGCACTATGTGTAGGCAAACTCTGAATTTGAAGTCAGTCTGGGTGGCTCAGATGGTTAGATGCTGGCCTACTGATTCCAAGGTCACAGGTTCAAATCCAGCCCAGACCGATGGTTTTTAAAGTGTTCTTGAAAGTGACAGCTCCATGTCAGTTGATTTACTGGCATGTAAAATAACTCCTGCAGGACAAAATTCCAGCACACCAACGACGCTGATGTGATCCTGGCAATTGACAGCGTCGTTAGCAACTAAATAATTTTTTTTTCTTCTGAATTTGAAGTCCCAATGTTTGGTTATGAGAAATCAGTAATTCTGGGAAATATTGTAAATCTAAGGATTATGCCAATTATTAGAAAGATTTTATCAAAAAAAAAAAAAAACATGGAATGCAACCCTTAAATGAACAGCGCTCTTTCTAAGGAACACTTATTTTTTTAATCTATAAGATGTGACCAATACAGCTTTTCTTTTTTCTCACACTTGTATAAAAATATAAATAAATGAACTGGTGAACAAACTGTAGTGCTACTGATGGTTAAGTCTTCATGTAGCTTTGACCTTGGTCAGAAAAAATGCATTGGAAGACCAGCATAAGTCATGTGCAAGAATGCCAACAATCTCACTTTCATACCCAGAGAAGCATGTATCGCAAGTGCGCAAGTGTGACCTCAGAATGTGTAACATAGAAGTCTTTTACAAAAATTCAAGGAGAGTTTCTCAAAATCAAGGTGAACTCCAAGTTTTCAAGGTGATTTTCAGGATATTTCAGGATTTCCAGTGTGCTGGACACCATATCACTGCCGCCACCATTATTTCTGTCTATAAGGGAATCTTGGTTACACAAGAGTTGCAGAGCGACTTCTCAATAACCCTTTTTTTTTCTTTCTTTGTTACAGATACTGACATAAATATGGCAAGACTGCATTAAGTTATATTTAAGCATTATACTTTACTACTATTGCTAATGGGCAATGTTTAAATATCAAAGATGGTTGAGTGTCTGTTGATACAGTTTTTATTTTGTTGGCACATAATAGCTCAAATTTTAAATATGTTGTGGTGAACAAATCAATCACTGCTGCTGCTATGCTTGATATTGAGTGTGCTGTAGTATGGTATTACATATTCAGTATCCCAGACCGCTGCTCTCTACAGGTGCTGAGAGGGCAAGACAAAATAGCAAAGAAGCATAAAAAAAATAAATTCTGACAATGAATTAAAAAAAGTATGATCTGAAGCTTTCCTGGTGACGAACATATTCATGTTATTCTCGGGCATCGAGCCCGGTGTAGTGATGAAGCCATTACATCTCAAGCCATCTTATTTCTACCATTACGTTGAAAACACATTTGTTATATGACTACATAGACCAGACACTTTGCCGAGCTTCCTCACAGACCTCAACAGCCTCCGACCCCAAATACAGTTCACCATGGAAGTGGAGAAGGACAGAACTCTGCCATTTATGGACATTCTGGTCTTCAGAAACAACAACGGTACTTTGGGGCATGCAGGTACCGCAAATCAACAAACACTGACCTCTATTTGAATACTCGTAGTTTCCATAATAAATCACAACCAGTCAGAGTTCTAAACACTCTGGCCCACAGAGCTGTGTCTGTATCCGATCTCAGCCACCTAAAGCAAGAACTACAGCACCTAAGGCACACTTTCCGCCAAAACAGCTACTCCATAGACGATATTGAAGCCTCAATCTCCAAGGCCAAGAGAGGAAAACCACAATCTCAGCAAACACCAAACAAGCCGACCGCCACTGCCTGCATCCCATATACTGGCAATCTATCCAGCAGAATTAGTACACTTCTCGCAAACACAATATCAGAACCATCCACAAACCGCCTTTGAAGATCAAACACCTAGTGAGACCGGTAAAGGACAAACTGGAACTTAATGTACCATATGTATACCATATCCCCTGTGAATGCGGGACGCCATACATAGGACAAACCAGCAGGACCATTTCCACCAGAGTCAAAGAGCACGAACAGTCTATATGCCTAATGCAGCCTGACAAGTCAGGACTGGCAGAGCACTATTTTGAAAAAGCCCACAGAGCTAACTTCAAAGAAACGACCATTATGACAAAATGTAATGGTTTCTGGGAACGGAGGATTAAGGAGGCTCTGTCCATCTCCTCCGAGAAGAGCACACTGAACTGGGACACTGGATTGCAGTTTAGTCCCTCCTGGAAACCAGCCTTAAAGTTGGAACGGAGGATTGAACCACCTCCACATTAGACTGGGTGTCTTCTACTCAGTACGTACTAGTGGACAATACATATACTGGTCCCTTCACTCTTGCTAGTCATTCATCATCCTGATGATGGGAGAGATGTACACTCCTGAAACATCGATGGCTCCTCATCACTACACCTGGCTCAAAGCCCAAGGACATCTTGAATAAAAAAGTATGCATTTCTGATCACAGTGAGCAAAAGTCAGCTGCTGGAGAGTAAAATGAAGAGAGTAAATAAGCTATAGCAAATTTCCTAATAAGCTTTTGATATTTTGAGTATCTATGAGCAGAAGGCATTTTTATTTCACATTTTGCTTTTCTAATAATTCAGTATATCATATCAATAAAGACATTCAAAGACACTATTGCAAATAATGACAATATTTTAGAAGCAGCATTTTAATGTGAATGGTCTTTGCTTTGAGAACAAGAAAGAAAAAAAGTTTATGTGTTATATTCATATAACTTTCTCTACTCAACTAATTTAGTATTTTTATGAAGTATCTACAAACTAATTTTACAAAAGCTTATTTCTCTTACTACTTCATAATGAGACATAAATGTTAGCGTAAATACTTTCATATCACATTTTGTTGTAGGTACAAGTGAATGATGGCCACTTCTGAAAACTGAATGTATTGTACAATTAAAATAAATTCCTTTCTCAGAAACAGATGATGCCACAAACAAAATTATTAGAAATAAACTGCATGCAGGTATAACCACATTTTCTGTGCAGTAAGTTTTTGTCTATCACTTAAGGTTTATCATTACACAAAATTATTCAAAATTCATTCTGGAGACCACAAGTTTTTCCAAGAAAGTTCAAGATTCAAGTTTTGTCGTGTAAATATCTTAAATATGTGGCATTTTATTCAAAGTCGTTAGAGGCAGTTTGGAGAAAATATAACAAAACATTTTCCAAGTCAAAGGTAGTTAGGGAGTGGTGGATTTTCTTGAAAAAATTTGAGTCACATATTTGGAAGGTACTGAAATTAGATACCTAGTCCTGTATTATTTTCAAACTTTTATTTTTAAAAATGCTATTTTTGGGATTCAAGGGAGATCAAGATGTGTCTTTCTGTGAAATCTAGATATTTACCGATTTTTGGGTGGAATGCAATATTATATATTTGGAAGGTATTGAAATTAGATACCTAGTCCTGTATTATTTTCAAACTTTTATTTTTAGAAATGCTCTTTTTGGGATTCAAGGGTGATCAAGGCGTGTCTTCCTGTGAAATCTAGATATCTACCGATTTTTGGATGGAATACAATATTACCTCTACTTACTAGGTACCTGCAGCATTAACTGGGCACACTTCTGCAGACCAACCCCACCAGAAAAAAGAAATTTTTATCCCAAAATATTCGTTAGGCACGTATGTGGGGAACACTCTAGAGTACCTTTTATACCGTTTCAATGCCATTTTATTAATTTTTGACGGGGATGGTCTGCGGAAGTTTGGCCAAGTTTCACAATGTATGAAATGTACCCGGGCATAAATAATGCATACTTTGAACTAAAATATAAAACAGCTTTGGGGGGTATCAATACAATACATTATCCCAAATTAGCATTTTATATATTTCTGATATGGGTTGACAAGTATCCTTCTAGACGAAACGGGGAATTATCTTCAAATCAGACACCTTGAATTCATACAGAAAAAGCTGAAATGTTATGAGTACCAGTATTTCAAATTTTCTAGTGTTCTCTATGACATACCTTTCAATAGCCGCAGTCATCTATCATTTTTGGCTTTATAGATGTGTTTATACTTTAAGGACACAAACTTTTTCCATCAGATTTCACATTACAGTATCCTTAAACGAATACAAGTTTCATTAGAATCTGCCGCTCTAGTCAAATGACCACACTGCAGTGTATGGAGGCAATACTTGGGGCAAATCAGTGAATGGAGTTGCCATATGTCTAAACCAGAGAGTATACATATAAACATAAGAAGAGAGACACAGAGACACGTAGTGATGTGAAACACACAAACGGCCATTTAGTAAAACATTGGAGGAGGACGCTAAATAAATAATTTTTTATATTCGTGAGCGTCGTAAAATAAAAAGAAAAAGATGAATTGGTGGTAGGAGCAGAGCGCTAAAAATAAAAATGTTGTTGTTGTTGTTGTTGTTTGGGGCTTTTGGACACTTAACCTTATATTGCACACTTGTCCAGTGGCGAAGAAAGCCGAAGTGTTGAAGTCACGTGAGAAGTGTTGAAGTCACGTGACTAACATGGCTGGGCGTCACGTGACATGCATCACGTGACTGGAAATATGGCTGTCAGTTTGTTATTGCAGGAGCTGTGGCTTGTTTACTACATTTTTTATGAAATAAGGTAAGTTATAATTTTTTTGAGATTTGAAACAACCTGTATTTCTTACAAATGCTGTAATCAGGTGACCTATTTCTGTTGTTTCAGAGCCGCAGAGCTGTTGTGTATGTGGCTGCAAGTCAAATTATAACGTTATTAGCTCAAAGAAGATGCACACCAACTATCCTTGAGAACCAACCGAAATATTTAAGTACCGCATTAGCATCAATTCAGAAGGATCCTGGAGAAAGGTGATAGCAGAGACTTCAGGAAGAGGTAGTTTTCAGAGAATGGTGTCAAAACAAGAAGATTTTGTCATTTGGGAACTTTTAAAAACGGTGTTCTCTCCATTTGTTATGATTGAAAGTGAAAACTGCTTACTGTTTGTGTATGAAAGTGATTTTATGGCAGTGCTTGAGCACATTGTAGGTTTCGAAGTGTTAGTTTCTTTAGAAGTTAAAGTGTTTTAAAAAGGTGTGTGTATAACAAGTGTCTTTCAATCTCAGTAATGATTGGACTTAATTTGAAAATCTGGTGAGTCATTTAAGTCAGTATAAACTATTAGTATGTGATCAGGTAGAGTATATTGCACATGAAATGCAGAGTAAAACCCACTGTGTAACAGGAAGAAGATAAACATGTGTGTACAGCTTCTGTTAATGAAACAAAAATATACCCTTGTGATTCACTTATATGTTCATGCACTGTTTTTTTTTTTTTACTTATCCTGCTGCTTAAAGTGGTGACCCTAGTTTACCTCATCCCTCTCACTTCAGAAGAATTGTTGCTGGTGTAGGAAGTAACAAATGATGGATTGCCAAATTGTATACTTAAAACAGACACATAGGTTTATGTAGCTAACATCACATAATGGTCGAAGTAACAAATGATGCATTGCCAAATTGTATACTTAAAACAGACACATAGGTTTATGTAGCTAACATCACATAATGGTCAGTTACACCAACTTGATTTATAGGCAAGCAATCACTGCATAATAAAATAAAGATTTCTCAATACCTGGAATATTAAAGATAACATGCCATCATTGCTATCTGTTCAGTTTACCAGAGCAAGTAGAGTATTTAGCGTATTGTAATATATTCTTGAATGTTGATGCCATCAGTTTGCAAACTGCCAAGATGGTGAAGTAAGAAATGTCGCTAAACTAGAAATTGTATTACGTTTCGTTCATTGTAATCCCGGAATTACTCCCGTTATTGTACACTAGCTATTGAAAGTTATCACAGCTGCTCATAAATAATTTATTCTTTGCAAAATGGTTGCGCTGTATATTTTTACTTTATGAAGAAAGTATGAACAACTTTTTCCCCATTTAATAAACAACACTTTATTTTCCTAGTTTTACATAGGTAATTTACAAGTCCTAAACTTCTGAATACACACTTTTATAAATTTACATAAAAAAATAATTGACATTAAACACACATTACTCCTTCAGAATACCAACACTTTTTTGAGTTACATCACAAAATAATTGGGTTCTTAACTCATATAACTTCCTCTGAATATTAACAGTTTTAACATTTTATGTCGGAAAATTAAGAAAATGTAACATACATAACTCCTGAATACCAACATTTTATAAGTTTACATCGCAAAATAATTTATATTGAACATACATAACTCCTAAATACTGACACTGTTGTAAGTTTACATCACAAAATAATTTATACTGAACATACATAACTCCTAAATACTGACACTGTTGTAAGTTTACATCACAAAATAATTTATATTGAACATACATAACTCCTAATACTGACACTGTTGTAAGTTTACATCACAAAATAATTTATACTGAACATACATAACTCCCAAATACTGACACTGTTGTAAGTTTACATCACAAAATAATTTATACTGAACATACATAACTCCTAAATACTGACACTGTTGTAAGTTTACATCACAAAATGATTTATATTGAACATACATAACTCCTAATACTGACACTGTTGTAAGTTTACATCACAAAATAATTTATACTGAACATACATAACTCCTAATACTGACACTGTTGTAAGTTTACATCACAAAATAATTTATACTGAACATACATAACTCCTAAATACTGACACTGTTGTAAGTTTACATCACAAAATGATTTATATTGAACATACATAACTCCTAATACTGACACTGTTGTAAGTTTACATCACAAAATAATTTATACTGAACATACATAACTCCTAAATACTGACACTGTTGTAAGTTTACATCACAAAATGATTTATATTGAACATACATAACTCCTAATACTGACACTGTTGTAAGTTTACAACAAAATAACAAGTATAGGCTTGTTCAACACCATCAGTAAGAGCAACGATAACCATAAGAGAAAGTGTGGCGAGTACGCGCTGAAATACAGTACTGGATGGCAACAGCTTGTTAGTTTTACACCTACAGTCACAAGTCCAGCTTCCCACTGTGTATGCCCTAGAAATAAATAAAAATACAATGCAATGAACAGCAGTATTTTATGTAGCCTAAGTAATGAGTGTGCCTAGGGGCTAGGTCATTATCTATTTCCACTTAAAATATAGGCAATTTTAAATGGATTATAATCAATTTCAGTGGTTGTAAAAAGTATTTAGGTAGCAAGTTTACAATCTTATTACTCTCGTTATCAGCTTTGTTCTGTGTATGGCATATGTGAAGAACAGTTAACATTGATTGATCTAAACTGGTTTAACTATAGAGTATGAGTGACTTTTTATGGATTCTCTAACTGCTATGGTTCTCAGCACCCCATTCTACAGAGAGATCCAAATACATGTGAACCGTACGCTGTGTTTTTCCACTGTGCACACAGAAACGCATCACCAGCAGCTGATATACACGAGCATCACTTGTTTTTCTCTGCTCGCAATCAGTATTGAGTTGACACAATATCGTGTGGCTGTATTACTACCAGTGCACTTTATTATTTAGTCCTGTACTTAGTTACAAAGTGTATTATAGCTCAGTAATTGTTTTCTACTGCACGATGTGTATTTGTTTGATTCGTATGTGTTAACTCAGTCAGCTCGCCAGGTGTATGGTGCACCATTAGTGGAGAAACAGTTTTAGGCTGAATTTTTTTGAGTCAACAGTTGATGCCCATACATATGTGAATACAATTTTGCCCCATTTCTTTTACAGAACTGACAGGGAAACCGCCTCTGTAGTGCAGTTGGTAGCGCACTTGCCTCTGGTGCAGAGGACCCGGGTTCGATCCCCGGTGCCAGCATAGGGATTTTATCCCCTCTGGGAGGCCTGGCTCGGGGTGCTTTCAAATAGAATATACCAATATTACACATAGATATATTTTTCTCACTTAAACCGTCACTCTCAGGTACTGTTAGCTGCAATTTTAATTTTAGTAAATAGTATGATTTAAAATAACTTACATTAGCACTTATTCATGGGAGTTCTCTTGCAGCAAAGATACTGCAATGCTCAGTGTCTCTGCTACCTCTGGTTTTTTAAACTGCTTCTTGTGGGAACTTCGTTGTTTTTTAGTGTTGAAGAGCCGCCTTTGTGGCTCTATTTTTCTTTTCCTCATTGCTCCTGGTTTTGGCAGCTCACATTGGTTGCGAACTGCTGCCATAGTTGAGGTTATTGTTGTTACACCTCTCTTCAGCACCTCTAGTTCCGCTGTTGTGGAGACTCCCTTACAGCAGTCTATGATTTTATCAAGTTGTTTGTTTGTTTCTTCACATTGTCTTTACCTACTTGATGTAGTATGTGCTGGAGTTCACTTCCACTTGAAGGACCCTCACAATTTGTAACAAGTTCATTGGAGTCCTGAGCATGTTCCAAAGGAAGTCTATGGCCAATTTGCATTTGACATACACTATGTATGTGCTTGCACATATTCCATTTAATGCTGGAATCAACACATGTGCAGGAATATCTGTGAATGCAGGTGTTACATTCACTACATATTAATCTGCATGTGCATTGAACTTCATTATCTTGTACAAAGTAGATCTCGTGTACTTTTGAAGAGGATGCTATTTTCCATCCTCCGTCTTCCTTGATGATCATTTCCTTATTTATTTGTAAGCTAGATTTGTGCCTATTATGAATGTTCCTTATTTTGCTGGTTAGTTTGCCTTTTGTAAGCACAATAAGCCTATCAAATAGCTTGTCTTTAACAAAGGACATTAGTGCACCTATAGCCTTGTCCAGACGTTTCACCTTCTTTCCGTGTAAATATACATATTTAAGTGTGTGATGCATTCGCTCTATATGCATGTTTGTGTTAAGTCCTGCATGCAGCCTATAGCAGTAAGCCCAGCTTTTTACGTTAGTCATGTAGTATTCCTCGAAGTATTTGGCAAACTCAGCCGTGTCCGGATCACTGTTCAAGATTTTGAGTACGGCATGAAGCATAATTTCAAATGCTGCCTCATCTCTTTCCTCTAGGACTGTTCTAAGAATCTTGTAAACGTTTGTTTGTTTTTCTTGACCTTGGATTTTGCTCTTAATATTTTTTCTCCGTGCCTTGTCCACATGCCATGAACAATAGAGTCTCATTTTAGGGGTTTCCATTGTTGAAATCCAAGCATTAAAGAAAGATTCTGCTAAATCAGACATAAAAACTTTCGGGGAAAGTTTTCCAACTTCTGACTTTATGCATTGGAAAAATATGGAGAGCACTTGCCAGTCATTTCTATTTGAAATGAGGAAGGGGCATGGAAACCCTTGTCTAACATCATCCAGTACCAGAAGTGTTGTAAGTTCGAAACCATAGCTATTCATCCCATGTGTTCCATCAATGCAAATGCGGTCATTCCCATACTTCTTCAACATTTCACATTGAGCACTAGTCATTATAATTAACACAAAATCTGTGCTTTTTAGTTCTGGGTAGGACTTGTTCACTGTGTCTTGTGGCTTATAAAATAACACACAAGTCTTATCATTTGAGTTCATTTCATGCACCCAAGCCTCAACACTGGTCCCATCATTTTGATGCCTGACTGATGTGGAGCACAAATTATAGGATCGCTCAATGTTGTACAAATCCTGTCTGGTTAGCAGATGTATCCGTTCTAGATTACAGGCGGATACTGAGTCTCGTATTTTATCAAGTATAGCCTGAAAAGGAATTTTGTTAGCAATATCTACAGCTATACTGTTCCTTTCTTTTTCTGTCAATCCCAAATGACCTAATTCATGTTGGTGACCAATATGAGTTGAAACAAATTTGACTTTGCATACTCCTTGTTGATCTTCAGTAACCCTCATCTTTGCCGGGCATACTGCACCAATTTTATTGCTCCCTTGCAGTTTTAAATGTCTAATACCTTTGCCTTTTGAGACAAAATTCCCTGAACGGTGACAAGCATAATAATATGTTACACTTTGAGAAGCAATTTTGGAACGAATTTTCCCAAAGAATGACCGTGTTGCCGCCTCAGTTACTTCTTTCCAACTCTTGAAGTCTCCGAATGATGAGAATTCCAGTTCTTCCAATTTTACACGTCTATCGTGTATCACTTCCAAGTGTTCGTATAAAGTACTTTCTGATGATGCTTCGAATTTGCAAAGACTGCACTTAAATGAAACTTTTTGGAGAGGTGCAATGGCATTCACTCTTCCCGGGTGAGCTGTGAAAGCGTGGCGCCGCAAATGTTGCCTCTGTTTATACCATCTCCCACACTCCGAGCACATAAATTTATTTTGGCTCACTTCCATATTGCACTCCATAAATTTATTTTGGCTCACTTCCGTCACTTCCATATTGCACTCCATAAATTTATTTTGGCTCACTTCCATCACTTCCATATTGCACTCCATATCACTATTCGCGCGTATTTCTTATCTTTCCCGCTCAACTTTCTAAATAGTCACGTGATGCATGTCACGTGAGGTCCAGCCATTTTAGTCACGTGACTTCAACACTTCGGCTTTCTTCGCCACTGGACAAGTGTGCAATATAAGGTTAAGTCTTTTGGACGCACTATCTCACTCCGGGCAGGAGTAATCGATGTCTGCGTCGAATCGAAAAGAGTAGAGGTACTGAGAGAAACGATGTAACACTAAAGGAGAGTCGGATCACAGTGTATAGTTTCATTTTAATGTTATAGGTTGCGCGTTCGTTCTTGACGAATGACCTTGAGCAGAAATCCAATGAGTGAGCCTACCCTTAATAAACAGGTCAGCAAATGTTTATGCTACGATAACAGACACCTCTGTTTTCCTCTGTCACGTTTGTGTATACAGTCGACTGCAGAAGTTTGTGCGGCACGGATGTATGTATGCATGCAACGAAAATAGCAATTCAGACGAGGGAGAGATGTCGGGAATAGAATAAATGCAAGAAAGTTAAGTGGAAACAGTTATAGAGGTATAGTGTATAATACGTGTGGCTGATATTACTGCAAGTGTCATAAATTGATTTGTAGTGTTGTACTACTTCAGCTCAGAAGCATGCGCGTCATCTCACTGCAGACTGTACCTCCTCTCTCTCGTTCCCGCAAAAGCTGAGTAGAGACTCGCATTCAACCTTTCATATAAAATTTTCATTCGTCAAGAAGTAACGCGCGACCTATAACGAGATGGCGAAGTAGTAGCAGTAGCTAATGGGTATCAGCAGTATATACCACACATGGGATATTCCATGGGCCATTGCCATAAAGTTGGGTTAGTGTGCTGATAAATTGCGTAACAGAAGGTGTACAGAGACAATTAAAAAGGATGTGGTTGATATCACCGTAGGCACCACAATCACAATTTGGGGAGGCTCTTTGGCGGATTTTAAATAAGTAGGCCGGTGTAACGGCAACTCGAAATTGGATTTTTTAGATCAAAGAGATTGCAGCTCTACTGAGAGTGCATTTCTTAAACCATGGAGATCGCTTCGTTAGGGGAGGTATGTCGGAATAGTTAGAAAGATGGGAAACCACGTGGTTAGATATAAGCCGTGCCGCATCTCTCCAAGGGAGGGTTACCGGTTCCATCGGTGCGGGGAGATGAACGCCCCCCTAGCCAGGCGGTCAGCTGTTTCGTTGCCCGAAATATTTGCATGTCCCAGGACCCACAAGAATTGAATTGTATTGTTTCGGTTAAGGTGTTTGGAGATTTCTAAACGACATATCACCTACCACCAATCCGTCCCCGGTTGTATATTGGGTGAGCTGATACTTCGAAGAGCACTCAAAGAGTCCGAACAAAACAGGATCGTGGAATTGGAAATACAAAGAGTAGATCGCAGAGCTCGATAAAGGGCATAAATCTCAGCAAAATAATTGGAAAACCCCGCAGGGAGAGACACCCGTGCTGACGTTTTTGCTGTCCAGTTTATAAACACCGCTCCCGCACCTGTTGGGGTGACGGAACGTCGGTAAATAGGTGGAAAAAAGGTTGTCACGGATGCCGAGTGTTGGTACATGAAATGGTGGAAGTTTGTGGTGTAGATGGGTCCACGCGATGTAGGTCGGCAGTCAAAAGAGTCGCCTGCGGTTAGTGGACTAAGTAGTTCACTAAGTATAGCGGAAGCCTGGGGGAACTGGGCATGTCCACTAATTCTTGACATTTCCGAAAAACTAATAGGTAAATCAGAGGATATCGTATAGAAGCAATTCCTTGGTAAAGTGGTAAGCGTGCACTTAACAAAAGTTGCGCGTACAATGGCGTTTCTCGGTATTGGAATAATTTGACAATAAGTTGGGCTGCGAAGTCTACCTACCGTCGCAGAAGAGGCTGCATTCCCAGCTCCGTAAACACCTTTTTCATAGGTTTGCCCCCTACCCCAAGTATGGCTTTGCCATTGCGGTAAAGGACAGAGTCTATTTTCCTCTGCCACGCCTTAAGAAGATGAGTAATGACTATCAAACCGTAATCTAATTTAGCCTGACATAAAGATAAGTATATGTGGTATAAACTCTGGGGGTGTGCCCCCAGTTACGCCCTTGTAAGTAACGGAAGAGGGTACTAGAAGCCAAGAGGGATGAATGAAGGTGCATCGCCTGTGATTTCCAACTCAGGTTATGATTCAGGTGGAACCCAAGAAATTTGACGGATCGAGCTAAAGGAAGAGGATTTTCCCCAATAGACATATTTGCATGTAGCAGAGGTGGGCCGCGTTTAAAGAAAATCGATACGCATTTGACAGGGCGGACCGTCAGTCCTAGGTCATTGAGTTTCCCAAGTAGGAGGTTTGGGAGTATAAAACTAAGTCGTCGGCATATAAAATAAGTTGGCTGTGCTTAAACGGTAATGTACTTAATGTGTGAATGTAGAGGATAAAAAGGAGAGGACTAAGGGACGTGCCCTGGGTGATACCTCGGGAACAGAAACGTGGGGATTGTAACATATAGCGAGGATGAAAGTAAATGCGGCGATTTGACAGAAGGTTGATAAAAAGTGCAGGTATGGAAGGTAAAGTGGCGTAAACCTTGTATTAATGGGCCAACAGGCACAGAATCATAAGCATGGAAAATATCCAAAAAGTGGGCCAAAACCCCTTGGTTCTGATACCACGAGACTCGAACGTCGTGAGTAAGCTATAAAAGATAATGTGTAGTAGAAAAAGACTTGCGAAATCCATACTGTCCCTTCGGCCAGAGGCCAACGCGTTCCAGATAAAAGGACAGCCGCGAAACCAATATTTGCTCCAACAGTTTGCGAAGTACGTAGGCGAGCACTATCGGTCTATAGTGTGCTGCTTCTTCACCCGACTTGCCCGGTTTGAGGATAGGGAGCACGTAAAAAGTATTCCAACCCCCGGGAAAAGTTCCTGTGGTCAGGATGTGAGAATAGCACACAGTAAGTAGGTGGAGAATATTGTTCGGAAAATTACGAATCATGTCGTAGGAAATACCGTTAGGAGCCGGCGTAGAAGAGTGAGTGTGTCGTTGGAGAGCCATTTGTAGTTCGTCGATCATCACCGCGGAAATCAACTCCCGTCTCCCAGGAAGAAACTCCACAAAACTGTCAGGCGGGTCCTCCACCTCCGGGCTCTCGGCTGCATAGTCTGGGGTTACAGAACATAAAAATTCTTGTTGCAATTCAGCATTATAATCTATGGGAGACATTGGTCCCCAAACACGCGACGTGAACCATCGTAGTTTGCGCCATATCTCGCAGGTCGATATGCGGGGTGAGAGATGGGAACAATAATTATTCCACATAAGGCGCTTCGCGTGTTGTAGAATCCGTCCAGTTTGGGCATATTTTCGTTGTGTGGCTAAGTAGAAGGATTTGTACAGTCGCAGGGCCCGACGACGTATAGCTACTGCCGCAGAGCACTCCGTGGTCCACCACGGTGGCAGTTCGTATCGATGCAAGTTCGTGTCCGTTTTTTAGCAAGGTGTCTCGTAGGTATTTAAGTTCTTGCTTAATGTGGTCTTCATCCGCAATATCAAAAGCCTGGTGACACAAAGTGGAGATAATTGTCTTCTTTTGAGTAGGATGGTGGTGACTGGAGGCGTCCAAGTAGCGGTTGGTGTGTGTGGGTTTCCTGTATACCGTTAGACCTAGGCTGCCGTCCGGCTTCTTGTGGACCAGAACATCTAGGAAGGGAAGTAAGTCATCGTTCTCAACTTCCATGGTAAACTTGATGTTCACATGTAGGTTTTTGAGGTGGTCTAAGAAGGCGGAAAGTTTTCTTTTTCCAAGTGACCAGATAATAAAGACACCTTGCTAAAAACGGATACAGTGATAACGACATCAAGAAGGCACGCAAGAAGGTTGAACACAATCGCAACAACCCCCAACGCCTCACTCAAAGGATGGATAGCTGGCCGAATAAAGCCTACATACCGTTCTACGGTTCCGTCTCAAACAAGATCTCCCGCATACTCGCTAGGTATAACATCAATACTTTCTTCACGCCTCCAAAAAAGATCCAAGAATACCTTAGGCCGGTAAAAGAATCACTTCAGCTCAAGGTCCCAGGAGTGTACAGGATTCCTTGCGAATGTGGTAAAGTGTATGTAGGCCAAACAGAACGCACAATAGAAGAAAGATGTAAAGAACATCAACGCAATATCAGGCTCTTACAACCAGATAAGTCAGCAGTGGCCGAGCACTGTATAAAGTATGTCCACAAAATAAGCTTTGAAGACATCAAAGTTCTGGATCATACTGATAAATACTGGGACAGGGTCATCAAGGAAGCCATCCAAATCAAACTACATCCAAACAATTACAACAAGCACCGCGGACATCCACTAAGCACTGACTGGACAATAGCCATCAAACACATCCACAACAGCAATTTCTTTTTCTTTTTCTTTCTTTTTTTTGTGGTGGGGAAAAAAGGCTACTTACGCCCTTACCGCATGCGCGCATGCGAGTGTAAGACTCCTACCCTGGCTTCGAACCTGGGCAGCCTACTCACTATAAATACCCCACCGGAAGACATTTCATTGCAGAGCTGTATTAGGGCTTCTGCGCGTTCAATGGTGATGAATGAGAGCTGCCTGCCGGGGGCAGTAACAGCTGGAAATTACAGAAGAAATGTCCTGTCTTGCAGGGGAGAATTTGATGAATGATTGTGGGTATGATAGTCGGGTCCTGCATTTGCACCCCGGTCAGTGACGTAAAGTTTCATGCTGGCATGCAGTGCATGCGAGCGCGTCAACGATGAAATCCCGGGCTGCTGTCATGATCAAGTCCTGGCTACAGCCTGGGGAGTTGGAGGTGACAGTGATAATGAAATTCGTCGTAGTTTTACTTATAACAAACTTTATAGTGGTTTTAGTTATTTTATGTTAGGCGTCCCTAGTGGGAGCCCCGTCTGTGCTTGGCATCCACATTGGGAGCCGTGTCGGTGTTTGGCATCCTCGATGGGTGCCGCGTCTGGATTTTTTTCCTCTTTCTTTGTGTTTCCGGGTGTCGCCTGGTCGTCTGGAGTGCACACTTGGCGGGCAGTCTGCCTGAAGTGCAGGTGCGGGCCAGTGCCACTCCCGAGGGGGCCCTCTCCCCTGGGACCGCCTTGGCTAGGTAGCGCAAGGTCTTGGAGGGCACTGTGGGAGATGGACGTCACGTGGTATGTCTGTAACATAAAGGCAAAGTCGGTGGATTAGCTTAATGTATCAGGTTGTCAAGGTAGTCGTTTATGGCGTCGTCTATGTCTGGGTTGGTTAAGTTTCTGTCAAAAAGGGATAGTGGTCTCATGTGTTTGTCGATGGTTGTTTCGTATTGTCCAAGTGTAGTGATGAGTGTATTGTGGTGTGATGGGATTTTATTGTATAAGTCGAAGGCTAATTTTTTAATAAATTGTTCTATCGTGTGCATGTGTAGGTCTTCGTGCAGTTTTTTGGATGGTGCTAAGTATGGGACTTTTGCTACTATACGTAGTATCTTATTTTGTAGTTGTTGAATTCTTTTGATATGTGTTTCTGCCGCGTAGCCCCAGACCGGCGCCGCGTACGTCAGTATGGGCCGTATAAGCGTTTTATAAAGTGTTAGGCCCATGTCGAGCTGTAGGGCGTTACTGTAGTTGATTAAGGGATACAGCTTGCTCAATTGAGCATAGGCTTTTCTGCGCACTTCCTCTATGTGAGGGCGCCAGGTGAGTCCCGGATCCATCACTAGACCTAAGTACGTTACTTTATTGGTCCAGGTGATATCATTGTTAAAAAGTTTTAGCGGTTGCAGTCCATGCCTCGGGTGGTAGTGTTTTCTGGGTTTTGTGAACATTATAGCGTTACTCTTAGTGGCATTGACTTTTATTCGCCATTGGGCGAGCCAGGGCTCCAGTTGATCCAGTGATGTCTGGAGGTTTCTGTGTACGAATGCAGGTTTACCTGACTGAGTCATAATCGTCGTGTCGTCAGCATACAGGAGATATGTTGTGTTCGCGCTTTTCGGGATGTCGTTTATATAGATATTAAATAAAAGCGGCCCGAGGATACTACCCTGAGGGATACCCGCCAGAATTGGGCGGGGTGTGGATTTTGCATCATTCGCTAGCGAGGAGAAAGATCGCCCGCGCAAATAGTTCGCTGTCAGTTTAATCACTGTGTCCGGGAATTTAGCGTTTATCATTTTTCGTATCAGTCCTGCATGCCACACGCGGTCGAAAGCACGTTCTATGTCAAGTAGGACGGCTCCCGTTGACTTACTGAAATTGAAGCCTTTCGTAATGTATTCGGTGGCACGCAGGAGTTGCAGGGTGGTTGAGTGGTTGGACCTGAAGCCAAATTGTTCGGGAATTAAAATGTTATGTTTTATAATAAATGCATTAATACGTTTTAGTATTACTTTTTCAAGAAGTTTCCTCATCGTGTTAAGCAGGCTAATAGGTCTGTAGTTTTGTGGGTCCGCGTTAAAAAATTTTAAAATTATTTTGTCCTTTAACGACGCTGTCAATTGCCAGGATCACGTCAGCGTCGCCGGTGTGCCGGAATTTTGTCCCGCAGGAGTTCTTTAACATGCCAGTAAATCTACTGACATGGAGCTGTCGTTTTTAAGCACACTTAAAAACCATCGGCCTGGGCCGGATTTGAACCCGCGACCTTGGGATCAGTAGGCCAGCGTCTAACCAACTGAGCCACCCAGACCGACGTGGGTCCGCGTTATTTTTGCCTTTCTTCGGGAAGTGTAGCACATTTGCTGTTTTTCACCTATTTGGGAAGCAGCCGTGCAAAAGGTAGAGGTTGAATAGTTTCGTTAGTATTTCGAGTGCGCTGGCCGGTAAGTGTTGCAGCGCAATGTTCGGGATTTTGTCTGGTCCTGGTGTTTTTCTTTTCGGTAAATGTCTGATGATCCATTTGATTTCGCAGGCATGTGTTTTTCTAATTCTGTCGTGCGTTTGCCTTTCATGTATGTTTTGAACTACGGTTTCAGTTTCGTTTACAAATACTGGCAGTGATGGCGTTATGTTTGGTTTGAGTGTATTTTCTAGTGCATCTGCCAGTGCTTCTGCTTTCTCTTCATCCGTGGTTGCAATAAGTTGACCCACGTGAAGAGGGGGAATGGAGATCTTGTCTCTGGTGAGACATTTTGCTATTCTCCATACTGTGTTGGTGCCCGGATTTAGTGACTGTAATGTATCGTTACACTGGGTGGATATAACAGTGGATGTTCGCTCGCGAAGTTGTTGGTTCAGTGTTTTGAGTTGGTTCTGAAGTGTCGGATGTCGGTGCTGTTGCCATTGTCGCCTGGTTCTATTTCTTTGTTTAGTAAGACGTTGCATGTCTGTTGGCAGGCGTACGATTGTTTTCTTTTGCCGCTGTAGTGGAACTGCCACCATTGTGGCATACTGTATTGCTTTTTCCACCTTTTCGGTAGCAGCATCTATATCCTCAATTGAGTCAACTTTAATGTCCGACATTTGGGCATCTACGGTTTCTAAGAAGGTGTCCCAGTTAGGTTTGTTATAATTTCGCCTTGGTCTGGGTGGCACACTCCGGAGAGGGCCTTCAAGTTTGATAAGGACCGGTAGATGGTCTGACGATAGCTCGTTATAAACTTTGAGCGAGACGAGGGCGCCGGCTTGCCTTTCTAGTACTATGTCTAGAATATCAGGCGTTTGGTTTGCCTGAAACGGGACGTATGTCAGTTCTGTGGGTGCGTGTATTATATAATCAGATCTGTTTTCATGGCGTAATAGGGTTTGGCCTACCGCGTTCATGTTGGTTGAGTTCCATAGTGGGTGTTTGGCATTTAAATCGCCTGCTATTATAACACTTGGGTTTAACTGCAGGAGCGAGTTAATGTCTGCTGTGACTATGTCGCCTGGTGGGTTGTACGCTGAGACGATGATTATGTGATTGTTGTTAATTTTGGTAGCTATAGCAGTTGCCTCAAGTCTGTTGATACCGAAATTTAGATTTCAAATCGAATGGGCTTGATAAAGACACGTTTTAATTTAAATTGCCGAATGTGAGATTTGCGATAAGTGTTGAGTAATAACATATGTAGATAATAGAGTAGGAAGTGTTGTAAGGTGAGCAAGATATGAGTAAATAATAGTCGTTAAATTTGTAGGATAAACGCATTATTGGTTTGAAATTAACGAGTCATGACGTCATACCACATAGTTTAAATTCACGGTCAAAATTCAGGTCTGCCAATCTTAAAAGTCGCGCGATATGTTTAATAAAATATAAAGAAAACATCGTTTAATCATAAAAAGGTAACTAGATATTCGGAATTCAAAATAGAACATGTTATAATAGAAAGGGACATTTATAAATTGGGAAAAGGAATGAAATAGCATTTTGGATACGAGGCTTTCTTTTGGATGACGTCATGAAATTTAAAATTGGAGAGAACGTTTTCTTGGCGTGGGGACGCCAGGAAGCGTGATCACTCGCCCCAGACCGGTAGTGGACGTTGTGGTGTACACACGTGAGTGCGATTCCTCTGCGAGTATATATAAGTATCGAAAGTCGGCATAACTCCCGAAAATGTCAAAAGAGTGAAAAATAAATAATCTACAAAAGTTCTTCTGGGGTAATCTATAAAACATACCTACGCATACCCTGGATTAAAGAGATTTCATGCTGAACTAGCCGGAGCAAACATCACCATTTCGCATCAAAGGGCGACCCAACGTGAACCATCATCTAATATATTCCGCTACACTGTGCAAGGGTGGAACTGGTATTTGATGATGGGCTGTGTCTCTGTGGACAGCTATGGCTGTGCCGCCGCCACGCCTATCTCTGTCGTTTCTATAAAGATAATATCCGGGTAAGTTAAATCTATCACTAGGGCTTAGGTGAGTTTCTGTCAACAGCAACTACAGTGATTCTGGACCAAGTACTGAAGTACTGACCCTCAAGAAAACACTGTGGCCGGTGACAAACAGCCTGAAACAGCAGGCCCAATCACAAATCGTCACCCGCTCATTGGCCAGCGCAACGCAACCCCCTCCCACCTAACATTGATTATATGTATATGGGGAGCGAAAAGCTAACATCCTAACCACTAACCGAACCCTTCACCAGGAAACCCAGATCCTATCCATTCCCGAGGCAATAGCGAAAAGAGCCACTGTCGCGTGGGCGCGCATCAGAAACCATGACAATTACGCCATTGCCAATATAGGCAAAGGTGAGCCGAAGCATCGGAAACACGCTAGAATTAAGATGTTTTAGACGTCGTTCGGCTCACCGACTGGTGTGCGTCCACACAAAGAAGGGCCCTAGGCCGCACACACGCTACCTCAGAGGCCTGCATCCCAGGGAACCAGTCAGGAGCTGCACAGGAAAACTGCGGAAAAAACTGTACATAGTGAAGTGTATATAGTGCAGTGTGTGTAAATATGTATATAGGAGTGTGTGTGTGTGTGTGTGCGCGCGCGTGTGTGCGTGTGATGGGACATATGTGTGGTATGCCCAGGAGTGAGTGCGTGTATATATCCGTGTATATAAATTTAAAAAACTATCAAAAACTGACAAAAAAAACTGAGAATACTCCAAAAAACTGTTCTCGGTGGGCTAAGGCTGCCCACCGTATGGGTTTTTTGAAAGATAAAGCAAACTTGAATTC
Source organism: Tenodera sinensis (assembly GCA_030765045.1). Lineage (NCBI taxonomy): Eukaryota > Metazoa > Arthropoda > Insecta > Mantodea > Mantidae > Tenodera > Tenodera sinensis. The sequence continues at coordinate 126,790,721 of CM060963.1, forward strand.
ATTGTAAATACTGTAAAAATTATAATTAATGTTAATTTTGGCCTGTAAGCCGGGCCCCTCTGTACCGGCACCAGGCAAATGCTTCTTTAATAAAAGAAGTTGAAGTTGAACATCGAACTTCGAGACAGCAACATCAGCAGAGAGAGAGAGAGAACTTCTAGTATCGTCGCAGCAAAGAAGCTGCCGACTTTTGGATTGCGGTTCGAGCATTGCCGTGGAGAAATCCAAAGCTCAGCTAAAGCGCTTGCGCTAAGGCACAAAACAACAGTTTAGACGAGTACGGGAGTAAGGCTGTAGCGAGCAATCTCTTAGATTAGCTTAAGCGCCTCTTTGAGGTCCGGCCCTCTTCTCCCCGTGCTTCTTAGCGCTCACTAGCTGCTCTTTCTTTCTACTCTTCTCTTTTCCTCTATTTCTATTTAGGTTTAAGGTCCCACTAGGCCCTTACCCCCTTTTTATCTCTTACATTTTCTAACTCTTTTTTAAAAAAAAAAACTTTCTAAAAACACTTGCAATGGCTAGGAGTGGCAAGACTGCAACAACTGCCAAAATCTCTGTCTCTCCTTCTCAAACCAAGACAACGAGGAGCAAAACCCTACCTAAAACCAAGACACCTTCTCCTTCCCGCTCCAAGACCACCACACCTTCTCAACCTATACCTGAGGCTCCTTCAAACCCTTTACCTGCGGCCACACCTGAGCAACCCTCTCCTCCTATATCATCCTCACCAACACCCAGCACCTCGGCCAACACTTCTGACACAGGACCAATCACACACACGCCCCCCGTACAAGTCCAGGAACTAACCAAGAAAACTGACATAGCGCCTATATTTGTCAGCAAAAGTCAGGCCGCGAAGATCCGCCAAATAAACCAGGACATAGACAAGACTTGCTCCCTTCAATTTAACTTTACAGTAAACACAGCCCGTAACTCCGGAGACTTTGAGTTTAAGACGTTCTCCTTGAGTGATTACCAGATTTTGGTAAGATACCTCAAGGAAAAAGGCATACAGCATTACTTGCTCACCCAGCCCCAGGAAAGAACAGCCCGCTACGTTGTGAAAGGGCTGTATGCCGAGTTCTCCGGAGACGAAATTAAGGAAGACCTGGCACTATGCGGGTTCCAGGCTATTAGAGCCGTACAAATGAGAAGGCGCACTCATGATAGGTCCCCCCTGCCCATGTTCTTAATTGAACTGCAGGACACCCCCGAGAATAGGAAGATCTTAGATCTTAAGTTCCTGGCACATTTCAGAATCCACGTAGAAGAGTATAGGGCGGCCATAACACCTAAGCAATGCTCACGCTGCCAACAATTCTGGCACGTGAAAAGAGACTGTAGGTCCCACACCCCTATCTGCGCAAAATGTACAGGGCTCCACTATTCTGGCACGTGCACCGTTCCACCTCTGGAACGAACATGCGTACTTTGTGGCGCCAAGGGCCATGGTGCAACCTGGCGGGGTTGCACCGCTTGGTACGCAGCGTGTAACAAGATGGGTAAACCATCTTCCCGTGCGCCGCCTCCCAAAACCCAAGATCACAGAACGCACCAAACTTACTCACAGGCTGCAGCACCAACGGAGTGGTTCACCAGGAATCGTAAAGGCCGGTCGCGTCCAGCCCCAGTAGAGGAACCCTCCGTGGTTGGGCAACTTCGGGTCGCTCCCGAGGACCGCCCAACGAGAAGCGAGCGACACCCTCGACAACCAGAAACTCTCCCCTCCCAGGCAGGCTCCTCTCAGACAGCTAGGCCTCACCAAGCTGTAAAGTCGCTCCAGCCCCACAAGCAGCGTGATCCCTCAAAGGCGTAGAGATCACTAGTACAAGTACTAGGTATGTCAGCACACAGAGTGCCTCTTGACCTTGTTGAGGCTGACCTGCGATTTCTAAGTGGCATCATCACACAACCCGGGACAGACATAATACAGACTGCACATCACATAGCCGAACTAATTAACAGCATTCGCCAATACGGTCATGGGTAATTCCGACACCATTAAAATTATCACCTGGAATTGCAATGGCATTCGAAAAAGAATTAAAGAGCTTGCAGATTTCCTCCAAACGTACTCGATACAAATCGCGTTACTTAATGAAGCACATCTAAAACAAAATCACCGTTTTTCTGTTCCCGGATACCAAGTATATAGAAATGACAGAGACCGCAGAGGAGGCGGCACGGCCATAGTCATTCAGGCAAACATTAACCATTATAGAATCAACTCCCCTAACTTAATTCGCGCCGAAACCACGGCTATAAAACTGAACATCCACAACACGGATATAGTCATAGCCGCCGTCTACAACCCCCCTGGGGATATAGACACAAGCGATATAAACAAAATAATGAATCTAGGACCCAGAGTACTTGCTGCAGGAGACTATAACTGTAAGCACTACCTCTGGAACTGCGTAAATCCAAACACACAAGGGACGAAATTACTGAATTTTATAAACAACACCAACTTTCTGATCGCTGGCCCGGATGAACCAACGTTCACTCCGCACATGCCAAATCACGCGCCGGACGTCCTAGATATCACCCTGCTAAATAACATACCGTTCAACACTGACTTTAAAGTCCTACAGGAGCTTACATCGGACCACCTGCCGGTCTTGATATCAATCAATGCTCCTATCGCGTTTAAACCAGCTACTTTAACACGCAACTATAACCAAGTAGACTGAGAAACATTCAAAGATACGGTAGACTACTACCTGCCAGAGCTTCAAGTAACCTCCGCAGCAGAGCAGGACGTAGCTATAAACAAACTAGAAATGGCAATAAAGATAGCCACCACGGCCTGCGTGCCCTTAAGGCAACAACAGGTTAGAAACGCCAGATTTCCACATGACATAAAGGTGCTACAGAAAGCACGAAACAAAGCCAGACGCAAATGGCAGAAAACAAGAAATATAATACACCGAACTGAATACTACGAAGCCAGGGATTTAGTCAATGAACGCGCACGAACCTTCATCCAAAACCAATGGAACGACACATTGGAAAACCTAAATCCCCAACAAAACACAATATGGCGAATAGCCAAATGCCTAATGCAAACGCGCATTCCCCCCCCCCCCCCCCCTTCAACACAACAATACTATAGCCGAAACACCCCAGGCAAAGGCTGAAGCTTTTGCGGTCACATTAGAAAATGTGTTCTCCCCCAACCCGGTAATCGGGCAAAACGACTTCACACGAGAATTAGAAGACGAAGCCGAAAACGTAGGCCAAACACAAACACATAACAAACTGCGAAAAACTAACCCAGGCGAAATACGATGGATTATTAGGCATCTGCCTACCAGAAAAGCGCCGGGACCGGAGAAAATACCAAATGTGGTAATAAAGAATCTCCCACACAGAGCCCTCAAGCTTATAGCGGACATATTTAACTACACGTTACAAAATGGCAGGTTTCCTCCAAGTTGGAAAGAAGCCAAAATACTTCTATTCCCCAAAGCAAAAAATCTGGCACTTCCAATAAATTACAGGCCAATTAGCTTACTAAACACCATAAGTAAAGTGCTAGAAAAAGTTATACTCAAAAGAATCAACAAACACATACATAAGCATAACATACTTATTCCCGAACAGTTCGGGTTCAGAGCCCAACACTCTACCACACTACAACTACTGCGAACGACTGTGCAAATAACGAATGGCTATAACACGAATAAATCAACAGGCACCCTTTATTTGGATATAGAACGCACTTTTGATAAAGTCTGGCACGCGGGACTAATTAAGAAACTAAAAGACTACGCCTTCCCCGATACGGCAATAGGTCTAATTAGGGATTACCTCACTGAGCGGCGTTTTCGCACTACGATAGAGGAAGCAGTATCGAGCGTGAAGCAGATTAGAGCCGGTGTCCCACAAGGAAGTTTGTTGGGGCCGACACTATTCAACCTTTACATTAATGACATGCCCAACTTAATAAGAACGGACAAATACATCTACGCAGACGATACTGCCCTAGTAACCCAGTCCACCCAACCACGCATTATCCATCAACGGCTCCAAAATGCCTTAAATACGCTTGAGCCCTGGTTCTCCAAATGGAGAGTAAAAGTAAACGCACGAAAAACTCAAGCAATAATTTTCACCAAAAGAATCCTACATAGGAAGAATCAGCGTGTCCTCCAGCCGCTAATGTACCAAGGCGAAGGAATCGACTGGAAGGACCAAGTGACCTACTTAGGTCTAGTTATGGACCAAGGCCTTACTTGGAGCAAGCACATCTCCAAGATCAGAGCCAAGGCAAACGCTCAGCTAAATAGACTATACCCAATAAGCAATATAAATAGCCAACTCAAAATAAACATGGGTCTTACTCTATACAAAACACTCCTAAGACCAATAATAACGTGCGCAGCCCCGGTATGGGGATATGGTGCCAAAACACACGTAAACAAATTACAAACGCTCCAAAACAGAATTATAAGAATAACAGCGAAACAACCGCCGGTAGCACCGGCCTATCTCTTACACAAAGAGTTAAAACTGCACACCATCGAAGAATTTATAAAAAGCTTAAGCTTTAACGTATACAAACGTAAAGACAAAAACGGCAATGCCCTAATCCAGCGATTGGGCAACTACGAAACATTGCATAATAAACACAAAAGACCGCTGTCGTTATTCGACAGAACCTTCAGCCTGGGGGATCCCGAAATCGACATTCAAGAATATCTCGAAGCACCAATAAGACTTCCATAGAAGCAACATTATTACCCATGACTTGAGGCACGACTTGACGTTGGCAGTTTAGCAGTCCTTGCACCTAGTCAAGGCGGCCCAAGGGGGACGCAACCCCCAGTAATATTGACACAGCTAAGAACTTCTGGACATGATTTACAAAATAAATTAGCATAAATATAAGCCCAAACAATTTGTGTAAAACTTAAGCACTAAAATAGTAAGACGCAGCTATAGCGCAGACAATACTAAAAACTCAAGTAGGAATACAATTGACTGACGCAACTATTTGCGACACTAATCACTAAACTATTTTTATATATTTTATATACACTAGTGTACATTGACTGACGCATACACATCCGCCCATTAATACAATTCAATAAGACGCACTCCCCTATTGGAGGTCAGATTAAAAACAAAGAATACTGCTAAGTTTAAGTCTCTCCAACTTAAAACTGACTATGTCCTCATGTTTCAGGATGTAACACCGCGACGGCGTTTCCATCCGGAAACGAACCTTATCCTTAACTAATCCCACACCATGACTTCGCCAGGGCATAGACAGGGCCTAGGTCATGTTTACGTCCGGCCACCCAATTTCACCCGGTTACGGCCACACGGCCAGCAAACACATATTCTCCTTTGAATCCGCAGGTGCGATTCGCGGTACTGCCGGATATCCTTCCTCGAATTCTCTCCGGTGGAGGTTTTTTAGTGTGTAGTACCTTCGGGTGAAGCTCACAGTCCCCACTGTACCTCCCAGTACAGTGGAACTCCATAAATGGATTTTCCCTCCACTCGGGCAAAAAACAAAAAGCTAACATGCCACAGCTCGAGATGCACCTCTGAGTGCTACAGACAACCAGGCAACAGCTGTTACAGCCAACCAGGCAACAGCAACAGCGCAGCTAACCAGCGCTGGCCCGTCATCACAGACTGGCTCCATAAATAGAACCAAAACAGCACCACAAATAAGCACTCAGTCACAGGTCTTGGGAGACGTCTTCGGCTCAGAGGACATGGCGGAGTTTGTTGAACTGGCAACTTGGTTTGAGGACCTGGTACAACGTTCCCTCCCCATTCTACGGCGCTGCAGGGAGCAAATCCTCAACCCCGAACTATCGGCTGTGAAGAAGCACCTTATAGTGCTTCAAACGGCCAAGGAACTCTACGCTAACTCCACAAGCTCTTAAATGGCGCATAGAAATGTGCGATCATTTAGAGCTGCGTTCTGGAACGCAAATGGAGTTAGAGAGCAGAGACCTGGCCTGTTAGAGGTTGCAGACAGCCATGGGATTGATATCCTTATGGTCTACGAAACACCCTTGCACGCCGGTGTACAGTTCAGTCTGCCAAGTTACGTCGCCCATCGGTCTGATCGGGTCGGCCGACAGGGCGGTGGTACTGCCATTTTCATAAAGAACCATCTCACACATATTCCTGTTTCCGTTCCTCGCTATAACACCTAGAGGCAACCGCCATAAGGTTATCCTTAGGCGGTGGTGACGTGGTACTCGTAGCGGTATATGATCCTCCGGATGGGCGCTTCTATGAAGCGGACATCACGGCACTCCTAAACCTACACCAAAGTGTTTGCATTGCAGGTGACTTCAACGCCAAACACCCAAGCTAGCACAGCCGCACCCAGAACGTGAAGGGTCGGGGACTGTACCGTCTCATTAGCGAGAACCCCGCCCTACATGCACACGGGCCGAGAGGTCCAACATACTACCCGGCACGTGGCGCCGCGGATGTCATAGACTTCATTGTCACTAAGAACATTCCATTTCACCTGGATCTCTCGGTGATTAACGCTCTGGATTCTGATCACAACCCTGTTGTGGTCGACTCAGACGTTAATCTAACTGCGCTGGGAGTGCCTGGTTGGGTTGAGGAAGTCGACTGGGATGCAGCCGTCCTAGCCCTCCACAACTCCGTGGAAGCATGTCCTCGAATAGACTCGATAGAGGCTCTCGAGGAGGCAGCCACGGGGTTCTCAACCTCTGTCCTAAATGCGGTGCGTGCTCATACGCACCGCATTCCTACCGATGCACCAAACCCTACAGCTATCCCTGTCCCACTGAAATGCCTCATTCAAGCGAAAAACGCTGTTAGAAGGCTATAGCAGAGATTCCGTCACCCTAGGATAGGAGTAATACATCAGAGGTTCAAATCCCTGGTGAGACGACTCCTAAGAAAACATAGGAAAGCAGCTTGGGAAAACACGTTGCGTCATGTAAACCTCCAGGAGAGGAAACCATGGCGCATCGTCCGAGGCTTGAGGAAAGATAAAACTGTACACCAGCTCCCTGTGCGTAGCCCTCGGGGAAGACTTGTCTTTGAACCGAGGGAAAAAGCAGAGGCGCTAGCAGACTATCTGGAAACTCAATTCCAGCCTAGAGTCGACCCTCAGAACGACGATCATACTGACCTCGTGGAACAAGCAGTAGAAGACTTCTTAGAAGTTGGACCTGCGGGCCACGAGGATTTCCACATCCCGATAGTTACCCCTCGCGAGGTAACTAACACCATCCAACACCTAAAACCTAGAAAAGCCCCTGGGCAGGACCGGGTAACAGCGGAAATGCTCCAGCACCTCCCCTTTAGAGCCGTGATGCACTTGACTCGGATCTACAACGCGTGCCTAAGCATGCGCCATTTTCCGAAAGTCTGGAAGAGGGCACGTGTGGTATGCGTGTTGAAGCCGGGCAAGAATCCGATCTTTCCTTCTAGCTACCGTTCCATCAGCCTCCTGCCAGTTATCTCGAAAGTTTTCGAGAAACTGTTCCTGACCCGCCTTGGACCTCTTTTAGAGGAAAAAGGCCTCCTACCGGAACATCAGTTTGGTTTTCGTTCTGACCATTCCACAACCGAGCAACTACTGCGAGCAGCCGAAAAGGCCTCCCTGGCTTACCAGGAAAGGGCCAAAACGGTGGCAGTGTTGCTTGACGTGGAAAAGGCGTTCTCTACCACCTGGCACATAGGGCTTATCTACAAGCTCATACAGCACGAAATCCCCCCTCCATACATTTACTTGGTGGCTAGTTTGCTACAGGAACGTAGCTTCCGAGTGAAGGTGGAGGGTTCATTTTCCCGAGAAAGGCCCATTGGTGCAGGAGTTCCCGAGGGCAGTGTACTGTCACCGGCTCTCTTTAACGCTTACATGGCCGATCTCCCAACGCACCCAAACACCCACATCTGTCAGTATGCGGACGATCTCATGATCTTCGCAACTAACAAGAACCCGCGCTACAGCTACCGTCAAGCACAAGCCCACCTCTGTGCCATCAGTAGATGGTGCGAGAACTGGCGCATGTCTATTAACCCGGAGAAAAGCTCTGCGATTCTCCTGGTCAACACGCTGGCAAACCGGCTCCCGCAGGACCTCGTGCTTCGGCGCCGTCGGATCCCCTGGGTCACTACGGCGAAGTATCTCGGGGTCACGTTGGACCGGCGGCTAGCGTATAGGCATCACGTCAGGGGCAAAGTATTACAAGGACACGCAGCCCTCCGGCAGTTGTATCCCATCCTCAGCTCCAAAACCATGCCCATTCGCCTGAAGCTCCAGCTGTATCGTGCGATCATCCCGCCTCTGGTCCTGTACGGATGTGAGATCTGGGGAAAGTCCACCTTCATCAGACTCAGACGTTGCAGAATCGGGCATTAAGGATGATCTATGACACTGGTTGAAGGTTTCCTGCCCACATCCTTCACGAACATTCCGGCATCCCGTACATTGTCAACGTGATTAAAACCCACGCTCGAACAATGTCAACAAATTCCAGAACCACCCTAATCCACTGGTGAACACTCTGGGACAATATGACCAGAGAGAGCCGCGCCGACTACGATCTAAAAATTGCCGAAGGACATCTTAAGTCCAACGGCCTAATTTTGGAAGATGGGAAAGGCAAAATCAATATCTGTACTTGAAACAGAGTAGAACGCCTAACTCAGATCACCTCTCAGTGAGTGACTGACGGCCAGAACCTGGAGGGGATTAGCGCGTCACCTGATTGACTAACCAGCCAATCAGCATGTACGGGCACTGCCCGTTCATGGACCAATCCCTACCAACCATCCATCTTGCCCCTATAAATACCCCTGATTCCACTAAACATTCCCAGAGTATTAAATCCCTGTAGACCAGGAACATCATACTATCGCGCAGGTTAAGCCGTATAACGGCTAGGTACTGCGGTAAAGACACTCGGGTGGGGGAATAGTTTCCCCACTCCACTCGAACTGCCTCTGGAGCATCTAACATGCTATCATCATTCATTCTTCGGCATTGGTCGAAGCTCGTGTTAAGACGTACATCTACGTTCTCCTTGGGATTGGTGGATAGTGACAACAGCTTCGCCGGTGAGCGACAAGACTGCCGCAACGGTGGTGGAGCGAAACAGGGTCAAGCCAGGCAACAGCACACGGTGTATCCTATAAGAGACTTGGTAAGTAAGTTTTAGGGTACACCGAGAAGACCGAGAAGACAGGATAACATCCAAAGGGAAGCTTTACCGGAGGTCCTCCGGCCCGGAGGAGGCAGAGTCTATCAGCCGTCTGCTTGCTTGTCTACTGGAGGAGACTCATCGAGCCTTTCCAGACCAGCAAGCAGAGATGAGCGACCAGGTGCACAAGAGAGACTCGGTACAGACCGACAAACAGACGAGACCGCAGGCCCACAAGGTCACAGCCAAGGGACCAGACTCTGGTCTGGACCCGGGGTTCGCCCCCATAGGCGCGTCGCAAGGCGTTCAGCCTTCTGTGGGATACCCGATGGCACCTGCAATGACTTTGACAGTGAAAACGAGTACCAGCGTACAGGTAAGACCTAGCAAAATGAGTTGATCTCACACCTCTCCCTCGAACCCCTTACTTGGTCCCCGGTGAACATAGTCAAGGCGAAAGCCAAGACTCTTACCAGGGCCAAGAATAGGCCAAAGGCTAAAAAGGCCGTGGGCCTTGTAAACCAAGCGACAGTTGTCCCTATAACACCACCAGTTCCCGTCAACCGCTCTCCAGCACTGCCGGATGACGACGGCTTTGTAGTGGTACAAAGCCGTAGGAAAAGGTCCTCTGGTTCAAACCCAGAACGACCAGATCCTTCATCAAGACCTGCAGCGTCTCCCCAAAACCAAGCCGCACAAAAGGAGGGAAGAATCCCTCCAATTGTGTCCGACCCCTTCCCAAATCACATCAAAGTGATGAAGGAACTAAGGGCAAGGTTAAAGGCTGAATTCCAGACAACGCGGCTTCCTGGGCGCGTTGTCATCCAAACCACCTCCTCTGAGGACCACACGGCCCCAAGGGAAGTACTGAAAGCGGATGGAATTAAATTCCACACGTACTCGCTACAGCGACCCCATGTAGTTCGTAGAGTCATTAGGGGTCTTGATTCGGAAACAGACCCCCAGGATATTCGTGCCTTAAAATTTAATATTTTATTATTTAACGACGCTGTCAATTGCCAGTATCACATCAGCGTCGCCGGTGTGCCGGAATTTCGTCCCGCAGGAGCTCTTTTACATGCCAGTAAATCTACTGATGTGGAGCTGTCGTTTTTAAGCACACTTAAAAACCATCGGCCTAGGCCGGGTTTGAACCCACGACCTTGGAATCAGTAGGCCAGTGTCTAACCAACTGAGCCACCCAGACCGACAATAAGTGTTAGCTTGCACCACTGTTGTGGATTTTGCAATAGAGGCCTTTTTCTTCCCCTTCTTGGGGGGACGTTTCTCTTTAGGAGCGATGCTGGTGGTTGGTGCAGTCTCCTTATCAGCAACCTTAGGTGTAACGCTTTCCGGAACTGCCGTTGTCATTGTCGGGACAACCTAGCTTTTCGGGGTCACTTACGTGGCCTCAGCTTGCACAAGGGCACTTTCGTGTCTTGCCAGGGCATTGGGGAAAGAGACCCCCTGCTTGACTTCAGTTACAGCCTTGCCCTGCTTGCCTTGCATTATCGCAAGTCGTTTGGGGCAACCGCGATAGATACCTATATGGCTCCCATCGCAGTTAGCGCACTTCTTATTCTCCATTGGGGTCGGGCAATCCTTTACAAGATGTTCGCCTGCACATCGCAGGCACTTGAGTGACCTATCACAGGCAAAGCTGGAGTGGTGGAACCCCAGGCACTTGTAGCACTGAGCCAGCCCATTCCCTGCCGTGATAGGGCTCAATTGTGAATCGCGTGTGATACAAATGTGTCACCTGGTCAATCTTTGGGGTTCCCTCCCCTTCCTTGTCTACAAGCACTAGGAATAGTGGTAGGGGCACCTTGGTGGGTTTCCCCTCTTTCTCTTTGGTGGTGGTAAGTTGCAACACGGACGGCAGTTTGATTCCGTGTTCATCCTGTAGGCCGTCTCCGAATCAAGACCCCTGATCACTCTGCGAACCACGTGGCGACGCTGAAGTGAGTAAGTGTGGAATTTAATTCCACACTCCTTCCCCTCGCGGCCGTGTGGTCGTCAGAGGTGGTGGTTCTGATGACAACCCGCCCTGGATGCCGGGTTGCCTGGAAAGTGGCCTTTAACCGCCGTCTCAGTTCCTTCATAACCTTTATGTGGTTCGGGAACGGATCGGACACAATCGGAGGGATTCTACCCTCCTTTTGTGAGGCCTGGTTTGGGGCGAGCGCTGTAGGTGCAGATGATGGTGAAGGAGGAGTCCCTTCCGGCTTTGAGCCGGAAGATCTCCTACGGCTCTGCACTACAACGAAGCCGTCGTCATCCGGCATTGTAGGTGTTGGAACAGGGGTCACAGGTACTGGTGGCGGTGTGACAGGGACTGCTGTCCCTTGGTTCACAAGGCCAATAGCCTTTTTGGCCTTCGGCCTGTTCCTGGCCCTGAGGAGCGTCTTGGCTTTCGCCTTGACGGTATTCACCCTTGGACCAAGGGAAGGGTTCTGGGAGGAGGTAGAAGCGGTACCTATCGCGTCAGGTCTTACCTTGGTGTTGGTACTCGGCTTGTCATTTGTCTTTGCATGTGCCATCCGGCATCCCACAGAGGGTCTAACGCCTTGCGACGCGCCTATGGTGGTTCCAGCGAACCCCGGGTCCAGACTAGAGCCTGGTCCCTTGGCTGCAACCATGTGGGCCTGCGGTCTCGTTTGTCCGTCAGTCGGTGCCGAGTCGGCTCTGGTGTTTTCCATGTCTGGGTACTGGTTTGAAATAGTTCGGCGAGCTATTTCTAGTAGAGAGGCAAGTAGAGGGCTAATGCCCACTTCCTCCTCCGTGCCGGAGCCCCTCCGGGAAAGTTGGCTTTCTGACGAAATCTTCTGGTGTACCCTAAAACTTGCTTATCAAGTCAAGCTGTATACTGGCTTGGTTCTGATGCGCTCCACCACCGTTGCGGCAGTCTCGTCGCTCCCTGGCGAAGCTGTTGTCGCTCGATCCACCAATCTCAAGTAGAACGTAGACGCACTTCTGAACACGAGCTTCGACGATGGTGAGCCAATCAGAAGACTAGACTAGGCTACCAGATGGCAGGCTGAGAACAGCCCGAGGTGTGTCATTCGTGTACCTGCCCTTTTAGGGCTTAACCATTGTATGACGGATTAAGATGTTATAGGATGGCTGGTGAAGAATGGGGATTGCGGGTTGCTAGGAGGTAGCATAGGTTATGCTCCTCGTCGGGTGATTATTTTAGCGTGCAACTACCGTTGGGCACTGCTGATGGGTGGTCCAAATATGGCTATTTGGCGAAATGTTTGACTTCCAATCTTCTCTTGGAAGGACTGTAAGGAGCTCAGCTTGCGCTGTTGATGGGGTAGCTCCTATGTTACCGGGGGTACCCGCAAGCCATGCGGGGAACCCGGTATCGCACAAGCGTGCGTTCTCTGGGGATATAGTCCCCAAGAGACCTAACCAGGGCGCTCCGATGTTGTGGAACTGGCCGTAAAATTTGGTTGCCCGGCGCCTAATTTCGTCCTCCACGTACGGGAGGGACGAGGCCTAGTGCAGTAGTCTCGTAGGGAATCTACGGCATACAGAATAGATTACCGAAGACCTCTATTCTGTATGCGTTGTAGACGCAGGAGATGGGTGTCTGCAGCCATGCCCCAAGTTTCGCAGGCATACAACGTCTGGAAGACAGATCTCCAGCAGATCACGGCATAACAACCCGGAAGATACTTCATTCTACAATGATTACCTCAGCTTGATGAATAAAATACCGTTACCTTTACACAGGGGCGGCTCCGGGGATAGTGCCTCCGTGATGGCACTACCTTAATAAAACGAAAAAATACATATTTTGAATTAGTTATATACTTCGCAGTTACATTAAGTATACGAACATTAATCTTATTACTCTTAACGGAGCAATGAAATGGCTTATCTGACAATGGAAAACCATAGAAGCTAAAGGAAGCGCCAGCGAGTTACAAGCTTGCAACCTCGTTATATTACTGTTCTATGAATCCGTTCCACTTCAACATCAATTCTCGGCGCTATTATAGCGCGGAATGGAGGGGAAGAAAAATACCTCATATTCGTGCCACGTAGTAACTGTTACGACTACCAACTTCATCACATACTTAGCAGAATGTGCTGTATTGCGAAAGGAGAAATAGGTCATCAATCACTACTACTGTGTAAAAAAAATAGTTAATTTTCCGTTGCTTACACCTGCAATTAAATAAATAATTGTTTTCTATAAAGTTGGTTGTACTGCCAGCAGTGGCGTGCGGTGGTCACAGCAATTACCCATCTACTCTTTGTATTTCCAACTCCACGATCCTGTTTTGTTCGGATTCTTTGAGTGCCCTTCGAAGCATCAGCTCACCCAGTATGCATCCAGGGATGGATTGGTGGGAGGTAATGTGTCGTTTAGAAATCTCTAAACACCTTAACCAATGCAATAAAATTCAATTTTTGTGGGTCCCGGGACAGGCAAATATTTCGGGCAACGAAACAGCTGACCGCCTGGCTAGGGGTTGGCTCATCTCCCAGCACCGATGGAACCAGTAAACCTCCCTTGGAGAGATGCTGCACGACTTATATCTAACCACGTGATTTCACAACTTTCTAACGCTTCCGACATACCTCCCCTAACGAAGCGATCTCCATGGTTTAAGAAATCCACTCTCAGGAGAGCTGCAATCTCTTTGATCTCGAAATTCCGATTTGGAGTTGCCGTTACACCGGCCTACTTGTTTAAAATCCACCAAAGAGCCTCCCCAAATTGTGATTGTGGTGCCTATGGTGATATCAACCACATCTTTTTCAATTGCTCCTTACATACACTTTCTGTCTCGCAATTTATCAGCACACTGGCCCAACGTTATGGCAATAGCCCATGGAATATCTCATCTTTGGTGTATACTACTAATACCCATTTGCCACGGCTACTACTTCGCCAACTCGTTAAATGCAAAATGAAACTATGAACTGTGATCCGACCCACCTTTAGTGTTGCATCGTTTCTCTCAGAGCTCCTACTCATTTTGATTCAACGCAGACATCGATTACTCCTACCCGGAGTGTGATAGTGCGTCCATAAACCCCAAACAACAACAACAACGACAACAATTACCTCAGCGGTATAGGTTACGCCACTGAAAAATCATCCTATACTTCAAAAAAATTTGCGCTTTGGTTACTAAACTTTGTTTTGTCTTTAAGTTTAAAAAATATTAATACATGCGTACATCATCGTGAGAGAAGACATTTGGTGAACTTTCTGCAATTAGTGTTCGCAGAAGAGGTTGTGAAGTGTGAAGATTCTCTCTGGTGCACATAATCGTAGTGAAGTGCTGGTGTACAGTGTGCTTTGTGTTTCAAACTACAGGATTGTGGTGCCATACAAAGTGAATTTTATTTACTGGGCACATACTTTTGATATTGTTGCTTCATCTTGATTTAATTTATAATTGAGATATATTAATTCGGTCAGGTGCCGACATTTAAGTGTTCCTCGGTGACGGGAGGAATCCTGTCCCACTCGCCGGCCGATGGCCGAGCCTTCTTTCCCGGACTCAGATAAAGAAATGGTTGAAGCCGAAGCTCCGGTTTTGCCGGTATCGGAAACTACTGCTAGCCTCCCTATTTCTGTTAAGGAAAAGCTGTTGTACTCATTTAATGATTTGGCTCCATTTTTAGTAGTCCTAACAAGCAGTAAGAGGGACGTAGCTTCACTACACCCATTGAAACTTGGTAAACTTTTCTTTGAGAAATATGCGGAATATCATGTCACTAAACTACAAAAAGCTGGAAGAAGTCGTTTTGAAGTATATTTTGAAAACATTTCCGAGGCAAATGCATTTTTGCTATCCGGGTTCGACTCGGAGACTAATATGCGTTCCTTTATTTCACAACATCGCATTGAGACGAAGGGCATTATAAGAAACGTGGACACAGACATTACTGAACAGGAGATTATGGACTTTGGAAATACCGAGTGTAATGTCCCCATACAACATGTTTACCGCTTTAAGCGCAAAGTAGTAACCCCGCAGGGTGAAAATGTATACCATCCTACTCAGAATTGTGTTGTTACTTTCCGCAGTCAAATCCTTCCACGTCCTTTCAGACTATACTACAGCTCCTTTAAAATTAGCCAATATATCGGCCGAGTGATGCAGTTATTCAACTGTGCCAAATATGGGCATTCAGCTAAAGCTTGTCGCAGCAATACAGTCTGCTTTAAGTGTGCCGAATCACATACCACCTCATCTTGTACATCAAACAACCTACGTGGTGTACACTGCAAGCTTGCACATCCGGCAAATGCGAAAACTTGCCTTGTCCACCTTAGGGAGGAAGCAGTCCTGAAACGAGTAGCCGAGCTTTGGGTCACGCGCTACGAAACTCTGGCGATGCTTAGGAGGGTTCTTCATTTGCCGATAAAGTTCGAGAAAATGCTCCACATACAGTACGCCCCGATCAGACTTCATCGACACCCCAGACTCTAACATTGACTAAACATAAACGTCTGGCTGGAGGAGAGTCCGGCGTCCCCCGGCCTCCTGTCGCCGAACAAACTTCACCATATTTTAGCACCACCAAATGTGTTCGCCTGGCTCAAGGACCGCCCCCGAAGCGCGCATTTCCCTACTCCTCAGATATATCTTCTGGTCGTCTACCTCAGGCAGGCCCCTCTAAGCTTGTATATGTTTCTAGAATTCCCGATGATCTTCCGAGCTCTTTCACTTCCCAGGCGGATGCTCCCGCCAACAAACCTCACGTTGTAACACAATTGGTAGACAGTCTCGCATTTCGCCGACAACTCGAAGATCTGCGTCTCTTGGTGGAAACTGAAGCGTCAAACTGGGTTGAACAGGCAGGGCGTACACTCGCGGGCCTGATCCAGGCACAGACGCTTTAATTTAAGTCCTATTTAAACCATGGACAAACCATTATCCATACTCCAGTGGAACCCGCGTAACATCCGCTCTAAACGGGCGGAGCTCCAAAATTACCCGTCTAACAAACAGATTGATTTGATGCTTATTTCAGAATCCTGGCTAGCGCCACACCACACCTTTCGCTGGACTTCTCACCGTATTATTCGGCACGATCGTAACCGGGAGGGGGGAGGACTACTCCTCCTACTTCATCCCTCCCTTACTAATCTCTCCGTCCAGAAAATATCTAGCTTTGATGAACAATTTCAGGCAGTACTTTTACAACTGCCTCAACTACAGATCCTCAGGGTTTACAACGCTCCGGCACACCATATTTCGCAAACCTTTTGGAACTCCCACGTCTTGCTGAAGCCCCATTTACCAAACATCATATGTGGCGACTTTAACCTCGGACTCACACCACAGCAGATAAGGGACGGTGCACATACCTACCGGATGTTACACTCTTTGGCCTCTTCCCGTCTCCTTTTGAATACCGATGATCCTACGCGCCATGGACCTCCTCCCCAACGTCCGACGTCTCCCGACCTTACCTTTATCTCTCACTCACTCTGGCCACACTCTACCTGGAGGGTGGATCTTGATAGCCTCGGCAGTGACCACAGGCCCATACTGCTACAAATGTCTCCACTTGGTCCTTCCCAACGCCATCGTCATATCCCGATACGCCCGCAAATACATGATTGGACCCAATTCAAGCAGACCTGGATAGTGCTTTTCTTCAGTTCACTTCCACGCCACTTGCCTCTAATCCCCTCGCCCTCTTGGATGCCGCGCTAAACTCTACCCTCCCTAAGTACTACCCCAAATCTCGTCCGTACACACCGACACGAACTGCGAAGCCACCGTGGTGGACCCCGGAGTGTTCTGAGGCAGTAGCTAAACGTCGCCGTGCCCTGCGACTCTACAAATCCTCCCCTACCAGATCCCTCTACTTAGCCACGCAACGACAATATGCCCAAACTCTACGGATTCTACAACAGGCGAAGCGCCTTGGGTGGAGTAATTATTGTTCCCATCTCACACCTACGTATCAACCTGTGAAATATGGCGTAAACTACGATGGTTCACGTCGCGTGTTAGGGGCCCAATGTCTCCCATAGATTATAACCCTGAATTGCAACAAGACTTTTTATGTTCTGTAACCCCAGACTATGCAGAAGAGAGCCCGGAGGTGGAGGACCCGCCTGACAGTCTTGTGGAGTTACTTCCTGGGAGACGGGAGTTGATTTCCGCGGTGGTGATCGATGAACTACAAATGGCTCTCTAACGGCACACTCACTCTTCTACGCCGGCTCCTGACGGTATTTCCTACGCCATGATTCGTAATTTTCCGAACAATATTCTCCACCTACTTACTGTGTGCTATTCTCACATCCTTATCACAGGAACTTTTCCCGAAGGTTGGAACACTTTTTACGTTCTCCCTATCCTCAAACCGAGCAAGTCGGGTGAAGAAGCAGCACACTTCAGACCGATATTACTAGCCTCTGTACTTCGCAAACTGTTGGAGCAAATATTGGTTTCGCGACTGTCCTTTTATCTGGAACGCGTTGGCCTCTGGCCGAAGGGACAGTATGGATTTCGCAAGTCTTTTTCTACTACACATTATCTTTTACAGCTTACCCACGACGTTCGAGTCTCGTGGTATCAGAACCAAGGCGTTTTGGCCCACTTTTTGGATATTTTCCATGCTTATGATTCTGTGCCTGTTGGCCCATTAATACAAGGTTTACGCCACTTTACCTTCCCTACCTGCACTTTTTATCAACCTTCTGTCAAATCGCCGCATTTACCTTCATCCTCGCTATATGTTACAATCCCCACGTTTCTGTTCCCAAGGTCTCCCCCAGGGCATATCCCTTAGCCCTCTCCTTTTTATCCTCTACATTCACACATTAAGTACATTACCGTTTAAGCACAGCCAACTTCTTTTATATGCCGACGACTTAGTTTTATACTCTCAAACCTCCTACTTGGGAAGCTCAATGACCTAAGACTGATGGTCCACCCTGACAAATGCGTATCGATTTTCTTTAAACGCGGCCCACCTCTGCTACATGCAAATATGTCTATTGGGGAAAATCCTCTTCCTTTAGCTAGATCCGTCAAATTTTTTCGGGTTCCACCTGGATCATAACCTGAGTTGGAAATCGCAGGCGATGCACCTGCAGGCATCCCTCTTGGCTTCTAGTACCCTCTTCCGTTACTTGCAAGGACGTAACTGGGGAGCACACCCCCAGAGTTTATAACACATATACTTATCTTTATGTCAGGCTAAATTAGATTACGGTTGGATAGTCATTACTCATCTTCCTAAGGTGTGGCAGAGGAAAATAAACTCTGTCGTTTACCGCATTGACAAAGCCATACTTGGGGTAGGGGGCAAATCTTCTATGAAAAAGGTGTTTACGGAGCTGGGAATGCAGCCTCTTCTGCGACGGCAGGTAGACCTCGCAGTCCGATTTATTGTCAAACTATTTCAATACCGAGAAACGCCATTGTACGCGCAAATCCTGTTAAGTGCACGCTTACCACTTTACCAAGAAGTTGCTTCCATACGCTATCCTCTGATTTACTTATTAGTTTTTCGGAAGTGTCAAGAATTAGTGGACATGCCCAGTTTCCCCAGGCTTCCGCTATACTTGGTAGACTACTTAGTCCACCAACCGCAGGCGACTCTTTTGACTGCTGACCTACATCGCGGGGACCGTCTACACCACAACGGTTCCACCATTTCATGTACCAACACTCGGCATCGGTGACTCAACCTTTCTTCCATCTATTAACCGACGGTTCCATTACCCCAACAGGTGCGGGAGCAGCGTTTATAAACTGAACCACACAAACGTCAGCACGGCTGTCTCTCCCTGCGGGGTTTTTCAATTATTTTGCTGAGATTTATGCCCTTTAACAAGATCTGCGATCTACTCTTTGTATTTAGAACTCCACGATCCTGTTTTGTTCGGATTCTTTGAGTGCCCTTCGAAGCATCAGCTCACCCAGTATGCATCCGGGGATGGATTGGTGGGAGGTGATGTGTCGTTTAGAAATCTCCAAACACCTTAACCGATACAATACAATTCAATTCTTGTGGGTCCCGGGACATGTAAATATTTCGGGCAACGAAACAGCTGTCCGCCTGGCTAGGGGGGTGGCTCATCTCCCAGCACCGATGGAACCGGTAACCCTCCCTTGGAGAGATGCTGCACGACTTATATCTAACCACGTAATTTCACAACTTTCTAACGCTTCCGACTTACCTCCCCTAACGAAGCGATCCCCGTGGTTTAAGAAATCCACTCTCAGTAGAGCTGCAATCTCTTTGATCTCAAAAATCCGATTTGGAGTTGCCGTTACACCGGCCTGCTTATTTAAAATCCGCCAAAGAGCCTCCCCAAATTGTGATTGTGGTGCCTACGGTGATATCAACCACATCTTTTTTAATTGCTCCATACATACACTTTCTGTCACGCAATTTATCAGCACACTGGCCCAACGTTATGGCAATGGCCCATGGAATATCTCATCTTTGGTATATACTACTGATACCCATTCGCCACGGTTACTGCCATCTCGATAAATGCAAAATGAAACTATGAACTGTGATCCGACCCTCCTTTAGTGTTGCATCGTTTCTCTCAGAGCTCCTACTCATTTTGATTCGACGCAGACATCGATTACTCCTACCCGGAGTGTGATAGTGCGTCCATAAACCCCAAACAACAACATCCTATACTTTAAAATAAATAATCCTAAATAGTTTTCCGATATTTACCATACGCTTAGCACATTATAGCCCATATAAAAATGGTACCTTTTGAATATTGTCTATTACACAGTCACTCGCATTCATTTTCAATGAATTTATCTGTTACATTTAGTAGATACTTTAACAGAAACACATATAAAGCAACGCACAATTGGCCAAAGATAGGATTTAGTTCACGTCTGGGGGAAAAAAAAAGAACCACATGGAGATAATGTGGTGAACCGTGCTGTATTAGGCAGCACCCAAGCAGCAGCAGCAGCAGACTACTAGGTGTTCTGTCAGCAGCAGTAATCGTGGTAGCCGTAGCCGTACTTGTCGTCGTGCATTATGAAACAATTTCGGGCAGTGTTGCCAATTTAGTTGTTTTACAACTAAATCTGGTCTTTTTGAGGGTCTGTCTAGTAGGAAAATTTATCTTTTAGTTGCTAGTGGGAAATCTGGTTCTTTTCAAAATGCATCTGGTTGGGATCTGGTTTTTTAAATGTATGGTTGCATGCAATATTGTTCTTTTAGAAGCGATTTACAGACCATTTTCCTGCTGCGAGGCTCGACACATCCGATGTGTACACAAGAAAATATCTACCATTTGAATTGCGTCATCGTAATATAAACTTGATGTGATTAGCAACAATCCCCTTCTACAATTCCTGGTGATTAGTCACCCTGCGTGTTATCTGGGTGTTATGAGCTTTTGGGTGGTGTAATGTTTACTGCTTGTAAACCGAACCCTGGAGTCAGCAAAATAATACACAAGAGATATTCTAAAGCCTACTTGCTACACAGTAGCTGCCTGTAATACTGCTATCAGCGTTACTGGCAATACAAGTAGGCGGCGCGCTATTTGATAAACGTGGTTTATTATATCAGTCCTCGGCTACTGTTTATACCAACAATTAAACAACTTTGCCTACTTCACAGTGCCATTCAAAATTCTCGTTTCTCTTCTCAGTTCACATTGTGTTCATGGTTAGCTGCGTGTACTTCACCCATCAATATAGTGGTCTGTTGCGAATAGTGACAAAATTATACGGTTAATTAACTAACAAAATGGGCAAAGTAAAACCGCAATATACTCAAAAGTTTAGAGAAGAGTGGTTGAAAAATCCAACATTTGTAGAATGGTTATCTCGGGCTGTAGGTGATAACACAAAAGCGTTCTGCAAAATGTGTCGTAGCATAAGAGCTCTGTTAGCAGACTTGGAAAATCACGCGGAAACAAAAAAGCACAAATCTGCAGTTTCTGTATTTTCCTCCGAAAGACAGACACATATTAACTTCAAACCAGTGGTGGTTTCTTTAGAAAGGAACAGTGCTGAAGCATCACTTGCACTTTTTGTGTCCGCACATTGTGCCATAATGTCATGCGATCACCTAAGCGAAATGTGTAAAAACAGATTCAGTGATAGCGTAGCTGCGAGCCAAGTTACATCGTACGAAGTGTAGTGCTGTTATTAAGAACGTTCTTGGACCCTACTTTGCGAGTGACTTTTAAGGAGTGATATTGGTGATTCAGTGTACAGCATCTTGGTGGACGAATCAACTGACATTCCCGTCACTAAGCTTCTAGCAATCGCTACTATATACTGTATGCCCAGGACAAGAAGGCAAGTCTTAGGAATGTGTAGCGTAATCATTTTGTGCTTCCCGCACGGTGTTTATGCCTAGTTTCCGAGTATGACAAAGATGCTAGGCTCTTTTAAAATACACAATGTTGTTACATAGCTCACCCATAGCTAGAAATGTGCGCTCTCATATACTCATTTCCTAGTAAACAGGACCGCTACCGGAGTAGATAAACAGTTCAAGCCCCTTCTGCCCTTCATTCCCCTCTAGCCTTCTGTCGTGGGCATACAGTATCACAGTCAAACATCTGACAGGATTGTTTCAACTCATCTTGAACTTGTCGAATTTGAAAAGTGCGATGCAGTGTCTATTGCAAGGGCAGTTAAAGAGTCATTGAAATCAATTAATTTAGATTTGCAAAAATTGCAAGGCATCGGAACAGACAATGTGATGGTGGGGATTAATAATGGACTATATGAAATTCTTAAGCGGGAGGTCCCACACTTGTACTTATAAGGTGCGTGTGCCACCCTATTCAACTGGCAACCTCTGCAGCAACTGCAGATTCTCTTCCAAGAAATTTGGATTTTATTATTAGAGAAACTTATAATTGGTTCTCTCGGTCTTCATCGCGGCAACTCTTTTACCGCCAAATTTTCTTCATTCTATATGACGGGGATGAACCACTGAAAATCCCCCAAGCTTGTGACACGAGGTGGTTATGTATTCAGCCCACAGGATGTAGAATAGTTGATCAATGGTTGGCGTTAAAAACTAATTTTGAAATCGTTAGGCTCAGTGAAAAATATTACTCAGCTGAAATGTTGTACTCCATGTTCAGTGATGAGCTCAATTTAGCATACTTGTTATTTTTGAAACCCATTTTGTCTGATCTTCAGAGTCAACAAAAGTTATGAGGCAAAGGATGCAGATCCATGCAACTTGTTAGATGACCTGGTAGTTCTTATTCAGTCTCTTCTTAAAATAATTGTCATTCCTACCTACCCAGTGCTGAAGAAAATTTTTCATGATGATTTCGAGAAATATCTCAACCCTAAGCCGTATCTGGGTTATTTGTTTGAAAATAAACTTTCAGAAATTAGAAACAAAATAACAGAACAAGAAGAACAAACAGTTAGAAATAGGTGTGTAACATTTGTTTCTTTACTTATCAAACAGCTACAGCAGAGATTGCCTAATAATATTGAACTATTGAGGAAACTGTCCCTTCTTGCTGTGTCAAAGGCGCTTGTTGTGTTAAAGGAACCTTTGATTCCCCTATTAGAAGCATCACATTTGGATAGCGAAAATAGAATTGCTGTGGCAAAAGTTAACCATTGTACAATGGAAAAATGTCAACAATTTCGTCAATTTTTGGTGTGAGGTATTCAAATACCGTGATGCCAGCGGAGAAAACCCTTTCAAAGAACTTGCAGACTTGGCGTTATCTAGGCTGGTTCTTCCTTGGTCAAACGCTGAAGTTGAAAGGATATTCAGCCAACTAAATTTAGTAAAAACCAAAACTAGGAATCAAATGCGTACAAAAATGGTGCACGCTATACTGGAAATCCGTGCAGGTCTTCATAGAAAAGATCGTTGTTGCCACAATTATGAACTTCCTGCAACCGTTCTAAAAACAAGCGGCACGGCGGATGCATATAAACATATACCATCAACATCTACTGCATTATCACCATTCACTACAACTTCAACTTCCACATCTTCCCATGATGAGGACGAGGACGTCATAGGTGATGACCTAGATGCTCTCCTCAGTTTTTAAGTAAGTTATTTTATATCATGTAATCCAATGCATGTGACTTCGCTTTTTTATTTATTTTTCTTTATAATGATACAGGATGCATAACAGAAATCTAGTTTCTTTTGGGCCATTTTTGGTCTTTTTTGGGACTATATTTAGTTGGTGATATTTTTTGCTGTTGGCAATACTGATTTCGGGGAACTAGTCTGTCACTACCAGTGTATTCATGCTTTAGCCGCCGATGCCTTTGCATTTCAGTAGCTTCTGTTTCATTAGTGTTTTTTTTTTTTTTCTTCAAAAACTGGTCAGCTAGCGATTGTGAGAACAATAATGTGCACAGAATTAATTTTAGGACTGAAACTGCACTACGCATAAAGTCAAGATAAAATCTTACATACAAATCTCTGAGTGCACTCAAAATGTTGAGAACAACTGTATTCTTCGTGTATTATTTTAATGCTTTATTCAGGAACATGTATGGTGACTTGAAAACTAAAGGACAACTAGAGTATCGATCTCGTCGCATCCGAGAACCTCCATTCAAATGAAAATGAATTCGATTAGTGAATATGCAACGGTATCAGTGCGTTATTCGAGAACTTGGATTCGAATGAATGTGATTTCGATTAACGAATACTGCAAAGACATCTGTGAGTTATTCGTTAACTTGCACTCGTATGAAAGTGATTTCCATATACAGTCAATGGCTTATGCTGGGATTGTGACTTTGGTTATCACTAGGCTTATCAGATCCGGACAATAAGGGGTTATTGAACAACATTCCGTTAGGCGCGCGTCCTGGTAGAACACTGTTGGTCACGTGGGCCCTAGTAGGCCCACGCTTTTTTTTTTTCTTTCTTACATTTTTAAATTAATTTTTCCTTCATTACAATGTTTAGCTTCATTTAGCTTAAATACACATGATTTCTATCAGCATTATCTTACTACATACTGTTGGATGTGGAAATTATCTGTATACTTAACTGGAAGCAGACATAACATGAAACTGAAAGTTAAGCAATTTATTTTTCAGAAAACTGTTAAATCTTACATCTCTGTTACTATAAAAAAAATAGGTAGGAAGGAGGCGACAAAACAAACGTACGTAAACAAAATGTTGCCAATACAACAGAATAAAGCTTCTCAGTTTTGTAAACGTAAACATTAATTAACTCAACACTCCTCTTCGTTTACACAACTTTACACTTTTCTCTAAGTAATGTATGTCCCTTGGCATATAATGGTTTGGTTAACAAATCTGCAACCATCAACTCACTAGGACAATATTTACAACAACTGAGTTGCTTATCAACACAGTCTTTAAGAAAATGATATTTTGTGTCTATATGTTTGGTTTGATTGGAGAATTTCTGGTTATTGTTTAGTAAAGCTTACGCGATGAGTTGGTCAGAATTTCGGCGAAGTCCCACTCGGCAGTGTGTACGAATGGTCACGAAAGTTGCCGAAGTTGCTGTGTTAATGCAGCGTTGCCAACAGCAGAGTGTCCCTAGGAGTGTGTTGCCAATAGTAAGTTTGAATGTTTTTGCGGGAGTCGGCATTATGCTCAGTGTTGCCAACTTAGCCTTTTTATGGCTAGATCTGGCCTTTTTGAGAACCCATCTAGCTATAAATTTTCCAAAAAGCTACAAGTAGCTTTCCTGGCCTTTTTTCTAAGCCTCATTAGCCTTTTCTAGCCTTTTTCATTTTTTACTCATCTACCGGTACCTTTAAAATATTACATAATTTAATCTCACTACTGCAGCTATTGCACGTAATGATACAATCCTTTTGGTGAATTCCCGAATCTTTTGAATCTGGGAGTGTGGATTCCATCAAGTTGTTAGATTCTTTGGCACGTTTTAGAAAAATGTCTGTGTGTGTATTTCGAGCCTGTGGACAACATAACTCAAAAACGAAAAGTTGGTTAAAAACCAAAGTTGGTATTTAAGTTTAATGTCTTTCAAGGATGCGACACGAAGATTTTGAAGAAAATTGTTCCACCCTAAACTACCCTTTACATGGACTTTGACGTCGGTCTGGGTGGCTCAGTTGGTTAGACGCTGGCCTACCGATCCCAAGGTCGTAGGTTCAAATCCGGGACAGACCGATGATTTTTAAGTGTGCTTAAAGACGACAGCTCCATGTCAGTAGATTTACTGGCATGTAAAAGAACTCCTGAGGGACAAAGTTCCGGCACACTGACGACGCTGATGTGATCCTAGCAATTGACAGCGTCGTTAAACAAAACAAAAAAAAAATTGATTAAAATGCCATCGGTTTGAAATATCTTTATGACAAATGAAATGTATATTTTGAATTTTCTGGCTATAACCTCTGTACTCCTATTTACTCTGGACGACTTTTGCATAACTGGTAAACCGTTAGAGATAGACCAAATCTTACTATGAAAAACTGTAGATCTTTCTAAAATACACCATTTATGTCTGAATAGTTTTTTATAGAGTGGACCATTTCGGAGATATGCCTTGTTATTTGTATTTCTGTCAAATGGAACATCGTTATTCAATTTGTTGTATTAACCCTGCAAAGAGAACGGAAGCTTTAAAAGATTTGACAATCAATCAAAGCCTACTGTATCCTAATATTCTCCTTCCACCTGCAAAGAAATAAGTAATACGATAATTTGTACAAATGTTTATCTCAACTAACACGAAGAAGATATAGGAATAACAGTTTGTAAGAATGGTACAACAGTAGAAAAAGTCATGTCACCTCAACACAGTTTATTTTTGCTGGGTGATCATGCGTGTTTTTTTAATAATGTAGTTTTCTAACGTGTATATAGGTATTACAATATAATCTAGCCTTTTCTAGCCTTTTTGGCAAGCCGGTTTAGCTTGTTTTATTGAATTATTGTTGGCAACACTGATTATGCTATTGACCTTCGTAGAAGGAAGTAGTGCAATGGCTAGGTTTATGAGTATATTGGATTTGGCGCCTCTGTTGTCAAATGAAGAGGCATGCATGCAATTCCTATACGAGGGCCTGTTGAGGATGTTATTATTTTTATTATATTATTATGAGCCGAAATGGATTTATTATTATTTTTAATCCATTATTCTTATTCTTATTATTCTTATTATTCTTATTATTCTTATTATTATTATTATTATTATTATTATTATTATTATTATTATTATTATTATTATTATTATTATTATTATTATTATTATTATTATTATTATTATTATTATTATTATTATTATTATTATTATTATTATTATTATTATTATTATTATTATTATTATTATTATTATTATTATTATTATTATTATTATTATTATTATTATTATTATTATTATTATTATTATTATTATTATTATTATTATTATTATTATTATTATGAGCCGAAATGGATTTATTATTATTTTTAATCCATTATTATTATAAAGAATTGGCCATTTTGGATTATTATTATACGATACGCTGGCTCGTTCTTTATTATTATATTATAATATTAAAGTCCCACTCGGCAGTGGGATATTATTATATTATTTTATTTATTTATTTATTATTATATAAAAATAATTTATTAATAATATAATAAAATAATATAATAATATCCCACTGCCGAGTGGGATTTTGGCGAAATTCTCACCAACTCATCGCGTAAGCTTTACTAAACAAAAAACGAGCCAGCGTATCGTATAATAATAATCCATAATGGCCAATTCTGACCAACTCAGCCAATTATATATACAAATATATACAATAATTATAATAATTATAATAATATCTATACATACAATAATATATTATTATTAATAAATTTATATTATTATACGATACGCTGGCTCGTTCTTTGTTTAGTAAAGCTTACGCGATGAGTTGGTCAGAATTTCGGCAAAGTCCCACTCGGCAGTGGGATATTATTATATTATTTTATTATATTATTATGAGCCGAAATGGATTTATTATTATTTTTAATCCATTATTATTGTGACTTTTGGTGGGTTGAGAAGTAAAGTAGACAGATGTAGTCGAGATAAAGAAACACTTTTATTTCCGTAAACAGTAACTTTGTACACTCGTTGCAACAACAAGAAAGTCTTTTTCGATTCTCCAACAGCACGGCTCCGAACTCGTAACACAAAGAACTAACTCTTCTCCGTCGGCACAACTCTTCACATCGTCTGTCCGTCTCCGTCGGCACGACTACTCAACCTTCACATACGTCTGACTGACTCTTCTCACACTTTACCGCTATTTATATCTCCCAGGCACTGTTCTGGAAAGTTCAGTTATTGCGCTAGAGTACAAAGTAGAAGATTCCAGTAGCCTCTATCCTTTTCTCTTTCGGCAAGCGCCCCAACAATGCGGCCATTCTCTATCTCTTTCCTTCGGCTCCTTTGCGGTAGTGCCGACAATAATGCGATGGGTGACACTGCTGCTGTCGGCAATTAGATGCGGCGGGCGCGGTGACACTGCTCCCTCCTCAGAGCTGGTCGTCCCGACCAGCACTATCACTGCGGCATCTCCCTTGCGCCCCGGCGGACTATCCCATCGAACCTCTTCTCCAGGAGGCACGATCCTAGGTATCGCTGTTGGATAGTGTCCCTTGGTCTGGGTAGGACGACGTATGCCATCCTGCTTCGAAATTCTGCAACAGTACCGCCGGTCTTGACGGTCCCTCGTCCAGTTGCCCTTCTTCCTGGTGTGTTGACGGGCCATCCTGCGCACTTGGAAACGGCTCATTGGGTACCGTGTCCGCCGACCTCTCTGGCGCACCTTCGCAGCCACCTTGCTTCCGATGGGTCCGGCAACAAACCCCACCACATCCGCGCGAGTCGCGTACACCGCTGCACTCGTGTTCACTCGTGCTCGGCACGACCTCTCCTGTATCCTGCCGTCCATGATGATGTCCACCATTCTTCCGTTCACGGCACTATGCGTCAGGTGATTGGATGGCTCCGACGGTCCCCCATGTCACACGCCAAGTCGGTTCTCGCGTGATGCTCGTTTGCTTGTGCGCTTCCCTGCTGATCGTCCTCCACGTCATATCCTGGTTGGTTACGTACAAGACACACTCCTCCAGAGGATCCTCGACGACGTCCCTGAACTGCCCCTTTGTCTTCCCCGAGACGTACACTTTCGTTATCTGAAACGGGCGCAACTGTCGCCTCGGCCACTAGGTGCTCCCTCCCCGGGTCCGCGCTATTCCGTCTGCCCCTGGCATCCAGTACTTCGACGCTCTCGTCAACTCTTACTACCAGGGCGCCAAGACGTTCCCCGTCGTCCTCCACGACGTCCACATGCTGGCAGAGGTCTTCCACCTTTTCGCCGAGTTCTTCCAAATCTTCCGTCACGCCAGTCAATTCGCCGTCAATTTTCACCAATAGCTCCATCTTCATCTCTTTCAGCTCGGCAGCGAGATTGTCATTTAACGTTTCCATTTTGGCAGCGAGGTTGTACTTTGCCGTCTTCATTTCGGCGAATAATTCTTCCATCATTGCCAGCATCCTGGTTTCCGAATCTCCCTCCATCTTGGTTCTAACGTTGCAACTTCTAACGACGATGTAACGAAACTAGAAGCAATTCGACGGATCCCACTTCTGACACCAGTGTGACTTTTGGTGGGTTGAGAAGTAAAGTAGACAGATGTAGTCGAGATAAAGAAACACTTTATTTCCGTAAACAGTAACTTTGTACACTCGTTGAGACAACAAGAAAGTCTTTTTCGATTCTCCAACAGCACGGCTCCGAACTCGTAACACAAAGAACTAACTCTTCTCCGTCGGCACAACTCTTCACATCATCTGTCCGCCACCGTCGGCACGACTACTCAACCTTCACATACGTCTGACTGACTCTTCTCACACTTTACCGCTATTTATATCTCCCAGGCACTGTTCTGGAAAGTTCAGTTATTGCGCTGGAGTACAAAGTAAAAGATTCCAGTAGCCTCTATCCTTTTCTCTCTTTCGGCAAGCGCCCCAACAATGCGGCCATTCTCTATCTCTTTCCTTCGGCTCCTTTGCGGTAGTGCCGACAATAATGCGATGGGTGACACTGCTGCTGTCGGCAATTAGATGCGGCGGGCGCGGTGACATTATTATGAGCCGAAATGGATTTATTATTATTTTTAATCCATTATTATTATCCATTATTATTATTATAAAGAATTGGCCATTATGGATTATTATTATACGATATGCTGGCTCATTCTTTATTATTATATTATAATATTAAAGTCCCACTCGGCAGTGGGATATTATTATATTATTTTATTTATGTATTATTATATAAAAATAATTTATTAATAATATAATAACCAACTCATCGCGTAAGCCTTACTAAACAATATCCATTTCGGCTCATAATAATATAATAAAAATAATAATATAATAATAAAGAACGAGCCAGCGTATCGTATAATAATAATAATCCATAATAATGGATTAAAAATAATAATAAATCCATTTCGGCTCATAATAATAATATAATAAAAATAATAATATTATAATATAATAATAAAGAACGAGCCAGCGTATCGTATAATAATGTATGGAGTTGCGCTACGCGATAGCGGTGTATGTCTGTACAATGCAAATAACCACAAGATAAGATGCACATCTTATGTTACTGTTAGATTGCAGGTCAGGCACATGCTAATCACGTGTTAAATATCGGTGTTTCATGTGTTGGCAACGAAAACTAGTGTAGTGTAAAAAGCAATGTTGGCAGATGTGAAAATCGTCTGCTAGTTATGCAGTGAAATCTAGTGGGCGATTGTGAAACTACTGCTGGCGCATGCGCAGAAAGTAAGTTCGGACTTAGAATCTGGCTGGCAAGTGGAAAGTGAGCGTTTCTAAACATGAGCTAAATTAAGTAAAAATTGAAGCTATTAACAGTGAAGCAACAAGATTCTAAAATAAGAACAAATTAGAAACTAAAAAATTTCACTTATCTTAGTATGTTGATATATGAGAATGAGCTGGACATAGCTTGAAACCCCTGGGTCTTTAGCAAAAGAGAAAAAGAATATCAACATACTAAGATAAGTGAAGTTTTTAGTTTCTAATTTGTTCTTATTTTAGAATGAGCTGGATTTCTCACCTTTTGTCAAATACAAACAGCTTTGGTTATCTTCGAATATAGTTGTGGCATTACTTAAGTCCTGATGTGTATCTCTCAGTAGTTGCTGCAACCAGAATGCTTCTTGGCATGCTTCCGATAAAGCTACATTATCAGCCTCTGTAGATGATAGTGACACAAACAACTGCTTTCTGATGAATCCTCCATTTAAGAAAAACACATAGGCAATGTTGGACTTTCTTGTTTTGCGATCTTCTGCCCAATTAACATCGGCATAGCCAACAAGTTCTGCATTTTCTTGAGATGTAACGCTGCTAAGTTTGAGTTTCATACCTACTGTAGACTTGAGGTATTTTACTGCTTGTTTCAACTATATCCATCTTCCTGACTTGGAGCTCAGACTCTTTGAGCCAACATACTCACAATTGCAGAAACATCTGGTCTTTATTGATTGATATGTATAACAGACATCCAATCAAATTTTGATATTTGGTGTTGTCATTCAACAGATCTGTGTCTTCGGATTTCCCATAACTTTGTTCTAATGGTGTATTCACTTGCTTTGCATCTGATAGTCCAAAGTCAAATGCAACTTTGTTCATGAAGGCCGACAGGCACAGTTCAAAGTTCCCATCTGAGTGTTTAGTAACTTCAATTCCCAGATACTGTCTAATGTGATCCAGAACTTTGATCTTGAATTGTTTTAACAACATACTTTCAACCTCATGTATTACATTCTCTGACTTTCCAGCAATAATGATTTTATCCACATAGACTAAAATGTAACACCAGTTTCCGTTCACTCTCTTGGAATATAGGCATTGATCTGGTTTACATTTTGTGAAGTTAGTGTTTCCTATTACTTCATGCACAGCTTCATTCAAACTCTAGCTGCCTGTTTCAGTCCATAAATGCTTTTCTTCAATAAGCATGTCTTTGAAGTATCTCCTTTGATGAAACCTGCTGGTCACTCCATATAATGGTCTCGTTCAGTTCACCATGCGGAAATGCAGTTTCCACATCAAAATGATGAACGATTAATTTTTCCTTTGCTGCAATTGATAACAAGGTTCACAGGGTTGTTTGACGTACTACTGGAGCAAAGGTTTCATCATAATCTTCAGCATACATCTGTGAGAACCCTTGAACAACTAGACAAGCTTTGAACTTTACAGTTCCATCTATACTCTTCTTCACCTTAAATATCCATTTGCTTCCAACCGCCTTTCGACCATTCGGAAGATTACATAGTTCCATTTTCTTCAAGACTTAATTTTGTCATTCATTGCCTTAATCCAAAGGCATTTAAACTTGCTAGAAATAGCTTCATTGTATGTTTTGGGTTCTACAATTTCTTCTTTTGCAATATGGATTTCTTCAATTAGTCACTTGGGTGGAAAACGTTTAGTCCACCTTTGAGAAACACGAATCTGTGATTCATCAATTGAGTGGTCTTCATCTTGCTCCTTCTGAACTTTCATTACTCTTGAACTTGAAATTTCAATATTTTGATTAGTTTCTTCATTTTCTTCAAGCACATCTGACCTAATGCTTACAGGTTGAGGTATTTCTGTACGGAATGTGACATCTCGACTGATGACAACTTTGTTTGCAGAATGATTGTAGCACTGATAAGCTTTTGACTCTTCATCATATCCAATAAAAGTAATTTCAATTCCTGTACAATCCAACTTCTGGCGTTTTTCTTTTGGTACGTGAATAAAGCACTTAGATCCAAAGATTTGTAAACGTGCAACTTTAGGTGTTTGGTCATTCCACAGCTCGTAAGGTGTTCTTTGCTTTACTCTAGCAAGAAACCGATTCTGAATGTAATTTGCTGTCATCACTGCTTCACCACAGAATTCGTTTGGTAAGCTAACATCAATTAACATGCAACGTGCCATTTCAACCAAGGTCCCGTTCTTCATTTCTACTACACTGTTTTGCTGTGGAGGATAAGCTGCAGTTAGCTGAGTTTTGATGCCTTCTCCAGCTAGGTATCCTTTCCTTTTTACAAAAGTAACACTTCATGGAGATTTCTTTGAATCATTAATTAATTTTGACTTCAGTACTCGTTCATTACAGTTGCCATTTTCTTCTGCATGCTGTCTGGATTCATATTCAGCAATTACCTTTTGTTGGACAACAGAAAAAGTCAGTTCCGTTTCAGAGCGCGTTTCCAACACAATAATTAAAAGACTTCTTGGTAAACTACTTAATAACATCGCAACACTCCAACTGTACGATAACGACTCTTCTCCAATATCCATTAGCTTCAGGAACAGTTCTTGCATTTGAGTTACATGGTTTGGAACACTGCCACCTTCTTCAAGTTTCAAGGAGTAGATCAACCTAATCAGATGCACTTTATTTGTCAAGGTGCTCTTTTCATGATAATCCTTGAGTGCAAGCCACATTTCTTTAGCAGACTTTCTTTCTCAAATATAAATGAGCTTATCACCATCAACCGTAAGTCCGATATACACCTGTGCTTGGCTGTCAGCATTATCCCATTCTTCAATCAATATTCAGTTTTCATCACCTTCCGGAACAGGTCGTTCACCTTCAATAACCTTAAATAAGTTTTCTTTCATCAAAACTAACTGCAATTTATATTTCCAGTTTGAATAATTGCTATTATTGCTTCACGATGTTGCTCTTAAAGTCCACCATTTTGTCACTTTAGATTAACTGCACATCACACTCCACTAATATTCTTTAATTATGCCTTATCTGGGCCCATAACCTGTTAGTCGAACAAGTGGCACAGAACACCTAGCATAGGAAAATGGTCTGTATACTATACTGGAAGCAGGCATAACGTGAAAGTGGAAGTCAAACAATTTATTTTTCAGAAAACTGTTAATTCTTCTTCTTCTTTTTATTTTACGACGCTCTTGAAAACAAATACTTATTTATTTAGCGTCCTCCTCTAATGTTTGTACTAAATGACTAATTTGTCAATTTAGCATCTTTTAACATTTTAAATAAGCTGCTTTTTTGAATACTATACCTTTAGAGTTTAATTTCACATTTCCTAATATGTTTAATAATTTTGTGGAATACTAATTTTGGATTATAATTTAATATATTTGTTATTTTAATAGGTCCCAGTATGCCCAAATTGTATATAGAACTCAGAAACTCATTGATTTCATTCTTATATAAGTTGCAACCTAATAATGTATGCTCTAAGTTTCCATATTCACCGCAACTGCAGTAGGGAGAGTCTTTCTTCATCATCTTAAACAAAAATGCAGGTGTTAGTGCAATATTAAGCCTCATTTTGATTATGTTGCACAAGTCGTGTCTAGGATAGTATATATGTTTGAACCAAGGATTATAATTTTTGTTATTTATCCAATCGTCTTCAGGATGTTCCTTTAACTATTGTGAAGTTGTTTTACTTTTAATATAATGAAAGATATCTTTAGGTGGTAATTGTACATTTATTTTTTGTTCTATCTTTCTTGCTTGTTTGGCCAATATGTCTGCTTTCATATTACCTTCTGTGTTTTTGTGACCGGGAACCCATACAAACTTAATTTGACAATTTTCTTGATAGGCATAATACACTTTTAATTTTATTTCCATCTCAACTAAATTCTGATTACATGCAAGTCCAAAATTATTTAATTTGTTCAAAACACTTAGGGAGTCAGAAAAAAATTCCCAGGTGTTAACAGGATAAGTATCTTTAAATTCTCTGTATAATTGTACTGCATTGTGTACATTTTTATGAAAGTATTTGTATCAACATCTAACTGAAAATGAAGTATATTCCAGTGAACACAGTGTATACGGTGTCTAGGAGTACCGTTTTTCTTTACCATTTTTCTGTATAGAATCCATATGTACATGATGCTGAAGTTTTCCTTAAGTTATTTAAATGTTACTATTATTGAATGAATACAATTGATCCAGAGACTCCACAAGCTTACCTTCCTGCAGTAGCTCAATTTAACCACAAATTTACACATTAGATTTTAATTGTTTTAATCTAAACGGAATGATCCCAAATTCTTTAAATGTTAGAGTACTTGAGGGTGTTCCAGAAATGCTCAGGCATTGTTTAATTATTTTATACAATGATAAACTCAAAAAATCTTCGCTTTTACATGATATTCTGCTGAATAGTATAGCTCCATACTCCAATGAGGAATTTATCAAAATGTTATATAATATTCGTAGAGTATAAGGATGAGCTCCCCAATTCTTTCCAGAAATATATTTGAAAATATAGGAGATATTGTGAGTAGGCGTAGGCTTTCACGGCCGGTGTTCGAAATTCTAAAATAGTCTTCCGGGCTGATTTGTTGTGGTCTGCTGGAGTAACTTGGCCCAGACGTTTCGTCCAACACTGTGGTGGACATCATCGGTGGCGTGGTCGAAGTCTTCTTGGTGAAGGTACTGTTGCATCTGAGGCATTGACTGTCTGGGATGCGGAATTTATACACGGAGGGGTCTTCTCTGATTGGCTCGGGGCTTGCTGAGGCAGTGCGGTTGGTGGGATGCAGCTAGCCCCCTCCCACCAACTGCACTGCCTCAGCGAGCCCCGAGCCAATCAGAGAAGACCCCTCTGTGTATAAATTCCGCATCCCAGACAGTCAACGCCTCAGACGCAACAGTACCTTCACCAAGAAGACTTTGACCATGCCACCGATGATGTCCACCGCAGTAGTGGACGAAACGTCTGGACCAAGTTACTCCAGCAGACCACGGCAAATCAGCCCGGAAGACTCTTTTAGAATAGGAGATATTGTTTATTTTCTTACTATCTGATTTATATGAAGATTCCAGCATAATTTATTATCTAAAACCATTCCCAGAAATGTTATACTGGAGCTAGAACCAATCTCTTGATTGCCCACTAAATGTTTTATTGAATTTTTTCCTTCCTTTTCTAAAAATTATCCACTGACTTCAGAATTTATGAGAATTCCCTTATTCTCCAAAGTTCCGATAATATTGTTGATGTTCTCATCAAACTTTGCAATAGTATTGTCCATCATTTCTATCTTACAAGAAGTATATAATAACAAATCATCTGCAAATGCAAGTCACTGTATTTCCGCGTTAAAAAATTTTTCTAACATTAGTGTATATAAAATATATAAGATAGGACTCAAAGATGATCCTTGGGGTAAACCCAAGCTAGTTGTTCTTGTTTCTGAACAGTGAAATCTAGAAAGTAATGCGATTTCTCTGTCAATTTCTCAATAATACATCTTATCATTTTAATAGGAAGTTTAATTTCGTTTAATGTTTCCATTAGTAAATTTAATTGAACGGAGTCATAGGTTCTGCTATTGTCAAGTTTGACTGCCAATAAACAATTTTTCTTCAGGAAGCTTGAGTGAATTTCTGTAATTAAAATGGCTAAACTGTTTGTTGTGCTAAAATGTTTTCTAAAACCATACTGAAATTTAGGCCATTAAAAAATATCTTTCCAAATAAAAAGTAATTCTGTTAGCCAATATCTTCTTGAAAATCACTGGATAATGCTATAGGACAATTGCTACTAGGTAAACTTGTATCCTTAGATGGTTTCTTAATAGGCACAATATAGAATTGTTTCCAGTATCCAGGAATTTTACCATTATTAAATACATAATTGAATCCCCTGCTCAATGTTCTTAAATATTCTCTGATAGATTGTGCATCTACTGGTAACTTCATCTGCACCCGGAGTGTTGTTCTTATGCCTTAGAAGGACATGTAGTATCTCAGTAAGTTCGATTTCTTTAACTAAATCCGCATTTCCCACAATACTTGTTGTATCTTCCTTTAATTCATGTAAATATTGTTGAAAATTGGAGTATACAAGTCCGGGGCATTGGTTTTTAGGAAATTATACTGTAAATCAAAATAATCTTCAATTTTTGTATAACTGGATCCATTATTTTTTGAGAAGGATCTGATACCTTTCCATATTTGATTAACGTTTTTAGATTGTAGAGATAGAGAATTACAAAATGTATTCCATTTATTTCTTTTTGCCGAATTTTATATTTTCTTTGTAATTGCTGTTTCTTTTTTCATAGTTAGCTTTCTAGTTTCCTATTTTTCCTAAAACTTTTAATGGCATCTTTCCTCTTTTGTACTGCTAATTGACAATCACTGTTCCAGCAAATGGGTTTTATGTAAATTTTAGATTTGTTTGTATAATAGGCTGGATGACAACAGTTCAAATAAGTTTATAATTGTGTATAAAATGTATTAATATTAATAATATTGCCGTCCTCCAAACTAACACTACTCAAGGCTGAATCAAAGAATTTACTTAAGTTTGTCCAGTCAATGTTTTTATTTCTTGTTCTAATATTTTTAATATTTATATTGGAGTTAGTATGTCCCATATTCATAATTATAGGGAAATTGTCACTTCCTAAGTTATGTTTATATACTTCCCAATAAATTTTGGATACTAAATTTTTTGATGTAAATGATAAATCCAGAGATGTATCCGCTTGGTTATGAGCTTCCATTCTGGTGGGAGTACCATCATTTAAGATAAATAAATCTTCTGCTGCCAGTTTTTTGACAAATGGAATATTCATGATATTCAAATTGCCATCCTTCATTGAAGAAGTATAGTTAAAATCCCCACTAATAATAATTTCTTCTTTAATGTTGCGGTAAAAGATTATTTCTTTCTAGAAGAGAGTACTTTCTTTTCCAGAAAGTCTCACTTATAATAGAATTTGGCACCTTATATATATTGTATATTCTGATTGAACTAACCTGAATGATAATTCCTTGTACTGTGTCCTCTAAATTTCCAATAATTTCAAAATTGGATAATATCATATTATCTTTGTATCCTACTAAACCTCCTCCACCACTTTTCATTCTGTCCGATCTAATAATTTTGTAATTAGGAACTCGAAATTTATGTCCTGGTTTAAACCATGTTTCAGTAATCATAAAAATGTCTATATTTTCTTTATGTATAAAATAGTTTAGTTCATTCTTTTTACTGTCCAAACTTCTTGCATTCCATAACATAATTTTAAATTTTCTTATTTCCACTATCCTGAACTTGTTGCTTTGCGTCATTGTTGTAGGAAGTTGATATCGAAATGTCCTGAGATATTTTCTCCTGAGAAGGAATAATTACTTCACTCAGTTCCATACTACAGCTATTTTCTAAAGTAAGAGTTATTGATTCTTGATTTGTTGATTCTCTCTCCATTTTTTCATCAGAGTTAGTTTCTTTATGGATAGATGGTATGTTTGAAATTAAATTTTGTGCTTGATTTCTGCCATTTGGGTTGATCAACACGTTCAGGTTTGAGATTTTATTGGTACTCCCTACT
Source organism: Tenodera sinensis (assembly GCA_030765045.1). Taxonomy (NCBI): domain Eukaryota; kingdom Metazoa; phylum Arthropoda; class Insecta; order Mantodea; family Mantidae; genus Tenodera; species Tenodera sinensis. The sequence continues at coordinate 126,828,265 of CM060963.1, forward strand.
TTGTTTACAGGACTAGGTTTCTTTTTTTACCGCTTTTGTAGTCAAAGACCCACTAGATACTTCCTTAGATTTAATGGAAGAAACTGTATTTTCTTTAGGTAAGTTGTATAACTCTTTTGAGGCAATGACACATAACGAATTGAGCTTCTGATTTTCTATTTCCGTACTTTTCTGGCTAACTTTCTCGGCGTAGGTTGTATTACCTTTCAGGATGGTAATAGTACCTTGAAACTCTTATTTCTCTCACTTTTTTTAGAACTTCAGTTTCGAATAAATATTTAGGGCATTCCTTTGAATTTGCTTTATGTTTCTTGGAACAATTGATACATCTGTTCTGTTTTTGCTTTACAATGAGACAGAATATTAGAAGACCCCAAAAGAAAATCGTTCATGTGAATGTTTGTTAAAAGTGTAATTCGTTTTTTGATGTTGGTATGAGATAGTTAAATGATGAAAACATGTTGATAAGGTTCATTGTTACGAACAACTAAGTTTGCCCAAAGACATCATAAATCTTTCCATATTTGATTTTAATATATATATGTATAAATATTAGAATGATATGTGTTCCATAATAAAAGTAGGGGAGAATGATTAGGGATCGCTCCCCTAACTAGAAAGAACTATTTGATGGACGCATACGCGGATGGATATGAAAAAGGCGGTGTCGCGTCAAATGACGCCAAAAAACTGTTCACTCGCGTGTGTATCTCCGAGCTCAAAAGACATTTTTATGTAGTGTGAACATGGAACTTTCACCAAACTTTCATCAAGCATAAGTTCCACTAAGTGAAAAAGTGGAAAGGTTTTTAAACATTTGGAATGGTGCTGAGAGAAATTGTTTAATGTAAAGTATCGATGAAGTGTTAATAAATTAATACAGTGTGGTAAAGAAACATTGTGTGATATTTCATTCCATCCGTTACCACGACCTAGATAGAAAACGAGTCTCATAGCACAGCACATTCCGTAATAATAATAGCAAAAACAGCACCAAATGGCTTGCCCAACGTGGGGCTCGAATTTAGGATGGAATGGAAATTACGGGAAATGAACTTACGCGAAATACCAAGTGACGCCATATCATCGCGCCAAAAAGAAAGAAGACGCCATTAGACCATCGTTTGATATCGACATCAGAACACCGATGAACGGATAATCAACGATACACCAGAACACCGATGAACGGATAATCAACGCGGGAAAACACCGGAGATCGTCTAGCGAAGCCAACTGCCCAGGAGACGTACATAACTGGACAAATCAACGGAAAAAAAAAGTAGGACAAAAAATTTTTATTTTTACATCCAGTTTATTTTTATTTTTATGTTACTGTGAAGCGGCAAAGTAGTGGGACTTTTAACCCTAAGTGAATTGAATAAAGAAACTAAAATGTCACGAAAAGAGATAGAAACAGGAGTGGGGGAAGGGGCAGATAGGCCTAGTTATCAAATAGAACCACAAAGTGAGGAACAGGTAGCAATAGGAAAAGACCAAAGGTTATTAATGATCATGTTTGAAAGACTAGAACAAAAACTACAACAAAATAAAGAAGAAATAAGTCAGAAAATAGAACAGAATAAGGAAGAGATAGGTTAGAAAATGGAGGAAGTGAGAAAGGACTTAGAACAGAAAATGGAATTAGGAAGACAGAGCTTAGAACAGAAAATGGAATTAGGAAGACAGAACTTAGAACAGAAAATAGAATTAGGAAGACAGGAGTGTAAAGAAAATATGAAAGTAATGGAAACTAATTTAAAATTAGTACATAAAAACTTAAATGAGACAAAGGAAGCCTTAGAAGCTAGGATAGAAATCATAGGAAATAGGATGGGAAAAATAGAATCAGAAATGAGAGAAAATAAGATTGTATTAGAAGGAAAAATTGGTAGATGTAGAGATGAAATATCAGAATGTAATGCAAGTGCAGACTGTAAGATTACAAATGTAAAAGCAGAAATAACTGAGGAATTAAGGAATTAAGGAAAGGTACATAGTAAAGAAAGACATTATTAATGAAACTGTAGAACAAATTGTAATTCCTAAAATTAAGACTATGACTGATGTAGTACATTCGCAACAGGATGCTATAAATGATATGAAACAAAGTCACTTAGAAATAAAGAATGATTTAAAATCAATTTGTGAAGAAATGAAAAAAGGGAAAGAAAGTTTGGCTAATGTAAATGATGTTGTGAATGTACTACAAAGGCAAGATGATTTAGATGTAAGTAATGTACACGATGAGAGTTATTTGAATAATGTACAAAATGTTGACTCACCATACAGAGAAAGAGGTTCACAACCAAACAATGACACAACACATAACACATGTTACACCAACAGCATATTACATGAAATCACACCACCTACATTTGACGAGGAGAAGGGAGACGATCCAAAACTCTTTGTTAAAGAGATGGAAGAGTATTTTAAGGTGAAAAGGATACCAAATGAGCTTAGGATGATGATAGTCAAGAAAAGCTTAAAAAACAAGGTATTAGAATGGCTCAGGTTAACATTTGCTGGTCATGAGTCGTATAGCTCATTCAGAAATTTATTCCTATCAAGGTATTGGGGCCCAGCTAAGCAAAACCAAACTAGGGTAGAGCTAGCGACAGGTAGATATGATCCAACCAAAGGGTTATCACTAGTCGACTATTTTATGAAAGTAGCCAACAAAGGAAAGCTATTAGACCCTAACCTGTCGGAAGCAGAGCTAATTACCAGCATAACAAGACATTTCCCAGACACGGTGAGAACAGGGTTAATTGTTGCGAGGCCAGTAGATTTTGCAGATATGAAAGAATTGCTGACAGCCTTCGAAACACAAAATGGTCGGCCTAATGAACATAGACATAGGAACGGTCGCCCAAACTCACCCATCTTAAACGGGAGCATGGCTACGAACAACCAGAATGAGGGAGAAGATAGGAATACTAGGAGCACCCATGAAAGGGGGAGAGGGGCACACCATTTCCCACAACCACATAATCATGGCGAAAGGATGGAGAACACAAGACAGCGGTACCACGACACAATACTGAGGGGTGAATCGAGATACAGAACGCATAGATATGATCGGGGGAGACCAGGAGACCGTACCCATCAAGTGAATCACATACGATTCTGTAGGGAATACTTAAACAGCCAAAGGTCGTCATACAATAGGGGTTCACGCCAAAGGGGCAGAAGCCAATGGAACACCGACAAAGTAAGACAACAGGAACAGAATCAAAATGTGCCAGATAGGACCGATGCTGTGCAGAATACAGAAACAACAATCACCTCTAACGCCCAGGAAAACTAGGTACAAGTCAACTTTGTGTCCCGGAAGTTGGCCTGTGTCGCAGTAGGGGCAATATTGGCCAACATAATATAGGTACCTTGAGGAGACAGGCAAGTGAAAGAAAGGAAATAACTAATCCACCAATGATGGGGTATCGAATTGCCAGCAATGATTGATACAGGAGCCAGCACATCAGTATGTGACGAACAGCTATTCCAGGAATTAATAACAAAGAGAAATGCTGAATTCTTGCCTGTGTGTGGAGTGTATTGCAGCACAGCAATTGCCAAGAAAAAAGAACATGTTAAATACCAGGTAAGGCTGGTAATAGAAATCGGAAGCTGGAAGTTCGATTTTATTGCCCTGGTAATACCTAGGCTAACAGCTACCCTAATCATTGGCAGTGATTTGCTTAATCTTTGGAGGTCGGTGATCGATTATGGCCTACATGAATTCATTATCAAGGAAGGAACCTCAGAATGCACCACGAAGTTCCTGGAGGAAGAAACATGCCAGGAGGAACCAGACCAGACAGGGATCCATCCGGATGAGCAGTTCTTTGTGGAGAACATCAATGTCCACAAGAATGGGTTGGTAGACCTAAGGGTAAGTAAGGAGAAAACAGGTTGGACGAGCGAGGAGGAAGCTAATGTTTGCAGCCATTGGATCTGCACAGAAGACGAGTATGTTACCTCGAACAACTACCAACCTGAACCACTACCAACAGATGGAGAAGAACCGATGTCACAGCTAATCGACGAGAAGGTCTGGGGAGCACATGGCATCTCTGAAGAGGAAAGGAACCAACTTAGAAAAATATTAATTAAAAGCAGGAAAGTTTTTAATAAAAAGCCAGGTACATGTAATAAGTATGTACATACTTTTAAAGTAAAAGATATCACCCCCTATTCACATAAATCCAGGTCCATCCCCAACTCCATCAGGGAAGAACCTGACAGAGTGATCCAGAAAATGTTGGCGGACGGAATAATAGAACCGTCAGACTCATGTTATGTGAATCCAGTGGTATGGGTCCATAAGAAAGAGGGAAAATTGAAGATGACCATCGACGCAAGGAAGATAAATGCTCATACCTTGCCAGATCATTACAGGCCTGAGGGGGTAGACCAACTGATATCAAAATTGAAGGGAGGTCAACATTTTACTAGTCTTGACCTGACAGCATCATTCTGGCAAATTCCTCTTCATTCCAGACGTCAGGAAATATACCTGCTTCCTGCACAAAGGAAAGGTGTACCATTTTTTAAAATGTGCCTTCGGATTATCGACCAGTAGCAGTGCATTACTGAGGGCTCTAGACAAAGTTTTCGGGGATACTATCAAGGCTTTTGTAACGCAATATGTTGACGATTTTTTAATATACAGCAAGGATCCCGAGTCACATTTACATCACATAGATTGCGTATTGTCCAAGTTTCAGGAAAGCAACATGACCCTGAACTTGGAAAAGTGTGAATTTTTTGTCAAAGAGGCAGAATTTCTAGGCCACATCATTACACCTGATGGTATACAACCTAATCCGGAGAGAGTCAAGGCCATAGAGTGTATACCACCCCCACGTAACTTGAAACAGTTGAGAAGGTTTCTGGGCATTTTACAGTACCAGTCAAAATTTGTGATTAACTACGATAAGGAATTAGTACCCCTTAGAGAACTGTTGAGAAAGGATACTAAGTGGGAATGGAATACCGAACACCAGGTAGCCTTTGAGAAAATCAAAGAACTTTTTAAGCACAGTATTCTCCTGGAACGACCGAATCCAAATTCACCTTTTCTAATATACACCGATGCTAGTGTGCACTCATATGGAGCAATATTAGCACAAGAAGATGCAGATGGCAACAAACATGTGATTGCCACAGCTTCTAGATTTCTAAACAAGATAGAAGCCAATGCCTGCATAACAGAATTAGAAATAGATGCAATCCATTTTGCGTTACAAAAATTCAGGCAATATATCTACCATTATAAAATAATTATATATACTGATCACGTAAGCCTGTCCTTCATCCAAAAATGCAAGCTAACCAACTCCAAAATCTCGAGGTACATACACGAAATAACATCGCACGACATAGAAGTCAAACATATCCCGGGCAAGGAGAACATCTTTAGTGACTTATTGTCAAGATTAAGATCGGAGAGTCACATACCCGAGACAATATACAATCCACACCATGAAATTAAAATCATGCAGATAAATAGTAAGGAAAGCAACGAAATCTTACAAGACTTCAAAAACATAGCGAAGCTACAGCAAGAAGACCCTGAATTGAAGAGGCTATTCGACAAGGCTCCAGATATAGTACCAAAATTGGAAGCCAAGATAGGGAAATTTAGGAACATCCTATTTAAATTACATGGTCGCGACGTAAGGAAGTGGAAAATGATGGTACCAAATTCCTTACAGGACAGGGTTATTTTGGCATTCCATCACTCGATGCTTCACTCTGGTACTGAGAGAACAATGCTTGCAATTGAGGAAGTACTGTACATCAAACATCTTGGCAAGAAAGTCAGGAAGTTAATTTCCTCATGCAACCTATGTCAGAAGGCCAAGCCAATTAATGTAAGATACGATGTCATCCCACAATCCATCGTGAGAAACGAGAAAAATGCATTGGTGTGCATCGACGAACATGGCGAGCTACCAAGGGGGAAAGATGGAAACAGATACATCTTTGTCATGTTTGATGTTTTCACAAAATTCACTAAGATATACCCCATTAAGAACATTAAAAGCAGAACTTGCCTAGTAAAATCATCAAGGACTACATCCCAAAATATGGGAGAATAAAATCTATTCTATCAGACAATGCAACAATGCATAAAAGTAAATTATTCCAGGACACCTTAACAACATTAGGAATAAAATTATACTATTCCTCAACATATTATCCTCAAGGAAACCCGACTGAAAGAACGATGAGGGATATAAATATATATTTCCGCCTACTTTGCCACAAAAACCACACTTCCTGGACGGAAAAATGCGGGTACATAGAGGAGGTGATTAACCATTCGGTGAACCCCACGACCAAGTTCGCCCCAATCGAATTGATGACCAACACAAAACCCAAGAGATTGACAATTGACATTTACACTACGATGGCTGCTCAAAGGGAATTGACAGAGAAGGAAAAATTCAATTGGCATTCAGAAGGTTACAGCAAAAGGCTGAAAAAGGGAGGAACAAGATAAAAAGATTCGTCAGGAAATGGTCCCCACAAATTGGAGAAAAGGTGCTCTTAAGAAGCCACAAAGCATCCAAGGCATCTGAGAAAAGATCTGGAAAGATGGAACTACTGTACACTGGACCACTGGTCATAACAAAACAGCTGGGTGACCATACGTATGAGCAACAGAATACAAATGGCAAGTTGGTAGGAAGATACCATAAAAATAAGTTAAAACCATACAAAGAAAGGACCAAATAGTCTTTGCCAACAACCATGTAAGGCAGGAATAATAGATGATGGAAAATAACAATTTTTAATGGGTTACTTATAGAAGATTATGTTCAGATTGGAAAATACAAAAAAAAAAAAAAAAAAAAAAATCAACATAGTCATTGGCTATATTGACCACAAAGAGCATTGTCAACAAAGACAGATGAGAACACTGATTGTCATTAAAGAAATTAATTATAGCGACGGAAAATAATGTGTTTTTGACATAAGGATGTCAGGGACAAAAATAAAAAGGAATCAATTGTGATGGCAAAGATAAAATATTTCGACACAAAGATGTCGAGGGTGAATTGAGAAGAAAAATAATACAATTGCAGAATAATTATAAGTATAGAAGTTTTCTCTTATAGAGATAAGAGACAAAGAGGTGACAATTAGTGAAGTAAGAAAAACCATAATCAGAAAAGCAATTCCCATGAATTAAGATGGATATAGCCAATGCTAAGCTTGAAGAAATATTGAACCAGACAATGATGAATAAGAACCCAATTAAAAAATGGTACCATTAGTAACACCAGAGTTTAAGAATTGACTCAACGACCTGCCTATACATAACAAGCTTACAAGACAAAGGCAAAGAACTGAATAAAATATTGCCATAAATAGGATCATAATCATTAGCTCAAAATTTGTATCCTGTTTTTCTCTCCTCATAACAAGAAACATAAGTCAAAAGCCACACAATAAACCATGATACACTTAAATTATATTTGTGTAAATGTCAAATGTACAATAACTGAGTATGAATTGTATAAGAACTGAATATGTGTTATATAATAACTGAACATATGTTGTATAATAACTGGATATGTTGTATAATAACTGAATGTGTTGTACAATAACTGAATATGTATTATATAATAACTGAATATGTGATGTATAATAACTGAACATGTATTGTGTAGTAACTGAATATGTAAAATTTATAAAGACATGCTGTGTCATGCCAAAACAAAAGACAAAGACAAAAAGCGAAGAAAACTGGAAAAAAAAAAAAAAAATATTGTACAAAGTGATTGCATCAGAGGAGTAGGGAGAAGTATTGTATTGTGTTTCAAGATTGTAAATATAGGTGACAACTTGAAAAAACAAAACAAGGGGCATGTGAGACAGAATATTAGAAGACCCCAAAAGAAAATCGTTCATGTGAATGTTTGTTAAAAGTGTAATTAGTTTTTTGATGTTGGTATGAGATAGTTAAATGATGAAAACATGTTGATAAGGTTCATTGTTACGAACAACTAAGTTTGCCCAGAGACTTCATAAATCTTTCCATATGTGATTTTAATATGTGTGTATAAATATTAGAATTATATGTGTTCCATAATAAAAGTAGGGGAGAATGATTAGGGATCGCTCCCCTAACGAGAAAGAACTATTTGATGGACGCATACGCGGATGGATATGAAAAAGGCGGTGTCGCGTCAAATGATGCCAAAAAACTGTTCACTCGCGTGTGTATCTCCGAGCTGAAAAGACATTTTTATGTAGTGTGAACATGGAACTTTCACCAAACTTTCATCAAGCATTTTTATGTAGTGTGAACATGGAACTTTCACCAAACTTTCATCAAGCATAAGTTCCACTAAGCGAAAAAGTGGAAAGGTTTTTAAACATTTGGAATGGTGCTGAGAGAAATTGTTTAATGTAAAGTATCGATGAAGTGTTAATAAATAAATACATTGTAGTAAAGAAACATTGTGTGATATTTCATTCCATCCGTTACCACGACCTAGATAGAAAACGAGTCTCATAGCACAGCACATTCCGTAATAATAATTGCAAAAACAGCACCAACAATCCTTTTCTGCGTATTGGTAGCTACATTTGTTACAACTAACTTCCTTTTTACAGGTTTTGAATGAATGACCTAAAAGCAAACAATTTTTACACTGAAAGGGCTTCTCTTCAAATACATTTACTTGACATGATATGCCATAAATATATGTATATTATGTTGGGAAGCATTTGTGTTCTGAAAGTAAGCAAGACTGTTTTAGTGGGGAGCAGCTGAATATCGCCCCGATTCTTTCCAAGTACTTTTTTCACAAACCTGTGTACCTTAAGAATTTCATAATTTCTATAATTTGTTGTTTCTTTTAGGATTTCTGATTCACTTAACTCAACATCGATTCCTCTTACGATTCCCTTTACTATACAGTTGTAGTAAGGAATGAATGATTTCACATTATATTTAATCTCGAAATATGACTTTAAGAAATTATTGGCTTCTTGGAAATGATTGAAAAGTACTTCCATCCTATTTCTACCAATAGGTTTGATTTCTTTTACTTTAAATCTATTTTCAAATATCATTTTACCATATTTCATAGGATGGATCCTGTTTACATTGCCTTGGTTACCATTGATAATAACAAAATATGAACCCGAATATCTGTAATTATACAATATTTTCTCACTTATATTACTTATTATTCCTTTCTCATTTTTTCTTTCATAATTCTTTCCACTGTATTCATGTCCTTATTTACACTTATTTCCATACATATTAATTCCTTTTTACTGTGACCTACATCTTGCGGCATTTAAAGACCCCTAAGGGAATTTGAAAGTATTACATATATATATATATATATATGTTTTTGTACTCTTTTTTGAACAAAATGATCTTAAATATCCCAAGATAAGAATTATGCACTAACTACAACTAGCAGCCCAAAGGATACTGTACAAATTAAAATCAAATGAGGATGCTCAATTTCACTATACGCATACTTCAAAACAACCGCCGACGAAAACTTAATTCTTACATGTCTGTTAAGAGGTAGAAAGGAGAAGACAAAACAAACGCACATAAACAAAATGTGTCAATACAACAGAATAAAACTTCTCAATTGTATGAACGTAAATATCAATTAACTCAACACATACATCGATCAAAGATAGATAAAATGTGGTATAAATACAGTATACATTGATCAAAATGCATAAGCTTTCACGGCCGGTGTCATTAAATAGAAAATTATTATCCCGGCCTGTGGGTCATGGTCTAGTCGAAAATCTCCTTCCATACGTTTCGTTCGAAGCTGCTTCGAACATTACCAGTGGCGTGGCCGAAGTACTCTGGTAGTCTCTGCAGCGACAGTATACATAATTTGTACTACACTACATGGAGAGATAATAAATTGCTATGTTCAGGTATACAACTTTGAAATGTACATGAAGTGGAATGTGAGAGGAAAGAAAGTAATCCATTAAAAGAAGCAAAGAACTGTCTGGTTTTCTTAATAAAAGTCTCAGACTGGGAAGTATAAGATTAAGTCCATAAGTATAGCAGTGGATGAAAGTAGTAGCAGGTTACTCAGTTTTAATTAAAGTCTGAAGTCTAGAAACAAGTCCGTCCACCACTATAGCACCAGCAATGGTCTGAGCAACAATTTTCTGAGCATCCTAAGTAATCTGTATTCAAATTATAATACACATTCAAATAAACCCCTGGCTGCACATGTTGAGTTAATTGATATTAGTAGAAATTTGTGGCCCCCTCGGTCCCCCGATCTAACACCCTGGGATTTCTATCTCCGGGGTACCTTAAAGCACAAAGTGTATAAGACAAACCCACACACCCTGGAAGAATTAAAACAAAATATCCGGCAGGAAATTGCCAGCATTTCTCAACGTGAACCACGGCGAGTAATGGGTAATTTCCTAAGAGGTGCCAATAATGTACGGATAACGATGGTAGCCAGGTTCAGCATCTGCTATAATTGTATTGATAAGTAAAGCCTTTAAAAGTAGCTTTAAAAATGCTGTATGGTTTTATCCGCGCTGTTCTATGCCAGCGGCAGTTGGCAACGAGCACTGAGGAGCCGTACAGACAAAACACAGCGCAGCCGATTCACAGTCTTTTGGATCACCCATTATAAAACATGTCACAAAACAAATTGCATGTACTACTTTACTGTGTTTAGTTGAGAAAATAGCTTATGTGCCATACAATTTATTCTGCACACTTCCTTGTATGCAGGTTCAAATTTAATTTAAGTATTCCAAAACATGATATCGGCGGCCGAGCAGTTAGACCGCTCGCCTATCATCTAGGCATCCCCAGTTCGATTCCATGGACCTGCATGTGGTATTCGTGGTGGACGAAGCAGCCTCTGGGTAGGTTTTCTCCAGGTTCTCCAGTTTCCCCTGCCATCATTCCACCAGTTGCTCCATTATCACCTTTCCAATCATCGATTTCGCCTCCATTTCAGATCATCCTCTTCCTCACTATCATACCTGGTGCTTGGCTGACCACCTGCTTCCTGGTCTTCGCTCTGTCTGATCTAGAGGTTCCTCTGCTTTCCGATAGGCGTCTGACCCTAGACACTGGCTTGTAAGTCCTAGGGAGTGTAAGTCCTACATAAGAGGAGGTAATGAGGAAAATAAGAACACAAAACATATGAGAGAGCGTAAACTTTCACGGCCGGAGTCCAAATATCTAGGAGTTATTACCGCGCTGTTATGCAGTGGTTTGCTGGAGTTTAAGTATCCAGACGTTTCGTCCACAACACTTGTTGACCGTGCTTCTCGCTTTTGCGAGCCACATTTATTACGACAAGAACTCTGCCACCTCGAACAGGCATTATTAGATGGTGGTTACTCAATCAAAGAAGTTAAAAGAGCCTACCATCCTGCCAGGCCAAAACTTGTTTCACAGAAGACAGACAAGCCAGACCATAACGGCATAGCTTTCCTGCTATATTTCCAGAATGTCACCGATCGTATCCAGCACATATTGCAACGACACAGTATCAAGGCTGTCTTAAAGCCCATAAAATAACTCAACAATCCACTTCACTCAGCTAAAGGTCCTCGGGAGCTCTTTTCATCAGCCGGTGTGTACCGTATTCCCTGTTCCCGCGGTTCCGTTTACATTGGAACTACACAGCGTAGCATCAACACCAGACTCACCAAACACAATAGAAGCTGCCGCCTGGGCAGACAGATAAGTCCGCAGTTGCCCAACACCCCATTGAAGCGGAGGGCAAACATATAATTAAGTTCCAGGACACGAGCATTCTAACATCCACAATACACTACCATGCCCGGCTACAACGTGAACTTATTGAAATTTACAAACATCCCCACAATTTAAATAAGAAAGAACAGGTTTTGAAACTCAACAACTGGTATCCTGTCATTGAAGGCAAGAAACAGAAAAAAAAAAAAAAGGGAAAAATTCAAATGAACCAATCAGGAGGAAGCAACACCTTGGATGAAGCCCGTCCCCTCCCTCCTGCTGTACGCCATCGGGACCAATCAGCGGAGGCCACTTGAAGGATGAATACAGTAGCTCAGACAGTCCACACTTCAACCACGTGTAACCTAAAAGGGGCTTAATAGCAAGCTTTAGGGTACACAAAGGCGCTATCCTGGATCTTTGACTAACCGATAGTGGCAAGTAGTGGGCATAGGCCCCCTACTATTACCCAGGAGCCAGGTTTCTCATACTCCTCTCCCCCTATCTTCTTGTTTCCTGACAAAAAGAAAAACTGCCTGACGGACCTCGAGACAACGGGCTTGCAAGACCGCAGCCAAAGGTAAGGGCCTCTGGCCCAATACCTCAAGCCGAAATGGCTTGCCTAGGCGCCTCCTCCTCTAAGGAGGGGGTTCGGTCCTCTACAAGCAGCCGGAGGGCATCCGTGCCAACTCTTGACACTGGTGCAGGACCCAGTACATCCACCTCTGTTTCCAAAGCGGTACCATCGGCGCGTAAAAAGCGTAAGTGCTCTGTCCCGCGACAAATAGTTGACAGGGAATCACCTCCACTGATTTCCTATCACCCTCTCTCCTCCTCTGACTCAGAGGCGGACAGGGAAACAGACCGAGGGCTTCACTGTGGTGAGGCGACGCCGGAACAGGCATAACTCCACGGGCTCTCAGCAGCACATACCACAGGGTGATACCCAACCCCCAACCAAGGGGGGGGGGATAAAATACCGCCAATAGTAGCGGATACTTTCAGGGAGCATACCAAAACCATGCGGCTTCTAGCCTCGCACCTGAAAGGGCGCTTTGAGGCAATTAGAAAGCCCTGAAAGGTTAACATCAAGACCTCCTCATTTGAGGATTTCGAAGCAGCTAAGGCTGTACTGTGGGATTTAAACATTCCGCTCTGCAGTTATTCGCCAACACGTCCTCATGTGGTACGGCGAATAATCAGAGGCCTTGCCTCTGACTGCTCTACCGAGGATGTCAGGCTGGCACTCATCGAAGAATATATCAAGGCATCAGTGGCGCAGCTGAAGAAGACTATTGTCTCCGACAGCGGCTCTGAAAAGGTGCCCATGATACTGTTTCTGGTTGTGGCGGACAAAGTGCGCGACCAACAAGTCCAGCCAATCGACAATGCGCGCTGACTGATCTACACTGCCGTAAAGGTTGAACGCTTTTACGGCAAGGAGGGTCCGCCGCAATTGCCTGGGATTCCATCATTCCAGCATGGCATGTGAGCGCCCACTTGCATGTCTGCGGTGTGCTGGAACCCACAAAGTGCAAGACTGCTCTAAGCCGGATACGGACAGGGAGTGTGTTAACTGCAAAGGCGCGCGCTGCAGTGTGTACAGAGTATACGCGACAGGTATCAAAATCATAGAGAGCCGTCACAAAAGACGTACGGAAGCGGCTGAGGTCCGCGCCCGCGTCTCCTTTGCAAACGCCCTTAATAGGGCCACAAAGAACTGGCCCAGGCCCAGACAGTAGTATCTGCCCCTGCCACGACTGAAGTTGCGGCACCACCTCCAGGCAATACACATACCGAGGAGACCGCAGTGGCCAACGCTCCTCCTAAACCCAAGCGGCGAAAGAAAAATAAGAGCAAGCGCCAAGCCGCGGAGAGAGTGAAGACAGCTCCTCAACAGCCACCCAAGGCGCCGGCTGAGCAGTCCACTCAGGCAGCTCCGGCACCAGGGGATACTGCTGCTACAGCCGGTCCACAGGTAGTACCTGTGTCACCCGCTGTACCCATGCCCCCTGTTTTATGGGGAACGCTCTCGCAGGTGAACCTGGAGGAATTTCGGACCTAACCTTGTGGTTTAACAACATAATTAATAGAATCTTGCCTGCACTTAGAAAATTCAAGCTGCAGTACGAAAGGCCTAACCTGAGCCCCTTGCAAAAGCATGCTTTACTGGTCCAAACTTTGGCCCAGCTGTTCCCTAACTCAGCCAAGTAATGGCCTCCTGACTTGTCCAGAGACCATTCAGAGCTGCGTTCTGGAACGCAGACGCCATAAGGTGCCATTACCCAAGCCTCACTGAGTTTCCACAATCATGAAATTGACATTCTAATGGTCTGTGAAACCCACTTGGATGCTGCAACCAACTTCTCGCTGCCGAGTTACGTCACCCATTGGTCTGATCGGGTCGGCCGACCGGGGGGCGGTACAGCCATTTTCATCAAGAATCATATCATGCATACATCCTTTCCTCTCCCACCATTACAACATGTGGAGGCCTGTGCCATTAGGCTTGCCATTGGCGGGATGGACACGGTGTTGGTAGTGACATACGACTCTCCTGATAGCCGCTTCTACGAAGCAGATGTTAACACCCTCCTGAACCTGCACCCAGCGGTATGTATCGCAGGCGACCTCAACGCGGAGCATGCACATTGGCATAGCCGCGTCACCAATGCCAAGGGGCGAGGGCTTTACCGCCTGATCAGTGGTAACCCAAGCGTACTTGCGCATGGACCGAGAGGACCTACGTTCCATCCGGCCCAAGGGAAGCCGGATGTGCTCGACATCATGCTCACCAAGAACATTCCATTCCATCTTAGACCTCTCAGCGGTCAATGAGCTGGACTCTGATCATGACCCAGTCTTGGTGGATTCCAACATTGACCTGCCAGCTCTGGTCACTCCAGACTGGACATACGAGGTCGACTGGGATGCAGCCATCCTCGAACTTAACCAGTCTGTGGACCCGCGTCCGCGTGTTGATTCCATCGATGCACTGGAGGCGGCAGCCATTCTCCCAACACATCCGGGATGTGTTACGTGCCCATACGCACCGCATTCAATCCGACATACCTAACCCTCGAACCGTCCCCATTGAACTCAGACAGTTGATCAAAGCCAAAGCAACTGTCCGCACGCTCTGGCAGCGTTTCCGTCACCCCAGGATACAGGCAGTCTACCATCGGTTCAAATCCCTGGCACGACGTCTGTTGCGGATACACTGCAAAACAGCCTGGGAAAACACGATGACAAATGTACATCTTTCAGAGAAGCAACCATGGCGGATAATCCGGTCCCTTAGAAAAGACAAAAACACACATCAGTATCCTCTACATGGCATTCGCGGGAGATTCTCTTTTGAGCCCCAAGAGAAAGCCACGGCCTTCGCAGACCATCTAGAGTCCCAATTCGAACCCCGGGAAGATATCCAGGACGAAGACTTTATTGAAGCCGTGGAGGCGACGGTGGATTACTTCTATGAGGCACCTCCGCCGCCTCACGCAGAGATCCACATCCCCGTAGTCACCCCAAGACAGGTGACTTCTGAAATCAAAAAGTTAAAACCAAATACGGCGCCCATGCTCCAGCACCTTCTCCGAAAGGCCGTAGTCCACCTGACGAGGATTTATAATGCATGTCTGCGACTTCGCCACTTTCCAACCTGTTGGAAGGAGGCGAGGGTGGTTTGCATTTTGAAGCCCGGCAAGGACCCGGTCTTCGCTTCAAACTACCGTTCCATCAGCATTGAACGATTATTCCTATCCCGTCTCACTCCTCTCTTTGAGGACAGGCAACTCATCCCGGATCATCAGTTCGGTTTTCGTCATGGACATTTCACTACACTACAGCTACTGCGGCTGATTGAGAAGGTTGCCCTGGGTTTCCAGGAAAAACAGTCAAATTTTTGAAAACTTCAAAACAGTCGCGGTGCTTTTGGATGTAGAAAAGGCCTTTGCAACCACATGGCAGCAGGGGTTATTCTATAAACTCAGAGAGGAAGAAATCCCTCCCCCTACCTCACCCTGATCGGTAGCTTCCTTCGGGATCGCTCTTTTCGGGTGCGGGTGGAGGGGAAGGTATCCTCGGTCACACCCATAGCGGCTGGAGTTCCGGAAAGTGGCGTGCTATCTCGTTGCTCTTCGCTGCCTACGTGTCTGACCTACCTGTGGAACCGCATACTGTTACGTGCCAGTATGCAGACGACGTCCTCATACTGGCACAAAACAAAAATGTTCGTTACTGCTTCCCTCCACTTTAGCGACAGCCTAACGCCATCGGCAGGGGGAGTGAACAGTGGAGAATGGCCATTAGCCCGCAGAAGAGTCAGGCTCTTCTATTGGGCAAAGTTCGAAACTGGCGGCCGGGTGTATCCTTGGCACTGCGGCGGAGAAGAATCCCATGGGCTAACATACAGTCGACTGCAAAAGTTTTGTGCGGTACGCATGTATGTATGCAACGAAAATAACAGCAATTCAGACGAGAGAGAAATGTCGGGAATAGAAGAATGCAAGAAAGTTAAGTGGAAACAGTTATAGAGGTATAGTGTATAATATGTGTGGCTGATATTACTCTAAGTGTCATAAATTGATTTGTAGTGCTGTACTACTTCAGCTCAGAAGCATGTGCATCATCTCATTGCAGACTGTACCTTCTCTCTTTCGATGCAAACGTTCCCGGAAAAGCTGAGTAGTGACTCGCATTCAACCTTTCATATAAAACTTTCATTCGTCAAGAAGTAATGCGCGACCTGTACCACTAAAACTATTGATGTAATTTGGAAGAACTTTTTTGATGTCTGAACTGATTGACCATTAAACTATCCAGACTTAAAACTTATTGAGAATTTGTGGGCTAGACTTCCGACAATGTCTTTGGACAACCTAGACTAGGGATGGACATTTGAGTGTGCACAGGGACTGCCATGTGCATTCATTATATTATGCTAGCAGCTAGTCAAGCATGGCTGCCACGAATAATGGTAAGCAACACTCGACATAGCAGTTGTGGGAATAGAAGTAATCAAAGTGTACATGAAAATGAAACATCAACTTGTTCCAATGAGTGATTTGGATTGGATTTCCTATTCTGCATTGTGAACAGGTATTATATAGCATTTAAATGAGCTAAATTTAGGACTCAAGGGAAAATACACAATTATCAGGTACAATTACAGCTTTTAAGGAGAAATTGTTACGGATACGTCAAATGAAAAAGAGTGAAATATACTTATCATTTCCCATCTGTATCTAAGTGTAAAATATTGCTGAACATAAAAATTAAAATTGTACGCATGCATTCTATCTGGTCTATTAAGAGTAAGGCATTGATGTGAGACTACCTTTGTGGTTTACTAGCAGAAATACGAACTGGTTTGAGAATTCAATGCCATTATGGCAGGTTGTCACAGTGGCTCAATGGTTAGAGCACCCACCTGGTAAGCGTAAGGTCTGTGGTTCAAATCCCAGTTGTGGCATTGAATTTTTAAGTTCCAGTTCTACCTCTCATAGTACATACTTTAACATTTTGTCATTCCTGTTCTCCTGCGAGTAAAATTAATTGTACTTCACTAATTCTCAGCATTTATAGCATAGGTAGGATCCCAAATTCATGGTAGAACTGCTTAACTGGGCAATTAAAAACCCTATACCATCAATGTCAAATCTGCAAAACTCCTTACCCATTATCTCAAACTATTTAGAAAATCATTTTGGAATCTTCACAGAATCTAGATACATACCTTCTTTGATCTACTTTTATACAATAACTTTGCTTCTTAAATAAGATAGGACTATTCTTATTCATACCATCTTTTGATTAATTCTTATCAGCAATTTCTTTTAATGGTCACTCCAAAAGAAATGCACACTATTTTTTTTAAAATACAGTTTTCATGTTTACATCTTTGAAAATTTTATAGTCTGAGGATACACCCTTTAGGAACATTTCATTTCTCCATATAATCCCCATCCTTCTCAACTGCCTTACACCATCTTGGAACTAGTGCCTGTATACCTGCATGGTAGAAGTCTGGACCAGCATGTTAGAGCCACCGTTTGGCAGCATTCACAAGGGGTTCATCTTCAAACTTTGTTCCATGATGAGATTCTTTGTTTCCCAAAGAGATGATAGTCACTCTGAGCCAGGTCAGGACTGTACGGCGGGAGTGTTTCAATGTTGTCCATCCAAGTTTTGTGATCACTTCCGTAGTTTTTTGACCTGATATATAGCCCGAACACTTTCAGTATTCTGCAGGCACTTGCTTCCCCTATTCTAATGTAAAGTGACAATTCTTTCCCTGTGATGCGTCTGTCAGCAGAAACCAGTTCATTAACTCTCTGCACACTGCCAGGAATTTGTGCACATATATTTACAAAAGAGCAAAGCATATTATTTAACCTCACAGAATCTGACATATTTAACAGTAGTATACCAATTTTAGAATAAAAAGTTTCTTAAGGATAGTCTAAACATTTACCTCGCTACCCCTTTTTCTATTAGGGGATCTGGAGTTCACAGTATAAAATGGCAGATGCAGTACCATTATTTAAAATGTATTTAAGATGGGGTTGCCAACTCGTATGATAATTATGGGGGCATACAATAATTTGAATGTTTGTACTCTTGGTTGTCAACTTGTACAATAATTATGGGGGTATATGATAATTTCGACACCGGCAAAAATCATTTTCACTAGTTTGTCACACCAGCGAAATGAAATTAATTACAAATAGTGACACCACTTTTGACCTCATGGCCTGTCTCCATCCCTCTAAGGCAACCGTTCCATATCCTACTAGTCCTCCTACCCTTTATCCTCTTGTTGCTAGTGTGCCCAGATCTGGTAATCTCATTGAAGGCACTGTTCAGAAAATTGATTATCAATGGAAACAACTCGGAATAGGTGACATTCTGTGTGAAAGATAGAACATGTCTGAACCTGGCAGTTTCTGGAGTGCTGTTAAATACCTGTCACCTTGGTGGAAATACTAATTTCAAAGAACTGGTGGAGGTTGTATTATCAGTGATTTCAATGCCCCGCAGAAACACTTCTTGTGAAAGAGTTTTTTCCAAACCAGTTTTAATAAAAACCAAAATTAGAAACAGATTGGCGCTAGATACGGTAAATGGACTTATTCTGTCGTATAGGCTTATGAAAGAATGTGGTGGTCTGAAAATCTGCAAATAACCAAAATGTTAAAGTTTATATCAACAACAAATTTGCATAATGCTGCAACAGTTGAGGAAGATGATGAACTTTCCCATGAATACTGCCATAAACGTAAGTGCTGAAGTTGTAATATTGATTGAGATCATCAATCTTGTACCATAAAGATCAATACTATTACATTTTCAAAAGTGTTATGCTGATACATTTACTTTTGTAGTATTTGGTTTATGATGTACGATAATTTTGAATCCAAATCCATAATTTTGAGCAGCCGGTACAATAATTTTACTTTTAAACATTGGCAACCCTGATTTAAGACATCTGACACTGCCCATCACCACATTCGGCAGGATCCTCCATCTCAGGGAGTCTGACAGGACCACAGGATGAAGGTGGCACCCTGCTGGAGCTGGTCCAGTCCAAGACATGGAAGTCGCACAATGCTGCCAATCCCTAACCCTACAGACTTATGCTTGCCCGGGCTAACCCAGAGATGAAACCTTTACAATAAGGAAGCCACCACTCAACCCACCAAACTCCGTTGCATGGTCCTACAAACCTAAAATGCATGAAAGGGAAATGACGAGAACGGGAAATGATAGACAAGAAAGCCCTAACATACACCTAAGTGACAAGAGGGAAACCATGGAAAATCCCAAATCATAGTTTGGAGTCAACTGGGATCGAACCCACAATCTCTCAAATGTGGGTCGCAAGTTACTGATGCGGCATATAATTTTACACTAATTTTCCACCATTTAGTCAGCTTAACAGACAACAGTATTTGCAATCTACATCTTTATTTTTCTTGTTATACCAGTGAGGAATAAATTTGGGGTATCTGCTCCCCGCCAGGAGAGAAAAAATTAAAAAAAGATACTTCTTTTACTTCACTCAAATCTTTCAACGCATTTCCTTTGTTACCAGTGTGCTGACACTATGCTCTTAGAGTGATCCTGTAAGAACTCAGCCAGCAGAACCGATTAAGAAGTGTACCAGCCTCTTTGGAGAAAAGTAACTTTTTTCTTAATTTTCTTTCATGGTACTGCTCAATCTTTAGCTGGAGTAAGGCAAACACTTCATAAAAATGTTTTCATTTGTTTTTTCAAATTTTCAATTGAAAAAGTCCATGAAGTGCAACACATTTCACATCTGTAACGCATTTTAATATAATTTTCACATTTTGAGTCAACTTTGTATTTTCAGAAAACATTTAACAATAGTTTACAGTTTGTGAAAAATGAAAATACTAGAGCACAAGCCTTTGTGAGCATTTTGCACTATACTGCATTTGCAAAAGATATACCTAGAAATGACAGGCCTGCATCAGAAGGTTACCATTTCATTTTTACCCACAGGTCTTCAGTTTTTATTTTTTTTGTGACAGGGCTTTTGTTTTAAGAAAGCAATACTCCTACTTCACCAGTGCAATTGATTGATCAAAGTTCACATGTTGAGTGGCTTCTTTTTTTGGGGGACTAGTAATTGGATAAAAATTCACCAAATCACTAGTTTCAGCCATTTCTCTACAAATATATGTATCTTGCACTGGAGTTTATTGTGTATAAGAAAGAGCTGAATGACCAAGCCATCAGTGTGACAATTCTAAGACTAAGAATACATTTATTTATACTATAAGGCCTCATGTTACAGAAAAATTTGTGTGAAAATATTTTACAATATTGTGCAGCTGAAACTAGAGATCTGTTTTGTTCACAACTTCAAACCTACATGCAAGAAGATACAAACAAATCAGGATCAAACAAATTGGACATCAGGAAACTAAAGAAACGGCAGCAAGAAACAAAATAGGAGTATTAAGGAAAATTGAAGCTATTAACAGTGAAGCAACAAGATTCTAAAGTAAGAACAAATTAGAAACTAAAAACTTCACTTATCTTAGTAATATTGCAAGTTATTTTTTCAAACACTCTGTCCTCTATGTGATCTGCAAGAGGAAATGGATCGAGACCACCTTTAAATATGCCTGGCCACTTCTAGTGCCCCATCCATCAGTGAAAAATATTGGAGAGCAAGAGGATTAATGACTTCATTGTCAGAAATACAGCATTAGCTAACAACAACAACAACAACAACATTTTTTTAAACACTGACTCGAGTTTCACGTTGAAAAAATAACTTGCAACATTACTAAGATAAGTGAAGTTTTTAGTTTCTAATTTGTTCTTACTTTAGAATTAAAATAGGAGTATGTAGGAACCCCAACCTTTATACTTATTTAATGAATCAGATGTACTCAATGGATAAATCATAGATAAAAAATTATGGAGAAACAGATATGTAGAACAATAACCTACTCAAACACTTATTTGATTAACAAAATCTACCTCTCCTCAGCACCTGTGAATTTTCTTGGTTGGAATTCTTTATTCTTTGTTCCTTCTTCTTTCTAACCATTGAGCAAATACAAATTATTACTCACTCCCATTTTAAACATGTTTTAAAGAATAAAATTCCGTAAGATTGCATACAATATTCTGTTATTTAAAAATCTTCTGAAAAGCGCTTTATTATACCATTAACATTCTTAAGAACAAGAAAATAAGAGAAAATTGTCCAAACTAACAAAAGCTGCAAGTGAAAATTCTTCTACTAGGGTGGAGTTCTATAGATATTTAATAAATGAAAGAATATATGTTTCTCTTTCCTTTGTAAATTTTCCATTTTTAATGTTAACAAATCATCACTTCACTGAAGATAATAACACAACCGAGGCACTATACATTGGAACCATACTCTTTTCCCTAAACACTTCTATAATCAGAAGGAAACATTAGCATTGACAGGTGTGATGACCAAGATGATTAAGATACATATATATATATATGTCATAAAAACTAATAACAATATTGTGTAAGATGAATAGCTTTAACAATATAACATTGTAAATGAGTGAATGAAAGACACAGTAACTTCAAATATAAATACTGTGTACATGATTTATAATCACCATAAAAATGTTTTTTTTATTAATATACAGTGTTAATGGCTTTATATTTTAAATGACAAAATAACTAGGATAATTACAGCTTTTTACATGAAGGAAATATATGTCTATGTACAGTGATTTGCAAAACGAGGAACCTCCCAACATTTTCAAGCACCTATAGTATGTTCATTATAAATTATGTTCATATATTAAGGATTGGAGATAGTTCAGTAACAATCCTTTACAGCACCTATCTTTTAGTGAAATTACATTTCTCAAATACATCAAAAATCTAAGACTGAACATAAGAACAAAACACACAAACTTGTTCATTTAGTTACAGGTTCATACATAAATACAATGTAGTCTAGCATGGTCATTCATGCCAAAGATATCAGAATATTAAAGCAGCACTAGTATAACTCAGCATATATAATTTTTACCTTCAATCAAATTGAAAAAATATATTTCCTTATCGCCACTACATTTTCTTCCTGCTACATAAATAATATGCTTAGTAATTTTATGTTCTGATGTAGCTTAAATAAAAATACAAATGGGAGAAAATAGGCTGCAAAAACCTTAATGGTAATTTGCTTTCTAATGGCTCAGCCTTAGCTTTCAGCATCACCTGATAAGGCATATGCTGCATGCTTAAAAATGAGTTTCCCAAAATAATTTTCTTTTGATTGAAATTAGTAATTAATGCATATGCTTCAGTGGTGTTTTACACAGATACTTTTTCTTGTGCCAAATATAAAAATTCATATTATTTGACATGAGAAATTTAGTAATTTTTATTGGTTTTGGGCTTTTTAATGATTACAATCTGTAATGTTTCATTTAAATCAATTGCACTATGAGACATATTTTATGCTTAATGAAACTGTTTTTACACTATTTTGTTTTCTATATAAACCTTTTCAAATTAATCTTACATGCTGTTGCATTTTCAGTTAATAGAGCTCTTAGGTCCTCTGCTGACATGGAAAACACTGTCCTTTAAAACAAACTTCAATATGACAATATTGTAAATTCAATAAACAATGCTGAAAATGCTCTGGAAGTCCATCTTTTTTGTAAATGACTGTAGTTTAAGGTTAGTATGAAATGGAACCATATAATTCATGAACACGTTTGCAATTTTCGGATCAGAGGAATTAACAGAAAATATTCACAATAAATTACATTTTCGACAATTTAATGCTGTAAAAATTGTTATATATGCATATTTACATTATGCTATTTAGTACTATACATGGTAACAGTTTGGGCAACTTGATTTACAAAAGCTAAGCTCTTTAAGTTAAAAATGAGCTGCTTTGGATACAAATTTTTAACATTGCCCATTGGTATTAGGAAATAAAATAAGAAAAATAGAATATGTAGTATAACATATGGCATCAGCCATGGGCTTCATAGCGGAACAGTTACCACTGTTTTGCAAATTTGTCTTAAAAAGAAATGGGGAAACAGAAAAACAATTGCTATTTTCTTTGAAGTATAATTTGTACTATCATGAAACCTGTAGTATTAAAACAAAATTAGTGACTTATTGTTTCAGGAAGCAAATAAAAATGCACAAATAAGGGTCAAACTACTTCAAGACAGTATTTTTAGGTTTTTAGTATGCAAACTATACTTTTCTAATAAAAAACCGCTCATACATGATTTTAGGAGTGTTTTATACTGAATAATAGAGGATTTATAAAACCACAAGCAAATTAGATGCATTTGCATTTAACGTCAGAATATATTAGAAGTTTATTATTATGTACTACTTTATCATTATAACTGCTTTTTAGCCGTTTTGGTTCGTGCTCATTTTTTAAGTACTCTTATATTCTTAAAATTATAAGCATCACTAGGCATCTAAGAAACATGCTGGGATTTAGAACTATAAAGTTAATGCTTTCAAACAGTAACAAAAGCTTTAAGAAAAAGTTATACATATTACTTTAAAATTATCTCAATTTTTTTCATATCTGAAGTGGTAGTGTAACTTTATAGCATATAGTTCAAATCAGAGCTCAAACGCCAGCTTTATCAAATAGCAGCCATTTTAGGTATCCAAGTTTAATGACTTAAAATTGCTTTAATCTGCTGTGGTTACACTTATCACTCTCTAACGAATCATTCAACTGTATGTCCAAATATATCTGCAGTTAAGGTGCTTAAATTAGGGAATTTAAGTGATTTACATTACTGTACCTCGGGATGGAAATGAATAAGCGACAAAGGATAAACAGCTATCTTCACTCACGCCTGAAGAATAAATCTTGACAGAATAGTCATAAAAATATAAGAGATGGAAATTTGATTTCTTAAAAGAAAATATTCATACCCATTGCCTTTTACTGTACTGATCTACATGCTAAGAATTTTGCTTATCACAATTAGCCAAACCTAGTTAAATTGGAGTTAAAATTAAGTATATTATGCAAAAGAGATTATGATTTCTCAAAACAAAAAGTTATGATATTTTGTAATCATTTGAGTAACTTGGTAATGATGTTCATGGAATTTTTATAAATAGTGGTGATATCAGCCCTATGGGGTATAAGATTTAAGCTTGACTGTATATGGTATTTAATATTTAAACTAAACTTGTGAGACAAACATACACATTTACAAGCTTGAAATGCTTTACTATGCAAGTTGTATGTGTCTCAAGGCATTTTATGTCAAATATAGTAATTTACTGCTATCAATTTGGAGAAAAATGTGCTTGCTCCTAAACTAAATAAAAAATAAGTGTTTCTCTGGATAATATGTCGGACCTTCCATTGTATGTAAGAGAATTGCTTGAATATTATTTATTTTAACTACCTTTTTATGCGTGTTTATGCTCAAGGACCTCCCTTTTTCCTCCTTCTCTCTTTAGGTTTAAAAGCAAACATTGTACAATTGCATTTGCTTTGTACTTGCTTAAGGTAGAGAAGATAGGGAGGACCTTTACATGCTATTTAGATATGCATCACCAGAATGATACCAATGATTGCTAATGAATATGCATAGTAAGGTCTTTTCTTATGTCTTGCACCTTTATTTTCTTCATATATAAAGTTATAATGCTAATGTAAATGATAAAATAATGCAGCAAAAGAACTTTTTGTGCAAGAATAAGTCAACCAGTATGCAGATGTGGCCACCAAAAGTGAATGATGTAAAATTCACAATAAAAACACAATTCCAGTGAACAATGTAATGAACAAATTGTATGGAGGGAAGACATTTCTCAGGATCCTGTTTGTAGGCTATAGCACATTTATTTATAGGCTCTAACAGAATGAACTCAGTTTAAAGTAAATTAAATGACTGCAGGAGTTATAAAAATGACATTATAATGAAAACACACAAATGTTATGCTAAAAAATGTGGTTTTCTTTATGCAGTTAAAGATCAAACCACGCTTTGAAATTATCAATTAAAACACCCTTTAAAAACACATTTCTGTCATGACACCCTAGAAATAACTCCTTCCTTAACAAGATGAAATATTTTATACTGAATACTACAAGTGATACTTTCAGACAAATTTATTGAAGCATAGCTATTTAGTGTCATTGTTTTCTTTTATCATTCCACTTTATGTAGTTTCCTTAAATCAAGTTAACATTCTAAGGTGATTTAACATTTAGCACGAAAGGCATATGTATTTCTAAACAGCAGAATTCCAGTCTGGAGCACTGTGATATTTATTACGCTCTCAAACGATAAAAAGTTCAACTGTTACTCACATTTACGCAGCATTGTGGAGTGAACTGCAGTAGCTTCTATACATAAACTTAATTTTTGGTCCTCTTGAACCCATTGGAAATTTAAGTGGCAATTACAAACATACAAAGTAGATCTAATATGAAAAGAAAGTACAAACTGGCAAAGAAACAGCAAGATTTTACTGTAATGGAACATTGTGCACAGGATTGTCTGTGATTTTTTATCACTCCAAGAAAAACAACAGACCAAATTGCTTCCCTTTCAAAAAGAAATAAAGGAATATGGGAGAAAAAAGTATATCCTCTGCAGAAATAATTGTAGATATACTGCTGGTGTTAATAATCATTATTATGCTAAACAAAACATTCCTAAATACTGGAAAATGTCATTAATATTATAATTATCTCTCTTGAACTATGGAAATCAAGTTAATTTGAATAGTGTAGAAAAGTAATATTAGGAAACACTGAATTTCTGGTTGGCGTTAGTAAAGTAATTTCACTAAGAGATATATATTAATTCATGTTATCTCACATATAATGCAGATAGCTACTATTTTATATTATATTTTGTTAGTGTTCTACATAAGTTTTTCGGCCTACCTATTCCAACTCCTTTTAGATAACTTACATTAGAACTGTTTCAATATATGATTTTCAAGAAAATTGGAATTAGAGCAACAATAGATATTTTAAGACCTTAAGATAGTTTATTTCTGCTTTATATGTAGGGTGTAAGATCCTATGAAAAGACTTTTGAAAAACAATGTGTTTCTATTCTTATTTAGATATCAACATGAGTTCTAGAGCATAAACTTGAGATAGTAACTGATAATTTAACATGGTGCCACAAGATATTTGAGATTTTTAAAATCTGCCTCATCTTGCACCATTATTCTCTCAACCTTCAAAATTTTATCTCAAAGCTATACATTAAATAAAGCTGCAAACAGAACTTGGCAACATATTTTTATACCTGAGATATGTTATTTAAAATTTTGAAGGATCATTTTCTAACTGCAATTGCCATTTCTAATTTTTTTAGATTGCAATCAAATGAAAGATCGGGATAAATGCAGCTTATAATCACCTAAGTTTCCTTTCAATTCATTTAACTGTACCAAAACTATACATATGAACAATACTCTCTTACTCTGATCAGGAAGTATAAAAGAAAGTTGTTTCCAAAAATTTAAAATTGTAACCATGTGCACCTTTTAAAGTAATTGTATCCATCAGTCAGAGCCACCAATTCTTATGCATAGTTAGACTTAGGCAACCTTAGCCGAGTCTGGGAATTAATGTAAAAATCTCCTTTGCAGAGTTTGGGAATTTAATGTAAAAATCTATCTTGCATTTTTATCATTGCCATCTGAATAACTTGCAAAACAATTGAATGACAATGCCCTTTTATATGGATGTGTACAAGTCAGAGTTAAGTATCATTGAAGAACTATGTTTTTGTACCTCACAAATCTTAAAGTCTCCATCACCAATATGATGCAATTATATATGTGTTTTATTATTTTATAGTTTAAAACTTAACCTACTTAATGTAATCCAGTAGGCTAAGTTTTGCATGTGCATGTATTGACTTAACAGAGCTGCAGTATGCCAAGAAAATATTTAACTGCATGCCATTGAACAAACATTTATGGAAAAAGTTAGTGACTGTCATGTCACGACATGGCAGTAATCCTTCACTTTTCTCTATGTAAAATGAAGTAGTTTCTACAACTGTGTAGCAGACAATTAAATATTCTAACAATGATTATTACTATGTTTATCAAATTTCAACTTATGCTGAACTACTATATAAAATATTTATTTATGTATCAACTGAGTGTCTAACAAAATTTATGGTGTAGATCTAGACCAAGCACATTCTCATTCATCTCATCATCAGTAGAGAAAATTCTGCACAGGACGTAAAATAATTAGAGCACTGATAATGGGCAAGTTAAAAGTTCAACAAGGAAAAAGCTGTTAGGCTTCCTCTATGCACCAGTAAGGGATAACCATCTTTGTAACAACACTTGATTTGGTGTATCTCTTCCATGTTGTACAGAAATCCCCAAGATTCAACAAACTGAATCAGATTTGCACACTTCCTGCATTTTGCCACTACCTGGTGCATTTCCCTCCCCTTGCTCGGTAAAATGTCAGCTTTACTTCTTGAAATGCTCTGTTATTCATACAAACATATCACACTTTCTTATTTCTTAACAAAAATGTATGCATTATTTGCATCATTAACTATCATTCATGTGTAAATGTTGAGGGGAGGGAGATGATCTAAGTGTCAAACATGCACTTTATGCTACTTAAGTCTTACTAAAAACTTTGTGATCAAAACATTTTTTTTTCAAGTTAAAAAATTAACAAATAAGCCAACAGTATCTTTTTTTCTTTCTTTCGTGCTTATTGAAGTACAGCTGTATTCACTTCCGCTGTCTCACAGAATCCTTGCCATGGTCAGGTGTGTTTTTCCTGTAAGACCAAAGAAATACAATTTTATAATTGAAAATTTGAAATGCATAAACTTATCATAAAATGCTACTTGTATAGTAAATGCTAATATTATATATAATGTCCCAAAATTAGACCGACAAACTTTGGGAGCTAATAGATAACATTATTTTAAGCAATTTTTGTTAAGGAAAGTTCTTTGCTGCAGTGCTTCATTTAAGCACTAGACAAGTAAATGTCATATATTACTGCCTCCCACCCAATATAAGTATTTGCAGCAAAATCAACATGCAAATTAGTGTTGCATTTACCTTAGTAAGGCACACAATCTTAATCCAAGAAACAAACACAGAACACATAAACAAAACACAAACTTCTTATTATTTACAGTTAATTACAGGTTTACTGTTCAAAGTAAATGTTGGAGCGTGCACCCATTACGATTAACACAAAGAGTGCATTGGCGTACCCTAGCAAAGACACCAGCCATTTCTCTGGTTTAAAAGTTTATCGGTCTAATTCTGAATAGTAAAGCTGAGATTATCTGTAAACAATGGGATGTTTGTGTTTTGTTTGTGTTCTGTGTTTGTTTCTTGGATTAAGATTGTGTGCCTTACTAAGATAAATGCTATACTAATTTGCACTGTTGATTTTGCGGTAAATACTTAAACTGAGTGGGAGGCAGTAATCTATGACATTAACTCATCTAATGCTTAAATAAAGCACTGCAGCAAAGAAACTTTCCTTAACAAAAAGTGCTTAAAAAAGGTCATCTATCATCTCCCAAAGTTTGTTGGTCTGATTTTGAGACATCCTATATACGTATATCTGTATTTGGTCTACATTGTATAGGTATCTTAAGTGCAGGAGCAAAAGGCAAGATGGAGTATACTATAAGGATGTGTACAATGATGTTGCCTGATGGTTTTTGTCTTGACTATGTCAGAAGGACTAGCCTTTATTTTGACTCACTGTTCCATTTGCATGAGTTGGATTGTGAGCTATTACATAGTGTGTACTTTCAATAGTTCAGTCTTTGGAGTTGCTGATAGCAAGCACATATAAATGCATTTTATGAATGCTCTTCTGTGAGAAAAAAAAAGGGTATAAGCACTGAAATATGTACTTTTTCAGCTTGATAATGTTGCTTCTAATAGGAGGTATGGAGGGGAATTTTGGCCAAGAAATTTATCAACAGGAATGCTGAAAGTCAGCATGCTAGAGTTGAAGGATTTCAAAGCAATGGGAAAGAGAATTGATGGAAAAACAAGTAAAAGAATGGATGGAATAAAAGAAATTTTGCAAACTTTGTTATGCTAAGATACAGAATGAATTGATAGGAGTGCAAATGTAGGGTGTTCACATTTGGAAAAAAGTAGAAGAGAAAAGGAAAGTGAGTGATTATTTTGGATTTTCAAAACAAGACAAAAATGGGTATGGAAACAAGCTGATGAAATCATCTAGGATAAATTAGATCTAAAATTGATTGGATCGTAAAATTGTAGATGTTTTTAGTCAGAATGAGATCCAACCCCAGACCAGTAATATAGGGAAAACAACTTATCAGCAGTTCCCAAGAATTCAATATGGCTGATATTACACTAAACTGCAGACATTACCCCAAAATGCAGTACTGCCAATAGACACAATAAATGCATTA
Source organism: Tenodera sinensis (assembly GCA_030765045.1). Classification (NCBI taxonomy): domain Eukaryota; kingdom Metazoa; phylum Arthropoda; class Insecta; order Mantodea; family Mantidae; genus Tenodera; species Tenodera sinensis. Next base: position 126,857,980 of record CM060963.1, read on the forward strand.
ATTCTAACCTCAAATATCACAGTGTTAAAGTAACATGCTTTCAAACGATAATAATGCTTAAACATTGTTACTACACAACACATGAACCTAATCACCTTAGTTCTGCAATCAAATATCTCTTTATATCCTTTTTTTGAGCCAATAAAACCTTATTTACATCAGGGAAAATGCATCTTATCTTGTCAGGTTAATACCACACGGTTTTGTGAGCAACTGCTTCTTTAGTTTGAAATACCAAATGAAAACTTGATACGGTGTCGAGGTATCTTATATATCACCCCTAAAACCCCTTCAAAATAAAAATTTCATCTCTTGAATATCCTTATTTTGGTCTTTAATAACACACATTAATCCACAAAATAAAATTTATAACTGTCTAAATCTCATTTAGAATGTCCATAATTTTTCTTTTTTCAAATCTGTTATACTTTCACCCAGAGAATCTTATTAAGCATAAAAATATAAATATAACTCATAATTTGATCTTGGGAGCTAGAGGATTCCTCAGTTTTAATAGCCAATTGTATATTTGGTTTGTGAATTTAACAAATGTTGACAAACAAAATGAACGCTTGATTTAGCAAGATTCTACTGTAAGCAAGTGTTTTACAGCTTCTTTAAGTTTGTCACATTCCACATTCTTTAAATATGGCCTTTGCAATGAAAAATGGATAAATTCTCTTTATGGTGTAAACTAAGATTTTTGAAAATGCATATTGTGCTGTTCTTTGACTTAGAAAATAATAAGATAATTTCTGAAAATGTTTATCTCAACTAACATGAGGATAGAGGAATAAGAGTTTGTAAGAATAGAGCTCAATTTTGTCTGTAATATTACTTTTAATTCGTGTATCTTGTGCTCTGGCAGAATTTAACTGCTGCTGGAATCTTGTCCTTTGTATCTTAATTGGGATTTTTATGACAAAATTAGAAAGTGTTGCAGCTACTGTCCTAGAGTAGCACTGATTTGAAAGGGTCCTGAAGAGATAAATATATCTTAATCCAAATATAATATGAAATGGATAAAACATTATTGGTGCAGTTCAGAAACATAATTTATTGCTAAACCTCCAATAGATTCCTAGAATCTACATCTTTTTTTTTTTAGATGCAACCCTACAAATTAATACTATTACTATTATTTAACTTAATTTTTCAAAAAGTTGTTGTTAGCTAATGCTGGATTTCTGACAATGAAGTCATTAATCCTCTTGCTCTCCAATATTTTTCACTGATATTGAAGAGAGCAATAGCAGTAATAGTAACCACTTTTTAGAGAGCACCATATTTTTATGTTTTGGCGGTTACATTGCTCTCTCAACCCCCAGAATGTCTGGAGGACCACACCTGTCGTTCGTTTACGGGTCTCACTGACCTGACCGGGAGAATTATCAAAATAAATTCACCGACCATATCCTCTGATCACCAATCAGAGGACGTATTACATGCCATGACAGGTCAGCATGTTAGGGGTTAAGAATTTATAGAGAAATGGAGAGGTTGGAAAAATAAAGACTCCCTAGCCCTGGGGAACCCTAAAAAAAAAGTTGTCTAGTGCATTCTTAGTGAACATATGCAAAATGACTAGAAAGAAAACAGACACGATCTTATGGCTGTTCCAAAAGAGTGGAGACTACATTACGAAAGAGCAAAGGATTTGAAAGGGGCCAGGATTACACTTACACTTCTGGGCTGCCATCTGTATCACTTTCTTCTAGCTCTGTCTTGTTGCGTTTCTTTTCATATATTAGGATGATTGTGCATAGGACAATAACTTCAGCACAAATGCCCAGGAATGGCCAAAGGGCAGCAAGCTTGTCTGCAATAAATTCAGATGAAATGAAAAACAAAACACATTTACCTAAATATGGTGCAAATTGTTTAAACACAAGATTCCTTGTTGAAGCTGGAATTAAACATATGCTAATTGCAGGGAATCTTAGTTTGAATTCTTTGTTATAAATGGACTGCAACAGTGATCCAAATGTCAAAATGGAAAATTAGATTATCAGTTTAATTGGTTCTGGACAAATCTACTCTAGTTTAGCAAAAAATATCCAGCAATACCTCCAATGTGCTACTATCTAACAGCAGTTTTAGATATAGTTATTAAGTTTTAATAGAAAGATTTACAAAAAGATGAATATCTCAGTTTGTGATTTTGGTGCTTGGATCACTGTAACTAATCCCCATCCAAATGTATATTATTTGTAGCAAACATACAGCCATGATTAATCCATCCCTGGAAGACGAAAGAAAAAGTCAGTGAACCACAGTTGTCAAATGGAGACAACTAGTGCTATTCTATTAACTCTTGTTAAAGCCACTAACCATTGCTATTTACTATTCTGTAGTGTTGAAACAGTAACACCTTGTTAATTGGGAGAAAATTATTTCCAAAGACACCATTCTAGAACTCAAAATTCACAAAAAACTAGAATGTGACATATGAGAGTAATCCCAAAACTAAGGTTTCCAATTTTTTAAAAATGTAAAACATTTATTGACAACAAATGGTACATAGATTTCAAGTTTGAACATTTTTCTATTTTTCCACATAATCACCATTTTGATCGGTGCATTTTTGTAAATGCTGTGGCAGTTTTTGTATGCCCATGTTATACCAGTCCACTGTCATGCTCTTGAAGAAGCGTTGGACCTCATCTTTTACCTCATCGTCACTAAAGCGCCTTCCAACCAAGTGTTCTTTTAATTTGGGAAACAAGTGGTAATCACTAGGCGCTAAGTCCGAACTATAGGGTGGATGGGTGATGATATCCCATCCAAACTGATGCAGGAGATCCACAGTTTGATGGGCAGTGTGGGGGCGAGCTTATCCTGGAGAAGGTTGATGACGTATAACATTCCTCTTATTCGGTTCTGAATTGTCAAGAGTTTTCTAAATGTGTGACAATACCAGTCGGCACTGATTGTTGTCCCAGGATCCATAAAGTCAACCAACAATATCCCCTTTCGAACCCAAAACACAGTTGCCATGACTTTACCAGCAGACTGTGTTCTTTTGAACTTTTGCAGCTTGGGTGAACCGGAATGCCGCCACTCATGAGATTGTTGTTTTGTCTCGGGTGTGAAGTGGAAAGCCCAAGTTTCATCACCTGTGACTATTGAATCCAAAAGGTTGTCCTTTTTGTCAGCATAGCTTTGAAGAAATTGGCAGGAACTTTTAGCGCATTGCCTTTTGTAACCTTCTGTCCTGAGAAATCTCAGGAACAACAATACAGAGCTCATTGAGAGTGATGTGCCGATCTTGAAGCACGATTTGTTCAACCTTTGTGATTGTTTTGCCAGGAATTGACAATCTCCCACTTCTTTCCTAGTCGTGAATTTCCATGCGACCATCTGCAAACTCTCTACACCACTTGCGGACACTTTTGATATCCATACAAGACTCTCCATACACTTCCACCAACTATCTATGAATTTCAATTGGTTTAACCACTTTTCCACTAAAAAATTGAATAGCTGTGCGAACTTCGCATCTGGCGGTAGTCACTAACGGGACCTCCATCATAACTGGTTGCCAAGCCAAGACTGAGAGCCCCAGCGCATGTGTAGTGGTGTCTGTAGAGAGTGAAGGGGAAAGAAAAGAAGCAGTATGGCCAACATCCACGCAAGTTTCCCTGTGACCCCAGCACTTTGGAGACCTTAGTTTTGGGATTACCCTCATATATAGCAAAGAAACATATACAGAACATTTCATAAAATCAGACACAAGCATGCTGGGGACCAGGGGTCTTTAAACATTTCAGCCTTAGGGTCATACTGATTACTCCAGTAAGTTCTAAGACCCATAACAGTTTTAATTTTCCTTCCGTTTTCTATAACTTCTAGAGTAGTTGCTAAGTACATGGCCCAGGAGTTATATGCTTCCTAAATTTGCTAGTTCAATTACTATTGTGTATTGTTACGACCATGACACTTGAGATCTGGTGCTCAAAAGCAGAAAAAAGTGGTCGTAGAACCCTCTATCACTAATAGTACTTTCAAAAGTGCAGTAACAAGTGAGAATTTGTGAATAACCCTGTTAGTGCAAGAAAGTTCTGGTGTATTCCACTCACATTGAGATGACAGTAATTGAAGTATAAAAAGATTAGCTGCAAGATTGCCTAGGGAGGTGAAGGAAGCAAAACTACCTGTTGTGAAATAAAATAGTGTATAACCCTGTTTAAAAGACATTTTTGAACTGATGAATGGCCATACCTATGCTTGAATTAACGTAACTTGGGCATTCTGACAGTTCCCTCGGCATTCGTTATGCACATGGTAGGGGAGTGGCACAGTGGTCTGTTGTTATGACAACCAGGTTTGATCTTGAAGTAGCCAATAGACTTCGTGGCTGAGCAATCTTGATACGAAATCTATTTGTTACTTCAAGGCCAAATCTGGTTGTCATGACAACAGACCACTGTGCTACTCCCCTACCACATGCGTAACGCACATCAAAATATACAGAAAGTTTGCAGACAAAAGAAATTTGAAGCTTTGAAGTATGGATTGAAATCGCAGCAATCTTTGTTAACAAAAGTCAACATTGAACAAGAGGCTGCAACTCATGCCAGCTTTTATGTGGCTCTTAAAATTACAAAACATGGAAAACCATTCACCAATGAAGAAATTATCAAAGAATGCGTAATTGCAGTAGCCAAAGAAATGTGCCCCGAAAAGGTGAATTTATTTCAAACTGTCTGTTTGTCAGCAAACACTATGGCACAGAGTGTAGAGCAATGGAAAAAAACGATCAAGCACATTAGGAGAGCACAATATTTTCAAGTTCCATGTAATATGGCAGTGTGGATTACACAGGTCGATATTCCAACATGCAGCTGAGTTTGTTCATAGTCTTTGTTCCATATGTTATCTGTGAGACAATCACTATAGGCTGCGTCTTGAATCACCACTCACATTTGTACACATACTCACAAATAAAGTGATTCATAACACAAGTCTATTTGTGTGTTCGATAGACGATAACATATGGAACAGAGACTATAAAAAGACTGAGCTGCATGTTGGAAACATTACCTTGAGTAAACCATACTACCACACAATGTGGAACTTCAAAATATTATGCTCTCCTAATATACTCCTATGGCAAAACTACTTGGGGAAGATATTTTCAAGGGAACTGAAAATGCCATTAATAAAAAGAACCTTCAATGAAAAAACATGAAATATGTTACAACTGATGGAAGACAAAACGTGTGGTAAAAATAAAGGAGTGGTGGCACTTGTGTTAAAGACTGTAGAAAATGATGGTGGTTCCAAACCATTAGTCTCACATTGTATCAATCATCAACAGTCCTTGTGCAGATGTTTGGATATCTCTAAAGTTGTAAAACCATTCAAATCAACTGTTAATTTCACCAGTCCCACTGGGCTGAATCAATGAGAATTTCAGAGTTTATTGAAGAGATCCAAGAAAATGACCAATCATATGTTACTACCATACACCGGCTTAGTTGCAGAAGTCTTTCAGCACTTTTTTTTAACTTTGAGCAACATCGCCCTCTTACCAAATTACAAAATAGCGATGGCTGTGGAGTTAGTGTTCCATGTCGATTTGACAACACATATGAATGAACTGAATTTCAGCTTGCAAGGAGAAAACCAGCTTCTCCCTGATTTATACACTAATATCAAATTATTAAAGGAGAAAATAATATTGTTTCAATCATAATTATGTAAAAAAATGTTTCACTCATTTTACAGCATGTGAAATATTAAGCCACACTACTGAATCTGAGTTTCCTCTCGATTTTGCAATCAAAGCTTTGAGTGCTTTGAAGATAAACTTTGATACTCGTTTCTCAGATTTTGATGTCATTCTGAATGAAATTAAGATTTTTCAAAATCCTTTTGCTGCCGACACTGAAACCCAGTCCCAGAACTTCAAATGGAAACTGATTTACAATGTAGTGATATAATTAAGGACAAACATCAAAACTCATCTTTGTTGGAATTTTTTATAGGGGTGTAATTTGATAATTTGCAAAAATTTGCTTTTAAGCTGTTTTATATTTTTGGTACTTACTTGGGCGATAAAACATTCTCCAAAATGAAGAACACAAAGAATGTTTACAGATCTAAGTTAACTGATCATCACTTTAAATCTCTTTTAGTAATTGGTACAAGTAAATTCGTCCACAACCACAAACTATTGTCAGTGAAAAATCACAAGTACATAAATCTCAATATTTTTTACTAGTGGACATTATAAAGTGTTAGTGGAATTCATTTTAATTATTTGTTTATTGTTATGCTTAAATTAAACTTTCTGCATAATATACTTGTAATTAAGCGTTACCTAGCAAGTGAATAAAACCGAATTATCATCATTCTGTGTTTTTTAATCCACTTATCACAGCAACAATAAAAACAATAAACCATCTGCTGTCAGGTTGGATTGCTGTAGACAATAGTTTAACTGTCAGATCAATGTTCTGTTGAATAAGACAGAGCATACCAAAGAATACAATCATAAAGTTCACATTGCAGAAAATAATGGTTTCAGTGCAGAACTGGCCAGGAAGAAAATTGGTAAATTCAACAGACAACAGAGATTCAGACAAATAACTACACCCTCCCCAATCAGCAATAAAACCCATATAGGAATTATCTTCCATTCATAGAAGTTTGAAAAGTGTTGTTGTAATTAATTAATTTTTTAAAAGGTGAGTTAATTAATAACACTGAACAACACTTACAAAATATTTTTCCGGGACACGTTTCAAAGGTTAACTTTCCTCCATTATCAACCGGACAATAACTGGGTTTCCATGGTGTTTCGTGGTGCAGATGGTGATGCTTCTTCTGGTAACGGTTCAATGAACTTACTGAAAATGTCACTCTGAGGAATGTCGAAATTAAATACTCGGTTTCTATTTTTTAAAAAAGATTTGTTCCCATGTGGACAGTTCTTGTTTTCTGGTTATGTGTTTAAGAAGTTTCAGTTCTAGCTTTATGTCATGACTTTTTGTCCAAAATTGAAATGCAACTGCTGATTTTTCTAATTGTTTACTCTTAATGTTTCTAACGTGTTCCTTGGATCTGATTTCTAAATTTCTTTTGGTTTTTCCTATGTATATTTCATTACAATCACTGCATTCAATTTGGTATATGCCAGATTTTTTGTTAGGTGGAATAGCATCTTTGATGTTTGAAAGTAGTAGGTTTTTTATGGAGTAATGGTTTACTGGTGCTAGCTGAATGTTGTATTCCTTGAACACTTTTTTAAATTTATCAAAGGCCCATGGATGTTATGTGAATTTTTTGAATATCATTTTTGTTTTTGCTGCTGTGAGAGTTGTAGTTTCTTTTAGTAATCTTTTCTTTTCTGCTCGTTTTACCTTTCTATCTACTAATTCTTTGGAGAAGCCGTTTTTTTGGGCTATTTCAATTATTTTGTAATATTCTGTTTTATATTCTTCTGCTGAAAGAGGGATGTTCACCAATCTATGTGTTAAACTATTGAAAATTGCTTGTTTGTGGCTTTTTGGATTGTAACTATTAGCTTTTATGTAGTTGTCTGTCTGCGTTGGTTTTCTGTGAATACCGAAATCTATTCTATCCTTGTTTTTGATTAACTTTAGATCTAAAAATGGCAATTTATTATCTTTTTCTACTTCCACTGTGAAATTTATACTTTTGTCCTTATGTTCAGAAGTTTTAATGTGTCACTTATGTGTCTTTTTGGAACTATTGCAAATATGTCATCTACGTATCGCTACCAGAATTTGAACATCCATGGGAAACCTTTTGTGATCCTTATTTCCAATGAACTCATGTAAATATCTGCTAAGAATGGCGAGAGAGGGTTGCCCATTGCTAAACCTGAAGTTTGACGGAAATACTTTGGAACTGGAAGAAATTTTGCTCTGTGCATAATTTGGTGAGTTCTATGTATTCTGCAATTTCTGACGATGACATTCCAAGTGATTTGAGCCAACTGCCATCACTGATCAAAAATTGGCTCAAATCACTGACGATAACATTCCAAGTGATTTGAGCCAACTCCCATCACTGATCAAAAATTGGCTCAAATCACTTGGAATGTCATCGTCAGAAATTGCAGAATACATAGAACTCACCAAATTATGCACCGAACAAAATTTCTTCCAGTTCCAAACAAAGTATTTCCGTCAAACTTCAGGTTTAGCAATGGGCAACACTCTCTCGCCATTCTTAGCAGATATTTACATGAGTTCATTGGAAATAAGGATAACAAAAGGTTTCCCGTGGACGTTCAAATTCTGGCAGCGATACGTAGATGACATATTTGCAATAGTTCCAAAAAGACACATTAGTGACACATTAAAACTTCTGAACATACAGGACAAAAGTATAAATTTTACAGTGGAAGTAAAAAAAGATAATAAATTACCATTTTTAGATCTAAAATTAATCAAAAACATGGGAACAAATCTTTATTTTAAAAACTAGAAACCGAGTATTTAATTTCGACATTCCTCAGAGTGACATTTTCAGTAAGTTCATTGAATCATTACCAGAAGAAACATCAGAAGAAGCATCACCATCCGCACCACAAAACACCATGGAAACCCAGTTATTATCCGGTTGATAATGGAGGAAAGTTAACCTTCGAAACGCGTCCAGCAGAAATATTTTGTAAGTGTTGTTCAGTGTTATTAATTAACTCACCATTTAAAAAATAAATTAAGTCCATATGTGAAATTTACATACCAGCCCAGATCTACATATCTCTTCCAAAAAGTCTTTAAAGAATACATTACTTTGGCACCATAGAACATATGCAGTGAACAAAATCTTCTTCTTCTTCTGAAATCACACAAAGCAAACAAAATACCCACAGACAAAAATTCAGATGTTTACGATATAAATTGCAAAGACTGACTTTTACATTGGAAAAACTAAAACAAATCTGATTATCACGCTTAACGAATGTTTTAAGAGCATGAAACAAAGATATATACAAATGCGCAGTGGTGTACCTTTTTGGAAGAAGAACTGGAACATAGAACAGGTAATTCATTTATTATAAAGTGTTTAGGTTCCAACAGTATTATTCACGTGGGAAAAGATCTTCACATAGAAATAAGGGAAACTTGTCAATTTCGACACTACATTTGACAAGAACACACACTTCATCAGGTCACAGAGTAATGCCTTTATCACCAGGGAGTTTGCATAACCAAAATCCAAAAATCAACATGAGCTGATGATAAGAAGGTCCTAATGAAAGGTGTTCTACATAAATAATTGTAATAAATGGAGCATTGAGTATTTAAGTAAAAATTATGTTACTTTACTACTTTTTCAATTACTTTCAAAGTTCTGTTTTGCATTATTGAAAGTTGTTGCATTTGACTTTATGCTAAATAAGGAAAGTAAGGAATTGAGACTTCAAGTTATTGCCTCACATGTGTTTCCAAAGAACTGCTGAATTACAGTTTCTGACCGAGTTTGATTGGGCGAACTCAATATTCCATAGACTGTAGTGCCTAAATGAAAACATACAGAACAATGCAAGTAGGAATAGAAGTATTCATATGATATGCAGAAGCTGATGAATGAAGCTGATCTAGCTGATGCACTAAATCATGTTTCTGCAATAGCCAGACTTGGTGACTCACTCTCATCCATTAAATTTACTTACTCTGGTGATCAAAACCTGTGAATCAATCAAAAACAAATCAGAACTCAAACATTAGATAATAAGTGCATGAAAATATTTGTTCTTTCTTTCCATCTATTAGTTTTGCATTTATCAAGTCAAACATGCAGCTTGTATGACCACCATATGACTAATTTCCTTAAAATATTTTTGTTTTAACAGTAATACTGAATAAAACATGAGTGAATTGTAGAACTATGTTGAAGTAGACGGTACTAACGGAGCAACATGTAAAATATGCAGATATGCATTTTCACACGGTGACAAATCACATGATACAACACATTTAAAGAAGCATGTTTCATTTATACACCTAATGAAATTTACAGAACCACTATGGTGAAAGCATTGTATGAGTTTCCTGTCGCTGATAACATTTTCAATATTCCAGAACAAAGAAAAATTGCTGATATTTGTTGGTACATGGATAGATAATCCTTTAAAAGTATTCAACAATAAATATAATTACATAAAATAGAAGCAATTACTATAATATCCCTACCCCTACCCGACATGCGTAATTTGTGATAGTGCAATTTTATTCACAGATTTTACAATTTTTTCACTAAAAATGCAAATTTTGACATTCTCCCATTATATTTATGAATTTTAATGTTTAGTTTTTATTAAAACGTCATTTTTACATTTAGGTGCTTCCTGACTAGGCACAACAATTTTAAATGACTTGGTAACTTTATCTGCATGCAGTTTTCTCTTTATTTCGATAAGCATATATGAAGTACGATGCAGGAGATGATCACCAATGGCTATGGAAGAACCCTTCAGAGAAGATACAAGTGGTGTTTTTGAAGTTCAATGTTGATTGTACATAAACACTCGTTTTCCAGAAGTCACGAGGTCATCCATCTAATGAGTCTGACTCAGTTGCTTGTTTGTGTCTTCCACGTGTTCCTTTTGTGTGATTATGACATACGTATAGAAAATGGTCAAAGTAGTGATACTTTTAGTGCTGTTTTCATTGAACTGAGAAGTATTGCCATAAACAAAATATTAAATACACTATTTTTTCTTGTTTTACTAAACCTCATGGTATAGAGCTACGAAAAATAACCTAAAAGGGCCAAAACTTGTTAATGCCAAAAGTCACGCAAGTGAATTAAGAGTAGATGGACTTACTGCAAGTGACAAAACCGTACTCCATAAATACTGCACTGTGACTAATCATGGAAAAGAAAAGATAGCCATATAAAACACGTGGAAACCATCAAACATTGACTGCAGAAGAAAGATGTCTCAAGAATTGGCCAGGTACAGGACAGAAGCATTACTCAAGGCAAGTATACCTTTAGAAAAAGTGGATGATCCCAACATTAGGAAATGGATGGACAAACACATAGAAGGTACAGTACATAATATTTTATAAACAATTGCATCCTGGGGTATAATTTTCCCTTTGGAGCGTTTTTGAACTCAAGTTGATTTTCAATTATTGATACTGCAAACATTTACAAAATGATTGCGCAATATTTTAGTGTGTAATTTAAACACCCACTTAAACACAGCTTTTTGTTTAAAGTATGGTATAATATGCAGGAATTGTTATTCTTCTATAATGCCATGGTGGTAAGGCTCGTAATTTAATTTTGCTTGAATGTATGCACTAGCGAAATACCCGTGACTCACTGGTATTTCAATAGAGGTCTAGTGGAAAAAACCTTATTCAGAAAAACAATGTTATCGGGTAATTATTATTTATTTATGCCAACAAACTTACTGTTGGTGTTTTTAAATGACTGATTGAACAAATAACCTCAGAGTCGTAAAACTATCATGTGTTGAACATAATAGGGAAAACCTAAGCAGCTAGAACCCACTCCTCAACATAGTGGCTAAATCTAATTTTTATAATAACCCCAAACCATAACTTTTCCAATTATGCATTGTTATTGCTTAAATTGACTACAAACTTTATTAGTCTTTCACACCATTTCATGCATACAGCCCAATAATTTAAGTGCAAAACCTATTGAACTGCAAATGTAAAATAAGGAAAAAGCAATCTCTCACCTTTGACTCTGACATTGGTTTCAGAACTTGAGGCATTTGGGAAGATCCTGTTCTGACCCAAGCATGAATATACTCCACGATCATCTAGGGTTGCCTTTTCAAGTCGGAAAATTACTGCATCATCTTTCTTCTCAATAGTAACGCGATCCGAATTTTTGTCATACACCATGTCACCTACAATATAAAAGCAAAGAGCTGTTTTAATAATAAAGTCAAAATAATTCAAGAGATGTAATATGGGAGCAGTAGGCTCAATAAGCTTATGAGTTTTATTGCAACAACCCAGCCATCACGTGATTTTGACAATCTTATATTATGGCCCATGTTGTAGTTTTCTATCCAAAAATGGCGTGAGACAGCAGACTTTTCTATTTCACTTTTGTTTCTCTGGTGTTCCTTTAGTCTGATTTCCAACTTTCTTTTCATTTTTCCTATGTACCTTTTCTCAAAATGCTCACAGATGATCTGATAAATTCAAGTTTTTAAAGTGTTTGGGATTATGTTTTTTTAGTGATTTGTTTAGCAGGTTCTTCAAACTGAATATGTTTAACTTGTTGAAGACTTATTCAAATTTCCCAAAAGCCCAAGGATGGTGGGTGAATTTTCTAACTTTCCATTTTGTATTTGAAAGTGATGTCAATGTAGTAGTTTGTGAAATTACCTATAATTGCTCCACTCTTAGGTCCAGACTTGATGTAAGCACAAGCCATCAACTAAGCCGCGATACGCCGAAACCAAAGCACACCACAAAATATAGTATCTTAAATGTTGGTGATTATCTGAGTTTTCAGGATTTGTGATAACTAGGGCTCGGAAGTTCATGCCCTAAAAAACACTGAAATATGCATGCCAATATGCTCTTAAAAACTTGAAAATATGCCAAGAAATATGCACTACTTAATTAAAACAATGTCCCTTTGCAGCAGACAAGACGAGTTAGTATAAATAATAAATAGTTACCTTATTCCTTAGAGGTTGAAACAGAAGTGGTACCGCTGCTAGTATTAACTGCTAAATTGCAGTTCACAACCAACATTTTGCACAAATTTTCAACTGTAAAATATTGTCTGTTGTCTCGCAAAACACTTTTGTAACGTGAAAAACTCCACGTCACAAGATGTTATTGGGGCATATTTAAATGATGTTAAATGTTTCACAGAGAGAATGAAGTCTCTTGGTATGACAGATGGTTTCCTTTTGAGGATGTCTCAAATATCGCACATCTGTTTATGACCAGAATTTTTTGAAATTACATCATTCACTCTCTCTTTCACTTTTTGTCCTATGCTACCAGGAACCGATCTTTTTCAAAGACAGTAAGTGGTTCATGCAAAGGAGATCCTACAGCTTCCAATGCCGTTATGGCTGTTGGCAAGAAAGAAAAATGGGCAGATATGAAACTAAGATCCTCTTTTAATCTAGTGCCTGACAGAACATTTTCCACAGGTTCTATTGAAGTATCATTCGAGTCCAATGAATTAACAACCCCTTCGACTATTTCTGTGCTCAGAAAAATATAAAACTACATCGACCCCTGTTCCCCATCGAGTTAACACCGGTGCAGGAGGAAGTCGGATATTAGGTGCGGTTGGTCTAAACAACTTAACTCTTTTAGGAGATTTAACAAAAATTCTCTTTGTACTGAACACAACTCTACCTATAGGAAAGAATCACGTATTGTGTCAGAAATGCGATGAAGAGCGTGTGCCAAACAAGTTATATGAATTTAGTTAGGAAAAATACCTTTCGGAGTTTGTCCTTATTTTACCATATAATGACCTGTATCAGGAACAAATAAAAGTAACCAGTCGTATTTGATTCCACACGCCCATAGTAATTTCAAAGAGTCCATCACAAACTGGGTCACAGTTACATTGTCAGTGGCCGACAATTCGCACCCATTAAGAATATAAGGTGTACTCTTTTGTTCATTATTTAAAGCACCCACGATTATACTCGCAATAGAATGGCGCTCAAAATCAGGGATTTCATCAACAGACAACCATACAAACTGAACCACTAAGTCATTTTGTATATTTGACAATACGTTATTGTAACAATGTCCTACATAAGTCTTACGCAGTGTACTTTCTTCAGTCACATGTTGTCAAGTGTACTTGACAAGAAGGTTGATATAGGTTTTTAAATGTCGGACTATTAATTTTGAAGAAGGGAATATCAGCAGCTAAAAATGCATGGCACAAGTCATAAGAAAATTCAGTAAACCTACTTCCTAAACACTCTACTAGCTATAAAGCTACGTAGGCTTTCACGGCCGGCGTCTAAATTGTAGGAAGAAATATCTTCCGGGCTGTTATGCAGTGGTCTGCTGGAGATCTGTCTTCCAGACGTTTCGTCTACAACTGTGGTAGACATCCTCAGTGGCATTGTCGAAGTCTCCTCGTGGAAGGTATCACTGCGATTGATGCGTCGACTGTCTGTGGGGCTCCATTTATACCATGCGCAAAGTGCGCTGATTGGCCCGGGGCGTCCAGAGGCGTGGTGGCTGGTGGAGGGGGTTCTATCTCTCTTATGCTGCTGGTCTCTTCTGATTGGCTTACCTTGCTATCCTGCTTCTTATGATGTTCTATGACCGGATGCCAGTTGCTGTTTAATCTTAAGGCCTCTTCCTTCTTATTAAAGTTGTTAGGGTGCTTGTAAATTTCAATAGCCTCTCGCTGTAGTCGGGCATGGTAATGTATGGTAGATGCAAGGATGCGCGTATCCTGGAACTTAATACCGTGTTCACCGACTGCATTAATGGCATGTTCAGCAACCGCAGACTTGTCAGTTTGGCCCAGGCGGCAGCTTCTTTTGTGTTCCGTGAGTCTGGTCTTAACACTGCGCTGAGTAGTTCCAATGTATACTGAGCCACAACCACAAGGAATACTATACACTCCAGCCGATGACAAAGCTTCTCGGGGATCCTTGGGTGATCGTAGTAAACTGCTTAACTGTCTGGTGGGTTTGAAGATCGTCTTGACGTTATGTCGCTGTAATATGCAATCAATTCGGTCGGTGACATTTTTTAAATATGGTAGGAACACAATGCCCTTACTTTTGGGCTGATCTGGATTCCGGATGACAGGTTGAGTCTTAGGAGGCCGGCAAGCTCTTCTTACTTCTTGGATTGAATAGCCATTGGAAAGTAATGCTTGTTCTAAGTGGGCAAGTTCTTGTTTTAAGAAGTGCGGCTCACAGATGCGGGAAGCATGGGTTGCAAGCGTCTTGATCATTGCACGCTTCTGTCTGGGATGATGATTGGACTGTTTGTTTAAGTAGCGGTCAGTATGGGTAGGCTTGCGGTAGACCGTGTGTCCAAGTGTCCCGTCGGCCTTCTTGCTAAACAAGACATCCAGAAACGCTAGTTGTCCATCCTTTTCTTTTTCCAGTTGTAGACGAAACGTCTGGAAGACAGATCTCCAGCAGACCACGGCATAACAGCCTGGAAGATATTTCTTTCTACAACTCTACTAGCTGTTTTTGAACAGGTTTTTTGCAAAATTTTCTGATTAAATTCTTATGCTTTGCTGTGTTTATGTGCTGAACTGTCTGAAATCTTTTCTCACTTCCTACATTTTTTACAAAAAAAATTCAAATCTTTCAAAACCAAAGTCTGAGATTAATTACAGGTGCTATCAAAACCACACCAATAGCAGCTATGGAAATACTAACCAACCAATATCCCATTGAATATGAAATAGAAAAAGCGGCTCTTATTCAACATGAAAAGTTGATCAGACTCCCATTCAATACATGGCACAAGAGAAATTTTACACATACACTTGGAACGATATTCGCGTGTAGGACTTGGGCTGGGTGTTCCACAACATTCACGACGACTGTTTACATGTTGGTCCATTTGCCCCGCGTAATTACCATTTTGTAGCTATGGGACTCTTGGTGCTTTTCATCGAAGTTCTCGATGAACCTCAGGGCGTAGTACGGGCCTGCGTCTTATAAAGAAGATTAAATGTCCTTTTATTTTTTAAATATACTTATTTAATGTTCCTTCAAGTCACAAACAACAATACAACTTTTCAGGATTGGCGTCCTTTTTCTACAAGTCCTGCGGGGTTCACACAACCCGAACACGGACTGCGTAATTTTGCTTGGAACGTTTATTCGTAATCTTCTTCTATTTGTCGATGCAGCCTTACTAATTGTATATCAGTTCTCTGCATTTTCACTCCTGTTGACTTTTAAGACGCAATGTTCTTCCAATAAACACTATGTCGATCACTTTTACAATTATTCGCGAACTACGCGATTTTCGCATGACGCCAATCCCAACAATACATGAACAAGAACAAGCTAAGACAATTGAAAATCTCTATCATTGCAAACTAGGACAATGATTCACAATTCTAGGGGGATTTTTCTGCCACCATTATGAACACAAATTTTAACTATTTTCGGAGGCTTCTTCTAAAAATATCGCCTCACACTAAAGACTCAGGAGAGCTTTCTTTCCAAAATTCAAGACATCAAGAAGGATGTACACCTTCCTAATTCAAAGGAAAACTTCATATCTAAAGTCAATTCAACACATACATTAGACATCACATATTATTTACGCCTGACAGAAGAAGTTAAAAAAAGTGATACTCCAACTAGTGTTCTAAAATTATTGGCATTAGAGACAATCCATACTAGGTTTCCAGAACATGAGTGGCTCCATATTTATACTGATGGATCATTTATATCAAAGATGGAGCAGGTGCTGGAGTCACATGTCACCTCTTTTCCTATTACAAATCTTTAAGTTATGGAACTACTAACTTTGATGGAGAAATTGAAGCAATTCGAATGGCCCTACAAAATCTTTTGTACAGAATTTCACATTTTCAGCAAGCAGTTATTCTCTCAGATTCCAGGGCAGCAATTATAGCAATTACTTCCAAGTTGTCACCAAAAAACCAAACTATTATAGAATGTTGGAAGATGCTTAGCCATCTAACAGCACTTCAAAAACACCTAGTCTTCCAATGGATACCGGCTCACTGTGGACTGAGTGGTAATGAGAAAGCTGATTTTCTTGCAAAAAAGGGTACCGGCATGTGCAGAAATCAATAGTTAATCTACCATTTTATGCAGCTAAAAGATTAGTCAACTCTGAATTCAAAAAAATTATTGCAAAATATTACTATGAAAAATCAAAGAATAAAAGATGGGAACTACCAAACATTCAAACAGTGATTCCTGAGTATCCTCGAAAAACAGCGGTTGCAACCTTCAGGTTGATTACAGGACATGATTGTCTGGCAAAACATTTAAACAGAATTGGGATATATTCTTCACCACTCTGTCCTCTATGTGATCTGCAAGAGGAAATGGATCGAGACCACCTTCAAATATGCCCGGCCACTTCTAATGCCCCATCCATCAGTGAAAAATATTGGAGAGCAAGAGGATTAATGACTTCATTGTCAGAAATCCAGCATTAGCTAACAACAACAACATTTTACTCACACGCTCCACAAAACAGTACCCTATTATCTGTAGATATTAAATCACTCGAAAACTCTTTCTGTAAATTAATTAATCTAGCACTCGAAGTTGGTTTTATTTTCGGCATTTGAAGAGCTTTTTAACATTTTATGCTCCTAATTTAATTTGGTGGGAACCAGTTCACAACACGTTGCTATAATTATGCTGCTAAAAATATTGACCTGCACTTTATCTTTGCTAATATAAACCTCTCAGATAACGCACTGATTATTCTCTACGCACATACATATAATGAAAGGGTGTAAATAGGGGATTCACCTCATGACAACATGACTCAACATTAGTTCTCGCCACCTCGCAAGCTGTATCATGTGCAATACCACCAACATGAAAAATTTTATCTAGATGAAAAAAAATAATAAAAAAACCATAAAAACCATTAAAATATGCAGTATAGGGGCTATAATATTGAAATATTATGCATTTATCAAAAATCAAGAAAATATGCAGTTATATGCACCATAAAATCACGTCCAAATAACTGAAAATTCCATAATTTGTGCACATATTGTAAAAGCATACATTTTTAACCCCTATGAAAAAACATGCAAATGCATGAACTTCCTAGTCCTAGTGATAACCCTGGTAACGATTACTTGAATTTAACACGAAAGCAGCACTATTCCTAAAACTCCCATGTAAATACCATTCTGTTGCATCATAAACACAAGGCATGAGTACACGTGGCATTTGTTTGTTAGTCACAGCTGATACGAACACCAGGTTATCGCAGAGGGATACAAGGTTTGGATCTAAGGCTGGATGGAGTATAGTTATTTTTCCTTGACATGTTCTTTATGATGGCCAGCTTGAATCCATTAGTTATTGCATATGCTGTTGCTCTTTCAAAAACTTCTCATTACTCAATAGGACATTATATAAGCTGTGAATCAAACTTCAAAAGGCAGCTAATTGATGCGAAACTGGGTTGCATCCATTTTTCTTTATGTAATTATCTGCATGTGTGGGTTTCTTATATATTCTAAATTTTACACTATCTAGATCTCTAGTCATTTTAAGGTCCAGGAAGGTTAAGGGGTTTTCTTCTGCTTCAATGTAAATTTAATACGGGAGATGCATAAATTTGCACTAACATTGTTGGGACAATTTGTCAATGTTTGTTTGTCACCAAACCTACATTCCAATGCAGGTTCGATCCTAAATTCCAATACAGGTACTTGGTATTTGGTATTGTATGCCGTTGAATCTAATCACATACTTTACATTCTAAGAAATATTGTACTGTTGCGGTGTTTGCACATTTATTCAATCTTATTTCACTGCTGATGCTGGTCAATATGGTTTATTTGTGTTTAAGTGACAGTGACATTGGACACGGGACTTAGAACAGTAGACATAAGAGTGACTACAAATTTGTACTAAAATACATTCAGGAAATACATCGACACAAACTTTAAGTTGCCTTGCATTTTATAAAATAAAGAAATCAACCAACACCAACAGACATACTGCTTATCAAGTGGTGGCATGATACAGCTGCTCAAAGCATCGTGAGAAGAAATAAAATACTGACTTTATGAAATAGCACTCGTAAATACTGTAATGCATATTTTAAGTCCTACTTCTTTTATTACCAATTATTACATGCATTTGGAATACAAATATTTTATTTCCTTTTGCTGCTTAAAACTGTAACCATGGATTATTACCTGGAATGGCTGTCTCCTTTAGTTTGGTTTGTAGGGTTCTATTGTATTTATATCTCTGTGCAATTCTTTCAGTTATTCATCTCTTAATGCATCTTAAGGCAAATTGCACCCATCATCATTGCATCTTTCTGTTTACAATGGCTTAAAACACTTTTGAAACATAAGTCTACTCAAAATGGTTAGAAAACAAATAACTTCCTATTTTTAAATATGAGTGGTTTTGAGTGTGGTGAAATAAATGATTAATTTCTCTGCAATTTCATCTCTGTGTGCAAAGTAAGCTTTGTTATAATAAATATTACAATAAATGTCATTTCATAAAAATTGTCATCTTTGAATATAAACATATTGTAAACGATGTCCTTTGGAATGACAATACTTATAAATAAATATTACCAAAATCAAAGGACATAATACCATAGTCACATTAGTTTCTTTAACCCTCCGCAGGTAACAAATTTGACACCTATTAAAGGTAACAGGGGTTACTGATAACCCCATGTTTTCTTTGTTATCTTAGGAATTAAAAAATTTAGATTTTAATGAAACTAATTTATTAACAGTCTCTTTGAGGTTTACAGTGACATATAAACAAAAATACTTTAATTGTTCATCTTTCAATCATTGACCTTCAAAGCAGTGAATGCATATTTCACGCTGGTGTTCCTTACAAGTTGGATTACCTCACTTTCCACAGGTAGTTTTACATTTCTGATCCTTGAACCTTGGATATATGGAACATCTTGATTGCTTCTGAAGTCTGGGAGGTGCTTCTTCATATTCAAATGGTCGTTTGTGCCCTAGAAGTGAAGATATACTTGATGAAAGTTCCCATGGTAAATTTTTCTTTAGGCGGCTAGTCATGTAGGGCTTTGCAAGCTGCATTTCTAAGTTCTTCGAAAAGTCTTTTCGTTTCATCTTCTGCTGAGGATTACCTGTCATAAACATAATCATTGCATTAATGCCGGTTTGATCTAATATTCCATAGTGGCCAGCGACGAGTGCATCTAGAAACTGTGTAGGCATGGACCATTTTATCAAACGTGTTCATGCCGCCTTTAGTAGAATTATGGAATTCTATTATTTCTGGTTTCTTCGTTTGATCATTTATATCTGCTTTGCTGTTCATGGTGGAAAGCAAAATTACTGCTTTTCCTCTCTTTGGTGTAAAAGAAACCAATGTCTTTTTGTTACTGTATGCAAACTGTGAAGATAGAACCTGTTTTTTCTTGTTAGGCGGAAAGCTAGGCAGTATTTCAACCTTGTTTTTTCTCATGGTCCCTGCAATTGTCAGATTATATTCCTTTTGCATAACTTCTGCTAATGGAACAGAAGTACACCAATTATCAAATGTGATATTTTGCCTGGAACCCTTAACACTATGTGCCAACTGTTTTACATAGTAAGTTGGGAGGCAGTCTGATGTTTTACGTTGCTCTTTTCCGATGTAGGGCAAGGTATGTATCATATAGCAAGTTCGAGCATCACATAGTGTTACAATTTTGATTCCATATTTGTCAGGTTTTGATGCAATGTATACTCTAAAGGGACATTTACCACAAAAGCCCAAAAGCTGTTCATCAATAGTGAGGTGCATGTGTGGGCTGTAATTTGAGCGACAATGTGAGATGAATGTTATTCATAGGTTGCATATAGGAGAAAATTTATCTTCGCGATTGCGATTTGTCTTATCAAATCTCAAACATAAAATGATAAATCTGAACCTTCTTTCTGGCATAATGCACTTGTATAAAGATGAAGTTTCCCACATCTCTGCTGTGCTGAGATGGCCGTCTTTTCTGCATCCTGCTATGTAGAGAAGACCAAGCAGGGCACTAATCTCTACATTATCAGTGTCACAAACATATCTCTGGTTGTTATAATTAGCTCTTCTCTTATTAATCTCCTCATTAGTATGCTTTACAATGATATCAATCATTTCTTGATTTATTAGAATTTTGAAGGCATCAATTTTAGAGCTATAGAATTTTCAAGGCATCAATTTCGGAGCTAATATTTTGTTGCCTGGCTTTAGGAATTTTGACAATATTCCTGCACTGAGTTCTGCTGGGAGGTGGAGGCATAACAGACCAAATAAAGCCATTCTTACCCACTATTCTATTTGAAGATGGATTTATTACCTCCTCATCTCCGGAAGAGCCAGATTCCTCTTCTTCAGAACTTCCTTCAGATGGGAAATCGACGTCATCTTCTTCACCTGATGAGGCTTCATCATCAAAGTTAAGAGTCTGTGTCACATTCCTCCAAGGTACGAAGCACAAAATCAGAAAAATCTGGATCGCTTACCTTCTTAGACATCCTTTTGGAAGATACGAAGTAAAAAACAGATACAACCACGGAAGGTAACAGGGGTTATGCGTAACCCCAACAATAGCGTATCTGATCACAACAATGATGTCCGAACAAACCAGCTGTGTTGACTGAGACGTTTGGACTGCGCAGAAGATTACAAGGAGCAACAAGTGTGAGCCATTCAAAATACCAACATTACCAACAAAAATTATTTTGTCTGGGGTTATGCGTAAACCCTGTTACCGACAGAGGGTTAACTATATATTTATTTTAACACTGGGAATGCAACGTATGAACAACTTCTGCCAACTTTTGTATGGGGAGTGAGTCATTTGCTGTATGCTGAGGATGCACTCATGTTCCACCTACTGGTCAGTCACACTGTGGGGAGGATTTAAAGTAATAACTGCTTTCTAATTTAGTATCTAATTAATAAAATGCAAATATTCTTAACTATTAGTTTGTAGTACTGCTTTTTTAAAAAATCTGGAACTTCTGCCTTTATTTTCTGAGAGAACATTCACCCCTCAGCTGTCAACAAAAGTTGTGTTCAGTAACATTATAAGAATATAGGCTTTTTTTTTGTACATAATGTGTGTATTATTGAAAGGTTGTAAAGGTTTAGGGATATTCTTGTTTATTTTGTTCGAAAGCATTCACTCAAACAATTTCCCCAAACATTCAAACATTCTCCCCAGAGAGCTCAGGACAAAGTGTATAAAAAAATTAAATAACAATAACAACATAACAATTACAATAGTAGTGGTAGTGGTGGTAGTGGTAGTGGTAGTGGTGGTGGTGGTGGTGGTGGTAGTGGTAGCAGCAGCTGTAGTAGTAGTAGTAGTAGTAGTAGTAGTAGTCATAATAATAATAATAATAATAATAATAATAATAATAATAATAATAATAATAATAATAATAATAATAATAATAATAATAATAATAATAATAATAATGATAAATTTTATTGTCATTAAGCTTATCAGCAATAGACAATGTCAAAAGGATACAATGAAATTACAAAGTAGTTTACATTTATATATTAAAGTATGTACACAATTTAGTGCTAAATTATACAAGTTAAAATTTACAGAAGTGTATTGCACAGGCCCAAAGGCCCTACTATATACTTGTGTTTCAAAGTACTCTTGCAGAGAATAAAAAGGGTTCTCAACAAGCCAGTCATGCAATTTATGCTTAAAAATTGTTGTAGGACAGTATTTTAAGTTTAGAGGCAGCTTATTATACATTTTGGAACCTATTACTTCAAAACTCTTCTGAGTTGTAGTCAGTGTACAGTATGGAACATCAATATGTTGACATGACCTACAGTCTGTTCACCAGTTGAAGGTCCCTGGCAGAAATGCCACAAGTCAGTACATCAGGAAGTAATTCTACGTACAGTGATATCTGAAGCTGTACTTCAGTTTCTGCTTGCACATAATGTAAACGCAATTAGAATCATGAGTCCAGCTTCAAATATCACTGTGGCAGTAGAATTATTTATTGATATACTGACTCGTTGCATTTCTGCCAGGGACCTTCAGCTGGTGAACAGAATGTAGTATTGTAGGTATGTACATCTTGTATATTTTGAAGTTCAGAGGAGACTTTTTATATACAGTAACACGGTGTAAATATATAGCTTTATTACTGTCATTATTCTTAGTTTAATGAAAAGGAGTTTACAGTGAGCTTAGCCTAGATTCATCAGACATAATTCGAATGACCTTTTTCTGCAGTAGAAGTATGCTGGACACATGTGAGCTGTTACCCCATATTAAGATACCATACGCTATAATACTGTGAAAAAAAGCAAAATATGCAGATCGAATGTAGGCTTGTGGTACATGCATTTTCGAATTTCAAATTAAGTGTATGACTCTAGAGAGTTTAGACATTATATGATATATGTGTGGTGTCTAGGATAAGTTGTCTATTACAATAGTTAAGAAATTTACATTAACTGTATTATCAGCTTTAGAGGGATCCCTGCAATTAAAGAGCATGTATTGTGTTTGGCGCTGATTAACCAAAAAGCCATTAGCTCTGAATCATTAATCAGCTCGGGTCAGTGAATTTTCCATTGACGAGTTAAGCAACTGAATGTCATGACTCATTAAAAAAAGTAGTATCATCAGTATACAGAATAGAGTTGGAGGTCACAAAAGATGGAAGATCATTGATTATTACTAAGAATAGTAAAGGTCCCAGAATTGAACCCTGTGGGACCCCATGTTTAATCTCAGCTACTTTTGATCTTTCATTACCTATACACCCCACTTGCTTCTGATTCACAAGATATGATTTAAGAAGTTCAATTGCAGGGCTTTTTATTCCATAATTTAACTTACTAAGTAGATACATATGGTCAACGCAATCAAACGTCTTACTGAGGTCGCAGAAAGTAGCCTGTGAACAATTTTCCTTTTCAAAAGCTGTAAGGACTTTTTGTATCACAGGGACTATGGCATCTATGGTAGATTTTCCTTTTCTGAAACCAAACTGTGATTCTGTAATCATGTTGTTCGCTTCAAGATAATTATATAATTGGGCATACATGATTGACTCAAGGTCTTCAGAAAATATGGGAACTAAGCATATAGCAATTCACAATCGCCTAGAAGTTGATACTGTATATACTGACTGTTCCAAAGCATTTGATGAAATTAATCATAAATTGTTGCTTTTAAAGCTATCCAATTTTGGTTTCTCTGAGCAATTGCTTAAGCTGACTTCATCATATTTATTAAACAGACAACAATTTGTTATATATGAGTTATACGTCACATACTTATGTTGTAAAATGTGGTGATCCTCAAGGATCAAACCTAGGGCCATTATTCTTTTTTTTATTTATTAATGACTTACCAAATGTTATACAATTTTCTGAGTGCCTTCTTTATGCAGATGACCTTAAATTATATAAGGTGATAAGAAATAAGAGTGACTCCAAAATGTTACAAACAGATATAAACAACATTGTACATTGGAGCTGAGACAGAATATTAGAAGACCCCAAAAGAAAATCGTTTATGTGAATATTTGTTAAAAGTGTAATTTGTTTTTTGATGTTGGTATGATTTGGTTAAATGACGAAAACGTGTTGCAAATGTTCATTGTTACAAACAACTAAGTTAGTTTAAAGACGTCATAAATATTTCCATATTTGATTTTAATATATATGTATAAATATTAGAATTAAATGTGTTCCATAATAAAAGTAAGGGAGGATGGTTAGAGATCGCTTCCCTAACAAGAAAGAACTATTTGATGGACGCATACGCGGATGTATACGAAAAAGGCGGTGTCACGTGAGGACGCCATAATCTTCCCATTAGCGTGTGTGTAATCAAGGCATAAGGATGTATTGGTGTAACGTGTGAACATAGAACTTTCACCAGACTTTCATCAAGCATTAGTTCCACTAAATGAAAAAGTGGAAACGTTTTAAATCATTTAGAATGGTGCTAAGAGGAATTATTTAATGTAAAATATCGAAAAAGTGTTAATAAAATAATACATTGTGGTGAAGAAACATCGTGTGATCTTTCATTCCATCCGTTACCACGCCCTGAGATCACAAGATCTCAATACCTCAAAGACCCAACGAAGCATAATTATAAAAAACTGCACCAGAGCGAAGAAAACCATCTATTATTTAATGTAAAAAAATGTTTTGTCAAATGAGGCCCTTAGAATAGCAAGGGCGTATGCGCCAGAAGCTAGTTTCGAGAAAAATGTGATTAAAGTTTTACTATGCAGTACATATTAAAAGCATTTATGGAGAGATTAAAAATTGCTCAGATGTGAATCTAGAGGATTAATACAGTTAGTTTGGAATGTAAAATGTTACTTGGTAGATATTTAAGATTTCAGAAGGTTAATTTCAACAACATAATTTAGATAACATATGCTTTCATGCACGTTATAACCAAAACTTTTACTTGTATAGTTAGCATTTTGCAAGCAATAGTTTAACTAATATTGGTAAATATTTGTTCTAATGCTAACAAACAATACTTCTAAAGTGAATATAAAGAAGTAAGTTAACAGAAAGTAAGTTTAGATCACCGAAGATGTTTAAGCGCTGGTCCGAGTTGTCTTTTACCGAGAGGAACCGGAGTATGCTAGCAATGTAAAGTATCGTCATCCACTGCTGCAGATTCTTCTACCTCTGGTGTGTGCCTTTACTACGAGTACAAGTTTGGTTTTTTAATTTACGTGTTCTTCACCTGTATTTCTCTTCTTGTTGGCCATATGAATTTTCCATTGGTTTTTTTTGCATGCAATGTTTTC
The DNA here is from genome assembly GCA_030765045.1 of Tenodera sinensis. NCBI lineage: Eukaryota > Metazoa > Arthropoda > Insecta > Mantodea > Mantidae > Tenodera > Tenodera sinensis. The sequence continues at coordinate 126,883,474 of CM060963.1, forward strand.
TGGGACGACTTACTTGATGAGAAATGGAATCATTGTCTTTGTCACCCATAGTGTTTACTAAAAGTAAATCACTACCCTAAATGCACTAATGGTTTGATCAATAGTATTATTGTTAGTAAACAACACAACTCTAGAAACATACTGCTAAACAGAAGTTAAACCAAGAGCTGCAAGCCACTAAAACTTGTTACAGCTTTCTTTAAAAGCATGTTTGAGAGGTTAAGAATAACCATTTATGAGGGGTAAAGGTCTGAAAATAAACAGTACCCTCTTTTAAGTGATTTATTGCTATATTCTCTTCAAGAGCAACTGTCACAGCATAGCGGCCGGCAGGTTGGCTTATGCACCTTTGCTATTATTGAGATTCGGCTGAAGCGCGTTAGGTCTAACACCATGCTGTATTCAAATGGAGAATTCGTTTATATCCAGGGCGTATTAACCATTCACACTTAAAAGGTATTAAAGAGTAGGCTTCATACTATATGTCGCAAGAAAAACAAAAAACTTGTACTTTGGCACTTACGCCCTTGCTATTCTAAGCACCTCAAATATACTGAACGTAACAATACTACTTATAATATTTTCATTAGCTCTTGTTTTTTAGGCTGGGACATGCCTCCTGCATTCCATTGTAGAATTCTTAAAGTATTGGAATTGTTGTGATGAAATTTGCCTAAAGATGTCCCCACCCGGAGATCCGATTGGGGGACAGTTTTAACTCCGGAATGTTTATCTTTAGGACTCATATTCATGTATGTGGCTTTCATGTAACTGTTTTCTTAACGGGCACCAATTTTACAATGTGGCAGTTACATCACCCGACTTAAACCCCCATTTTGCAAGGGGGACCACACCTATCGTTGGTCAACGGGTCCATCGGGAGGACTAAATAGATGATATTTAGATCCACCGACCTTCCCCTCATGTGCCTCTGAGGGACGCTGTTGTGCTGTGATAGGCCAACTGAACCATTAAAATATAATAACAAAAGCTTAACTACAGATAGGGAAATAGCAGAATCCCTTAACAAGTTTTATGCTCAGTCACAAAGAATACCCCAAGCGTATAAAAAACAAGATAAGGCTATCCAAAAAACTATCAGAGAAACTAGTAAGCCAAAAGGTATACGAAATGATATTTTTATTCAGGATTTTAATGAAACAGAACTGGATTTAGCAATAGAATTACAGAACAAAAAATCTCCTGGACCTGACAAGATCCACCCAGAGTTTATTAAACACCTTGGCAGGAAAGGAAAAGAAATCCTACTTAAACTGTATAACACGTGTTGGAGAATGACTGTACCTTCCGACTGGAAAAAAGCCATTATCATCCCGATTTTAAAGAAAAACAAACCCTCAAACAATATTAATAGTTTCAGACCAATATCTTTGACCAGTGTTATTGCAAAAGTGATGGAAAGAATGGTGGCATCTAGACTTAACTGGTTTCTAGAATATTACAACTTAATTAATAGTTCACAGACCGGCTTCAGACAGAATCATAGTACAAGTGAAAATGTATCCTACTAAGCCAAGACATCAAGGAAGCTTTCAATAGAAAGGAGGATACCTTGGCAGTATGCATTGATTTTAAATCAGCATATGACTCAGTCTGGAGAAATAAATTAGTTGAGAAGTTGCAATCAATAGGTGTGAAAAGTAACATGCTTAAGTGGATAATTCAGTTTATTTCACAAAGATTTTGTGCCACAAAATACAATACATACATTTCCAAATATAAACAAACACACCGAGGACTTCCACAAGGTGCTGTTCTAAGCACAACACTCTTTAACATATATATAAATGACCTTCCATATATAATAAAAACTTTAGAAACCAAAATTGCTTTATTTGCTGACGATGTAGTCATTTGGACTTCAGGCTCTTCAAAAAAACCTGAATTAATTAAAGACAGAATAGAAACAGCCCTAAACAAAGTACATGAATGGAGCTCCAAAAACCTCATGACTATCAATGTGGAAAAAACAAATTATGAATTATTTACACTAAAATACAAACCAGTTAATGTTAGCATAAATTATAATGGTAAACCACTCAAAGCAGTTAGTTGATGATGCCAAATACTTAGGCATCACTTTCGACAGAAAGCTAAGTTGGAAAAAACATATAACAAACATCTCAGAAAAGGTTGAAAAGAAATTGCAAATCCTGAAAAGGTTAGCTGGTGCTAAATGGGGCTGCTCAAGGAGAGTCCTTAACACAACATACAAAATGTATATTAAACCAAATCTCTTGTACTGTTCTGAAGCTTTAATAACAGCAGCAAATGCTAACATCAATAAACTTGAACAAATACAAAATCAGGCTCTTCGCCTAATCACTGGAGCAGTTAAATCCACACCTATTGATGCCATGCTTGCCTTAACACGGACCCCATCAATAACAACAAAAATAGAAGAACAAGCATTGCTCCAACACGAGAAAATGTTACGACAGCCAAACTCTAAATGGACAGAAGAGAACCTCCCCCATTCAATCCTTAAAACTCATAGTAGTTTCCTAGAAAAGGTAACACAGATTAAATCCAAATTGAACATTCCTAACACCAGAGAAAATCTACTTATAAGAGAAAATCCATTGGAATTATTGCAACCTACCTTCAATTTGGAATTAATAGAGGAAATAAGTAAATCAGACACACCAAAAGAAATACAAAAACTTCTAGCTCTGGAAACAATCAATACTAGGTATCCCACAGAAGAATGGCTGCACATATATACTGATGGATCCTCCAAGGAAAACCTTACTGGAGCTGGAGTTACGTGTTCACATTTTTCCTTTTATCATTCTGTTGGCAGAGACACAACAAATTATGATGGAGAAATAGAGGCTATATACATTGCTCTCCGACAATTATTAAATCTTCCCTTAAATAAATTTAACAAGGCAGTAATTCTTTCAGATTCTAAAGCTGCAATTCAGGGAATATGTTCAACTACTACAAAGAAGTCAACAAAAATTAGAGAATGCTACAAAATGTTAACACAACTCCAAAAAGTTAATAAGACTGTTCATCTCCAATGGATTCCAGCACACTGTGGAGTCATGGGGAACGAAGCTGCAGACTCACTTGCAAAGAAAGGCACAACAATAAAACAAAAGTCTAAATTCAATTTCTCATATTCCTCAATAAAACGCTTGATCATAAAAAATTTTTGTCATTCATATCTACAAGAAATAGAAACAAATGCCAAAGATAAAAAATGGATTACACTACTTTCCAATCCAGATATAATGCCCCAGAGACCAAGGAAAACAGCTGTTGCAGCCTTCCGACTATTGACAAATCATGACTGCTTGGCAAGTCATCTCTACAGAATAGGTATCTCAGCCTCACCAATATGTGTCCTGTGTAACGATCCAGCAGAAATGAACGAAGACCACTTGAAGGCTTGTGAAGCATTAAGATCAGAAGAAACTACAGTTCAAAAGTATTGGAAAGCACGAATGCTAATGGCTTCATTGCCAGATGCAAGGCACTAGAAAACAACAACAACAACAACAATACTACTTATACTCAGTATACAATGAATAATAATTAATTGAATATCGCTAAATCTGCTAAAGATCTGGACGTCAATTTTAATGAAAATTTGTCCTTCAAGATGCACATTGATAATGTAGTTAATCAGGCCTTTAAAAACGTAGGATTCCTAATTAGAAATAGCACACACTTCCAAAATATAGATTCCGTCCTATGTCCTTTTAATAGTTTTGTTAGTTTTGTTGGAATACTGTCGTCTAATCTGGTAACCATGCTACAAAGCTTATATAGCACGAATTAAAAAAGTACAGAATAAATTTTTAAAACCATTATATCATAAACATTTTAGGATTTATCCTAATTACATGAAGTATACTGAGTTGTTAAAAGTATTTAGAACAATATCATTAGAAGCTCGTAGGAAAATACAACAATTATTCCTTTACGAAGTAATTAAAGGTAGTATAGACAATAGTACATTCCTACAAGAATTAAAGTTAAACACTAGACACTCAAACCTCAGATCATGCTCCTTATTTTATTATAAGTACCTGGGCGATTGAGCTTTGCTTGGCTTTCCTTTTCCTTTTTAATTATGTTTTTTTTGGGGGGGGGGAGAAGATATTTAAATAAACTTGAAAAGCAAAATGTTAACTAAATATAAATTTTCAGCCTAATTGTTGGAGCCGTTTCTGAGATGAGACCTTTAATATCCTGGCTTCTTTGTTGAAATTGGTCTATTAACAGAGAAATTATGGCCAAAATAAGGTTTTGACTAATTGTGACTGTTATGTGTAGACTGATATAGCTAAGTCGCTTTCTTTAGGTTTTCTCAAACCTCTTGATAAGACATTTAAGATCCTGGCTTGTTTGTTTAATTGGCCCATTAACAGAGAAATTATGGCCAAAATAAGGTTTAGAGTAATTGTGACTGTTACACATAAAATCACGTTTTTCCAGGAATGATACCTATATAGATAAACTTAATAAGCAAAACCCTGTCTGAATACAAAATTTGATCGAAATCGTTAGAGCTGTTTTAATTTGCTCGTATATATATATATATATATATATATACACACACGAGGGTTGCTCATTTAAATATATTATATATAAATCTAAAACACTGATTCATCAAAATTCTCCGCTTATAAAAATGGTATCTCACTACAATGACCTTAGTAATAACTATGATTTGAATCTTAACACTTCATATCATATGTATAAAAAACAACTTCAAAGCATATTTCTATATCAGCCTCTTTCTTTCTCTTATGCAGCTTATTGGTAAGTTATTAACATAATATGATATCACTTGGCAACTGGTAAAGTTCACAGTATGTAATAGAGTGATGTACTGCGTACATTTTAAGGTTATTTTGAATTTTATTAGGATGTTTACAATTGTTTCTTTCATTATGTATTTTAGTTATTCTGTATTTAACTGTTCATGTCAATATGGTTCGTATATGTTGTTATATATTTTGCTGTTTTTATTTTTCTTTGTTTTATAATGTAATTTTTGTGTTTTATTTTTATATCACTATTTGTTGTTGTTGTAGTGTTTAACGCCCGCTTTTACTACTACGGCACCGCAGGCGGTGACACTGATGATACATGGAATGAAGATGGAGCACCGGTGGAATGAGATGGCGGGGGAAACCGGAGCACCCGGAGAAAACCCGCCCTGACGCCGCTTTGTCCACCACGAATACCACATGCAGGTCCCTGGGATCGAACCCGGGCTGCCTAGGTGATAGAGCGCGCTAACCGCTCGGCCACAGCGCTGCCGATATCACTATTTGGAATGTATGTACATTTTAATATATAAATTGCATACACTGTTAGAACTGGAGGAATGTAACAGCAAATTTAAATAAATAAACAAACAAACAAACAAACAAACAAACAAACAAACATCGGGCGATAGGTAGCTGTGAGATTTCTGTCTCCTTTTTTATAAATTGGAATAAGTCGAGACACTTTTAATATAGCAGGGAAAATTCCCTCTACAAGGCATTTATTTATGCTGAAAGTGGGTCTAAAATACAGTTTATAATGCTTTTTAGTATGTTGCTTGATAAACTGTAAATATCAGTGCTATCCGATGGTTTAAATTTTCTCACCGTGCTTAGTACTGCTTGTAGGGTTACTTCTGAAAAGACAAATTCACAGCTATTACATCTAATGTTATAATCCTTTAATATATCTAATGCAGATACATCAGGATGCATAGTGCTTACTTTAATTTCCTCAACTGATTTTATGAAGGATTCATTAAACTCGTCAGGGGCAATTTCTATGGGGTCATCTTTGTGATCTCTTGCCACAGAGTTGATCAAACCCCATTCTTTCTTACATTTATTACTTGGTGACTCTATGCTTCTAAGGTTATGAAGCCTTTTTGATTCATTTATAGTGATTTTATATTCGTTTCTGGCATTCATATGAAGTTGCTTAGCATGATCCAACTTTTCTTTCTTAAACAGACTTAAGTATATCAATGTTTTCTTTTTCATGTCAGCTAGTTGCAGGGTATACCAATCATGCAGTTCCTTTTTTGCTATTCTCATACGATTGGCGTTGAGACAGGATATTGTAAGACCCCAAAAGAAAATCATTTATATGAATATTTGTTAAGAGTGTAATTTGTTTTTGGTGTTGGTACGAGTTGGTTGAATGACGAAAAGTGTTACTATTGTTCATTGTTACAAACAATTAAATTTGTTTAAAGACGTCAAATATTTTCATATTTAATTTTAATATATATGTATAAATAAAAGAATTATATGTGATCAATATTAAAAGTGAAGGGAGAATAGCTAAAGATCACTTCCCTAACAATACGGGAACTATTTGATGAACGCATATGCGGATGTACACAAAAAGAAGGTAGCATCATGTGAAGAGGCACATAGTTAATAGCGTCCGTGTCTTTGGTACAGATGGATGCATTTTTATGTGTGCGCGTCATAAAATAGTGAAAGTAAAATTACTAAGTGTTTAAAGAACACATTTAGCAAAATATCGCTAAATTTTCAGACATTAAATCTCGGCGATGCTAAGGAAGTCGATCCACTGAAATAAAAGACTTGCTGCTGTGATACAATTTAAATACTGTGAATGAGAAGGTGCGAATAAAATATTTCACTAAAGTTAACCCCGAGTGTATGTTCATTCCATCCAGTACCACGACCCGAGATAACGAAAGAGTCAAAAGCTCATCACCATCACCTTCGATATATTATAAAAACAGCACCAACATTAATGCTGATAATGCATTTTTGTTCTGGTATACACATTTCAAAAGTATTGTAAAAGACCATAAAGAATCTTTCAAAGTTTTCCTCAGCTGACAGTACAACAGAGTGTTGCGATCTACATATTATGTTCATCCATTTTATATTACATAATGCACTTCTGAAATTTGAGATTTTAAGATCTGTAATGGGCCTTGATATCAGTTTCTTTACCTGTGGCCAATTGACCATTAGGTTCAAAATCCTTTATTCTGAGCCAGACTGAGTCATGATCTGAGTATGGAAATGCTACCGTGTCACATGTAATGTGTTAGATTATTTGTTGTTTATTATTTGTGTATTTGAAACTAACTTGCGTGAGAAGGCTTTGGAAGTCTTTTACACTTTGTTTGATGTTACATCAAAATCTGCATTTAAGTCCCTGCCAATTACAATGTTTAGGTGCTTCCATTAAGGCGCTAAGAGAAAATTGAAAAGCTCCTCAAGTTTTTCTTGGAAGACAATAGGATTTCCCTTGGGAGACCTGTACAGCACTATTATTATTAAAGTTCTTGAACTATTATACCAGATGCTTCAAAATCTAGCTCAATACAAAAATAAGTAAACTACAAAAGGAAATAATGTGCTTACTGGCATATATATGCCCCGCCACCCCACCCCCACGTATATGATGCTGCCTATTATAACTACTAGCTAGCTTGTAGTCCTCTAGCTTATTACAAATTATCTCATTATCTTTACACCAATGTTCACAGAGACACAGAAGTCGAAAGAATTCTCATTTGCAAATTAATTAAGAAGAGTGTTTTGAATCCCCTGCACATTAATATACCCTATTTTAGTATCAAAATCAGCACATAGTATGTTAGAATCTAACCTAACCTTGTCCCATCTTGTTGCCTTAGTGGGTATGAAAAAAACAACCTTACACAACTTTCTATTCAGTGTACCAAGTTTAAAAGTAATCTCACTAGATAAGAATAGCATACATATGTAGATGTAAGGAAAGAACACTGTAGTAGGGCTACCAACAGAAAAAAATAAATATAAAGCACATCTTCCAAAGAGAGAAGATTTTGATGGGTGTCATAGTCTGTGCTCCCCAGGAAAGGAATAATGTACTACACAGCCTCCCCCTAACACTCAACTGTTCATGGCAGTTCCCAGTTAAGGGTTTACTAAAATTGAGTTTAAATAAGCACAGGCATTTTTAAAATAGGAAAAAATGTTAAAATGTTCTACTTGCAATGTGGAATATCTACATTAGTAGTACTTTTACTCTCAAGTTCCTCAGAATCCTACATTTTCTGCAACTGTAGTCCACATTTGCTGCAAATTGTAACTTGATACAAACATTCTTTTGGAATGGAATAATGATTAAGTGTCCATGAAACTATTTTTTTCAATTCCTTTGTTGTCCCTTTTTTATGTGGACTCTGTATAGCAGCGCTGTCCAATGCAGCACCCTGATATAGTTTTCTGATGCCCTTCATAAAGCAAATTTTTACTCTGATGATTGCTAATCTTAGTTAAAATTTCAAGACAAAACTATTTCCTTCTGAATATTGTCCCAGTACACACCCATGAAGTATGTTTTTGTACGCCTAAAGCTGTATTCATTACTTCCCTAACTTTTTCTCTCAAAAGAGGGGTACTTGCCCTAACAGTGATTGTGATGGTCCCTGCACCTCCTTAGGTATAAGTTAAATCACATATGGGTTAATTCACGTCAAATCGCACACCCATAAAACACGACTTTTTTGTTGGAGGTTCAAAATTTTTTTTTTTTTTTATGAATAATAGGCATCAAATAAGGAAACCCGTATTTTTTTATTTCCATATTTTTAAATTACTTGCTTAGTTATGGCTATTAGAAATTAAGCAATTTCTGCGTGCACCGTAATATAAAATCACTTGTTACTCTAAAGTCATATAGAGTTAAGAGTTGGAGTTTGGTGAACTGGAAGGTTAAATACAACACTTTTAACAACTTTCGACAAATCATTATTACACACAAATTTTGGGCTGTCTTTTGATGGTATATTTTGTAAAACAAAAAATAGAATTTAAATCGGTGTTAAAAATCTAAACAAATACACACGTATTCCCTGATATTTTATCTATAAAATAAGATGTTAAAACTATGGAGCTTGCATAAGTGCATTTGATACAATTTTTTTCTGGAGGCCTGCAAGCGCTCACGGATGCCATGAAGTAGAGGTCTGTTTGTACATCTGGATTCGCCATTCTTGGCCCCTGGAGGAAGTAAATGTAAAGCTTGAAAGTGAGTACCAAGCCAGGTGACTGCAGACAGCATGCGAATTGGTGTGTCAGCTTCATATGCTACTCACATAACCTCTTCTTACTAAGGCAGTACAGTCCATGCAGAAAAATGTCTCCACAATGTACCTTCCTTCTGATACTCCTGTGGCATCTGATACGAGCTTTTGAACTTTTTGAATTTTTTTGAAAAAATCTTCTAAGCAGTTGTTTGTGTTTAGCTTCTTTCTTCATGTACGCCCATAGATTTGAAACAATTTCTCTACTCTGGCTGTGTAATGTTTCGGTCCCTAATTTAGAATGTACAGGAGGCATAATTAATTTACCTATGATCAATGTCTCACAAAAATGTACTATATTCACTCCTTATCACAAAGATCTATGTCTTCAACTGTACACTGCAGTAAAAAGCAGCTGTGAATTAGCAAGGTCTGTCTCAGATCATGCAGACCTTCCCCCTCCCTCCCCATGTAGCGCATGGTTTCATTCACAAAATTATACAATATGAGCTGATGAAGGAGACAAAAGATATGAGCTCATCTACAGGACTTCCAGTCAAGGTCAAGGGTCAAAAACAATGGGTCCAGCTATGCTTTAAAATTACACTCCGTCATTCCTTTGTCAAAAACTGAGGCTTTAGTGAAACAATTTTCTTTTGAAGAAGGAGCTAGACGAGTAGAAATTTAAAGTTTTGTGTTGCATGGAAACAGTTTAAAATGCACATTTTAAAAACATTTTGAAGATGCTAATAGTGCACATATAATAGTGTCAGCTAGCAGTGTTCTTCTTACTGTACTGTTGTAACGTTCATGGAACCTCAAACAGTTGACAGTCGCCAGAATGGAAGGTGCCAATTGTGAGGTTACGGTAGCCGTCACCGCTGTCACACGAGTCCGCTGCACTGATTTTTAAGTTAATTACAACTGAACTATTACAGACTTCATTCTGATTTTTTCTGAGAATATTGAATAAACTTCAGTGGATTTTTAGTTGTTTTTTTTTCAGATTTTTAAATGGTTGAGTTTGTTTTATTATCTAACTTTAAAAAGTAATCGTGTAAAATAAAATAATAATATTAATAATAATTATTCTTATTATTAACATTTTCTAATAAATACCTCACGAAATACTGTGATTTATCTTTAATTTGAGCCGAAGATCAAGTAATTTGCTTGATTACAATTGGAGATATGATTGATCGAAGGGTGAGGAGTACGCAATTTTTGGGACACCTCAAAAATTAATTTCAGCCAAAACAAACTTTTTTTAAAAAACGAAGAAACATGGGTCAAATGTATTTTGTTCCAAATCACCCCAAAAATTTAAGAAAATCTGAAAGATTGTCATTTTTTGGCATATTTTGTGCAATTTGACGTGGAATGACTCATATGAAAGTTGGACAGCACTGCTATAGTGTATTAAAACAGCGATCACTGAAGTTTATCTTCCATCTTAAGAATATTATTACATTTACCCTACATTGTGTCTTTCATTTTTTATTGTTTTTATTTTTACTCTGAATTAGCATAATTACCTTTCTTCACTGGTACTAACTGAACATAAACTAAGCAATTTGTACATGGCTGTCAGTATAACTAGGTGCCATGCACTATCTAGACAAACTGCTGTGATCAGAAATGAGCATAGATAACAAACTTCAGGAATTATTTTCTTGCATTCTATCGTGGTGCCACTAAACTGAAAACTAGTATCTCTTGCTATAAATGCCAGAGAAATGTAGGTATTTTATAAAATGAAATAAAATGTTGGGAAATTAAAGCAATTAAATTTGGTATATCAGCTCCAGATAATTAAATAAAACTTTATAGTCAATTACAGAAGGTAGAATGTCAAAAGATTTGGCAGAACTTAGCAAATTATATAACTTGAAAACAAAAAATTTCAATCATTGATAAATTACTCATATATTACACAAACCTTATTATCTTCAGTTTGTGTATGCGTACAAACTTTGAATTGAAAATACTGTTGAGAGTGTCTGATTTAATATGGAATGGCTCAGAATAGAAAAAGAATTAGCATGAAGAATTCTAAACGGTGCTAGTGCTGTTATTTCATTGCACCGATCACTTGGCAAACTGAAAGCCACTTAAACTGCAGGTTGCACTGTTGCATTACTGCACTATCTTAATTTCTTACAATTAATACAAAAACAATACGCAATGGTGTTTTCCATTTTATTTTAAGCATTCTTTTCTTTCCTTTCAGTTTTTCCCTCTTTCTCTTGCTTTTATTATATGCCAATGACTAACAAAATTGCATATGAATGGAAAAATATTTCATTTGAAGCAACTTGGTACATAAAATATAACTAATATTCTTCCTAAATAAATTCATAATATGTAAAAAAATTAATATATTTTTTCAACAAATCATAAAGATATTGGAACACTTTAGAGCTTGAGCAGGAATATCCTTAAATTTCCTAAACTGCCAAAATCAGGTTTATGGAAAAGGGGTCATTTGCACTCACAGAAATAGTAATTTGCTTATCAGTCTACATGCTTACTTACCAAACTGCCATGTAACCTCAGGATCTGGTTTTCCTTGCATTACACAAACAATTTCCAATGTCTCACCTTCCACAACAGTAACATCTTTTTCTTTCATTCTAACCACTGGTTTCACTGAAAATCATTAAACAAGGGTAAAAAGTCACGCTAAGAAGTTTCCAATTATATTTTTAAGAATCTTAAATTTATCTTAATTTCTGTATTTTCTGCTGAACTTGTCTAACGCAGCTATTTTATGCTCTTAACATGCTACAATAACACTGAACAGTTGTCAAAAATACTTCTTTAGGCTTAACTGATCAGCAGACTTAACACATTCAGTGAATGTCAGCTGCAGGTGACAATCTAGTAAATATTAAAGGTAACATTTAAATTAAAAAATGCTCTAAAAGCAAACTTATTTTGAATAAACTATAGTACCTTGCTTATCACTAGAGGCCAGATTCTTACATAATTACATATTCTATTCCTTTATATGTGGACACACGAAAACAGAAATGTCTACAAATTGAAGCATGTACATTACTATACGCAAGTTTAACTTTTTATATTTTTACATATTTCAGCATATATTACATATGTTGCATAATCATATATTGTTGTTAGCTAATGCTGGATTTCTGACAATGAAGTCATTAATCCTCTTGCTCTCCAATATAAAAGAGAGCAATAGCAGTAATAGTAACCGCTTTTTAGAGAGCACCATATTTATATTTGGCAGTCACATCGCTCTCTCACAACCCCCAGAATGTCTGGAGGACCACACCTGTCGTTGGTTTACGGGTCTCACCGACCTGACCGGGAGAGTTATCAAAATAAATTCACTGACCATATCCTCTGATTACCAATCAGAGGGCATATTACATGCCATGACAGGTCAGCATGTTAGGGGTTAAGATTTTAGAGAGAAATTAGAGAAATGGAGAGGTTGGAAAAATAAAGACTCCCTAGCCCTCAGGAACCCTAATTGCATCAGGGTCGGAAGAGAACAAGAGATGACCGAGGTAAGGTCAGATAGAAAAGTTACAGTGAGAAGCAAAACACCAGTAAGTGGAAGTAATGTTCTGCTCAGCTTGGGTACCTTGTGGTCGCTTTTCACATATCCCCTAGACGCAGACCCCTGAGTCAAAAAATATCAATATAAACAGATAGAAAAGACAGCTGTAACAGATCATTTCACTCTTTAATCATGAAATAGATCCAGAGGTTAAATTACACTGGCCAAAAATGAAAATGTTTTGGGCTCAAAAATTGTTAATCCATCTGCTGAGTTAAAAATAGCCATAAAAATAAAAAATTAGCTCTTGCTTTGGAGATAAAGTCAAATTTCATTTTTATAGTCAATATTTTCAGTTTGGGGGAGATTTTGTTTTGGCAGTTGGCACACCTGTCAAATAAAAAAAAAAAACAAATGCTCTTCAGCTGTTTTGTAAGTCACAAACATATATACTGTTAAAATATGATTTGAAGCTTTCCTGGTGACGAACATATTCAAGATGTTCTCGGGCTTCCAGCCAGGTGTAGTGATGCATTCATCATCCTGATGATGGGAGAGATGTACACTCCTGAAACGTCGATGGCTATGCATCACTACACCTGGCTAGAAGCCCGAGAACATCTTGAATATATACTGTTTGATGTGACTGTGAGCTTCATATAATTTCTACTGTAATTAATGCAGAATTTCTGGTTTGAGAATGCTTTTATAGTGCAAAATGTGTAAAAATGTCATGAAAATGTGTAAACATGGTGAATAACTTTTGTTACATTTGTGGTGAAGTAACATTTTCCTCACAGAAATGCAGTCTGAAGTCTCTTTTGAGGGCTATCAGCATTATTTTGGTATGAAAGAAGGGGAGCAGGATAAGTCTTTGGGCTCCACATATATGTTGCAATGCATGTTCAGTTACACTGTGAGGATGGCCGAAAAATAAGAAACTATCCGTGGCTTTTACTATGCCTATTGTTTGGTGGGAGCCTGCAAACCATGCAGATGACTGCTATTTCTGCTTGACTGCACCTAAAAAGGCAGGATAAAAATAAATGTTCAGCGATTTCCTTGCTTAGTTATTTATTATATTTATATTTTCTTTTTATGCCTGTCTTTATTTTTCTTCCTTATGAAAATAAATAGGAGTTAACAGTTACAGTAAGGTAAAATTAAGATTATTGACATCCTACAAATACAACAATTTAAATATTTACTTGATATACTAACAGACAATTAAGTTAAGAATAAATATTATTGCCTTTATATAATTGTGGCGAGCCACGGCGGTGCACTTAATTGATATATCAACAGTGAATAAACTCCAACTTTAAACTACCAAGACTACACATTTTGTTGTAAAATTAATTCCAGGTATTTAGTTTCCTCAGAGAAGTCATTGCTACCAGCAGAGCTTTACAAAGAAGTGATTCTATAATGGCACTGATAGGCACTTCACTCGCTCACAAACAGCTGGGTACATTAGATGAAGGGCTTACAAGCTACAACAGATGACAAAATCAGTGTGCTAAGTATGTGAAAAGAAACTATGATGTTCCAGAACATTGCAAGTGGAACCACATTTGCAAAGTGTACAACACAAAATGACTCACATTACTCAAGAAAGTTCTGAGAGAATAAAGGGACTCTTTCATCAAAGACTACTCATTTCATCCAAAAATTAGAGTCTCACTTTGCAGCATCATGGCCTTCTATCAATTTAGACATCATCTCTCTCTTCACTAGGTTCCAGTACATGAAGCCCTTACACAGCTGAAGCACATTTTTTCAGACAATGTAATAACACTTTTCCACCACGTTCTTACAACTTATTTCCAGTAGAACCATTCATTCTATGAACCGATGGACAGTGTTGCCATGTGGTGCCCTCGAGTTTGGTGGTAGGTAACTTCTTCATGGGATCTTTTAAGTCTACAGCCTTAAATACTGCCCTGCTTAAGCCAAGTCTGTTTCCACTATGTGGATGAGACCATCATATGGCCGCACGGAGAGTATAAAATGTCATATGTTTAAGATATTTGTATGACAAATGAAATGTATATTCTGAATTTTCTGGCTCTAGCTTATGTAGTCCTGTTTACTCTGGATGACTTTTGAATAAATAACTCGTAAACCATAAGAGATAGACAAAATCTTACTATACAAACATGTAGATCTCGCTAAAACACCCAATTTATGTCTCAATAAATTTTTGTAGAGTGAAACATTTTGGAAATATTCCTTATTTGTGACAGTTTTGAAAAACTTAAAACTTTTGTGGAATGGAACATCATTCATTTTTTTATATGTTAAGCATGCAAAGAGAACGGATCTCAATGCTTTAAACGATTTGACTATTGCTCAAAGCCTACTGTGTTCTAATATCCCCCTTGCACCTACAAGGAAATAAGCAATAAGATAATTTGTACAAATGTTTATCTCAACAAACATGAAGAAAACAAAGGATTAAGAGTTTGTAAGAATGGTTAGAACAAGAGAAGAGAAAGTCATGTAAGTGCAACACATCAGATTTCTTTTTCTTTGCAGTGAAATGTTGATACTGCATTAAATCACAGAAAATAGCTTACAACGGATTGTGCATCGCCAGAAATATATAACGAAGTGTTAATAAGAATTGAGGATATTTGTATCCTCATTTCGAACATGGCACTCATTCATTTCAGCATGCCATCGCCCGCCAGCATAAATCATTAAGAGCGATGTTCAGTGCCAAAAAGTTCTATACATCTTTGGCTACTTTTGTTGCTAGTAATAAGCAACTGCTCACTGTTGAATAAAAGAATATATATGATCAAATTAATTTGTCAATTGCAGCACAAGGCGACTTTTTTTTTCTTGGATGCAACAGGTGGCACTGGCAAAACATTTCTCATCTTACTGATACTCGCGTGTATTAGATCACATGATCATAATGCGTTGGCAATTACTTCATCAGGCATTGCAGACATCTTGCTTGATGGTGGGAGGACTGCACATTCAGCACTCAAGTTGCCATTGAACATTCACACAAATCCAGATGCAATGTATAACATGAAGAAGCATTCAGGCATGTCTGAAATTTTGAGAAAATGCAAAATTATTATTTGGGTTGAATGTACTATGCCCCACAAGCATTCACTTGAAGATCTCAGCAGAATGCTGAAAGATCTCAATAACAATACCAGGCTTTTTGGTGGTACTCTACTGCTGCTGTATGGTAATTTCAGACAGACATTGCCAATCATTCTGCGTGCTACATATGTAGACGAAATTAGCACATGTTTGAAAGAATCATTCCTGTGGCGAAGTGTCAGTAAAATATGCTTTAGCATAAATGTATGTCTTCAAATTCAAAGTGATCCACTGGCATTGGCATTCTCTGAACAACTGCTCAACATTGGCATAGAAAAATTTAAATTGCATTAAAATGCAATCCAACTCCCAGACAATTTTTGCAACATGGCGGATACCAATGCTTTGATGGAAATTATATTCTCAAATGTACATGCTAATTACACTAATTATGTGTGGCTATGTAAGCAAGTTATTTTGGCTGGAAAAAATATAGAAGTCGATGCAATTAATTTCAAAATACAACAGTCATTGCCTGGCGATGAAATATCATTCAAACTCATTGATACTGTTGTCAATCCTGAGGACGTTGTCAACTACCCTGTTGAATACTTTAATTCACTGGATTTACCTGGAATACTGCCACTTGCAATTGAAGATTGGTTAACCAATAATTTTGCTTTGAAATTTGAATGCACTAGAGCTATGCAATGGCAAGCGATTGTCATAAAAATCATGGGCAATGTTCTTGAAGCTGTAATTTTAAACAGCAAATTTCAAGGTGAAGTTGCTGTACCATGGATCCCAATGATTTCTTCAGACTCACCCATTCTATTCACACGTTTGCAATTACCAATTTACTTGGCACTTGCAATGACTATTAAGTCACAAGGCCAAACAATGTCAATTTGTAGGTTGGATCTAGAAATTCTGTGCTTTTCGCATGTTGTGTGTTCAAGGGTTGGCAAACCATCAAGTTTATCTGTTTATACCCCTCAAAGATTAACTAAAAATATTGTTCATAAAATTCTATTAAGATAAAAAAAAAAAAAAGGTCCTGTTAAAAAAGTAAAACCTGCCTTCAGTAAAATAAAACGAAACTCTCCAACATTTCCATTAAAGACAGGTTTCTGCTTAACAAAGGCAGGCCTAGGCTATTACGAAACTTAAGCCATTAACATACATAAATGGACAGCATGAAGTAAAGAATGTATTACATCATTCTATTGTGTGTATTTAGATATTGTAACTTTTGTTGGGTGTGAAAAGTAAAGAAGACAGATGTAGTCGAGATAAAGAAACACTTTTATTTCCGTAAACAGTCACTTTGTACACTCGTTGCAACAGCAAGAAAGTCTTTTCCGATTCTCCAACAGCACGGCTCCGAATTCGTAACACAAGGAACTGTCCCTTCTCCGTTGGCACGACTACTCCACGCTTCACATACGTCTGACTGCCCTCCTGTCGCACTTTACCGCTATTTATATCTCCCAGGCACTATTCTGGAAAGTTCAGTTATTGCAGTGAAATACAAAGCAGAAGATTCTCGAAGTCTCTATCCTTTTCTCTCTTTCGGCAAGCGCCCCAACAATGCGGCCATTCTCTGTCTCTTTCCTTCGGCTCCTTTGCGGTAGTGCCGACAATAATGCGATGGGTGACACTGCTGTTGTCGACAATTAGATGCGGCGGGCGCGGTGACACTATTTATACTGCAATACATGCATGTAATACACACCAAAACATAATGAACAAACAATAGCTTTATGCACAATTCATTTATTTTTTCCAGTAGCCAATGTAAGATTTCTGGGCACATTGCTGCTTAGCTCCTCGACTTTCACAAGCACTTTGGCCTGAGAAATCACACCAAACATATCCGAGCCATTTGGCGATAGGAAAAGCTTTTGCAGTTCCTTTAAACTTTTGACAGCATGCCGATAAGGCTTTAGCCTAGATTCCTCTTCATCGGCCTTCTCTTCTTCTATCTGACTTTACATATTCTCAATTAAGACATCAATATCAACTGTGTCTGTTTCAGTTTGCTCATCACTGTCTATGTTGACATATTCCATGGTACTGCAATTGAAAGCACCTTTATTGATGTAGTTTTGTGCCCGAAAATTTTCTAAACTCTACATTCCAAAACTGTAACTTTTCCATTAAAAGGCGTAATATGATTTACATCGTAAGTGTAAGACAGTTTCTGTTTAATAATGGGAATTTAGCATGTTTTTTAACCCTAAATTCCCGGGACAACAAAATATTTCCATTTTACACAGATTTCCGCTTAAGAGGGCCCCGTTGAAGGCAGGTTTTACTGTATCTAGATTAGAAATATGTTTAAATATTTCTTTTTTGAACTTTAAAAAATATACCTGTCATGAAAATGATTTGGGTTTTTCTTTCTGGCTGTTATTTAAAGCAGTTTTAAGTTCATACTCGACAAATTTAAGTTTATAGCATACAGATACAATCACACGCAATTGATAGGTCGAGTTATAATAACTGTAGACATGGAGGCATCAGGTACTCTAAAAATAATGTTGCTACATATTTTTCATCAAAACATTCCAAACAATTTATAGTTTATTTTTAAAATTTTATAATTTTTGCATGTACAAAGTTTGAACAGGATGTCTGTCGGGACCGCTAGTTTTATCTAAAAAACAGAATATGAAGAAATAACATGCAATAGCCTATAGGAAGATACTGTTGATCATGTTGTTGTTTAGTATTACAAATTACTCTTACCTTTCATTAAAATTAGTACTGTGACACAGACTTGTAAACTACAACTTTTCACTCTTATTTATAACATAGTACACCAAATGACAGTTAACCTCTTGAGCGACAGCCATTTAAAAGCTCTGCAGGCCGAGAACGGATACCCAATATCCAGCGCAGGGCATTTAAATTGTTAAATGCGCTAAAAGTGCTTCCTAAATACACAGCTGTATTTTGCGTAAATTTTAAGTTATTTTAATCAAACAAAAACTGTTATAAAACTCATTATATGCAGTATACATGTACATCATCAGCAATGTTGAGTTGCATTTACAAATCGTTGAAATGGCACTATTTGTTTCACTGTGGTAAAAAGTTAACTTTGCTTTGTCGAACGCATCTCGGAAAGAAACAGTAGTGGACCCATTGTATGTGTTAGCTATGCGTCAGCAAGTCACAGCACAATGGGAAATAGAACGCTACTGTATGCGTGGTTTATGAGTCATCAGAATAAAGCAGGTTTGCAATTTTTCCTTACACGTGTTTCGTAACTTGGATATAGCTTACAGGCTCCGTTTGTTTCTCTCTTGAAATGCATACGTATACTTTCCTGCTTGTAGCTGAAGTGAGAAGCTATTGAGTGTTACATCTCAGAGCTAAAACATGGCATCAACAAGCAGTGTTGCACAAAGGTTAGCGAGTGGTGGAAGTGTAAGGGCTTCTGAAATTACACAGGATAATGTGGAGGACTTCTTGCTGTGTGACAGCGATTTGGATATCGATGGCGAATTTTCCGAATTTGAGGGGGGTGTGGCGGATATAGGTACAAGTAGCAGTGAGGAAGAACGTGACCAACTTCCTTCAGGTGTTCGTGAAGAGTCAGCATTGTGGAGTGCTGAAAACAATTCCAATACAAACAGGCACATCTTCACGAGCACAGGGTCTGGTGTTCAATCCCAGGCTCAGCTGACTTCTGACAGCCAACCAATTGACATTTTTACAAAATTTTTTACTACCGACTTAGTGTCTCTCATTGTTTGCGAAACAAATGTATATGCGAGTAAGGTGAAGGAAGACCTGCTCTCTAAAGGTAAATTAGGGCCTAAGAGCAGAATTCAAAGGTGGACAGAAGTAACACTCAATGAGATTTACAGGCTAATTGGTCTAATTATACTTATGGGTGTTATTCGTAAACCTGCATTATACATGTATTGGTCCACAGATGACATGCTAGCTACTCCTTTTTTTGGAAAATGCATGTCAAATAACAGATTTACGTCAATTTTGCGGTTCCTTCATTTCACCTGCACAGAGAATGTAAATGACAAACTCCACAAAATTAGGCCTGTTTTCGATTATATTATTTCAAAATTTAAAGAAAATTATGTGCCTGGTGAAAAGGTCACTGTTGATGAAAGCCTAATGCTTTGGAAGGGCCGCTTAGGTTGGAAGCAATACATCAAAACAAAAAGGGCTAGATTTGGCATAAAGAGTTTTGATGTTTGTGAAAGTAAAACGGGATATCTTTACAATAGCTGCATTTACACTGGTCAAGGGACTGACAATACTGGAGACAAAGATTTGGGCTTATCTGGCTCCATAGTAATGCACCTAATGGAACCTGTGCTTGATCAGGGTAGGACTGTGTACTTAGATAACTGGTACAGCTCTCCTAAATTATTCATGGCCTTACACAAAAGAAAGACTAATGCAATTGGAACAGTACGTTCAAATCGTATTGGTTTGCCAAAAGATGTGAATACGAAGGCTCTAAGGAGAGGGGAAATGGAGGTGCGTCAGCTCCCACCTTTGACCTACCTTGCCTGGCAGGACAGGAGGGTAGTTACGGCATTATCCAATTGCAGCTCTAAGATTTTGATGATTGACACTGGAAAAACAGATGCCCATACCAAAATGTGCATTTTCAAGCCTGACGTTATCCAGGAATACAATATGCACATGGGCGGTGTCGATCTAGTAGATCAGGTATTGCAAGCATATCCCTCTTTACGAAAAACAGTGAAATGGTATAAAAAGGTATTTTTGCACCAACTGGATATAACCATATACAATTGTTTGGTAATTTGGAGAGCTCTAAACCCACACAAGACAATGACCTACCTGGACTTTCGACTATCAATAGCTCGCAGCCTAATTGAACAATACCAGGTTGAGAGGCCTCTTCATACTGGGGGTAGAAAATCCAAAACCCCTGCACCCCTCAGACTTCAAGGAAAACATTATCCTAAAAGGATACCGTCAACAGCAAAGAAGTCCCGCCCATTTCGAAGGTGTTTCGTGTGCCGCAAGAAGGGAATCCGTAAGGAAACGGGGATGATCTGTGGCGAATGTGGAGATGTGCCCTTGTGTGTTTATCCCTGTTTTGAGGCATATCACTGCAGAAGGAACATATAAAGGTAAGCCAGTAAAGCATATAGAATTTAATTAAAAGTTTCATAACGGGGGAAAATTAAAATAAGTTGAGTTAGATAGTGGATAAATAAGGGTTAAATGCACAAACGCACAGGACGTGTATACACGTCCATATCGCTCGTCCGTCATTTTAAATGGACGTGATATGACGTCCATATCCCTGAAGAGGTTAAACGAAGAGCTACAAGTTGCAACAATGTTTCCTGCATTCACAACAAGGCGTATGTGTAACAATGGGTTTTCTGAATTCTAACAATATGTAACTAATTACCATAATATCTAATTGATTGAAACTACAACATAAATGACAGGGTCCATCAGACCCGGATTATGCAAATGTGTGGTATAAAGAAAATATAAGTGACACTCAAAACTATTGATACATATTCTAATAGTATCGATAATGTGTTATCGAATATTGCAAAAGAGCATACCTACTGGGAGAGGTCTCTGGGTCCACTGAACCCAGGTTATGCGTACAGGGGTTAATGAACTTATTTCACCCACAAAGAAGGTTTTGTAAAAACCCTCAAAGTGCACTGATCTAACCTTGCTCTGCCACCATGTAGCCATGGCTGTTGGGGCATGTGTCTTAAGCACTCTGCCATGCAGAGTCACGGGTTTGAGTTCTGCATGAGCACAAGTGTTTGTGTGCAAAGAAAGCACAGTAAAGTAAAATTGGAAAACAAGGAAAAATTAAAAAATGGGAAGGGGAAATTTGGTGGTACAAGGAATGACCTGTAATACAAATTTTCATATAAAGTCCAGACTTCTAATGTAATTTTAAATGACTTATTATATATTCATAATCAGGCATTTGATACCATGTATTTCATTACATATTTTACTAAATATTTAAATATATATTTCTCACTCTGAAATTTACATAAAAACCTGGGCTCTATTTATCATCAGGGTCCGGATTGGGATGATGCATATTTTAACTATACACCATGGGGGCAGATATTCTGATCAGGACCTCTAGATTATAAAAATTGTCATTTTTATGTTTGTTTTATAGTCATTTTATTGCAATTTTTCCTTTTAGGTCATTTTTAAAATGTAACATTATTTGGTCATTTTGACCCCAATTGTTGTTCTAGGCAATTTTTTTTTCAAATTTATGTCTTTATTTTCTCCTTTTCGTCATTTTGTATGTTTCTTCCCTACAAAGAGCTTTTCTGAATTTACCTACCTATATTCAATGTTACCGGAACTCCAAATAAGCATAAATACTTAAAACCAACCAGATTATTTTCAAATCTCTAAATTTAATCACAGTAATTTTGTCTATCCCTTACCCATTTTTAATCGTATTCCAGAATGAAGGTGAGAGTTTTGTCACTGAAAACTGCTCTAAATAAAGGATCAGCAAAAGAAGACGCTGTTCTCACTGTTTATTGTCACTGAATAGTGAGGCAGTTTCAATTTTATTTATAGACTGCTTTTGTAGAATTGAAAGGATTCATTCATTCAAGTGGTGTCACTGATCAGAGAAGTGGTAGACTGCCTGCTGCAGTTACAAGTTGCTGTGTTCAATCTGGTAGGTTCATCAGAGTGAATTTGTGTGAATTTGTATTACACACTGGTGATTCTATTTACCATAATTTTGATTTTGAGTGTATTTAGGAAGCCCAAGTTAAAGCCATTTAGACCTGTTCATCTTAAATTGTTTCTAAATTTGGTGAGGATATTTTCTATACTGATAGTCGAATTCTTGTTGGTTTTTTTTTTTTTTTTTTTTTTTTTTTTTTTTTTTTTTTTTTTTTTTGCAAAATGGCAGGTGAAGGTGGGAAAAGATAACAGATTTATCAGATAGAAACATATCAGCCATGACCCGCACGTAATCATAAGAAAACATCCCAACCATTGCTAACACAAAAGGTATCAACAAGTGAAGAGGAAGACAAATCTTCAGCATTTTATATAGACTTGTGCAAAGGTCTTGTTTCTGTGTGGAGTGGAGTGGAGTGTGGAGTTTTAAGGGCCCGTCGACAGCTGGGTCATTTGGCCCCCACGTCAATTTTTACGGTCTAAAACAAATTAATATAGTTAAAAAGTGAAAATTTAAAAAGCAGTAAAAATGTGAGAAGTTAAAACGTGAAAATCTAAAACAGTTAAAACGTTAAAAATCTAAAGGGCAAACATTAAAATAAAACAGTTAAAACGTAAAAACATGCGGTGCAACAATAAAACTGGGATTCATTGTCTAAAAACCGTAGAATAAAACACCAAAAATAAAACACAAGTTGAACTTGTTTCGCAAACTCAATTTGGGTGACGAACCGCATACCCAGGCCAAGGACTGGCGCTCTCTAGTATATCGTGGACAATCAAGCAAAACGCGCGGGACGGAAGTTGCACGCCGCACGTCTGACACACAGGGGCCGGGTCGCCACGCAAAACATGACCGCGTGTGGCGCGAGTGTGACCGATTCTCAACCGGGTGAGAATGACCTCCGACCGCCGCGCATCCCTGACGGATGTCGGCCAGGTTGTTACTGTGTCTTTGATTGTCCGTAATTGGGTGCCAGATATTTCTTCCCACGACTTCTGCCAGAACGAAAAAACATGGCGCCGGAAATATCGTTGCGCATCACTAAAAGGCAGAGTTCGTGTCCGGCAGACGACATGCAGACTTTGCAGACGCATCCGCCTCCTCGTTACCCGGAATACCCACATGGCCTGGGGTCCATATAAAAACAAACTGGTATCCGTGAGTCAGTAACTGTGAAATGAGTGTCTGTATTTTAACTATGAGTGCTGAAGTGCCGAGAAATTGCTGTAAGGCCTGGAGAGCGCTCAGAGAGTCACAGCAAATCATAAAATTTCCAGGACCTGAGCTGGAGATAAAGAGTAAAAAATAAAAGCTGGGCGGTAAAAACAGAACTGGCGTCCGGAAGGCAGTACTTGTGAGTCTCATCGTTATACACAAAACTGCAGCCTGTAGCACCACCCACCTGGGAACCATCGGTAAAAACCGGAAGGTAAGTCGGGTAACGTTCCAGGAGCTCGGCGAAGAGTTGACGAAACACCTAGTGAGGGGTAGTTACTTCAGCACGGGCTGCAAGCTCGAGGTCGAATTGGGCACGGTGGAGTTGCCAAGGAGGAAAGCGACCATGGCAATACCGCTCTACAGCGGGCACTCGCAGAGAATGTGTGGCGAGCAGTTCGCGAAACCGAATACCGCTGGGGCGGGATATTGAGCTATTTCGCATATAACGGTGGGCTAAGTCTGGACGCAATACTGAGTAAAATGACGGGTGACCAGAGTGAGATGCCAACCGTGCCACGTATGAAGAAAGCAATACCGAGTGTCGGACAGATTCAGATTCAGACAGATTCAGCATACAGACAAGCAATTCGACTAGTACGGAAAGCTCCAGTAGCAAGGCGGATACCAGTATGATGAATCGTGTCTAAAAGGCGGAGTTTAGAGGCAGATGCCGTGCCATAAATAAAACAGCCGCAGTCTAATTTGGACCGGACCAGTGAGCCATACAACCTCAACATGACGGCTCGATCGCCGCCCCAAGATGCCCCAGATAAAACCCTGAGCATCCGAAGCGAACGATTGCAGGAAGCACGAAGATGGCGAATATGGTGCACCCACGTGAGTTTGCTGTCGAGGTGTAGGCCCAAGAACTTCAGGTGCGAAACAAAAGGAATACGCGTGTCACGCAAATAAAGGCCCGGAGGAGGATGCACACCACGAAGTCGATGAAAGTGTAGACACGGTTTTTGTAGGGGAGAACTGAAAGCCGGTACGAAGAGCCCATTCGGCGATAGAGGATATGGTCAGCTGCAGTTGGTGTTCGATGAGTTCAAGATTAAAAGAGCGGTGGTATATAGCAAAATCGTCAACATACAGTGACATCGGGATTCCCCTACGAACAACACTGGTGATACAGTCAATCGCCATGGCGAAAAGCGTCACACTAAGGATCGACCCCTGGGGTACACCATTCTCCTGGATCCTGTCGTGGGATAATGTATTCCCAACGCGGACACGAAACCGGCGTAGTTTTAAAAAGTTTAAAACGAGGATGACTAAATGACCGCGTAAACCGTAACCGTGTAAAGTACGTAGGATACCATAGCGCCAGATAGTATCGTAGGCCTTCTGCAGATCGAAGAAGACGCCCACGACATGCTGCTTCAAGAGAAAGGCATTTTGTATATATGCTTCCATGCATGCCAGATTGTCGACACTGGAGCGATGACGACGAAAACCGCACTGAACATTGCTCAGCAGGTTATTCTTCTCCAGCCACCACACTAAGCGAGTGTTAATCATACGTTCAAAGGTCTTACAAGCCACACTCGTCAGGCAAATAGGGCGGTAGCTAGAGGGAAGTGTCCGGTCCTTTCCGGGCCGAGGGATGGGGATGACAATACCCTCGCGCCAGGAAGACAGGAAAACCTGCTGAAGCCATATGCGGTTGTAAATGATCAGCAGGAAGGAGAGAGCCGCAGATGGAAGGTGAAGCAGCATTTGTCGGTGGATGTCATCAGGGCCAGGAGAGGAGTCCTTTGCGAGAGACAAAGCACGTGCCAGCTCCGCTTCGGTGAAAGGCGCGTTGTACGGTTCACTGCAGTCACTGTTAAAATTGAGGATTATCCGCTCCGCAGATTCCTTGATTTCTAAAAAGGCGTTACTGTAACTTCGGGTTTGGCTGTCAGCAGCGAAGGAATCGGCAAGGGTGTCGGCGATGTCCTGCTCGGAGGTGTACATGGAGCCTTGTACGGCAAGACCGGGATTAAGCTCCGGCGGCACTTGCCGTACATACGCCGAACAGCAGTCCACACCCTTTGTGCCGAAGTGCGACATGAAAGCGAAGAGACATAGGTTTCCCAGGATATGCGCTTTGCACTCCGAAGAACAAAACGTGCTCTGGAACGAGAACGCTTAAAAGCTATAAAATTGTCTTCGGTAGGATGTAAACTAAAAAGACGTAGAGCACGTTTACGCGCTTTGATAGCCAAACGGCATTCCTCAGACGACCAAGGCACAGGAAAGTGTCGCGGTGTAGATGATCCACGGGGAATGCTGGAATCTGCTGTGAGCAACACAGAGCATGTAAAATATTCCATGTCGTAAATGGTGTTAAAACCATCGTCGGTGAGATGAATATGGGAGTGAAATTTCCCCCAATCAGCTCTGGAAATAATCCAGTGAGGATGGCGTGTTGGCACATTATGGGTATGGTAGAGGTGAATATTAATGGGGTAATGATCGCTGCCAAATAGGTCGGAAAGCACCGACCAATCTAGCAGTGGAACTAATGCCGGGCTACAAAAGGTAACGTCTAGTGCTACATGTGTGCCGTAAGTGGAGGATAAGAATGTGGGGACACCAGTGTTCAGCAGAAGCAAGCCAGATATATCACAAACGTCTGCTACTATAACGCACCCACGAGCATCGTCAATGTCGGAGCCCCATAAAGTGTTTTTGGCATTCAGATCGCCGAGAAACAGGAGCGGTGGCGGAATCTGAGCCAGAAGAGCCCGAAAGTCGTGTTCTTGTACGACATTGACCGGTGGCAGATAGATATTGCAAATAGAGAAGCACAGGCCCTGCAGCGTACACGCACCGCTACAGCTTGCAGCGGCGTGTTAAGCGATATGCTGGCGGCAGAGATGGTATGTGCCACCAGCGTAGCCACACCACCGCTCGCTCGCCGACCAACTGCAGAGTCATGTCTAAATGCGCAAAAATCACGTAGATGTAAACCATGATTAGGCTGCAAATGGGTTTCTTGTAAGCAGACGATGGAAGGCGATCGCTGAGAAACTAAATGTTGTATGTCTAGAAACCTGGCCCGGAACCCATTAATATTCCACTGGATTATTTCCATGCTAAAATCGAATTAGTAGTTGGTCTTTATTTTCTTTTTCACCTTCGCACTCTTTGGACCGATAATGCGAGGTCCACCATCCCCTGGCGACTCCTCCGATGTGCGGGAGTCTGAAGAACCCTTGAGGCTCGCAGAGCGGGAGCGGGACTTCACAGAGGACGTGCAACTATTGGCCCGGTGTTTATGCCTGGAACGATGTCGTTCAACAGGCAATGAAGTAGTCTCAGAGCTAGTCGACTGCGGCGGAACTGGTGTCTGGACGGCAGAAGAGGTCTGTGGTCGAACTGTAGGTGGAGTAGAACTATACTCGTCAGGTGAGCCAATTTGAACTCCCACGGAAACCCGAGAGGGCGAACTGGGGCACGTCTGTACTACGGCGTCCAGTTTCGGAACAGCCTGGCGGACAGCTGCAGAAAACTTCAAGGTGGTGGTAGGATGAAGTTCCTGATACCGCTTTCGTGCGTCTACAAAAGTCAGGTGTTCCTTAACCCGAAGCTCCTGTATTGCCTTCTCCTCTAAAAAGCGGGGGCAATCGCGCGAGTTCGACGGGTGTGCACCTCCACAGTTGACACAGGTGGAGTCCTGATCGCACAAGGAGCCGTCGTGAGCATTTCGACCACAGCGAGGACAAACTGGTGTACCGGTACATCGCTGCTGGGTATGCCCGAACTTCTGGCAGCGGAAACAACGCATGGGGTTCGGGACATACGGTCGTACGGTTGCACGTTCATACCCGCAGAAAATGAATTGCGGCAGAGTCGTACGTTCAAACGTAAGGAAAACCGTAGGTAAGGCGGACGGCTGGTTGTCCTTCTTACAAATTAAACGGTACGCAACAATAACACGTTGGTCCGAAAAGCAGTTAACTATGTCCTCGTTAGAGAGGTTGTCCAGACTTGATGTAGAAACTACACCGCGACAGCTATTCAAGGTCTTATGCTTCTCCACCTTTACGGGATAAGAACCTGGAGAGTGGCTTTCAGTAGTTTTGCGGTTTGGGAGTCTTGAGCCACCTCTATTAGCAAGTTGCCGTCCCTACATTTAATATAAAACGGACTCAAGAGTAGCCAGGGTCTTCTTCTCGCTTACCATACTCATAACCAAAAACCGTGGAGTTGAAGGGTTGGGAGAGCAGAGGAGACATTATGAAAGGGTCCCCCTCCCGGATCGTCGGTGTCAGCCTGCCATCCGGGGGATAAAGGAAAAAGACACCTAAATCTTCCGGTCTGTGCCGGCCCGAAGCACCCGCTTCAGACCTGATCTCAAGGAGTACGTTAGAAAAAGTTACCCTCCGCCTATCACTACTTACCGGTATGCGACATTTCCACCAAAGGTAGGCCCAACTTTATGCCCCTACCACAGGAATAACCGCCCGTGGCTCCCCACTCTAGGCCACGCTGCCTCAACGGAGTCAGCGTGGATTCAGGGGACTTGTGGTTGATTACATCGGGCCCCAGACAGCGGTAACACGCCGGGTCTCCTTGTACACCCCAGCGGCAGCACGGCCGCCGAGATACCCATGGGGACCCGGCCCCTAAGGAGCTACGGGGGTGTACATGAAAATGGAACGGCTCCGCACCTAGTGTCGCACAAAAGGGGTAGTGAGGAGGGTCCACTCAACCTTCGCGCCTGAGCTTCCGAAGAGCACACTAAGTTGGAAGCTGCGCCGAAACCGTGGGGCAGGAGCCACGGAGACAGGAATTATAACTCTAAAACTTAACCTACGTAAAACCATAAAACCTAGAAGAGGAAGAGACTACATCTAAGTGGATGATAAAAACGTGGCTAGACCTAATGGAGGTGAGGGGATGAGCGACTCGGGGCCCCGGGTGCGCCAAACCCGGACCTACCATAGTAGGTCCCCCTGGGGGGGGTTTTCTGTGTGGAAGCGGGCTAATCATAAGCTGAGAGATTTCTTGGAAAAGTATACAGACAGTAATATTTCAGATCAGTCTGCTCTGAGAAAAAACTATACACCTCACTATTATAACAACTTATCAAGAATATGACGTGTCTGCGGACAAAAAAATGTTCATCTCCATTGATGAAACCAGTAATCTGGAGGGCCACTATATTGCCATTGTGGGTACACTGGAAATTGATAAAACCTGGCAAAATATTCTTACATGACATAAGTCTTGGAATCTGTTGATTATTCGGCAATGTCACCTCTTTCACAAATCCATGATGCTTTGGTGGCCAGAGGGTGTAAGACACAATGTTTTGCTCTTCTTGACTGACATAGTGCCTTACATAGTAAAAGCTGCCAAAGCAATCAAAGCATTTCATCCACAAATGATAGATGAGATTTACTTAGCTAACGCTTTTTATACAGTGGCTGAAGAAGTTGAGAGTAAATTTCCCTGAAGTGGACAAACTAGTGTCGCACACCAAGAAATTTACTCAAGTTTCATCGCGGAACAAACTCTTCAAATCCCAAGTTCCCGACATTCTATTGCCACTGTTACCCATCACCATCCAGTAGGGTAAATGGATCGATTTTTGTGTCTACTATTGTGACCGTTTAAAGTTAAGCATGTAGCCAATTACCTTGAGGCACAAGAAGCCAAGGCTAGTTAAGCTGCCCAAGAATGCTTTTCAAAGAGTGAAATTAAGGGAAAACCTACATTAAGGCAAATTTTAGCTAGTCAAACTGTTGCGCATCTTCAAGAAAAGGGTATGGCACTGGAAAACATGATTAATGCTTTTCAAAGAGTGAAATTAAGGGAAAACATACATTAAGGCAAATTTTAGCTAGTCAAACTGTTGCGCATCTTCAAGAAAAGGGTATGGCACTGGAAAACATGATTAATGTAGACAGAACAAGTGTAACATTAAAAAATGTTCGGTATGGTATTGGTGATTTGGCATCAAACTGAAACAGGTTAGTGACAAAAACTCAGGCTATAATGTTTTGTGTTCCACCTCTCGGGTCTTGATGGGAGAAGATTTTAGCCTCTATGGCATTGAAGAAGGAACTTAGATCCAGTGATTTTGTGCATTTTAAGTATACTCCTATCACATCTCAAAAAGAGTTTTTCAATGTACAAGAGCAATACTGGACAACTGACATTTGTTTTCCGTCAAGACTCTGCAGGTGATCATCATCTACTGTAACACAGAATGAGGTAAGTTGGTAAATCATAATATGTATATAACCTTTCATTAATGTTTCCATCCGATAATGCATTCAGTAAACTAATAGTAGTTTTGCTCCCCGGTCCAGATTTTTCGTTCATAGTGTCTTGGAAGAACTGTTTCATACTGCATAAATCAAAGGATAGTAATTAACAAAAACTGTCTTCATCTTGAGATATTTTCATTTTTTTATAATTTTAATTTGGATATAGAAAGACCGTGCTTGAATTTAATTCTATGCTATTCCAAGCCAATAACTCAGGCAACATATGTAGAACAGGCATAAATCTGATAAACCAGTATTTTCATGCAAATTTTTGGGTCTCTTCTTTTTTTGGGGAGGGGGTGGGTATTTTTGCAGTCATTTTATAGCTAACTTTTAAAGTATTTGTAGGTCATCAAAATCCAAGCCCTGCTTATCACTTATAATCTGTTATAGTACTCTTAAGAATACATTAGTAAACAGCTGTTTTAAAATAAATTATTTGTTCCATTTGTTCAATCTTTTACATTTATGTTGTGTGGAAAAAAAAAGAAGGAAATAAAAGAGAAAAAATCTGATGTGCTCTACTCACATGACTTTCTCTACTCTTGTACAAACTATTTGTACAAATTCTTATTCCTATATCTTCTTCGTCTTAGTTGAGATAAACATTTGTACAAATTATCTTATTGCTTATTTCCTTGTAGGTGCAAGAGGAAAGTTAGAATACAGAAGGCTTTGAGCGATAGTCGTATCTTTTGAAGCTTTGAGATTCTCTTCTCTTTGCACACTTACCATATAAAACCATGAACAAGGAGATCCATTTCATGAAAGTTTTAAGTTTACCGAAACTCACACACATAACAAGGAATATCTCTGAAATGGTTAACCCTACAAGGAAATTCATTGAGACATAAGTTGTGTACTTTAGCAAGATCTACATTTTTTGTACAGTATGATTTGGTCTATCTCTAACGGTTTACCAGTTATGCAAAAGTCGTCCAGAGTAAATACGACTACAGGGGCTATAGCCCGAACATTCAAGATATACATTTTATTTGCGATAAAAATATCTCAAACATATATTTTAATCAAAATCATTAGCCATTTTCAAGAAAATAAAAAAATTTTCGAAAAATTTTCCATGTAAAGGGTAGTTTAGGGTGGGGCTATTTTCTTCAAAATCTTCGTGTCGATTCCTTGAAAGACAATAAACTTAAATATCAACTTTGGTTTTTAACCGAATTTTCGTTTTTGAGTTATGCTGTCCACAGACTGACACAGACACACACAGACACACACAGACACACACACACACACACACACACACACACACACACACACACACACACACACACACACAGAGCTTTTTCTAAAAATGCTTTTTTTTTGGATTCAGGGGGTCTCAAAACATATATTTAACGTGAAATCTCGTCATCGAATTTTTGGGTGGAATACAATACTTCCCCTACTTACCAGTAGAGAAAGTAAAAAAATTCTGGAAACTAAAGAAGGTGGGTGATTCCCATGGGCATCGTGAAGGGGGGGGGGGGGCATGGGAGGGCTGCAGGCCCCCTTGGAAGTTGGTGAACTTAAGGTGCAATCAAATACTGACTGTTAAACTATTATTTTAATTTTGATGTAAAGAACAATTTTTATTTAGCACAAATTAATATGGTTATCTGCAATAAATATAAATTTTAACAATAAAATAATGAATTAATATTATCTGATCGCAAACTTCCAACATGTGGCTCCCCTTGGAAAAAAGTCTGCTGACGCTCATGGTGATTCCATGCCAATTGAGGCTGTAGGGTAAAGTTTCAAATAAATAATTTTAACTTTTAGATTACATAAATATTAAGTAAAAAGCCAAATTTAATCAAACAATTTCTAAATGGTTAGAATACTCCTTTTCAGCAGTATCCTCAATTTCACAAACATGAACATCACAGTAAATTTAGTTTTGACATTCAAAGTTTGCAGTCCATAAATCTTCACTTGGCAGCCATTGTCATCCTGTATGCTTTGGATACAGCTGGATATCATACTTTTGGGGTCATAATCAATTCTTATTAGTTACCTGTTGATCTTAAAAGTAACTGCTGGATGTAACACTCATTACGTAAAAGAAATAAGTTTTGTTTTTAGCTAGAAACAATTATTCTGTTAAAATGGTTTATGTGAAAGTGAGGTTATGCACAGATATTTTTTAATTTGTAATCTGTAATTTTTAATGGTTGTTACACTTCCATAATGTCTGTAATGTATACCGCTGTGATCAGTTTTTCCATACAAATGGACGTTTTGAGAAGATCAGCTAGAAAATTAAGGTTAGAAAAGGCCCGAAATGAAATTGTGAAAGAAATTATCAGAGTTACAGATTTGGATATTTTAGACATTACTGAACAAAAAAGATTATGTTGGTATGAACATGTCAAAAGCATGCCAGACAGACTACCTAAATTAATAATGGAATGGGTACCACCAGAAAGGAGAGGATGTCCAAAGAAAAACCTGGCTGGAAGGAGTTGCAACGGCAATGAAATCCAGAGATTTGAAAGAAGGCAAGTGGGAGAACAGAGAGGAGTGACATTTTGGAACCAGAAAATGATGACAGCTGTTGTGAAAAGGAGGCCTAAATTCCAATATAAAAATCTAGCCAATTTGTGCCAGGTTTAACTTAATTGAAATAATTACTAGGATATGTACATTTTCATATACCAAAGCTTGATGTGTTCAAGCTAAGTAGCTGAAAATAACTTCTTGAAACCAGTCCAACAGCTTATCAGTCACCTAGATTTTTAATAGACAAGCTCAAATATTATCACTTTTAAATGTTAATATGGTAGGTGTATTTTTTTAAGGTTTCACTTATGTCACCTTTAACATCTAAAGTCATACCAGCAGCTTTTTACCTTTGGAACAGTTCTTCATTGGCAATTATATTTACCCACTTTACAATCTTTTTTAATCTTTGGGTTGATATTGTGGGTTGTTACATTTACACATACACACCCACATTCACTCCCCTTCATACTTCCAGAATCTAGGTAGGTTGGCGAAAAAATTCTGGATAAAAAAATTTCCACCCTCCAGCCAGGAATCGAACCTGAGACCTCTGGATTTGAAGGTTAGCATGCTAACCACTAGATTACAGAGGCAGTCATTTACGTGTTCTGACACTACCAATAACGGTATTTAATTGTATATAATGTGAGCTATTTAGATGTGATGGTAGCATTCAGATAGAGATTTACTGTTTGCATTTTAGCCTTCTCCATAAGTTTATAGGCCTACAATTAACTCAATTGGCATGTAACTATTTTTAGGGCATGGCTAATGACTAAGTCTGGGAGGGAAAAAAAAAAAAAAGAGGAGAAGGCACTCAGAAAATTTAATGAAAAAAAACCGACAAATAGCCATAACTAGTATTAGTTTGTAGTACCAAATTCTCCACAAATAGCTTACATTTGTATGTGACGCATGCACTCACACATCTGTTAAGTCTTAAAATAAACTGGAATGTCACACTTTCCTTTCATAGGAAAAGATTAACATTTAAAATATTTAAATGTGTATAGCTATTATGAACAATTATTAGAAAATATACCAAATATTGTAGAGCTCTAATATCTGGTTATTATATTCCATATTATTCACAGGCTTCTATAGAGAGATCCAAATACATGGAAACCGCTGTGCAGTGCTTTTCCACTGTGCAGACAGAAACATGATACCAGCAGCTGATGTACACAAGATCACGAGCATGACTTGTTTTTCTCTGCTCTGCTCACTATCAGTATTGAGCTGATGCAATATCATGCACCTGCATTATTACCACTGTGCTTTATTATTTAGTCCTGTACTTAGTCACAACGTGTATTATGGCTCAGCGTTTGTTTTCTACTGCACAGCATGTATTTATTTATGATTCGTATGTATTAACTCAGTCAGCTCGCCAGATGCAAGTGCGATCTGCAGAAAGATTTCCAGGTGTAAAAGTTTTAGGCCATACAACAATCTATAAACTGTACAATAAATTTCAGGCGACAGGAAGTGTTCAGGCTCAGAAATCTAAAAGACGGTGTATGGTTCTTACCGAAGAAACATTAGATGACATCAGTCACTGTTTGGAGAATTCTTCCCAAAAATTGCTTAGGTGTCTTTCACAAAAGGCAGGCATTTCTTATTGATCTTTGTAAAGAGCTACTAAATTGCTGAAGTTAAAACCATATAAAATAACTGTGGCACAAACTCTTCAACCAGGCACACAACCAGACTGTAATTAGGCATACATTTTGTGAGTGGACTCTCAATAGTGTATACAATGGCGAAATTGACTGACACTTAATATTTTTCATGGATGAGACTTAGTTCCACCTTCATGGATATGTGTGTACACAAAATAATGGTTATTGGAGCTCTGGCAAACCTAGTATTCTTCATGAAGTGTCCCTTCATGATGAAAAAATTGGTGTATGGTGCACCATTAGCGGAGAAAGAGTTATAGGCCCAATTTTTTTCGAGTCAACAGTTCACACCCATACATATATGAATACAATTTTGTCCCCTTTTTTTAGAGAATTAACCGACAGGGAGGATGAGTTAGTGAGTTGTGTTTAAGGTCCTGTCGACAACTAAGTCATTAGGGCCCTAAGTCCGAAAATAAAAGCAAGCATTAGTAAAAACTCACCCCTAAAAGTTAAAATAACGAAAAAATAAATATAAAAACACTAAAATGAGAGTTAAAACAGGTAAAAACATAATTTATTAAGAACTTAAGCTAATATGACTGTTAAACAGATAAAAACACCGAAAGTAAAACATCCTAAAATTCTAAATCTGCCAAGATAAAAAACACCTTACACTTTAAGAGGTAGAACCGGAACTTAAAAATTCAATGCCACAACTGGGATTTGAACCACAGACCTTCCGCTTGCCGGGCGGACGCTCTTCCACTGAGCTATTGTGACAAACTGCCAGAATGGCATTAAATTCTCAAGCCAGTTCGTATTTCTCCTGGTAAACCACAAAGGCAGTCTCACATCAGAAACAATTACCCCAATGGTGACTTACTATTGTAAGTACTTTAATCCCAGGATTAAATAACCTTCACATGGTAATTATTATTTATTTATGCCAACAAACTTACTGTTAGTGTTTTTAAACACACACGGCTTGTGTGTTTAAAAACACCAACAGTAAGTTTGTTGGCATAAATAAATAATAATTACCTTACACTTGCTTGCCAAAATCAATCTTGGCAACAAACCGCAGTACTGTATTTACAGTTACCGGGTCATTGCCTATGACAGAGCACAGTGTAAGACCCAGGCCAAGGAAATGGTGCTCACGAGCGTATCGTGGACAATCAAGTACGACATGAATGAAACAGAGAATGGGACATTGCACAAACAGGCACTGGGTCACCACACAAAAAGTGTCCATGTGTGGCTCGAGTACGATCTATCCTCTGATGGGTTAAAACCACTTTTTCCCACCTGGAATCCCTGCAGCTGGTCTGCCAGGGTTGTACAGTGTCCTTTATTGTCCATAACTGAGTGCAAGCCAACACTTCCCAAGATTTCTGCCAGAGAGCAAATAGATGGAGACAAAAGTATTTCTGCACATCTATATAAGGGAGTGTTTGGGTGGAATATTCCAACAGGCGATATGCAGACTTAGCAGCCGCATCCCCTGCTTTGATGCCGGGAATACCCAGATGGCCTGGGATCCACATAAAAACAAACTGGTATCCGCGAGACAGTAGCTGAAAGATCAGTGTCTGAATGTTAACAATTAAAGCTGAGGTGCCGAGAAACGTTGCAGGGCCTTAAGAGCGCTAAAAGAGTCAGAGAAAACGACAAAACTTCCAGGACCTGAACTAGAGATAAGTAAAAAATAAAAAATGGCAAATAGCTCGGCGGTAAAAACTGAACTGGCATCTGGAAGGCAGTACGTGTGAGCGTCACTGTTGTATACAACAGTGCAACCCGTTGCACTACCCAACTGGGAGCCATCTGTAAATACTGGAGTATAAGTCCGATAGCGGCCCATAACTTTGGGTAAAGGTTGGCAAAACACCGAATGAGGGGTAGCTATCTTCGCACAGCCCGACAGCTCCAGATCAAAGTGTGCACGATGGAGTTGCCAGGGAGGACAGTGGCCAAGTGAATGCCGCTCTACGACTGGCAGTCGGAGGGCGTGTGCGACAAGAAGTTCTCGAAACCTGATACCACTTAGACGGGAGATAGTCTTATTCCACATATAACGGTGTGCGAGGTCTGGACGCAATACAGGTGGAAATGAAGGATGACCTGGATGAGCTGCCAACTTTACTACGTAGGAACTAAGTAACAACGAGCGTCGAACAGACAGCGGAGGTTTGCCAGAATCAGCATACAGACAATCCACTCTGCCGGTGAGGAAAGCTCCAGTAGCAAACCGGATACTAGTGTGATGTATAGTGTCTAAAAGGCGGAATTTAGAGGCGGACTCCGCGCCATAGATAAAACAGCCATAGTCTAATTTGGACCCGACCAGTGAGCGATACAACATGCATAGCATGGTTGCATGCCTTAATAGCCAAATGGCATTCCTCAGACCACCAGGGAACAGAAGCGTCTCGTGGTGTAGATGAACCACGAGGAATGCCGGAATCTGCTGCAAGGAGGATGGTGCAAGTAAAATACTCCACCATTTACCTATAGTGGCAAAAACATTGCAGGTCAGGTGAATGAGGGAACGAAATTTCCCCCAGTAAGCCTTGGAAATAATTCAGTGAGAATGTCGTGTTGGCACAGGATTGTGGTCGAATAGGTGAAGGTTAATGGGATAATGATCACTGCTAAATAAGTTGGAAAATATTGACCAATCAAGAAGTGGTACCAATGACGGCTACAAAAAGAAATGTCTATAGTGGAGTGTGTACCATAGGCAGATGATAGAAATGTAGGGACACCAGTGTTCAACAGAATTAAGTGGGTCATATCGAAAACATCTGCAGCATTGTCAATGTCGGAGCCCCATAATGTGCGTTTGGCATTCAGATTACCGAGAAAGATGAGCGGCGGCAGAATCTGAGCCGAAAGAGCCTGAGGATCGTATTCGTGTATGACACTAAGTGGCGGCAAATAGACATTACAAATAAACAAACAAATCCGAATGGCATTTTAATAGATTTAAGGAAAAATTGTAAGCACAAGAACGGTTTTTTTTTTAACAAAATTTTGGCGGGGCAAATAACTGTTGGAGATCCTTTTACAATTATGTAAATAGACGCAGGGGCAATAAAGAGAGTATAACAGATCTTAGCGTAAATGGGATTGTTATAGTAAGCGATAAGGACAAAGGGAACGCAGTACATTCACATTTTGTATCTATCTTTCATAAATTGGATGATAATGCTGAACAGGTAACTGGAGATAGTGGGAAATCTACTTTTCAAATAATGACTTGCAAATTACGCAAAAGGATCAAGATGTTGCAGAATCGAAAGTTGAGGGGGCCCGATAACATACCTACTGAAATATTGAAGATTGGGGGAGAAGCTGTGATTCCCTATCTAATGTTTTTGTTTAACATGTCAATCAATAACTGTGACTTACCAGAAGACTGGAAAACCGCTATTGTAGTTCCTATTTATAAAGGGGGTAATAAAACAGAAATAAATAATTATCGACCAGTTAGTTTAACGTCAATAGTGTGTGTTGATGGAGCATTTAATAGCAGAATATATAAGGGAGGAGTTAGAAAACAAAAAATGGTCCAAGGAAGTGCAACATGTGTTTCGACCTGGCTACTCGTGCGAAAGTCAATTAACTTCCTTATTTCAAGACTTAGCAGATGAAGTGGACGCAGGAGGAAGAACTGATGCAGTGGTAATAAGACTTTTCTAAAGCATTTGATGTAGTGCCGCATAATTTACTTATTGGGAAACTAGCTGGCACAGGAATAGACAAACGAGTGGTTTTATGGGTCAAAGCATTTTTGGATGGGAGAACACAGCAGGTAAAAGTAGGTAAAGAAGTCTCCAAGAGAGGCACAGTGAGTTCGGGAGTACCCCAAGGCTCAGTACTGGGTCCGCTACTTTTTCTTATTTTTGTTAATGATATAAGTGCAAATATTAAATGTCAGATAAAACTGTTTGCAGACGATTGCATTATCTATAATAAAATTCGGAATGCCATAGATGAGTCTCTTCTTCAGGGTGATTTAAATGAAATTAGTAATTGGGCTGCTACAAATAAGATGACGATTAATGCTAAGAAAAGTAAGTCCATTGCATTTAGAAGATCTAAGAGGGAAATTCTTCATAACTATCACATGGGCGGAGCAAAAATTCTGCAGGATGATAGCTGCAAGTATTTGGGAGTGTACTTGGCGAGTAACGCTGGGTGGGACGACCAGGTAAATTCTACATCCAGGAAAGCGTGGAAGGTGTTACATTTCTTAATGAGGGTACTGAAAAAGGGGAGCGGAAGGTCCAGGGAAATTACCTACAAATCTTTGGTGCGGCCGATTATGGAATATGGAGCAGTATGTTGGGACCCATATAGACTTAGTCAAATTGATTCGATAGAAAGAATACAGAGAAGGGCTATAAAATTTATAAAACGAGGTAAATCTTTTGGGCCTAAAAGAGGGGAGGAGACCGAATGGGAGCCTCTAAAAGTCCGGCGTAAGAGGCAGAGGTTATGCGCATTATTTCAAACATATCGTGGTTCAAATGCATGGGTGGGTATTAGTGAAAGATTGGACAACCCTACACATTACGGAAGAAAGGATCATTTGTATAAAATTAAAGGTAGAAGGCACAGAACCGACGTAGAAAAGTTCTCCTTTGTCAATAGAACCATTGAGGAATGGAATGAATTACCTGTAGCAGTCTTTCAGGGTTGTCCTTTATCTGTGAAGAAATTTTTGAAAAATCAAGTAAATGCTGTGTAATTTACTATAAAGTTTACGCACGTGTATTTTTGACATTTATTGAACTGATGGTGAATACTAATGCTAAATTTAAATTGGTTATACTGACAGCATAATTAATTAAAGAGTGTTAATTAGTATTTAGTGCATTTCATCTATATTTTTATTATTGTTCTTTATTGTATTATGATTGTATTACTATTGTTTGTGCACTTTGTTTGTAACCTTAATTTGTACATTTAACTCTGCCACCGGGTAAATACCCCTTTGCAGAAAATATATACATACATACATGCTCTGCAGCTGTACATGCACCACTACAGCCTACAGCGGCGTGTTGAGCGGTATACTGGAAGCAGATATAGGTATGTGTCACCTGAGTAGCAACCCCGCTGCTTGCCGTCGGTCTGGGTGGCTCAGTTGGTTGGACGCTGGTCTATTGATCCCAAGATTGCGGGTTCAAACCCGGCCCAGGCCGATGGTTTTTAAGTGTGCTTAAAAACGACAGCTCCATGTCAGTAGATATACTGGCATGTCAAAGAACTCCTGCGGGACAAAATTCCGGCACACCGGCGACGCTGACGTGATCCTGGCAATTGACAGCGTCGTTAAACAAGAAAATAATTTAATTTCCCGCCGATTGCCCTCCGATCAGCTGCAGAGTCCTGTCTAAATGTTGAAAAACCACGAAGATGGAGAACATGATTACGCTGCAGGTGGGTTTCTTGTAGACAGACGATTGATGGAGAACGTAGATAAACTACATGTATGTTCTGAACAGGTGCCCGGAACCCATTAACATTCCACTAAATTACTTCCATAGTAAAGAAGAGATTAGTGATTGGTCTTCATCCTTACCTTAGCTGACTTTGCACCAGGGATTTGAAATTTGCCATCCTTGGGTGACTCTGCAGATGTTCGGGAGTCTGAAGAACCCCTATAGTTCGCAGGAGGGGGACTTCATGGAAGATGTGTGTCTTTCGGCACGAACAATAGGCCTAGAGCAATGGCTGTCGACAGGTTGGCTACGACTAGTTGTCTTGTGAGCCAAGGTCTGCACGACTGAAGATGTAGTAGCTAGTGTAGGTGTGGCACTATACAGTGGAGAGGTACTCACGATGAAGTGAATCTGTCGAAGCATTGGCAACAGGAACCTGTTGTATGCCAACGCTGGTCACAGGGGCACGGCGAACTGCTGACGAATAACCGGAAATGGTAGGTGGTTTGAGCTGTTCAAATCACTGACATGCTTCAGGAAACTTAAGAAGTTCTGTAACACACAGCTCCTGAATGCTCTTTTTGCCAAGATACTTCGAGCACTGACATGAGCTGGATGAATGATTCCCTCCACAATTAACACAATGAGAGTCACAGATACAGCTTGATTATTTCGACCTGACCCTGCTTGACTGTATGTGCAGTAGTCGGACAAGTCCACAATCTTCTGGGAGGGGTTTTGGGTTGCTAGTACCTGGGTAGTGAATGTGTGAACAATGCGGGAAACAAAAACAGGTAAGGAGAATACTGCCAGCCTTTCTCCCCCACCCTAGACTACTTTCTCCTTCTCTGCGTTTCTGCAGGGTCAGGTCTAAATGATCAAGCTGTACAAGCCGTGTCCTTATGGGTTGCAGGCCACAATGCTCATAAACGGCAGGATGGTTGCACGAGGTCTTAGCATGTCCGAACTACTGACACTGAAAACAGTGCATAGGGTTCGGGACATATTGACATAAGGTGGAACGCTTGTAACTGCAGAAGATATACTCTAGCAACTGAGTGCCTTTAAAGGTGAGGAACACCATACGTAAAGCACGCTCTTTACCAGTCTGCTTTCGTGTCAGATGGTACGTTTGACACACACGCTGGTCGGAGAGGCAGGCAACT
Source organism: Tenodera sinensis (assembly GCA_030765045.1). Taxonomy (NCBI): domain Eukaryota; kingdom Metazoa; phylum Arthropoda; class Insecta; order Mantodea; family Mantidae; genus Tenodera; species Tenodera sinensis. The sequence continues at coordinate 126,924,069 of CM060963.1, forward strand.
ATCTCATTAGTTAGGTTGTCCAGACTAGCGGTGGTGACAACTCCCCTACCTGTTTTGAGCGTCTTGTGTGGTGTTACCCGGATTGGGTAGGATCCCAACAAGGTCGCTTTCAGAAGTTTCTGCACCTGGTCACAGAATTTACCTTGATTAAAAGCGTACTGTCGCAAACTTTAGTTGCACTTTTAACAAGGTCACAAATCCTGTCAATTTCCCGCTTAATATAAAATGGGCTAAGATCCTTTAACGTTTACTCGTCACATGCCATAGTCATTACCAGAAACGAGTCAAATGGAGTGGTTTTGCATGGATGTATTTTGAATTGGACCCCCATCTGGAGGTTAAAGAATAAAAAACCAAAACCTCCTCGGTCTGTGCTGCCATGGAGACCCCTCCATGACCGATCTCAAAGCGTGCGCCAGAGGGACTACCCTCCGATCTCCACTGCTTGTCCACATGGGTAAACCGTTCACCACGCACACCCCAGCTTTATGCCCCTATCAAAGGAATAACCGCCTGTGGCTCCCCACTTTAGGCCACGCTGCCTCAACAGAGTCAACGTGGATTCAGGGAACTTGTTGATTACACCAGGGTTCCGTCAGCTGTAACACGTCCGGCAAGTGATTAACCTGTCAGGGAATTAACACAGGCCAGGCCCTCAGAGAGCTACTTGGGTATACATGACGGTGTGGATGGGCTCCGCACCTAAGGCTACACATGGGGGCAGTGTGAACGGTCTGCCCAACCTTCATGCCTGAGACCTCCGAAGAGCATACAAGTCGGGGGCCGTGCTGAAACCTAGGGACAGGACCATGGAGATAGGAAAGATCCCTGCTGGTGAGATAGGAGTTATAAACCTAAGACCTTACAAACTGTCGGTCTGGACGGCTCAGCTGTTTAGATGCTGGCCTACTGATGCCAAGGTCGCGGGTTCAAATCTGGCCCAGACCGATGGTTTTTAAATGTGCTTAAACTCCTGCAGGACAAAATTCCAGCATCTGGCGATACTGATTTGATCGTAGCAATTGACAGTGTTGTTAAACAACAAAATAATTTTTTAACCTTACTAATAATCAGAATAAACCTAGAAGAGGAAGAGGGTGATCAAGAGTAGCAGTCAAAGCAGACAGTTAATGGATATGAAAGGGGTGAAATGATGGTGAGCAGCTCGGGACCCTGGGTGAGCCTAACCCATACTTGGCAAAGTAGGCCCTGGGGGGGAGGGAGCATGATTTTGCCTTCTTTCAACAGGACTGCAGCAGCTCATACAGCCAATCTTTCGATGTAAACAATTACAGTATGTTTTATTAGTAGAAATTTGTGGCCCCCTCGGTCCCCCCCCCCCCCTGACCAAAACCCCTGCGACTTCTATCTCTGGGGTAACTAAAAGTATAAAGTGTACAGTGTACAAGACAAACCCACACACCCTGGAAGAATTAAAAACAAAATATCCATCAAGAAATTGCCAGCATTTCTCAACGTGAACTATGGCGAGTGATAGTTAATATTGTGAAGAGGTGCCAAAAATGTATGGACAACGCTGGTGGCCAGTTTCAGCATCCGCTTTAATTGTATTGGTAAGTAAAGCCTTTAAAAATGTTGTATGTTTTATCCGTGCTGTTCTATGACAGTGGCTGTCGACAACGAGCGCAGAGGATCTGTACAGACAAAACACAGTGCAGCCATTCACAGACTTTTGGATCACCTGTTAGCTCTATATCTGACACTTATACTACCACTAACATTATTTACACTGTACATTGAAAGCTCACCTAAACTCAAACTAAAGTAATAGAAGCCTAACAAGAACCTAGAGCTTATGCATTTAATTTTATTCACCCTTCAGCTGCTGTCAACAATGGTTCTGCTTAGAAACGGTATGTGAATATAGACCTTTTTTGCACACAGTATGTGTATTATTTGGAAGGTACAGTTTTAGGAATTTTCCTGTTTATTGTGTAAGAAAGCATTCACTCAAACCTTCTCAACAAAGGCTCAGATAGCTATCAGTTCACGTCAGGTTGCTTATGAATTGTTTTTGCATTTTTTTTATTTAAATCAAATTAATATATATTTGAATATGACAGACATTCAGCCCAGGCTCTTAGCCTGTTATATCCAACCAACAAACTTTTTTATCATACATTTTGCTTCTTTATTGCTATTTAACACTTTATAACTAACACAAAATTTTTAATTCTGTTCTCTTTGTACAGACCAATTCCATTTTTTCTTAACTCTACTTAAAAATTGACCTAAGTTCCTGACCTCCTTTCTAAAAATCCTCTTAAATGCTGTTATCCTAGCTCCCTTCTCCCTTTTCTGCCCCAGAAGTTCTTTCCTCCATACGTCCGTTCCCTGGCACCCAAAGACTATGTGCTCCAGGTCTTCCTTCCCCCCGCAAATACAACACAGACTATGAGGGATACCCTTTCTTAGTCCTCTCAACCTCCAAAAAAACCAGTTCTTTGTTTATCTTATCAACATGTTTCCCTTTCCCATGTTTCCTTCATTGATTTGTAATCTGCCAGGGACCTTTTTTCCATTATACCACCAAACAGTTTTTGGATTTCTATGTCTTCAAACCTCTTTCTTATTATTTTCCAAAATTTGTTATGATTATTCTCCCCTCTCCTCCAGTAGTCCCCCATCCCATTTACTTCTAAGTTCTTTTGAATACTACTTGTCCATCCAGATTCCCTAAGACTTTTCCTGGTATACTACACACTGCCGTAACAAGTTATTTTTATCCAAATTCAAAATTCTGAACCAATATTTCAGAGCTCTTCCTATAATCATGTCCTTTCTTGACACCCTTCCCATCTCCATCTGCGCTACCTCTCTTGCCATCGCACTTGGAAGACCCAACACTTCCCTGCAAAACATCCTATGAACAGTATCTATGGTTTTCTCCCCCTCATTCAATCCCCATATTTCTATACCATAGAGTATTTTTGGTTCCACCACCATATTATAAATTTTTTCTAGCAATTTGACCCCAATATTTGGTACTCTGTACTTACAACTTCTTATTGCTGACATAGCTCCTTTCCCCTTTGTCAGAGCAAATTTCTTTTGTTTTCCCCACCCCCACTCCCATCTAATTTTACTCCTAAATAGATACATTCTCATACTACTTTATACTCCTTATTCCCCTTTTTCCACTTTTCATGTTTACTCAATTTTGCTCCTTTCTTAAATACCATTATTTGTGTTTTCTCCTGATTAACAGTTAGGTTCCATTCATTGCAGTATTTATCTACCACCTGCAACACTTGCTTCAGACCATTTACTGTAATTGATCCTACTACCAGTAGCAAATAGTAGCCCAGGGATCATATTATTTATTGCAGGCATGCAACTATTATTCTTGCTTATTCCCAGCAGGATATCATCGATAAATAAATTAAATAGCATAGGACTCAATTTACACCCTTGCCCTAGTCCTTTTCCTTGTGCTATTTCCTGAGAGACTATTCCTTCCCCCACCCTCACACAGAAGACATTATCTTTGTACAGTGCCATCAAGGTCTTTACCATCTGTTGAGTCAATCCTTTGCATTGCAATTTGTAGCATAGTCATTCTAGATCCACCTTATCATTTTCTTTCTCTAAATCTATAAAGGCCATGTATAGTTTACCTCTTTTTTCTTTAAGGTATTTATCCACTAGATATTATCCACAGCTCTCCTCCCACATTTGAAACCCATTTGAAATTCCGACAAGATATTGTTTTCTTCTACCAACTTCTGTATTCTGTTTGCCAAAATTCCAGTATAGATTTTTTCTACATTAGACAGCAGTGCAATCCCATGATAACTACTTGGTTTGGATGTACTACCTTTCCCTTTATAGATTGGGTGTATAATTGCCTTTCTCCAATTTGCTGGAACATATCTCTTTTCTTTTATTGAATTAAACAGCCCTGTTAGTTTCTTGACTCTTTCTATGTCATTGCAATTTTCTTTAAGGAATTGTGTAGGGATCCCATCTAGGCCAGTAGACAATATGTTTGAAACATAGCAGTGTGAAAACAATGTCTTTAGATGATCTGTTTGGTGCACCAAGTTTCACAAAATCTCACTGGATGACAGCAGTGTTGCCATGTCTGCCGAAGTAAAAGAAGAAGATTTGATTTGAAAAAATCAGGAGAAAACAGTAGATTTTTTAACTGGCAATTTTGCTTGGTGTATAAGCATTTATGACATAATAATAATAATAATACATTTCCTCCAAAATTCTTGCACTGTAGAGTTACTGCCACATGCAATGTTAGTATTGTGCAATAGCCTCCATTCTGTATCTATTTGTTGGATGTCTTCTGCTTTCACCAAATTAGGAAACTGAGAAGCAAGTGACTGTGCAATTGACTGAACGGTTTGGATTTTAACTGGTTCTAACACTTCCAACATTGTAAGAGGATCACTTAATGAAAAACGACTTAGTATTTTGCGAACTGACAACATAAAAATCAACACAGCATAATTTGAGAACTTGTACATATTTGTCAGACAGGGATGATTTTGTCAGAGATATTTGAACTTTTGAACCAAAATACATGTTTTTCACAGGAAGAAATACTTTTGGATCCCTGTATTCAACTTTATCTATTTCAGTGAAATTCGAATGTTCAGGTTTAATGTAGCAGTCAAGGATAGTTTGCAATGCAGAAACAAGAGATGTGGTATGCTGTTTATATATTTTTTTATTTATTTATTGCTAAGCTATATACATGTAAATATGACCGGTGTTCAGCCCTGGCTCATTACCAGTCATATTCATATTCTACGATAATTCCTTAATTCTAACTTATTCCAGCACTTATATCTTATTATTCAACTCTATTTACCGTCCAAATCCATTTATTTTTCACATTATGTAACATCTTCCTACCTTCTTACTGTCCTTATTAAGCATTTCAACTATAGATCTATTTCTATTCATATTCAACCATTTCTTATTAATATATTCTTTTCTCCAACCTTCAGTCCCAATACATTTAAATATTATGTTCTATGTCTTCATTTCCACCACATATAGGACAGTGGTTTTGTGGAATGCCCTTCCTTAGACCCTTTAATCTCCATACTCCGGCTTTCATCCATGCAATGCCTTCTTGCTCCTCTTTATCTGTCACGTCTATATACTTTTCCCTACCCCATGAATTTTTCATTTGTACATAAAAAATTAAGGATCTTTTTTCAGCTATCTCACTAAATATATTTTGTATTTCTATATCGTCAAATCTTTTTCTTGCCAGTTTCCAAAAATTGTGTGTATTATTTTCTCTTTTCCTCCATAGGTCCCCATAACCACTACTTTCCAAGTTATTTCTGAGACAGTCTGCCCAACCCTTATTCTTTAAGCTTTTTTCTTGATATAGTAGGCACTATTTCAACAGGTTCCTTTCTTCCAAATTCAATATTCTAAACCAGTATTTCAGTGCCCTCTCCATAATCTTTCCCTTACTTGCTACCCTACCCAATTTTATTTGTGCTACCTGCCTAACAGTTGCATTTGGTAATCCAAGAATTTCTTTGCTGAAAGTTCTATTCACCTCATCTATGACTTCCCAACTTCCTCCTAATCCCCATACTTCTATCCCATATAACATCTTTGCTTCAACTACCATATTGTATACATTTTCTAGCCATTTAACATTTATATTAGGTACTTTGTATTTGCAGTTTCTGGTTGCTGATAAAGCCCCTTTTCCTTATGCCAATGCAAATTTCTTTTGTTTTTCCCAATTACCACTACTATCTAACTTCACTCCTAGATAAATGCATTCTCTCACTACCCTATACTCTATTTTATTTTCATTCATCCATTTTTCATATTTGCTCAATTTCCCTCCTTTTTTAAAAACTATGATCAGTGCCTTGTCCTGGTTCACTTTTAGGCTCCATTCTTTACAGTAATTATTTAATGATTGTAAGGACTGATTTAAACCATTCACTGTGATTGAACCTACAGCTAGATCATCTGCAAAAAGTAGTTCTGGAATCTGTATGTTATTACTGTTTATATATACAGGTGATTAATCTTTTGTTTTCATACATGAGGGAATGCTCTGCCTGAAAATCTTTTTCGGAAGAGCGAATTATATGATATTAAGGAAAATAGTGTTTAAAAATGGAACATACATAAAAAGCAGGAGATTTTGAAGTGCATTAAGTTTTGTAGCAGTAGATAAGTAGATTTGCAAAAAAGCAGATCTGCAAAATCAATAGAACTGGCAACCCTGGATGACAGTACTATACAGTGCTAGTATGCAAAAGAAGAATACTTTAGTAGGACTACCATCAGAGAAAAAAAAATTGAAAGTGTGGTATATGCCACACCTCCCACACAGAGAATAATTTTATGCGTGTCTTACGCCACACTTCCCACCTAAGGACTAGTGTAGTACTCATCCTCTCCGCAACATACCACTGTTCGCTGCAGCCAAAGTTCCCCAGTTAAGACGTTACCTGTGTTACCACTAAATAGCCACTAATGCCCTGGATTAATTTTTCAAACCAATATTGGATGACAATTTTCAATTGTAGCTCTAGCACTACATCCCAGTTTGCAGCAATTTACTATCTCTAACTATCCTAATTTGCCAAGCCTTCTATAGTTATAAGTAATTTCTTTATCTATCCTTAACAATTCACTGCAACTTGTTAATGCAATTCATCAGCTAATCTTGACTCGCCTACAGTTGACCTGCATGACAAAGGTGTCAATTGTGTGACAGAAGAGGAATGGACAGTCATTATGGCATTCCAGATGTATAGACTATGAAAATTATGAGCACATGGAAGCTTCAATTTAAATTGTTTGAAACCAATTGATTTTAAAAAAATAAATCCTAGGAAAAATTAACTCACTTTCTTTTAAACTTTTTAGAGCCCAAAGAATGTTCTGATATCCAAAGTCATCACAGTGTAAATATTCTCAAAATTCTGACACAAAGTAATCTTTTACAGCAAATCTAATGCCTCAGAGAGGAAAATAAAAGAAAATTTACAACAATGTTTCATTGTTTGTCAGATATGGTAATTTTGACCAATGTACTGGCACTAAAATATTGTGTAATATACTGTCGTTGAAGAAGTGACACCTTGTATCTACACTTTTGATGAAAATCAGTTTTTTATATGAATCGATTCAGAAAAGAAAGCTCTTTCTTTCTTTCGACAACCTATACCTTACATATTTTGTTCATGCAAAAAATTGAAATATGTGATCTCTCATATGTCAAGCTCTGTTCAAATGTATTGTGATACTTCGTATGTGGTGAACAGTGAAACCACCTATCGTCATATATTCCTTGGTTTGTGTAAACTCATACGAGTAATGAAGCATATCATGGAATGCGTACAGATGGCAGCTCGGTGATTGCTGCTATGGTTGGTTGTGTTTACAAAGCATCCAACAATTCATACAACAGTCCAAGCAACCTTATCAGTACCTAAAACACAATTAGTTTTCATTCTGGTGTTCAGTCGATGAGTTTAAGGGAGCAGCGTTAAATTTGTTGGTGTGACCATTTTCATAGTATTAGTATTCTGAAAACATCTAATATTTAAGGTAACTTAATAATATGGCGAAGGAAGAAATGATAGCTTTGTATCTTTTTGTGGTCTGTCCGAGTACTAAAACAATTTTCCCTTTAAAGGTTAAAATAACAATAAATTTAACTGTTTTTAAGACAGAAAACTATATTTTTTTAGAGGACGAGTAAGGTGTTCGTGAATTCTTTGGAAAATATTCTCTATCCTAAATAACATGTTAATTGACTACATCAGCATAGAATATTTTAATTGATTAACTTAAGTCGAGGAGGCATAGTTTATAGGTCCTTAATTCTTTTTATAACATCAAGATTTGAAAAAATCCACATGGTCGTTTGGTGATTATGAGTAAATATAAGGATCAGGATCAGGTTTCAATTTTTTAAAATTATACTTAGATTTAATGAAAGAGCCCAGGTGTAAAAAGTCACACATTCGAATATTATTGAATATGCTAAATTCATTACTTACATGCAGTGCAGTTTCTTAAGAAAAACTGGAATTTTCTATCCAATAGTGAATCCGAGAAGGTAATAATTTTCATGTAGGTGTGCTAAAATTACTAATACTTAGTCACAAATAATTTAACGTTCTTATGTATGACATTCTTATATGGCACTTAAGTATTTATTACATTTTGTTCAATAATTCTGAAATAAGAATCGCAACTCATAGCTTAAAAATTAATATATATTGTCATAAAGAAAATAATGGTGGAAACTCTAACTCGGTGTTCTTGGTTTTAAGTTGTATTATTGAACAGAAAATGGCAAAGGGATAACTTTAAAAGGAGTAAGAAAACAGAATGTGACAAACTGGTTTACTTAATTACACAATGTTTTCTTCACGCTCCAAAAAAATGTCCTTTTGCAACGCCTCTGCAGGGTGTGAAAACGACAATCGAAATAAGCCTATCTTTACAACAGAGTTAACAAGAAAACACTTAGATGAATGTTGGTTTGTTGCACATATACGGGGGAATCAAAAGTTGCAGAAAGTTTTAACACATTGGTGTTAACAAGAACATACACTATAGTACTGGTATTTTCAGTTCTGATTGTTCTGGTTATGAGACTAATATAATTGAAACCACTGGCACAACAAATAAAGATCCTTCAAATGCACAAGGTGAGATGCAGAAAGTTGACTTGGTAGCAGAGGAATATAATACTGGAAATCAAGAGTTAATTTATACTGACATTTCTAATAATGTAGTTAAACCAGTACATGAAAGTATAAAAAGCCTAAATAATGACAACTGATTCATCAGATTAGCTGGGACTGTGCTGCAGATGATGCTTGTAATCTACAAGAGTTGTAGTATAAGGAATATTTTGTAGACAAAAATAATGATAAAGATGGAAATAGAATGTCACCCTTCCAGTAGTATCAGCCTACTATCAACCTCGACACACAAATGCAACACAGGAAACAGAGCTGTGGATTATCGTAACAAACTATTTTGTTGACATGTTATTGAGGGTAGGCTAGGTAAGGTCACTGCTCCTTTGTAGAAGGTCAAGAACAGAAACACAACCTGTATGATAAATGGGAACTGAAAATAAATTTACAAAAAACGTTTATATACGATGCGGAACAGAAACCAAAAATTGAATTCTGGAAGAACAGAAAGGTTGTATTAAAGGATCAAGAATTTGAGTATTTGGGAGTAAAACTGGATAAAAATAAACAGGAAAACAACATTAAGAACAGAATCAATGAAGGTAAAATTATAACATCAACACTAAATAGTATCCTCTAGAACAGACATACAAGCACGAAGAATAAATTGTGAATATATAACGTAATAGTGAAAACTACTATCACATACGGAGCTGAAACATGAAATTTTACAATTTAGCATCAAAACGTATGTTGATGGAAATGGATCTGCTAAGAAGGTGATGTTCAAGATTGGAAAAAGGAGAAGACCTGGAAACTCATGGATGCAGGAAATGAGAACTGGAATGAGAGCAAGAGGACTGGAAGAAATTGAATGGATAGATACGGATGAGTGGAGAAAAAAGATTCTTTAGACACAGAAAGATGTGTATATATTGAAACTCTGTATATAAATAAATATTATATTTAATATGGGAGAAGCTGACGAGCAGTGACCTTGCAAGACTTTAGAAGGTGAAGGCAAGATTCCTGAAGAGGCTCCTAGGAGTCGGGAAGTATTCACCCTCAAGGATGGTGTATGCGTTGACCAGAGAAAGTTTCTTCATAGAGGACCTCAGGCTGGAATTAATGCTGCCATCTACTGGCCCTTATCAAGCACACCTAAAGGCCGTACGGAATAAGAAGGCACATAAGGCGGAGCTAGAAGAAGGTGTGTGAGAGCAAGTAGCCAATCCTAGAGAGGCGACGTTGCCCAGTTCGGTAACGCGCTGTCTAGCGCAATATTTGCTTTTCACTTTTCTCTTTGCGCTCATCAAATCCAGCAACGGCTCATTATTACAAAGAGTTCCATTGCAAAGGGCTAGAAATGTCGAAGCTGACTGTCCAAGAAGCAAAATTTTAGGTGGCATGTAGCCCAAGATATGAGTGATTGAAGAAACGCTGCGCTCAGCGATAGCAAACGACACTTGCCTTGCATCATGATTGTTTATTTATCGTCTAAACTATCTTTCTTCTCAAGGAGTGAGATGTGTGCAGGAAAGGAAAAGGAATCTAGTTTATTCTTATGCGTGTTCCTAGTCTGACATAGTGTCACAGTGTTACCTGTGTCTTATAATTACTGTAACTCGTTTTGTTGCTAAGAAACATGGCATTACCAAAACCTGGTACCAGCGGCTTACAGACAAGTAAATCGAAAGGAAAAGTATTGCATTCAGATGCGCGGGCTGTTATTTTCAGTGTTTACACCTTTTTAAAAGAATTGTCCTCAGAAGAAGTGCGTCTGAACATTGTATTTAAAAGAGCCGGGCGCTAACAGCTAAAGCATACAATGTAAGTGAACACTCATTGTCGCGCGTAGTGTAACAAGGTAAAATAACCACTTCTGAATCCGGGCGGCCCTTGTTTAAATCCCACAGAAAACACCGTAAGACAGAAAAACGGATTTTGAATCTGGACGACTTTCAGAAAAATGTAGTGCTGAATCTGTATAAGGAAGTGCGTTTCAATGGCGTATATACCGTATTTTATCGCGTAATCCCCCCCCCCCCCCCCCCGTTTTTTTCTCGAATAATTTGCTTGAAAACACTGGGGAGGAAATTATGCGAGTAGTGCTTCTAAGAATTCAGAAAGGAAGGGAAACCATGTAGTATTATGTAAAAGTTATATAGGTATACAGTAATTTGTGAATGAACTGTATATATACCACTGTTTCATTGGGCCTACAATGTATTGTTTCATTGTTTCTTTTCTCTGACTATTCTGCGGCCTCACTTCCGTCACTATGATCACTTTTTTCATTTATATCCGGCTCAGATAAGACATCTTCATTTTCACTTTTCCACAACATGTCGTCAGAACCATTACTGGCACCAGAAATACCAGTTTTTTTAAAACTCTTTTTAACAATATGACGACTTGTAAGAAATTGACCTAGAAACAAACACGTGTGTAACCTCACATTTGAATTTTACGATACGTTATGACAGTGGCTATACAAATATTTTTCTGGCAAGCGCTGCGTCGATTGTTGTCCATTATCAAGTCATTTGAAGGCCACTCCAACAAGAACGAACCAGGAGAGGGAATTATGCGATTATTAATTATTTATGGCAAATTCTCTTTGGGATACAATGTTCACAATTGTTAATTAACACTGCATATTGATGTTTCTTACTGAGCTATAAAATAAGTTTGCTAAAAATAGCCTTCACAGCTGGTTTAAAAAAATATTTTGTTCAATGGCGAGTTTCCGCTTTTGCTATATGTAATATAATATAAACTTTGATGAGATGTTAGCCTAACATACTTGCCTTATATTAATAACTGCACTGCAAATTCTGGTTGGCAGATATTGGGGAAACTATTTCCGGAGCTTCGCTCTGTTAACTTACAAATTGCATCGCAAGGAACACAGTATGTGCTGAAATGTCTAAAATACACAACCGAGAAGGCCACGTTGGAATATTACTCATAAAATGTCGCTTGAAATTGGCTTAGGCATTTGTTAATTAGTTATGTAGATTTTCACTTAGAATACCTAATATAGAAACTGATTAACATATGTGCAGAAACTCTGTATAGACACTTAGAAAAATTAAGGAAAATATGAGAAATACCTATCAGAAAATGCCACAAATTGCGCAACTACGACATCCGTTTAGACTTATTTAAATCGTCACGTAACTCTCTCATTTTCACTCCGATAACATAAATATTTACACGAAAACGTTCCTAGAGAATCGGATATAATAAACAATTTAAAACTCAACATAGTAATGTTTTATCACCTATTTATTGAAAGATATGAACTCCGTTGAAACATTAGATTGCAAATGAAAATTATCTGCTTAGATGAGGAATTTATATTTGAAGCAAATTACATGATTCGAGCCTATTGTCTCATTTTAAAGAGATTGAAATTGCTATGACAGGTTTTAAATGTGCACCTTGCAATCCTTCACCGTCCTCACTGCTGTCTACTGGTAAAGCTCACGTGCATATCTCCCCTCTCTTTCTTTCGCATAGCGATATGAGCCGGCAACAGCGCTCTATAGCTGAGCAGCGATTGGAGCTACTCATGTGCCTTCTTATTTCGTGCTCCCTATAGAGTCACGACATAGGAAGCAAAACAACATCGACTCAGACTTCTATGGCACAAGCGCAATGATGGACCGGAAGTGGACAGAGACATGCCAAGATCAAAGACCTGTGGTAACCAGACTCGCTATCCACGGCTTCCATCACAAGATATGCAGAACGCAAAGATTCCACCAACCAAACACTGACTGCATATGTTCATTGTGTAACCAAAAGTGTGGATGCTATCATATAATAATGTGTGGAAAAAGAACAAAATCCATTAAAGACTATAGTGACTAAAGCAACATACTTAATGCTCTTTCGAGTGGTCCTTATGTATTATATATAAATAAATAATAATTATTAAAAAATAATTAAACGACATAATTCTTGATCCCTAATAAACCTTTGTAACAAAATAATGAAAGTCCTATGGCGGTGAAAACACGTATCTGCAATATGTAAGAATTTGTTCTATAGTGCAAACAGGTAAATACACTAAAACAAAAAAATTATGTCCAAAATATAAAAATTATTGTCAGAATGGATTAATAGGTACATAAGAATAGCATTAGTATTATTAACATCTTAACAGCTATCATTTTCTAAGCTAAAAAGTGTTTTTTGTTTCTTCTGCAAACTTGACAAAAAAGCAGATACGAGGTGTCACTTCAACGACAATACATGAATATATGCTTTTTTGAAAATGGATTTAAGATTAGAGCAGCAAAAGGGGAATATGAATTATTCTGCAATCAACACTGTAATTTAGTTTTTGTAATAAATATTTCATTGTAGTGCATTTTGAGTACGAAGGTACACAAGTATGAACAGGTTTAGCAATGAAATATTTCACCTTTTTTATGTGCCGCCCAAGCAAAAGTTTAATAATATTCTGTTGATCTCTAAGCTACTTCTATTTTCAATTAATTTTCATATTAGCAGAAGATTTATTTTTGCTTACCTACAACCCTGATGTCTTTTGATTCTGAAGCACTGCCATTAATTGCTTTAGTGAAGATGGCTTTACAAGTATAATTATCAGCATCATCTGCTGTAGGAGACTTTATTACAAGTTTGTTTTCTCCAGGAGTTATCACAATTCTATCCGTGCTATTGAGAAGCTGGTTGTTCTTATACCACTCCATTCTGATATTACTTTCAGTAACATTGCACTGTAGTTCTAGCTGTTCTGACCTGAAGTCCAATATTTTGTAGTTTGCATCATCGTAATTCGGAGTTATAGTATCCGCTGAAAAAGAAATTGCAAACACTTATTATTCCAAATGGATAGTTCAGTTTTTCTTTCAGAACACTTTGTTCATTAATATTTATTAAACTATGTTAACAGTTAAGACACACAAATGCAGGTAAGATGAAACATTAGCAAAGACAAGTTTTATTTTATTGTAAATGTCTAGGTTTATAGGCTATTAAATTAGTTAAGTGACTATGCAAAATTTAATATTAAGTATCATTATAATGGAACTTGCAACTGCATTGTGAAAATAAATTAAAACATATAGAGATTATAATATGTTACAATCACATGACAGACTATTGATTTCTCTCCACATCTATTCTGCCAATTTTGTTAAAAAGAGGTATGTTTTCCTTCTTGTTAACCATGTGGAAGTGGTTACTATACACATTTTGTTGTAGCTATATACAAGTAGGACACTGGTACAACATAAATGAAAATAATTAAAAATTAAAATAATTAAAAAGAAGCTTACTACACATATACTGGATTTAATGTTTTGAATATTTGCATGGTGACATGAACAAAAGAATTGGCATATTTCAGAGCATAAAAAGTTATTAACACCAACTGCATGTTTTAGAAACTGTCTACATACTTTTCTGAAGTTACTTTTTGTATATTTCCTGCAGTCTTGTTATATAAAATTCACTCAGAATGAATAGGCCTTCACAGGTTATTCATAGAAAAGTTAAGATAAAGATTTTAATCATGTTAGTGTGTCAAACATATCAATAGCTTGGTTCCAAATGTGTCCATCAACAAAATTTTCAATTTTGGGTTTTCTACATATACTTGGGCAGGATCTGGTTACCTTTAGTTCAAAAGTATCTAGCTGATAAATTTGAAAATAGTGCCTCAAACATTGAGTACCATTGTACTATGTGAAAAGTAATATAATGAGTCTGTTCCAAATGTGCCTTAAAGGACATAGCCACAAATGGATCACATTTTTATTTACACCTTTTACCTTTTTGCTGCTCAATCACATGGCTGTTTTTGATTGTTACATCAGGCATTTAAAATTTCACATAAACAATGAGCTGAAGTAAGTAGATTTTGAACAGCTATTTTAATCATGCTATTAGGTGTCTGATGTTGAAATGGGTTTGATAATTACTATATTGCATACATAGTTTCAGAAAACTAACTTCGAAGGCACAGGTTCAATAATAGTTATTTTATGCTACAATGCAACAGAATGCATTTGTTTCTCTTTTGTTGACTAATAAATGGGCCAGAACTGTCTTGGAATTGGTGCAGTGTGATGGTTAATGTATTTGGTTTGTATATAATAATTTGTGCTGAAGATGTATTCTTGAGGCAAAACAATGGTGGAACTATTGGGCTTAAATAATGATTCTGATAATGATATTCCCAATTCCTTTCAAGAATTATCTGTATCATATGAAAATAGACCAGAGATAAATCCAGGGACAAGTATGGCTACTCCTGTGAAATCATTGCACAACATGGTTCTAGTTATGCCTTATCAGATGAGTAATATATATTTTAATGTGCTCTAACATTTTTAGAATTTTTCAGATTTATAATTTCTCATAACATGTCTTATCACTGTATCATCATTCCATGTACCTATTTTCTTATTTCTCAGACTCTGAAGATTCTAAGAATTCTGTGTAGGGTAAAGATTTCAATCCATACTGGAAGAAAGCAGTAATTCAGACAGTCAGTTGCTAGAGAGAGTATTTGCTACAGAAGCAACTGCTCAGTTCAGAGAAAGTGGTAACCAAATCCAGGATGAAACGGAATAAATTTTTCGAAATTAAGACAGGAAATAAAAATGCCTATATTGGCAGAAAAATACACAAAAAATAAAAACTCTGGAATGTAGCAAGTGTATCCGCCAGAATAAAAGAAGTGAAACCTTTGGTGATTATTGGTCTCTAGGTGATATTGATAGTGATTTCATTAATAGTATCATTGAGGTATGTGAATGTAAAAGCAACACAGTTACAGAGCACTCTAAAAGATCTAAAACACATATTTTTTAATGTTGATAATTCTCGACAACAGATGTTCAGGAAAGTGTTTCTCCATACCCTGGGAATCAAGAATGGAGTTATGAATTTTGCTATTGAAAAGTGAACTGCAAGAGGAACAAAAGAGAAGTATCAAAGGGATGGATATGGTTTGCCCATAATTTTGCAGCAAATGAAATCTTAATGTGAAAAATCATATAAACAAATTCCCTACCCTCATCTCATTATTGTATAAAGAATACCAAGAAGAAATACTTGCATCCAAAATTGAATATTGCTAAAATGTACAATTTATACCATACTGAATGTAAGACTAATGGTTCAGAATCTGTGGAGAAAAGCTTTTGTCATATTTTTAAAACTAGTTTCCATTTGTCCTTCCAAAAGCCATGTCCTAAATGTTTTGCCTATGAGTTATGCACTGATAAAAGCTCACAGTAGGATAATCACAACGAACACCTACAATTACAGGAGAATGCAAGAGAAGAAAAAGTGTCTGACAAAAATGAAGCTAAGCTACATCCTGAAACCACACATTCTTTTAACTGTCACTTGCAATAAGTGCTCTCTGTTCCTGCTGATCTAACAAACCCCATCTTTTCTATAAAACAAAGTTAGCTATATACCACTTTACTATTTTCAATGTTGGAAGTGGAAGTGGTAAATGCTACATGTGGAATGAGCTAGAAGGTGGATGAGGGCTTTGTAACATTACTTCCTGTATATTTCACTATTTAAAAAGTATTACAGAAACAGTGAAGTGTGTAACACTATTTAGTGATACACATGAAGGACAAAACAAAAAGCAATTTGTAGCCACAATGTTTATTTACACTGTGATGGAACTACCCATGGAAACCATAGGCCAGAAGTTTCTTGTATCTGATCACAGTCAGATGGAGTGTGATTCAATTCATGTCACAATAGAAACTGCAGCAAGAAAGATATCAATTTACCTGCCACATTAATGGACAACTGCAAGAACAGCTAAACATACATAGCCAAAATTGAAGCTTTTCAGAAGTATAGAAACTTCTAATTGAAATGCATTGGCCAATTTAATGACAAAACAGAAATACAGATGAAGAGGGAAACAAAATAAATTGGCAAGAATAAAGTGGATAAGATATGAGAAAGCAAACCCATTTTGTAATTAACATTAAGACAGACTTCAATGAAGATTTCTACATCATCATTAAGTGTTGCCAACGAAACAATGTATTACGATTTTTCACCAGGAGCATGGAGTACCTCACACTTTTATAGTGCCAAATGAGGAAGATTTCTGTTGGGAAGTTAAAGCATGTAAAAGAAATATACAATTCAGGTACTGTTCGTAAGATTTCTTTGAGAATTTCAGCAACTCTTCTTTTGAAAATAATTTGATTTATGAGTATTATTACTCAGGATGTCCCCCTATGGTGAGCTCAACTGATTACATTATTAAAATGATAAACCTTGTTCAAAATGAGCATAATTCATTTTTTTCCTGGCTAAACTACTTCAGTTGTTTCATATTTGCAAAATTGACTGTGACTGACACTAAATTCAGTAAAATGATGATCCCGGGTTTATTGACCATGGTCCAGTCAATGCGTAAACACCATATACAAATTGTACTTTCGAAATAAATAGATGAGAAATATGCATTTTAATTCAAGAAAGATCAAACAAAAGCCTGATATGATATTCATTTTCAAAGTTTGCTTTCTTTATTCTGAAAAGTTAAAATTTTGCAAATGGGACACATTTGGAAGAAGCCATTGATATGATACAAATGGAAATTGTTACAACCAGTTCATGGAATGAAAAAATAAAATAAAATTTTCCATGTAAAGGGTAGTTTTGGAATGGCAGGAATTTCTTGAATATCTTTGTATTGCATCCTTGAAAGATGCCAAACTTATATTTGGTATTTTAAGACTTTTTGTTTTTGGTGTGTATTGGTCTCTCTCCTCTCTCTCTCTCATGCACTATGTACTATTTTAATAAATATAATATCCATGGGTTAACTAGTTTTATCAGTGCATTTGTATACTAATTTTAAAATAAAAATGTAAGAAATTGTATACTTTCAATAATTTTCCCCTACAGTATGATTAATAAACTGAAGATGTATTTCTCCTGGATTATTTACTTTTCCTTCACACCTGCACCAAAGCAATACAATTTCTGAAAATCTTGTAGCATACATGGTTATACCAAACTACAGGAAATCCATTCAGACCACAATTCCATGTTGCAACTAGATGCGTTCCAGGGGTTAAATTTTTAGTGCCAAGGTGTATTTTTACTTTGTTTAGCTTCTGCTTATAGCAGATAGAAAAAATATTGCATTCAGCCCAACAATTTGATATTGAGATTTATACAGAAGCTCATTTGAGGTACAACAATAGTATATTATTATTAAATAAATTAATTAATTTACTCAGCAATTACTAACTTTGATCAAAATGCCGCATGTTTAAGATATTTAAACAAGCAATTAAAGTGTATATCTCAAATTTGATGGAAATAGCCTCTATACTTATCTTCTTTCAGAACAAATGCTGCATAGTTTTATAAAAATAATACTTTGAGACAAAAGTTTACTGGCTTACTGCACACAAAAGAGTAAATCTCTGAACAAACAACTTAATTTTAAATAATCTTCTTATGGCATTAACATTTCCAAGATATCCATTGTTATTGTGTTGCATTTTTCAATACTTTGTCATTTCATTTTAACTTACCATTCAATGGTTTCTCACAATTTCATAATTAGAATATGAAATTTCAAATTCGGCATATAGCAACACTCTTAGCTTTAGTCCCTACACCCCTTTGTAATTACAACAAAATGTGTAATATAAACTACTTCTGAAAATATTTCTCCTGATTAACATAAAATATGTATGGCTTTCTTCAGAAGGGAAGTAAACACAGCAGTACAGTATCACAGATTTACAGTATGTAAAAGAATCTCAAGCCTGATAAAAAGACCTCTTACAATTAGTAAAATTAACTGGTCTTTCACTTCCAGTATAGAATGGGATACAGAGAACCATGGCAGTTAAAGTGTATTCATAAATAAAAACTAAATTTTATGCAGAAAATAAGCTTTTGTAAAACTAGCTTGTAGAGGCTATATTTTAAGCAATAATGGCTATGGAAAGTCATGTAAATGTAATATATTCTTAATTCTTTTATTTTACGAATTTTTTACTTCAAACAGAAAGAACAATTCGGTTGTATTACTTTAATATATATGTCTGGTTCAAATAGTCTAACCACATAACATGAACAAAACTGGCAAATTAAGGGAAGATATTGTTAAGAGTTGTTGTTGTTGTAGTGTTTAACGCCCGCTTTTACTACTACGGCACCGCAGGCGGTGACACTGATGATACATGAAGATGGAGCACCGGTGGAATGAGATGGCGGGGGAAACCGGAGTACCCGGAGAAAACCCGCCCTGACGCCGCTTCGTATATTGTTAAGAGTTTGCTACATTGTGCAGTGATAAGAGGCGTATAAGCTTTTTCCATCATTCTAGCCATTGTCAAGCCTGTTCCTTTCTATGAACTACTATATTACTGCATATTCTTTATTGTTAGATATTTAATGAAGCAGTTCATAAAGTTTAATTGCATTTTTTGGTTCCTCCATTGTTAAGTTTATACTGGGGAATACTGACGTGAATTACTGAGGGAATTCTAGAGTAGCAAAGAATCTTAGAGCAGTGTATGTGTGAAGTTGAAGAGTTTGATAGGAATCTCTGAAGTAAAACTACGAGGGCCGTTCAGAAAGTAACCTCCGGTTGATTGCAAAAAATTCACCAAGTTAAATAAAAATATTTTAATATATACATCTTACAACTACATCTTTGCACTATTTTTCTACATAGTCTCCATAACGATTGAGGCACTTATCGTATCTGTTCACAAGCTTTGAAATTCCTTCTGCATAAAAATCACCCGCTTGTGCCTGGAGCCGGCCTGTGACCGCATCTTTGAGCTCTTCGTCGTCATTTCTTCATATGCATGAAGAGGTGATAATCGCTTGGCGCCAGATCTGGGCTGTAAGGTGCATGGTTGACAACGTCCCACTTGAAGGACTCAAGAAGGGCTGTTGTTCTGTGAGCAGAGTGAGGACGGGTGTTATCGTGCAAAAAAACGATACCGGAAGTCAGCATACCGCGGCGTTTGATCTGTATAGCCCGTCGTAATTTTTTTAGTGTTTCACAGTACATGTCTTGATTAATGGTCGTCCCACGTAATGGTCGTGATAACCAACAACACCCCTTTTGCATCCCAAAACACCGTTGCCATCAATTTTGGGCAGAAAAATCTTGCCGGGCTTTTATTGGTTTGGTAGGCGAATTTGAATGTGCCCACATCTTTGATTGTTCTTTTGTCTCACGGCTCACGTACTTAATCCAGGTTTTGTCCCCGGTCACGATTCTGTTTAACAATGGTTCACCTTTGTCCTCATAACGTGACAAAAAGTCTAATGCAGAGGCCATTCTTTGAGTTTTGTGGTGGTCGGTAAGAATTTTGAGCACCCATCGTGCGCAGAACTTACGGTAACCCAATCTTGCTGTCACTATCTCGTACAAGAGAGTCTTAGAAATCTGTGGAAAATCAGTAGACAACTCCGACATTGTGAAACGTCGGTTTTCACGAACTTTTGCATCAACTGTCTGAACAAGTTCGTCCGTCACCAATGATGGTCTACCACTCCTCTCTTCATCATGAACGTTTTCTCGTCCACTTTTAAATAAACGTACCCATTCACGGACCACTCCTTCACTCATAACTCTTGGTCCGTACACGGCACAAAGCTCACGATGAATAGCTGCTGCAGAATATCCTTTGGCTGTAAAAAACCTTATAACAGCATGCACTTCACATTTGGCAGGGTTTTCTATTGCAGCACACATTTCAAACGGCCACAAACACTAAACTAGTGCAGGTACGACGTTCACTCGACCACGGCTTGATGCCGACTGACCTGCTGAGTGCGTGAATGCACAGATGGCGTCGCTACTCCCCCCCACTACCCGCACTGTGACCGATCGGAGGTTACTTTCTGAACGGCCCTTGTATATTTGACAATTAGAAGTGATAAATTACTAAAATGTAGGTGGTGCTGTGGCCGAGCAGTTAGACCACTTGCCTACCACTTAGGCAGCCAGGGGTCGATCCCAGTGACCCACATGTGGTACTTGTGGTGGACGAAGCAGCATCTGGACGGGTTTTCTCCGGGTTCTCCAGTTTCCCCTGCCACTCATTCCACCAACTGCTCCACCATCACCTTTCAAATCATCCATTTCACCTGCATTTCATACCATCCTCTTGCTCACTATCATAACTGGTGATTGGCTGACCATCCTAAGCACTAGTTTATAAGTTCTAGGGAGTGTAAGTCCTACATAGGGGAGGGTAATCAGATGAAGAAATTATTAAAATATGCTTTACATTGCAGATAGTTTTTTCATACTACCAAATTTGATGCTAAATCACAATTGAAAAGTACTTTGTTAAAGGGAGAAAGGCAGCAGCCAAGCTTTCTTTATCCAACTTTATGTCAAGACTACATTGATGGATTGATGTTCTTGTTAAGTGATGTGGTATAAAGTTATCTTTGTGGAATTATGCATATTTGAATTGGATGTTGGGAACCTGCGCTGTTTTTACAGAATCAAAGAATCGGTAACAATTGCCAATTTATGGAGTAATGTTTTATGTATAAATAAAACTTTTATCACCTCCATGAAAGAAACTCACATTTCACCCCTTTAAAGTATCAGTGTTTGTTAATGTGTCTGTTGTACAGGAGGTCTATAAATGATTACCCTGATTACAGCAATTTATAACAATTTATACTGTTTATTTAGTTCAAAACTTTGAAGTGTGTATGTACTGATATACAAATTAAGTTTTATTAGAAGCGTTCACAGAAGAGCTACAGCATGTTATGTCAAAAGGGTAATCATTTATGGATGCCTGCATAATTAGATCACATTTCTGTGCTACAGCAGTCTATTTGCAATTCTGAGAAATGGAGCACATTTTAAGATATCAACTGTTGAAATATTGCATTTCCTATGGGCACAAGTATAATTTACGTACTTATCAGAATCATTGGAAACATAATACATACAGACAGACAGAGACACACACACAGGCACACGCACACAGACAGGGACAGACATACACACAAGTGATAAGAATAATGAATGTCAGCAATGAAAATTTCTTTACACTATACGGGCTTAGGTCTTGGCTTCTTTTCTAACAGCTTTTAAAATGTTTAATTGTTTTAACCATCTTTAAGCTTGATAACAAAATATGTATGGTACATCTATCTTTTTAAAATTTCAAGCAGTGGTTTTAATTATCAGAAGCAGATATTGACATAGCTGACCACACTGAAAGCTAAATGTATTGAGCCACCTCTGGTACATGTGGACACAATTCTGGTAATGAGGATGAAGTTATGCTTTCTCATTTAAGTAACTGTTAATTTGATTCCTGCAGTGATTTAAAATTCATGACAATGAACATATCATCAGTAATAATAATGAATGCCAACCTAAACCATGTTATAACATTTCTAACATGTCTTCAGGCTGTGCCAATGAGGATGGTACTATCAATATTCCCTAGAAAAGGAAAATAACTGGACTCCAAACCAGGCTATTCTCATTATGCCAACATGACATGTAAAATAATATCATTTCTTGATAACACAATAGAATATTTAAACTCGGAAAGCCAATTTTATGCAATTTTATCAATGAAAATGTTTCTCAAATTAAAGTGTTGAAATTGCAGTATTTTATAGGGCTTGACTATGTGCTTTGAGTGGGTACAATCCTTTACCTTTAAAAATAATGATTTTGAGACGTACTTGATGCAGGAAATACTATTGCAATTATACAGTGTGTCCCAATTGAATTGCCCTATTTTCACTTCAGTATTTCTGCCAAACTAGTTGAGATATTGAAATGAACTAAACTTTACTAATATGTATGACTCACCAAGTTTTTATACATAAATCAAGAAAGTCATATCACTTCCACATGTGCCCCACCAGTCACACAAAGGATATGAAAATATGACAATAGGGCGATTCATTTGGGACACCCTGTACAGTGAGGAGCAACATATTTCTTTAAATCCAGCAAGATCTGCATTGTGCCAATAATATGAAGTCACATGAATCTCATAAAGCTTGAATAATACGCCTTCTTATGGACACATTAAAATCAAATTGCATTTGTTAGTACTAGAGCTAGGATTTTTGCATGTTTGCATGCTTTATTCCTTGATAGTTAAATGCATGCAAGGAATACATTTATTCTATGTTATGAATTTATTATGGAAGTTATGTCTCAAAATTAGACTGACAAACTTTGGGAGCTGATAGATAACATTATTTTAAACACTTTTTGCTAAGGAAAGATTTTGCTGCAGTACTTTGTTTAAGCGCTAGACGAGTTAATGTCATAGATTACTGCCTCCAACTCAGTTTAAGTATTTATAGCACAATCAACAATGTAAATTAGTATCTTAATCCAAACTCGCTTTTCTTTTATGTAACACATAGACACGTCCTTCTCTACTCGCCCTTCAACACACAATTCATGCAGTATAGTTTTCTCTATTCAGTTTTGTACAACACATTCACATGTCCTTCTCTACTTGCTCTTGAACATATGTAAATGGATTTTGGTATTATGAAGTTGATAAACTCTGAGATCTGTTGACCGATCACCACGAAAATTGACACTTGTCCTTTCATGGAGGTTTTTATGCTATCCATTTTACTATGCAACATATTACATTCACATTGCTTTCTCCACTCGGTGTTCTTTTACAAAACACAATTATGCTTCTTTCTTTACTCTCTCTTCTACAAACTCTTCATACAATTTTCTGTGTTTGAAACAAAAATGCAACGTATTACATTCACACAGTGTTGTCTACTTGCTTTTCTTCCTGTAGTATTTGCGATTGTTTAACATTGTGTTTGCATAGTGTCTTCATGGTGTTTTTATTTATTTACTTTACTTTTTGTTCTTTATACATTCCTAAGATATTAACTCTATTTAAGTGCATTAAGTGATATTTTTAAATACCTCTACAGAAACATAACACTATTGGGCAAGTGAAACCTAAGTCTGCAATTGTAGAGAAAAATCGTTAAACCACGGGCAATGCCAGGTATTTGAGCTAGTGTTTATATAAACATCCGCTGATATTTCAGTTAGTGTTAACGGCATCATAACCATCCAAAGATAAACCAGTTCCCCACACTGTGCCATCACATGCACTACGAACACGCATAACTTGAATCCTCTTTAATGTAGCTGACCTACTACGCCTACTCACGAGTTCCTTCTGAATTTACACGGTTTCTTAGTGTGGTCTTACATAGTAGAAGTACTTCATTGTTATTGGAATAGTGTTATTACTGTTAATATTATTATTAGTGTTATTACTGTAACATCATTACTCAATAACAGTGAGTATTTGATAAATATTTATTAAAATAATAATTATTTTTTATTCTTTGAATTCTGAATCACTACTGTGAGAGCAAATATTTTTAAATAAATCTTTGTTAGAAATTGTTTTAAGAACTGGGCAAAGGATCATCCTTAGTTTCGAAAACTGCTCAGCAGTCAAACTTCATGGTGAAAGATTGTGTTCACCAACTTTCAGAAGGGACTAAAAATTTCACGGTCGTCTGTTAGCTCAGGCTCACAAATGTTGGTTCTAATGAGCACAAGAAGCAAAGTGGATGACCAAGGTGTACTTCTAAAGCAAAAGACCAGTCAATGGTTTCAAGGAGTAAAAAAAATAGAAGGCTGACAGCCTTAGAAATTCTGTCTCACTTTAATGCAAGTCACAGCCACGAAATCTGTCACTAGTTTGAAGCAACAATTGATGTCAGCTAATTTGTGGGGTAGGGTAGCAGTGAAGAAACCACATCTTAGACCCATTAACAAACAGAAGAGGTTGGATGGACAAAAGAACACAAAAATTGGACAATTAAATACTGGAAACTGGTTCTTTGGATAGATGAATCCAAATTCGAGTTTTTTGGGCAACGCCTCGAGAATATTTGTAATTCTCCTGCTGAGAAAATGTTTCGTGACTGCATAACGCCAATAGTGACACATGGTGGGGGTTCTGGAAGGTTCTGGGGATGTTTTTCATTCAGCGGAGTTGGCAAGCTTAGCAAAATTGACGGAAAACAGGATAAACATGGATACCACTCCATTTTGAGTGGATATGCTCTTCCAACAGGAATGCATCTAATTGGTCCAGGGATCATCATAAGGAATGTCAACTATCCAAAACACACTAACAAATTGTGTAAGAACTACCTACAGAGGAAACAGGAGGAAGGAAAGTTGAAGGTGATGGAATGGCCGCCACAATTACCAGATCTGAATACAATTGAACTTTTGTGGGAGGAACTTTACCCAAGTTTGGCAAGCCTGCCCTACATCTGTGAACACGTTATGGAAATCCTTCAGCTGTCCTGGGTTAATATGGAGAACAGTGTGTGAGACAAACTTGTTAGGAGAATGCCCAGAATTGTGAAGAAAGTGACTGCTGTAAGGGGTGTTATTTTTTGTCGAAAAAAGGGGTTTAGAACAGAAAGATATCTCTTTATGGTAAAGTTAACTCAGGTTAGTTTTATTGCAATATAACATATGCTACATATGTACTGATGTACACACATTGTGTCTGTGTGTGTGTGTCTGCGTAATATAAGCCTTAAAAAGAGTGGTAACCACTTATTATTACTACCTCTTAGATATCTAATTCATTATAAATATTTTTAATCATACTTTAAACACTTTCTAAAAAATTACTAAATTCTGTTATTCATTTTCTCCATATTACCATAATTTGTTTTATTTAAGTGGAACACCAAAGAGCACGGTAGACACAACTGTGTTTTAATTTCTGAAATTTATGAATACTCCTCATAAAATATAAGTAACTTTATCTCTGACATAGCTCAGAATGACTAAAGAGAAACTTAATTACAATACAGAAATACACTGTTGGGCACAATTATGTATACAGTGAGTGAGTGTGTTTTGTTTAAGGGCCCGTCGACAACTTGGTCATTAGGGCCCCGAGTCCAGAAGTAAAATTACATACCGTCAACTGTTAAAACATCACCCATTAAAAACTAAAAATCTACGGTTAAAATAGATAAAAAACCTCTAAACAACTATTAAAACGTTTCATTTAAAATGCTAAAAACAGAAACTTAAAATTGCTACAAAGTAAAAAACACTAAAACGTTAAAAAACCCAAAAATACGGCCATCTAAAAGGCTAAAATCTCTGAAATAAAATATCCTTACACTTGCTTCATAAAATCAATTCTGGAACAAAACCGCAGCACTGTATTTACAGATACTGGGTCGTTGCCTAAAACTGACGACAGTGTAAGGCCCAGGCCAACGGACTGGCGCTCACGAGCGTATCGCGGACAATCAAGAAGGACATGTGCGACGGAGATTGGAATGTTACACGTCGTACAGACAGGCTCCGGATCACCACGCAAAAGGTGTCCATGCGTGGCTCGGGTATGGCCTATCCTCAGGCGGGTTAAAACCACTTCTTCCCGCCTGGAATTCCTGCAGCTGGTATGCCAGGGTTGTACCGTGTCCTTGATTGTCCGTAATTGAGTGCCAGATAACGCTTCCCAAGATTCCTGCCAGAGAGCAAATAGATGGCGACGGAAATATTTCTGCACATCTATATAGGGGAGCGTACGGGTGGAATACTCCGGAAGGCGACATGCAGACTTTGCAGCCGCATCCGCCGCCTCGTTACCCGGAATACCCACATGGCCTGGGATCCACGTAAAAACAAACTGGTATCCGCGAGACAGTAGCTGAGAAATCAACGTCTGGATTTTAACAACCAATGCCGAGGTGCCGATAAACTGTTGCAGGGCCTGGAGAGCGCTAAAAGAATCGGAACAAACGATAAAACTTCCAGGACCTGAACTGGAGATAAAAAGGAGGAAATAAAATATGGCAAACAACTCGGCGGTAAATACTGAACTGGCGTCCGGTAGGCGGTACGTATGAGCGTCACCGTTGTATATAAAGGCGCAACCCGTCGAACTACCCATCTGGGACCCATCGGTAAATACCGGACAGGAAGTCCGGTATCGCCCCAGTAGTTCCGTGAATAGTTGGCGAAACACGGAATGAGGGGTAGCTATCTTAACACAGCCCGACAGCTCCAGGTCAAAGCGTGCGCGCTGGAGTTGCCAGGGAGGACATCGGCCACGTGAATGCCGCTCTACGGCTGGCAGTCGAAGGGCGTGTGCAGCAAGCAGTTCACGAAACCGGATACCACTTGGACGGGAGATGGTTGTATTTCGCATATAACGGTGCGCGAGGTCTGGACGCAACACGGGTGGAAACGAAGGGTGACCTGGATGGGCGGCCAACCTTGCCACGTAAGAACAAAGTAATAAAGAGCGTCGAACAGACAGTGGAGGTTCGCCAGAATCAGCATACAGACAATCGATTCTGCTGGTGCGGAAAGCCCCAGTAGCGAGACGGATACCAGTGTGATGTACTGTGTCTAAAAGCCGGAGTTTAGACGCAGACGCCGCGCCATAAATAAAACAGCCGTAGTCTAATTTGGACCGGACCAGAGAGCCATACAACCTCAACATGACGGTGCGATCGCCACCCCAAGATGCCCTAGATAAGACCCTGAGTACCCGAAGCGAACGATCGCAGGAAGCACGAAGATAGCGGATATGGTGCTCCCATGTGAGTTTAGTGTCGAGGTGTAAGCCCAAGAACTTAAGGTGCGGTACAAAAGGAAGACGTGTGTCGCGCAGATGAAGATCAGGAGGAGGGTGTACTCCTCGCAGTCGGTGAAAGTGTAGACACTGTGTTTTCGTAGGGGACAGCCGAAAGCCCGTGCGTAATGCCCACTCGGCGATGGAGGTTATGGTCAGCTGCAGTTGACGCTCGATGTGCTCCAAACTATAAGAGCGATAGTAGATCGCAAAGTCGTCAACATACAGCGACATCGGGATACCGCTACGAACAACACTAGTAATGCCATTAATGGCAACTGCGGAAAGTGTGACACTGAGGATGGATCCCTGGGGTACACCATTCTCCTGGATCTTCTCTTGAGACAGCGTGTTGCCTATACGGACACGAAAACGGCGAATGAGTAAAAAGTTAAAAAGGAAAACGGCTAAGTGACCGCGCAAACCATAACCGTGTAGAGTACGGAGAATGCCATAGCGCCAAGTAGTATCGTAGGCCTTCTCCAGATCAAAGAGGACACCCACGACATGCTGCTTCAGGAGAAACGCATTCTGTATGTATGCCTCCATGCGCGTCAGGTTGTCGACACTGGAGCGATAGCGACGAAGTCCGCACTGAACATTGCTCAGCAGGTTATTCGTCTCTAGCCACCACACTAAGCGAGTGTTAATCATCCGTTCCAAGGTCTTGCAGACGACACTCGTCAGGCAAATA
Organism: Tenodera sinensis; assembly: GCA_030765045.1. Taxonomy (NCBI): domain Eukaryota; kingdom Metazoa; phylum Arthropoda; class Insecta; order Mantodea; family Mantidae; genus Tenodera; species Tenodera sinensis. Next base: position 126,952,130 of record CM060963.1, read on the forward strand.
GGGCGGTAGCTAGAGGGAAGTGTCCGGTCTTTTCCTGGTCGAGGGATAGGGATGACAATGCCCTCTCGCCAGGAAGACGGAAAAACCTGCTGATGCCAGATGCGGTTATACATGCTCAACATGAAGGAAAGAACTGCAGGTGGAAGATGAAGCAGCATTTGGCGGTGGATGTCATCAGGACCGGGAGAAGAATTCTTTGCTAGGGACAAGGAATGCGCTAGCTCCGCCTCGGTAAATGGTGCATTGTACGGTTCACTTTGGGCACTGTTAAAACTAAGGCCTATCTGCTCCGCAGATTCCTTGATAGCTAAAAACGCTCTATCATAGCTTTGGGTTTGGCTAGTACAGGCAAAACACTCGGCAAGGGCGTCGGCGATGTCCTGCTCGCTGGTGTAACGGGAGCCCTGTACGGCAAGGCCAGGGATGGTCGTCCGGCGACACTTGCCGTACATTCGCCGAACAGCAGTCCACACCTTTTGCGCAGAACTTCGACAATTATGTATACAGAAAGCACTGGAAGGCTGATCAAGAAAATTAACAATGCTGGACACATTTTGAGACCCCCCGAATGCAAAAAGGCATTTTTAGAAAAAGGTGTGTGTAAGTTTTTACTTTCTCTACTGATAAGTAGGGGAAGTATTGTATTCCATCCAAAAATTCGAGGCCAAGATTTCGCTGGAAATATATGTTTTGAGACCCCCTGAATCCAAAAAACGCATTTTTACAAAAAGGTCTGTGTGTGTGTGTGTGTGTGTGTGTGTGTGTGTGTGTGTGTATGTGTATGTGTATGTGTGTGTGTGTCTGTGGACAGCATAACTAAAAAACAAAAAGTCGGTTAAAAACCACAGTTGGTATTTAAGTTTAATGTCTTTCAAGGATGCAACACAAAGATTTTGAAGAAAATAGCCCCACCCTAAAAACTACCCTTTAGATGGAAAATTTTGATTTTCTTGAAAATGACTTAACGATTTTGATTAAAATGTCATATGTTTGAGATATTTTTATGACAAATGAAATGTATAGCTGGAATTTTCTGGCTATAGCTGCTGTAGTCGTATTTACTCTGGACCACTTTTGCATAACTGGTAAACCGTTAGAGATACACCAAATCATACTATACAAAAAATGTAGATCTTGCTAAAATACACAATTTATGTCTCAATAAATTTTCTTGTAGGTTGAAGCATTTTGAAGATATCCCTTGTTATGTGTGTGAGTTTCGGAAAACTTAAAACTTTCGTGAAATGAAACATCGTTGTTCATCTTTTATGTGTGAAGTGTGCAAAGAGAACAGAATCTTAAAGCTTTAAAAGATTTGACTATCACACAAGGCCTACTGTATTCTAATATTCCCCTTGCACCTGCAAGGAAATAAGCAATAAGATAATTTGTACGAAAGTTTATCTTTACTAATAAGAAGATATACTCGTAAGAATAAGAGTTTGTAAGAGTGGTATGTACAAGAGTAGAGAAAGTCATGCGAGTGGAACACATCAGATTTCTTTTACACTATTTACTGCATGTTCCATTACAAAATATAGTAATACTACATGCATTGTTAAACATTATACATATTACACATTCACAATCCATCAAAGTCGTATTGAGTTAATATATGACATTAATTCCTGGGTATAATGCTGCATTAGTATCGTTTTATTGAATGTCCATTTTCAATGTTTGGTAATGTTTTTTTCTGAAAATGCGTCGTTCTTTTTCTAGTTTTGCATATTCAAATGGTAGGTGATCTATTGATTGTCCTGCTTTTCTGCTTGTACACATAGGACTCTATGTGTGTGTGTGTGTGTGTGTGTGTGTGTGTGTGTGTGTGTGTGTGTGTGTGCACATGGACAGCATAACTAAAAAACAATGAGTTGGTTGAAAGCCAAAGTTGGTATTTAAGTTTGTCTTTCAAGGATGCGACACGAAGATTTTGAAGAAAATAGCCCCACCCTAAACTACCCTTAACATGGGAAACTTTTCCAAAACTTTGATTTTCTTGAAAATGGCTCCAACAATTTTGATTAAAATGCCACATGTTTGAGATATTTTTATGACAAATGAATTAATCTTGAATTTTCTGGCTGTAGCCCATGAAGCCATATTTACCCTGGATGACTTTTGCATAAGTGGTAAACCGTGCAAGATAGACAAAATGTTACGAAAAAAAATTGAGCTCTTGCTAAAACACACAATTTATGTCTAAATAAATTTTTTTGTAGAGTGAACCATTTCGGAGATATTCCTCGTTATTTGTGTAAGTTTTGGAAAACTCATACTTCTGTCAAATGGAACATCGCTATTCATTTTTTTATATGTTAGTCGTGCAAAGAGAACGGAATTTGAACGCTTAAAAAGATTTGACTATCGCTCAAAGCCTACTGTATTCCCATATTCCCATTGCAGAGGCAAAAAAATGAGCAATAAGATAATTTCTGCAAATGTTTATCTCAGTTAACACGAAGACGATCGAGTTTGTCAGAATGGTTAGTGTAAGAGTAGAGAAAGTCATGAGTGCAACACATCAAATTTTTTTATAAGCTAAGTTGCTTTCTTCATATAACAAAAACAAAACAACAAAAGCTTTCTGTCCTACTTGCTGCAGCACTACTTAGATAAGTGTCATGAAGTGAACATGCGTCATGAAGGCTGAAGCAAATTTTAATATAGTGGTGACTAAAGCATGTACGAAAGAGCTGAATTTTCAGAATTTTAGGCAATGGGAAAAAGTATTAGTAACAAGTCAAATATTTTATTTGTTTTTTCACAATTTACAGTGAATGCTTAAGCAGTCACTTCACTTGCATATTCTGTATGTAATGGAGTGAAATGCCATTATTCATGGATTGTTATGCTAATTTCTCAAATTTTAGAATATGCAATTCATCTCAAAGCACAAATTGTAAATCAAGCATACAAAATCCATATACTTATACCGAGTGTAAAAATGTAAGTTATAAGGCCCAGTGGTATGTAAGTGATCATACTTTGTTTATAAGCCCATATCCAACTTTTTGTTTATGCACTAGTACGTGAAATGGGAAACAGGACAGGTAAACAAACCACAGACGAGTAGAAGACGTCACATTAATTTGTTAAGAGTTATTTACCACTGGCACTCTGGCACTACATCAGCTGTTTTTGAATACACAGCTAAAGGCTTCACCATACCTAATGCCAATGACAGTGTAATAGAATTATTCTCTTTACAATATTAATATGTCTGGCTTTTGTCAAGTGGAAAACCACAACAGTAGGCTTGTACACAAATGCAGAGTACCGGTATATGCTTTTTCTCATCTACATGGAAACTGAAGGAATGCAAGAATGACATGCCACTCAAAAAAAAAAAAAAAAAAAAAAGTCCAAACAGGCATCACCCAGCCCACACAACGTTTCCAAGATTGGAGAGGCATTTTAAGTGAAAGAGGCAGCTCACATCCTATCCTAACAAACATGTTTGCAGACACATTGCACACCAGAGTTTGACACCACATAACCAGGCAATACACAAATTGTATTGAATTTGGTAGCAGTTGATTTGAACACCTTCTGTTGATTAAAATGTTATTTGTTAAAGAATTCTTTTTCACTTCTTTCCCATCTTTGATCCATATGCCGATGTCTTTCATATTACAGAGGTCCTAGTACATATACAGAGAGTTATTGGAGACATATTAACAAAACATCTCATGCATTTAGTTACATCCTATATTAGACAATCTCGGCAAGAGGTATTGTAACTCTACCTAAAACAATTAGTATCCTGTTAATGATTACACTGTGCAAAGAGTCCTTATCAGAGTTGCTTTCACACTAACAGTTTTTATCTTGTCCCTTATAAATTCAGTAGCTAATTTTGTTTTATGTTATAAATTGTAACACCAATATAATGACTTGCGCACTCTCCTCTTGATGGCAAATAAATTTCCGTAATTCTTTGACTTTCAAGCCAATTTTTCTATTGAAACAATGGCAAGTTTTTCACTGCAATACACTAATTCATACAATAAATTTCTGTCTTCAAATTAACCCATTAAATCCACATGTGGAAGGCAGTAACACTGTGTGCTTAAACTAACTTCCTTGCTTCCATATAGTATTGTTTCATGCTCATTCATTAGTGCTTTTAAAAGACTTGTGTCAGCACAAAAAATTGTAATCAACTCTATATCCAAACTATGCAGAAACTCTTTAAAACAAACATGCATTCTCTTTATGTCATTAAGTTATACTTACTATGATCTCTTTGCACAACATCAGCACAATGACATTCAACTTCTCAAAAAGCATAATAAGTACATGAAACATAGAAAAATACTCCAGTATGCAATGATAAGTAGAATTCAAATGCCAGTTTTTTGCAGCACTGTTTGCTCACAGACCAAATACCATAAATGTAATGGTAATGACCAACATACCTTGATTGTGCTGTCTTATAATTTGTATTTAAACTTGAGATCTGTTGAGATATTTAATATGAGCTGCATTCCATATTGATTTATACCTAATTTTTTCCCATTATTCATGGTGCACCATTTGACTCATCATTACAGTTGCATGTATGTAGTACTTTAGTCTAACCATAGGTGGCAGGACAATCACTGGAAATGTAATCCCTGCACAGTACAGTCCATTATCCTATCTGCTATCATTACATCAGCAGAGAAGATGGGGTGTGATCATGAAGAACAGCACTGGACACATGGTTGCTGTGTAAACACTGCAGACATTCAGACAATGGTGGCAATGCATGGAGAGTACACCACCATGAAAAACTGTACAGCTAGTTGGATGTCTGGAAAAGTAGCCGCACATCAACAGAGAAAGGAATCAATTCTGGAAAGAAAATGTCTATGGTAACACCAGTCAGAATAACAAGAGTGGAAAAGCATAGTTTGGAAAATGGGTGCATGATGTTCACGGAACTGGAGGCAGCCATAGGACTTGCTAGAATCACTCTGCACCACATAGTGCACAAACATGTTAAGCTTGGGTAGGTGTCCGCTAGGTGGGATCTCAAATCCCTGAATGCAGTAGCACAAACACAACAGCACAAGGACATCTGGAGTGATCTCTATCAATGCCACAGCCAGGTTCCAGAAGGTTTATGCCCAAACTCATGACTGGTGACAAGACTTAACTCCACTACCATTAGCCAGAGACCAAAGTCCAATTAATGCAGTGGAATCATAGAGGAACCTGCTCCGCCAAAGAAGTTTCGAACAGCACCTTCAGTAGGAAAACACATGGCCAGTCTTTTAGGACAAGGATGAAATTCTCATTGATTGGCTAGAACCAGGGACCACCATTAACAGCATGGCATATGTGGAGACTTCTTGCAAGTTGTGCCATGCAATTAAAAAGAAACAGTGAGGAAAATGGATGGAAGGATTGCTATTGCAACATGACAATGCTTGTCACTATATGAGTCAGAAAGCCATGAGTGCCATCGCTGAAATGGGGTTCCAGATACTGCAACATTCACCCTATCCTCTTGAATTTGCCCTTCTGATTACCACATATTCAGAGCTATGAGAAATCTCTGCAAGGGCACCCTTTTGCAGACTTCCAGGAACTGCGGACAGCTGTACTACAGTGGGCGTGACAGACTCCAAAAAGGTGGTTCAAGGAGGCTCGGCAGAATTTGCTACATCGGTAGTGCAAGTGTACAAGTATGCAGCATAATGGAGAGTACGTTGAATGTAGCTGCCAAGAGGTTCTCAGTGGGTGTATAAAAAATAAAGCATAAATCAATATGGAATATCCCTCATATAAAGTGATGCAAAATTAATAACATTTATTAGCCTGCATCTTTTGTAAGAAACCTGCTGTTCTTCCATAGTAAATAAAAATATTTTTCTATGAATAATGAGGTAACATAAAACAGGCCAATTCATTCCCCTATGACAACCGCAAGAGCAGCAGCAGATGACCTGAAGTGCCTACATATCCCAACTTTTGATGTCCCACAGTGCAATCAGTGCTTTCACATTCTGTCTATGCCACTACCACACTTAAGCACACAGGTTCCAGAGTAGCTAATTATTTTTACAGATTTTGTTGGCTGACTTTCTGCATTGCTTAGGACAAAATATATTTACAAAAGTTCATATGTTCAAGTCCTATTACAACACTTCCCACATCCTAAAATTGATTTCAAGTCATTAGCTCTCCCCAACAAAACCAGAGAACTTTCAGTGACAGAATACCTCAATAAACAAGACTTTGCACACCACACTGTATTTTGAAGTAATTATGGGTATCTGAATTAAATAGTGCTAAATGCAAGTGAAAGAAGCTTTTCATATGGAAACTGTCCCATAAATGAGAATATATTTGGATTATCTTTCTTTCCCCTTTTAAAAACTCTTTGGCACTTTCATCTATAAAATCTACATTAATATAGATGTGAGATTCCTGAAGCATACCTATCTCATCTTGCTGCAGTCAACATGAAACAGAAGCTCTTATTTTATTCAATTTAACTTTTCTGTTTTTTAAACTTAGATGGTTTGAGGCTCCTAAAAGCACCATTATAAATGGAAATTACTGATAAATTTTGCAAACATTTCCTGGCTGGAAAAAGAACAAAAACATATGCCTGGAAATACATATTTGCTGAGTAACACGCCACTGAAGAAAGACATTGTCTATTAACTAGGTAATGCATTTTAATGCAAATGCACATTTCTTCTCTGCCGTCAAAAAATATCTGCACTTGGTATGCAAGTTAATTATCAAATTTCAAAAAAGTAACAAATATTTTATGGTGCACATTTTGCCTGTTTATTAAAAAAACATATGCAATTTGCAAAGTATCCTGCATATTTACTTGGTTTACATGCATATTCTATAAATGTATGCTTATCTTTATATTTAATTTTAAAATAATTTTCAAATATGTAGAACTGAGTTAGTGTTGAAACTTGGCAACACTTATGTAGCTCCAAATAAGCCATCAATAAAAATGGCTCAAGATATATTAATGAACACAGAAGAATAAACTAATCTTTCTTACCTATCTGCACATTTCTCTCATCTTTCTTACTCTTTTATTTCTTTGGAAACCAACAGTATTCATATGCCACTCATTAACATACTGTTAATGAGTCCTGTCCACCAAATTAAGTTCAGAACCTGGAAGTGTTGGCAATGTAGTGAATGAAAATGCGTCTTCTTTTCATAAAACCCAGAATATTATCAAAGGTGACTCAAGAAATCTTAGCAGTGAAACACCACTAAAACCTGGTCAAATTGCAGGTTTTGTATACATACCCGAGTTTCTGTGAGATGGAGAAAAGTCTTATTCCTATGTGTTTATGTGTAAACTCGCTTCTATTTATAAAATTACAAGTATTGCAGCCAATTGGTCAAATACAGACCAAAGTTACACGTTTGCATACTCAGTTATTGGCATTGTTCTTTTTGTATAAAGTTTCAGATGGTATTGGTCACATTTTTGATAGCACAATTTGCACTCACACATGGTATTTTGGATTGCCATTCTTGTACATATGTGCCTCATCTCAAAGTTCGCTGTTGCCCAGAATCGATCAATCATGGCCCCTGTAGCATAAAATTCTGGATGTATTTCTTCTCTTTTTGGTCACTGATGCTAAAACTATTTTTCATACTTTGGTGTTGGGTAGGAGCATTTGTAGTCTGATGTCTTCAATGAGATAGGATTCTCTTGCTAGGAGGTATACAAGCCTGGGCCGCACAGTCTTTGATACTCCAATCGCCTTTTTTATGTAGACTGCTTTGATCCTTTCTAGTGTGGTTAGATTTTTTGCCATGAGGTGCGACCAAATGACTTCTATAGCATAGGTCACTGTTGGCATTATTTTTGCTCTGAATAGTAGTGTCATGGGTGTGTTACTTGATGAGTCTAATATCATACATAGCCATTGTTGCTTGTGCTGTTTTCTCTGCAATGTGTTTTGTAAAACATTTGGCACTTGTTTGGATGGTAATACCTAGATATATGTAGTCTGATACTATGCCAACCTTTTTGCTTTGTATGAATATTTTTGCAGTTGCAGGTGCCCTATCCCATTTCTTAGTACCTTAATTTCGGTTTTTGATATATTTATTTCAAAATCATGGTTGGAGCACCATTTTTCAGGTTGTCTACTGTTTTCTGTAGTTTTATGATGTCGTTTGATCCTATTACTACATCATCTGCATAGGCATATGAGATTACACCTTCCCTTTGGGTTATTCTTGCTATTTCTTCTGCCCCTAAAATGAAGAGTAGGAGGCTTAGCAGGTCCCATTGAAGTGTCCCATTTATTTGTAGTATTGGCTCTGATGCAGAGATTTTGTCGGAGTTTATTTCATTCGACTGTAGTATTGAGATTATAGTTTGTGTCCACATATTGTTCTTAGCTAACACTTCTAATTTTCTTATTACTAGCAATCTATATAGTTGAACGCTTTTGTTAAGTCGAACTAGAACATAGAATTCTGTTTTTCTCTTCCAAGGGCTTCCCAAGCGTATCTTAGTAGTAGTTCTATTGTTAGTGTTGGTCTTTCCTTTCTAAAACCTAGTTGTTTTTCTGGCAGCTGTTCATAAATTTTATCTTTTATTCTTTGTGTAAGTATTTTGAAGGGGGTGTTTTCCAAAGCAATTCCCTGTACAGTAAACTCTAGGTTTAGCAGACCTAAAGGGGACAGGAGTTGTCCGGAAAATTGAAAGTCTGTTAAATTGCAAAATGAATGAAAATAAAGCAAAAACAATTGCAACTGTTTTATTGGTACACACCATTTACTTTACATGATTTACTCTTGGTTAAAAGTCATTCCCTGTGAAGTTGTGGGTTTTAAAAAAGTGTCAATACGCATTTGCTTCCCACTTGAATATTGCTTCTTTATGATTAAGGAGCAAAACTGTCTGAAATGTTCATAATAGGTTAGCACTTGTGGGTCTGCAGATCTTTCCACGTAAGAAAGATCATGATCCATGTGGTCTCCTGTTAGGGATAATTTAGGTGCACACTTCAAAGATTCATCATCACTGTCATCTTCATCTTCATCCTCTTGTAGAACACTTGCAATGAACTCTTCATGACTCAGAATCTGGTAACCTGGGAATGCCCAATTCAGACTGAAGCTAAGAGTCATGTGAGCCCTTGAGCGCGTGACACATACACGAACTTTCACAAATATAGCCAAAGATATGTGAACTAGCCTTCTCAATCAAACAGTGGAATGCCACAATTTGATCATTGCAGATCTTTTAAGTTTCATTTAAATTTGTTTTATAACCAACGCCAAATTCAGTCCGTTAAATCCGAAGTCTGTTGAACAGAGGTCCATTAAGCCGAGAGTTTACTGTATTTGTTGGTATCCATTGGGTCTCCTTTGCTGTTATACAGCACCCTTATGATTGACTGTTTCCATTGCTCTAAAATGGAGCCCAATTCTGTGCATTTATTGTAGAGCTTAGTCCATATCTTTTTTTTTTTTTGAATTAAGGTCCTCCAACATTGTCATATCGGACGAATGAATGAAAATGAAATGGGTGAAATGATGCTCAAATGAGCCCGAGGTCCATGGAGCTTTAAGTTACCCGACGTTCGTCTTCTCAGGGTAGGGAAAACCTCGGAAAAAGACCTTACCCGGATAACTTACCCTAAGTGAGATTCAAACTTGCGACCTCTTGAACGTGAGGCAGACACGCTAACCTTATTGTCCATATTTGTAATAGTAGGTGGGTTGTGTTCTTTATATGTTCATTGTAAAGGCTATCTGGACCTACTGCTTTTTTTCTTTTGGTGTTGCGGATGATGTTGATCTCATTTATGCTTATTGGGTCCCAATCCAGTGTTGTTAGTTTGTTTAGAGATGCTCTTTAACTACTAAATTTCTCAGCATTCCATTCTATACTGGAGTAAAAACCACTTAATTTTGTTCAGAGGACTTTCTATCAGGCTTGAGGTTATTTTATTACCTGGCAAAGTGACGAGGCATATTGACCTTGGCTGTCACGCGCGGCAATCACTTATCTTCTTTATTAGAACAGCAAAATAATAGTAACCTGGCATATAGTCAGTGATTCATCTCTTGCACCTGCCGATATGCAACACTGCTGACCTGAAGATATGATTGCATCTTAACAGAGTGTGCATACACTGTCTCCCTGTGTTCTTATGATAAGCTCGTGTAAACAGCTGGTCAGTTTCACATTCTTTCTGATACACCTCATGGCTTAGCCAAGTAGTATATGCCATAAATCTATGACATGGGGCCACTGCCTTTACTTCCTTCCAAAGGAAGTCATGCTATGGATTTATACGCCCAAAAAAATTAATTGGCCTCCGTCAGGTTTGAAACCACGGCCTTGGGTACCAGATACACACTATCCCTGTCATCTGCAACATATGTAGGGATAATTGCCAACAGATTTTCCTCCAAAGGACAGTTTTGTTGCTGGATGTTTTGCAACAGGACCATCACCATTATGGAATTATTGTCTTCCATCCTCTTCACCAAAGAAGCAACTTTTGGTTGAGACTTGTACAATCGTCAAGCAGAGTACAGCAAATCCTCAGGGAATGGCTAATTGCCGTTTCACAACAATTTAACATCCATGTTTGTACAAGGATTATTGGCAACATTTGTGCCTCCTTAGCATCTTAATGGACAGACATATTTGGGATTCCTGCTGAGTACTCTGGCTCTACTATTTGAGAATGTGTCTTCAGTAAATTACCAAGCAGGTAATTTGGTTGATGCATAATGAAGCTCTAGGCCACTTTTGCATTACTGTTCATCAGTGTCTCACTATCCTCAAAGCAGATTGATAGGGGTCCCTTATAGCAAGGATTGCTTGATCAACAGAATTAAACCCCTTGATTTTTACTTTTCGGAGAATCCAGAAATTGATGTTTATGTGCAGCTGGTTTTTGATTTCCCAACCCTTGAACAGTGTGTGTAGTCTACAATACTACTAGGAGAGCAAAAAACCTCTAAGCAGGCTGTTTTGCCTGTCGGTATCCTCGGCACTCATTACCATCTGCCACTATCACAGAAAGTCATGGATGAAACCACACACATTCTTAAAACTACTTTTAAAGGCTTCAACTTTATGAAAGAAGATGCCGAAAGTAGCCCATACATACACTTTTGGCACCTCTTTAGGAAACTATCCCTCACTTGCCGTAGTTCACATTGAGAAATGCTCACAATTTCCTGGTTGATATTTTGTTTTAATTCTTCCAGAGTGTGTGTATTTGTCTTGAACACTTTGTTTTAAGTTACCCCAGAGATAGAAATCATTTATTGGAGCTCTGAGAAATCTTTTATTGATAATGGTGCACCATACACCAAATTTTTCATCATGAAGGGTTACTTCATGAACAATATTACGATCTGAGTTATAGGGCCAATTTTTTCTGAGTCAACAGTTGACACCCACTACAATAGTGATTACAATTCCGTTTTCCCTGTTTTTTAGAGGATTAATAGACAGGAAGCATGATTTTGCCTTTTTCCAACAAGACTTTGCAACAGAAATTGTGTTTCAGGACAGAATTATTAGTAGAGATTTGTGGTCCCCTGACCTAAACCCCTGCATTTTCTATCTCTAGGGTAACTTAAAACCTAGTGTACAAGACAAACCAACACACTCTGGAGGAATTAAAACAAAATATCCGCCAACAAATTGCCAGCATTTCTCAGTGTGAACTATGGCGGGTGATAGAAAGTTTCCTAAAGAAGTGCCAAAGATGTATGGGCAATGGTGACCAGTTTCAGCATCTCCTTTCATAAAGTTGGTAAGTAAAGCCCTTAAAGATAGTTTTAAAAATGCGTATGGTTTCATCTGCACCTTTCTATAACAGCAGCAGACAGGAACGAGTGCCGAGGAAGCAGACAGACAAAACACCACACAGCCCATCCATTTGGAGGTTTTTTGCTCTCCCCGAGGATACTTGCTTTACTTCCCATACAGACTACTTTGACATATTTTGTAACATGGATGAAATTAATGCCACAATCTGTAAGCTGCTTTATTGCAGACTTACTGTCCATTTCCAGGCATTTGTTCATATGAATGTTTTTGTTCAATCAACACCTAAGTTTTCCCCCACAGTTTCTGTTCACCCAGTATAATTGCTTTCTCCACACAGGAAAATTACAATTTTCAACTTTTTCAACTTTGTCATAACCTTCCTTAAAATCAACTGTGTGCGCTCTGACTAGGACTTACTGGCCTGGTATTCTGGCCATAAATATATACTGGGACACAAAATATCCCTCTAGAAATCCTATGATTGCCACCAGATGTAGAGATACGCAAACTATTAATATGCTTGTCCTGATTTTCATGGAGAAACAGCTCTTGTGGTCCAGAGCATTCATGCACATCACCTGTGATGGTCAAATTCTAATGTCCGAATACAACGTTTGATAAAGACTCTGTAAATCAGTTATCAATATTACTTCACACTGGTTAGTATAATTTTACATCATTCATATTTTTCAAAACAAGGTGGCCTTACCACTCAGAACATAAATGTGGTGGGTTTCATTGAGAAAGGAATTGCATCGGTAACTTCCTGAGTGGGAGGGTTTGGCATGTGAAACTGAGAGACGAGATATGATTCTGGGATTCCCATCATTTGGCCCCTCCAAAGAAATGGAATAACCATTTTGAGAGTTGGGAATAACAGGTCTTGTATCTCTCTGCCATTTTATCCAATCAAAAACTGTGACGTTGCAAGTGATGCTAAATGCTTCGCCTTCTATCACCACATTTTTATCACCATACAAAAGCTGACTATATCCTAAACATAACAAAGTAACTGTATTGGTATTTAGATTAGATAGTATACAGATGGCCCATTATTTGACAGCATGTGATCATTACATTTATGTAGTGCTTGATTTAGCTCCATTTAACAGTTTTAAATTTACACAAAACTATCATTAATTTTACATAATAGAACATTTTATGCAATACTACAATGCAGCTGAAAGAATGCACATTGCAGAAACAATATAAAAACTATCTTATGCTAAATGCTTCAGAAAGGGGATATGGTCACTACACTACTGAAGTTTAATGGTCAAATCTTCGTGTGTATGGATTGCTAGTCAACTATTGAATGTTACAATGTACAGTGGTGTATGAATGTTTTGAGAATACAGTGTACAGAATCAAATCATGGGGCTAAGTCTACTTTCCATAATGGAGAGGGGGCCACATGTTTATTCAATGCAGAGGAAGTGCTGCTGCATTGCAGATTTCATGTAGCACAGATCTGGATTATACTAAACTGTACTGACAATTCGGACAAGAACATTATCTTAAACATACAACTACAAATGTGTTTGCTTGGATAATTATCCTAATATGGTCTTCAAAAGACCAAACACAACTTTTTCACACAATTTCCTTACTTCCCTTAAGGTGTACCTTTATTGCTTTTATTTTTCTTGTAGATCACGATAATAAATGTAATTTTCATTGTTACAATCTAAAATGGTTTCAATTTTCATATTTTTAAGCATTTTGGAACAATCTACTTAGCAGTTTTGTTTGAAGTGCTTGCTTAAATGTGCTAGTCATAAAATGACAATTTTTAATATGTTGTTCTCATTACCAACACCACAATATTTCCAAATATGTTTCATCTTTATATTTCAATGTAGCACACATAACTTTTATAGAAACCCGCTATAATAACAATATTTATAATGAATAAATTCTGTTTATCACTAACTGGCAGCTTTATTACTCTAAGTACCAAGTTTTTTTTTTTGGCAGGGGGGGGGGGGGGGCGGTGGAGGGGCAGGGAATTATTACTTATTTAGATAAACTTGAAAAGCAAAATGTTAACAAAATATGAATTGTCATCCTAATTTTTGGACCCATTCCATGACGAGACTTTTAATATCCTGGCTTGTTTGTTGAAATTGGTCCATTAACAGAGAAATTGTGGGCAAAATAAGGTTTTGACTAATTGTGACTGTTATGCATAGCCTATAATAGTTAAGTCAACCTTCTTTAGGTTCTCTGAAACTTAATGTGCAAAACACTGTCTGAATACAAACTTTGAATGAAATCGTTAAGAGCCGTTTCCAAGTTGCACAGAACATATATATATATACACAAAAATTGCTCGTTTAAATATATAAGATTGTGACTGCTACGTGTAGATTAAGATAGCTAAGTCAAGTTTCTTTAGGTTTTCTGAAAGCTCTTGACGAGACCTTTAGTGTCCTGACTTGTTCGTTGAAATTAGCCCATTAACAGAGAAATTATGGCCAAAATAACGTTTAGTGTAATTGTGACTGTTACACGTGAAATCACGTTTTTCAGGAATGACACCTATATAGTTAAACTTAATAAGCAAAACCCTGTCTGAATACAAAATTTGATTGAAAACGTTAGAGCCGTTTTCCAAGTTGTGTGGAATATATGTATATACAAGAATTGCTCATTTAAATAGATAAGATATGCTGGACAGTTGCCATTTGAGGCAGAATAAAGCCTCAGCCCGGACTAATTTTAATTTGTACAATATGTAATCAGTAATTTTAATGTGAGTACATGGCAACGTCAATCATGTATATGTAAATTGTGTATTTGTGATGAAATATTTTATTTGTGTGTACGTTACTCTGGTCAAGTGAAATTCATAGGCTGAGTAGGAAACGCACAGTTTTCGAGAGAATTGTCTAGTGACAGCAGGGGCGTGAGCTACCCTTCGCATTTTGGAGGCTGCAGAACACATCCCCTAAAGACATGTCGTAACGCGCAAAACAGAAGCCAATCAGGAGAAAACAATGCTGAACCTTGCAAGTGGAGGCATAGCACATAAATACACGACATTTGTGAAGTTAGTCAACTGTTATGGGGGAATATAACATCCTACTAAACCCAAACAAGCTAAAATAAACACTCCACCCTTATATACCCTACCAAATAATTCCTATCTGCGGTTAAACCCTATTGGGTACCAGCAAAAATTCGTCAGGCTGAACCTCAGCCTGTCAGCAGCTCGTGGTCGTGGTCGAAGGTCCCCAGTCCGAGGAATGTAGCCAGCGGCGACACCTACGTCGCCCACGTTAAGAAACTGCCGCGCTAAAACAAAATGTCGGCCCTCAAGAAAACTGTTTGCAAATAGTGCGTAGTGCCGAAGAACGCTACCGCGATAAAGTGAAAAGTATCACAAGAACCGCCCGGATAGCTGAGCTGAATGCTGCTTGACCAGAACGCCGACGAAATGCGCTAAAAGACGGAATAAATTCAATTTAACTTACAAGTACCAGTGTTTTCATTAGTCCTCGATAGTCCACTTCCGACGCCCGGCGATCAACGACCGCCTAGTGAAGAAAAATGTTAGGCGGAGTCCATGTTTCTTACTGAGCATCGCCACAAATAGCCAGGGAAAAACACCACGAGACGCTAAAGGAAACGTCAGATAAAGGAACAGGTACGATGCTTATTGTTGACCGTTGAGGAATTACTGCTGCAAATTCTACTGAAAGTGTTAGCAAACATGTTTTTCTTCCTGCGAAAACAGAATACAATGTTTCTATACTGGATCTGGCCTTAGTTGATTCTTGATGTTAACAAACCAATGTGCCCATCCGCTACAAGTCTGCTACCATTGGCGCTTCCTATATCATTCTATTGTTAATCTCTGCTCATGCAAAATTGGAGAACTAAACACAAACACGTCTTGTTAAAATTTTTAAACTACACATGTGTACATATACAGGTTCTTTCTTCACACACAATCTATTTATTTTTCTCTACATCTCTTAAAGGTTTGCCCCTTGGATGCCTTCTTGCTAACAGACTATCACTGAAGTTACCATTATAGTTCATGAAACTGTGAGCACGTTGAAGTGCAGCAGGTGCTGATCTACAAGTGATGCCAGGATGCCAGACAAAAGCAAACTGTATACATTCATTGGTATTTTGGGTTAATAGTTTCACTATTTTTAATAATGTTGATCAATGAGTAGATTAACATTAGATTTTGTAATCATATAAGAACTAACTGAAACTTGTGACTAATGCACTAGCTGGTAACAGTAAATGTCACGGAAACAGTTTTCAAAATCCAGATTTAGGACTGGATAGAAGTCATGTTTATCAGACACGCATTTTCTGGCTCATTCCGATAGAATCTGCAAGGGGTTTACTTTGGCTGGTATACTGTAATGAATCATTCACTGATTAAGCAGTTACCTGTATCAACACAATTCTTTGAGCTAAATCAATCAAGGATTTTTAAAAATTTAAAGCACCTTGGGTTTTTTCCTTATAATTCAAATGCCATACTGACAAAATGAAAACAAGTCTTATATTCAAGGACTGGGATCAGATTCCAGTGAAAAGAAATACACTTTTTAATACTGAAAGAGTAAATAGAAGCAAAATGATTATTTTATGAGCTAAGTATATGCATGAACTGTTAAATAGCACTGAATCTTAACTTCAAACCCTAAGAGTTGAAATCCTTTCCATTTCTTACTCCCCACATCCCTCATTCATATTCCAAATTATTTTGTAAATGTGACATAGCATAAAATGTTCATAAAGCCTACATTTTCATTTAATATGACCTGTAACCACTTTTAATGCACTTTGAAAACAACATAAAATGCAAATTTTATACAAAATATTAAACAAATTCATAATCTTGGAATAATATTTTTTCTTTCTTTGGTTTCTTGTAAGAAATTTAACGGAGGAGTTTGTATAGCCATGGAGAACATGACTGAGCGTATTAGGAGAGCAGAATATTTGTATGAATATGAATTTATTGAGTACCAAAGCATATACATGTTGGGCTGCCCGTGAACTAGACCCTCTGTCATATGACTGCTTCTGCGATTCTCTACATATAATTTTTGATGTTTGCTGTTTATTCTTTGACAACAGTTAATTAACCTTGCTCATACCTGTCTTTTTAACTTCCGTCTTTTCGTTTCTCTTATTTTCACCAAATTCTCTTATATTTCTTTTCCTTAAGATCACCACTATTTTAGATTACCCATTCCATTCTAAAATTTATTTCCCCCCTCATTTTTCTTACGTTTCCTGGTTAATTTCCCACACTTCACTTATTCACTTTCTTGTTAGCTCTGTACCACTTCCACTTTCTTTCTTTCTTTCCTCACTTAACGTTCACTTTTTTTAAAGTGCTTACTTGACATTAACCCTAAACTCTTATTTGCTCCCCTCTACTACCCCTGAACAGTTGACTTGATCACTTATTCTTCTTTGTCACATGACGTTAAGTACCATTTTCCTATATATATATATATATTTTTTTTAAGGGGTATTTAAGGGCTAATATTACCCTGGGTTTATCTCACCCAGGGCTTATTGACCCTATGGCTGTTTCAGGGGTGTACCCTCTTCAGCCACGGGTTAGTTTTTGGGGATATTTTTATTACATTTTTAGGTTATATTATAATAGTAAGTGTGAACAATTAATACAATATAATAAAATAAAAACTAATACTAAACTTAAATTACTGGTGTTGGTTCTTATGCTATTACAATTGGTGAAATTTGTGTTGAGTTTGTTCTTAGATTGTACATTTAGTTAACATTGTTGTCTGAAAGAAGCTTAACTTATGAGCATGTTGAGAGTATTTAGGTGGTCCTGTATTCTTTGTTCTTCTTCTTCCTTGGCTTTTTTGTGTGTTTCTATGAGTGTGATGATGGGTGGTGCTTGGCTTGAAGTTTTCTTGTAGTTGCTGGCGTTCTGAATTAGTTGTCTATGTGGCCTGGTGTCTGCGTTGGCTATGTGCTTGATTGCTTGTTGTTTGATGTGGTCATATAGTGGAGTTGTTCTGCAGTCTTCACATAGGGTGGCTGTCCTGTGCCATGGAGGGAGTCTGTTTCTTTCAAGCTCTTGAAGGCAGCTTATGGTGGTTGGTGTCGCTAGTGGATAGGTGGCATATGTGAAGTATGGTCTGACGATGGTTTTGTAGAGCTGGTTGAGGATAGGGGTCGATAATCCGATGTTTCCAATTTTTGATAAGTAGTGTAGGGTGGAGATAGCATTTTTGGCCTGTGTTATTTTCTGGTCGAAGTGGGTTTTCATCTGGAGCTTGTTATGGAGCGTGATGCCTAGGTACTTAACTGTGGTTTTGGTGGATATGTGATGGTTTTTAAATTTAATGTTGGCTTCCCAGTGTTTCCGTTTTATCTTCCGTCTGACTATGATGGCTTGTGTTTTGCTTGCGTTGACTGTGAGTCTCCATTTGTCTGCCCACTTGTTGAATATTTTTAGTTGCTTCTCAAGTCTTGGTTGTGCGTTACGTAGTCTAGGTGCAGTGCTCAGGTAGGCAGTGTCGTCGGCGTATTGTTCAAGTCTAATGGACGGGTATATTGGTTGGGGAGTGTCGGAAGTGTAGATATTGTACAGTAGCCCAGAGATGGCACTACCTTGCGGGGTTCCAGCTTGGAGTGTTATTGTGTATGATAGCGTGTTATTGATTTTTATCTTGGCGGTTCTGTCTCGGAGGAAGCTTGCTGTCCAGCGTGTTATTTTTGTAGGTATTCCTAGCGTCGTCATTTTGTAGAGCAGTCCATTGGTCCAGCAGCGGTCGAAAGCAGCCTGTATATCCAGAAAGATTCCAATTGTTGTGTATCCTCTATTGATGTTATTCTATATTTCTGATATTACTCTGACTTGCTGGTCTTGTATGGTGATGGTGGATCTGTAGCCTGCTTGGGTGGTCGGTATAATGTTGTGATCCTCAATGTAGTTTTGCAGTCTTTTAACTATTATTTTCTCCAGGATTTTTGACAAAGTTGCTGTTAATGAAATGGGGCGATAGTTTTCGTGGTTGGTGTTCGGTTTTCCAGGTTTTTCAAGTAATATCATGTGTGCGTGTTTCCAGGGTATAGGGTGATACCCGTGTTTCAGAAGTAGGTTGTAGAGTTGAACTATTTTCTCAGTCGTTTTCAGGGGGAGGTTTTTCAACATTTGATAAGTTATTGTATCAGCTCCTGGGGCGCTGTTTCCTTGGCGTCTTGCGGTGGTTCTAAATTCATTTGTTGTAATGGGTCTTTCGAGGTCGTCTTCAGGGTTTAAGTCGGTAGTGTTCATTTGTGGTTGGTATAGTTCCGGGTTATTCTTGATGTGTTTGTTGACGTTGTTGAAGTGTGTTTTATGGAAATTTGGCATGTTCGGTGTAGTGAAAACGTTGGAGTAGTGTCTGTGGAATATCTGTAGCTTTTCTTCTCTGGAGCTGATATTTTTCTTATCTATTTGTAGGGGGTATGTGAATTGTGTCTTTTTTCTAGTTGCCTTAATGAAATGCCAGAATTTACGTGGTTCGGCGGTCCTGGCTGTTATAGTGTCGATGGTGTTTTTCCATGTAGATTCATTGTGTTGTCTTATTTCTGCTTTGATTCGGTTGCGGAGGTGATTTAGAATTAGTTTGTCGTGTTCATCATGTGTCTTGATGTACTGTCTGTATGCGTGACGTTTCTTCTTTATCAGTAGTAGTATTTCCTTGGGTAGTGGTTTGCTGTGGCTGTTAAATATTTTTGTTTTCTGAGGAATGGTGGCATTTCTGGCTTGTACTATTTCATTTGTTATCTCTGTTGTAAGGTCATCTAATTGTTGCGTTGTTATGTTGGTTGGTATGAGGTTGTTCATGTTATTCTTTATGTAGTTTGTGAATTGCTTCTAGTCGGCGTTAGTGTAATCGAAGATTTTGATTGGTTTTATTTTTTCAGTGCTCCATATCTTGGTTGCTATGGTAACTATTATGGGTAGGTAGGTGGTCTAAGGTGATTGGGGGGTTTATTTCTACGTTCTGGATCTTGTTCATCAGTCTTGGGGTAACTAGCACTTTGTCGGGAGATGTGGGCTGATCGCCCTGCCAGCCGATTCTTGTGGGTTCGGGTAGGTAGAGAAGTCTCAGTGTTGTATCGTTCAGTACGGTTTTCAGTAGTTTTCCATTTTGGTTTGTTATTTCATCCAGGAGGTCCTTATGATTGGCATTAAGGTCACCAATGATTATTAGGTTTTTGTACTGCTGATTGAGGTATTTGATGAGGTCGCACTGTAGCTGATCTTTTGTATAAATGGTGGCTATATGATGTTTGATTTTCTGGATAGTGACTTGGATAACTATTGCTTCTTCGTGGGTGAAGTTTTGGGGCAGGCTGATGTGTTTTGGTTTAAGTTCTGGTCTTGCGAGAATTGCCACACCACCACCAGGTGCGTCTTGTCTGTCTTTTCTGTAGCATGTGTATGGTCGAACTTCATATTTTTTGTGTGTGGTCTCAATCTGGTCTCATTCAGTGCGATGATATCTGGTTTGTTTTCTTGGATTATTTGTTGCAGTTCAGGTCTTTGTGCCTAAGCCGTTGATATTGATGTATAGTAGCTTAAGGTTGTGATGAGCTTCATTGGTGACATTTGCCATTGTTGTGTCACGTTGTGGTGTGGTGATTCAGGTTTTCTTTGTGTTGATTAGGGATGTGCTGGTTGTTCGGCTGCTCTGCGAATTGTGTCACTTATGGTGACTGCAAGTTGCCCTCTGAGTCTGCTGGCATTAATACTTTTGTTTAGGATGATTTTAGATGTTTCCGATACTTGTTTGAGGATTTTCAGGCGCTGTGGTGGTGGGGTTATTTCATATGTTACCATTGTTATTACTTTTAGGAGTTTTTCTACAATGTTGTCTGTTACTTTAGCAATGTATTCAGTAAGCTCAGATTGCATTTTTTTTACTTGTTGCTGCATGATTGATAAGTTTTTTTCAGAGTTAGTATGAATTTCCCTCTTTTTTTTTTAGCTGTTTCTTCTGCCGATAGTTTCTTTTTTTCCACAGGAATGTCGCCTATCTTAAGTTCCGGCCATTTTGATACTTTAAGTGTGGGTGCGGGAGGGTTGTTATGAGGGAAGATCTTTGTGTCACTTACGTGACTAGCTGATGTCGGTGGTTGGCGGGGGTATCTAGGGCATCTGACTTGTCCTGTATAGTGACCGGTTGCATCACATGTTGTGCAGTAGGGCTCGCCAGATCTGTTGTCACTGTGGTCGCACTGCCAGGTGAGTCTCGCTGCTCCACAGTAGAAGCAGTGGGGGTCTCGGGGGCACTCTTCCATGTTATGTTGGTATCTTTGACTTCTTTTGCATGGGTCATGTTTTATAGTGTGTCTCGAGGGTTCCGTATAAAAACGTTGACCCTCTATATATGTCCCTTCGCTGAGTATTTTTTCCAGTGTGTTCACATCTTATGTGAAGATTCTGACTAGAGTTGCATTTCTGTTGTTGCTGATAATTCTTGAGGCCTTTGTTATGTGTGGGTAACACATCTGGAGGCTTTCGAGTAATTCTTCGTCTGTGATGGAGATTGGGACGCCTTTTACGACTGCTGTGAACATCTGTCTTGTTGTATTGGTGTTGTTTCTATCATGGGTTTGTTGTGGTAATGAGGTCGCAAACTGAGCTCTATGCCCAAATTTGTTGCTCATTGCTTGTCTGAATGTAGCTACGTTTTGTGCGTTGGTGAAAAGCAGTTTGTAGGTTCGAGGTGGGTTGTTTATCCTAGTTTTGGAGACTATCATGTTGTGGTCGAGTCCGTGTCGAACCAGCAGTTTTTGATGAAGAAAGGATCCCTGTATTCTTCCTCGCAGTGCAGTATGTAGAGAGGATGGGTGCCGTGGGGGTCAAGGTCATATCTTCTAGTGGTGGTGGTCAATGGGTACGCCGAGTCAGGTGTGTCAGAGTCGTGGTGGTCTGTATCTATGTCACTTACACTGTCATTACTGCTTTCGTCACGTTGGGGGCTGTGTTCTGGTATGTCTTTTTTCCTCAAAGAGGAAGGAGCACGCGAGTCGTGGGTGGAGTGTTTGGTCATACCGAGGTTTGTATATTTTTTTCCCCACGGGTTCCTATATATTAACACATGTTCATTATCTGATATCCACTTTTTGATTTAATAGCTTTCCAAATTTGAGCTGAACTTTTCTGCTCTCCCTTCTGTCGTTTCAATCTACCCACATACATAATGCTTGTCTCACTGTCCTCCATTCTACTTGGTCATACCCCACTTCTTGCTTACCTGGTTTATTTCTACTCGACTTTGGAATTGCCCCTTTGTTTGTTTGAGTAACTTGCCCATTTTACTGAAGTTAGCTTCGCTACAACTTCTGTCTTCTTTAGTTAAAATTAGTGGAGAAACGAATCTGCAAAATTATATTGTGTGTAGTATATTACACACACCATTTTTGCAGTAGTGGACTGATTGTGATAAAAAGAATGTGTTATTAACAAGAAGACCAACTCCTATTCTTAATTTATCGGCATAAAACGTGGAACAAAAAGGTGCAAAATATTACGAACAGCATTTTAAAGGTTCGTGGTACAGTGACTATGAGTGGCTGTGCGGTAGTTGTATGGGAAAACTGGTTTGCTGGCCTTGCCTATTACTTGGTGTAAAACAAAAAGTGTGGGACAGTGCTGGTTTTTGTGACATTTCAAATATCAATCAGTCATTATATAAGCATTCGGACTCTGCTAAACATGTAAAGTGTGCACTCCAATTCAAGCAATTCAAAAAAATTCAAAACACCATTGCTGATGCTTTGAAGGAAAACAACCAGTTGTATGCTGCTCAGTACAATAAAAATGTAAGACTGAACCAATTAGTTTTTAAGGTTGTAATTAATGCAGTAATATCTTTAGCTGGACAAGAGCTTGCTTTTCGTGGTCATGATGAAAGCTCATCTTCACCTAGCAGGTAAATTATACAGAACTGCTGCCTTTATTAATTCTGAGATGTACGTTAGAGATTCAGACTCATTACAATAAAATCAGAAGTATCTTCACTGAATTCGAAAACAGCACAGAAGGAAATTATTGGCTGTATTTATAGTACATTGATTATATTAAGTTGGCAATGTGCAGCAGCGATCTTTTTTTTCAGTTCAAATTCATGATACTGCAGATTTCACTCAAAAATCACAGTGTTCCGTAATTGTCAGACTAGTAGACGTCAATGGCGAACTAAAGTTGGTGAGAGCTAACCTGGCGCTTGACAGCTACATGATTCACTCACTTGCAAACGAGGCTACCTTCACTCATCCAACCGTGTTACAAACACATTGTGCAATGATTAGTTGATTGGATGCAAAAGGGCTAACCTCGTTCGCAGATAAGTGAATCAGCTAGCTGTCAAGTGCCAGGTTAACTCTCGCCAACTGTAAATGGTTTGCGCCAAAAAAAAGGTAACAGATTTTGCGCCTCAGGCAGTCTTTGTCCACTGTTTAGCCCATAGGTTGAGTATAGTTATACAAAGCACACAGAAAGAAATTTCTCGATGCCACATCTTTTTTGCTGATGTTGCTGGAATACCTTATTTTTTCATAACTCTGTCAAGAGAAGCTATGCCCTAAACACCCTTTTAGAGTGGCGATTGGCCAATGCAACAAACCTCGGATGGAGTTCATACTCAAAATTGTTCAAAGTGGTTGAAGAAAACTGAAATGATCTCACTAAGGTTTTTCAGGAGAAAACATGATTTTGTTGGCATAAATAAATAATAATTACCATCTGAAGGTTATTTAATCCTGGGATAAAAAGTACTTACAATAGTAAGTCACCATTGGGTAAATTTGTCTCTGATGTGAGACTGCCTTTGTGGTTTACCAGGAAAAAGACGAACTGGCTTGAGAATTTAATGCCATTCTGGCAGTTTGTCACAATAGCTCAGTGGTAGAGCATCCGCCCGGTAAGTGGAAGGTCTGTGGTTCAAATCCCAGTTGTGGCATTGAATTTTTAAGTTCCAATTCTACCTCTCAAACTTTGCCCACACACGGCTTGTGTGTTTAAAAACACCAACAGTAAGTTTGTTGGCGTAAATAAATAATAATATCAAAATTTATTTAAAATAAGTCCTTTGAAAACAGAACTTGATAGTTTTTATGGAAATGAATACCAGCATGAAGTTCCCATTACACAAGTATTGAAGTTAGTCAAAGAAAACGGTAGCGTATTTCAACAGATGTACAAACTTTTTTCGTTCGTCGCAGCACTGTCGTGAACGAGTGTTTCAGTGGAGATGAGCATTTCTACTATCAAATGCATGATGACATATCTGCAGAGCTCTATGACCGAAGAAAGAAAACATCTCTAGAGAACTTGCTGAATGACCTAGAGAGGAAACAGCCTTTCCATGACGACAAACTGAGAAATACGCCAACAGAGATGACAGAAGAATCAATTTAATATATACAAAATAGGTATGTTGCATGTGATCTTTATGTGATAAGAGCATCACCTATACTTTAGGTCACGAGTCGCCACTGGTATTAATATCCTCTTAAGTCCTTTTTGTTGCAATAGAATTTTGTTTCATTTTAAAAGCTTTCAGAACAAATAAATCTATAAATTTTAAACTACTGTCTCACAGGATGTAAGCCAAGTATTCTGTGAATTGTCCACTACCTTTTGGCCATCTGGATCCTCCCCTCCCTTAAGAATCTTAAGAGACAAAGTTTTGAACCATTTTAACTTGATTACTCCTGAAAAGCTCATTTTAGATATGGAGGGGTAAGTACAACACCAGAAGTTCAAATGACACTCCTAGGTTATCATGCTTATTAATTTCTCTACCTGTAACTATTAGGAAGAGGAAGGATTGTATTTCACCTAAAATTTACACCTGAAATTACACCAGAGATTTCACCTGAAATACACGTTTTGAGATCTACTGAAACAAAACAAAAAGCATTTTTAGAGAAAGTCCTATGTAACTGTGTACTTGTATGTGTGTATGTGAATAGAAAAACTCAGAAATTAAAAGTGAGATAAATGCCACACTTTGTTTAATTGCAGCATCTTCCAAGAATGTGACACGAAAATTTAAAAAACAATTCCCCATGTATGGCAAAAGTTTCGAAAATTATGATTTTGTGTCGAATGGTTCTAACGGATTTGGTTGAAATATACATTTAAGGGACTTTAATGACAACTGAAATGTTTATGTTAAATTTTCTGGGAATAGTCTTAGAACTCCTGTTCATTCTGAATGGCTTTTGCATTACTGATAAGCCTTAAGCAGCAGACAAAATCTTACTAAAAAAATCAGATCTCGTTGAAACTCATAATTCATGCCAAATAAAATTCTTTTGTGAAAATAACCATTTCCAAGATACTTCTTTTAATTTGTTTGAATTTTCAAATACTAATACTCCTCTGAAATAGAACATTATTGAGCGATTCTACGGAGAAAAAAAAAAAAAAAAAAAAAACTTATTTAATGTCACAGGCAATTAGAGGGAACTGTTTACTAATGCAACAATTCAGATATTCAGTGACAATCTATACCAGTGATGTCCAACGTTGGCGAAAGAGGGGAGCTTGGGTTTACCTTTTTTCCATTATATGCAGACTCTGCCTCTCTTTAACCTCCAGCAGTATGTTGTGTTGCAGTGGTGGGTTGGTTACATGTATGTTGTGCTTGATTTACGAAAGCACTTTCAAATCTTATGCGATAAAACATTCTGTTCATTAGTTACGGGTATGGTACTGCTAAAGTTTAAGAAGTCTATCAATATTTGGTGACAAAGTCAAAGTGCATAGCCTTAGAACATACGCCAATTGTAACATATTGCAATACAGACTTTTAATACAGTTAAATTTGGAGAAACTCTGTTCGCAAATATATGTAGAGCTATACTAATTCTTATACAAACTATTCTTGCAAATGCTTATTTATCTACTGCATTTTAATCAACATAAGCATTTTCAGATGGTATCTTGTTACTTATTTTCTTGTAGGTGCAAGGGGAATATGGGAATACAGTAGGCCTTGGGCGATAATGAAATGTTTTAAAGGTGATTACTATGAGATGCCTTTGAAATCTCATTCTGTGCAATGCCAGGATATATACCCATATATATAACGAATTACATATTCCTATTTGAAAAAAAGCATAAGTATTGGCAAATTCAAACAAGAAAGAATATCTCGGATATGGTTCCTCAAAAGAAAAACAAAATATTTGACATAAATTGTCTTTTAGCCAGATTCATATTCTTTATTTAGTAAGCTTTTGTCTCTTACTATTTATGCAACAATCATGCAGAATGAAGGGTCTTCTGAGAACATTCCCAGAAAATTCAAGGTGTGATCTTGTGCGCGAAGGATCTACCAGAGAGCCACAGCTGCCCCCCCCCCCCCCCCAAAATGAGGGAAGGTGGCATCTGAGTACCATTGCTCCCGTAGGGCTTCCCATTAGGGTCGATACCTTGTTTCCTAAAAAGACCCCCTCCCCCATGCTGTTTCACAGAGGACGGAAGTGGATACGCCACTTACGCACGTCAACCCATCAGACAAGACTACCTATAACCTGTGAGGCCGCCGGATATCTAGCACTCCAGGTACTAGCTTTGCAGGCTACCCGAGAAGTTGAAGCTTCTCCCAACCAGTGGCGGCTTGCAGTCAAAATTTTAGGGTAGGCAAAGTGTAACAGTAACAAAAAGAAAAAACAATAATAATAATAATAATAATAATAATAATAATAATAATAATAATAATAATAATAATAATAATAATAATAAACCCCGTTTATCCAAAATATAGGGGCGAAGTCATTGCGGATAACGCAAACAATATATTGTTTGGTTGTTTAATAAGAGCAGAGTGAATGAGTGTGACTTACGGATGAATTACCGCCAAAACTAAAATCACGAGTGTCGGCAGACTTTTTTCCAGGGGGGGGGGGGGGGGCACATGTTGGAAATTTGCAATCATATAATATTAAATCATTATTTTACTGTCAAAATTTATAGTATTTGTTGCAGATAACCGTATTAATTTGTGCTAAACAAAAATTGTTCTTTACATCAAAATTAAAATAATAGTTTAAAAGTCAGTAACTGATTACACATTAAGTTCACCAACTTCCAAGGGGGGGCCGTGGCCCCCCTTGCCCCCGTTTCGCTACGCCCATGACTAAAATAGATTAAGAAATTGAAAAATTATCTGACTGCAGCTTTGTGTTAAATAGCTAAAACACTCCTCTTTTCATTGTCAGTGCGCCGCGAAAGCGAAATTTGTAATAGTTCACTTATTAAGTCGGTCATACTAGTATTACACAGAGATAACGACAGATGCAGATCTCTGAGATCTTCGTTCGTGGAGTATGGCTGTTCGGAAAATGTCGCATAATTTCGGATTTGGGCCGGCAAGTGTTCGGACTGCTGGCAGACGCGTCTACGCATGCTCGGAGTGCATATACAGACCGAATGTTTCCTTATCCCTGTTCAAGGGCCTCGTACTGAGGAAATGGGGCCGGGCAGGCAGAGGTTAAGCTAGCCTGCTCTCCACTACCCAGGTTCCATGTGTTATCATTTCTGCCGCGCGTTTCAAACACGCAGCGCAGTTTTGATGAATCGGAATTGAGATTAAAGGATTTGACCATGCGCTGGTCATT
The DNA here is from genome assembly GCA_030765045.1 of Tenodera sinensis. NCBI lineage: Eukaryota > Metazoa > Arthropoda > Insecta > Mantodea > Mantidae > Tenodera > Tenodera sinensis. The sequence continues at coordinate 126,979,572 of CM060963.1, forward strand.
ATAACCGAGAAAACTTTTCTTGAACTGCAATTTAGGGGAAAATGACGGTTCAAATGATAAATGCAGAATCATAGTTAAACATAATTTGTTGATGTATTACGATAGGGTAGGCAGTGCCTACCCTGCCTACCCTGAGGAGCCGCGCCTGCTCCCAACCCCGTCATCACGAGTCAAGATGTTCTCAATCCCCCATGGCATGATCTATTATAGAAAAGGAATCGCCTGTTTGTATCCGCGACTGGATACTGTCTGTCTCTCCGACTGAGGAGTGGTTTAGGTTATAGCCGCTCATTATGCAAGGTTCTCCAAAAAGAGCAGGTTGAACATCCCTGATCTATACTGTAAATTACAAGAATATCTTCTCTGAAGAACGTTATTTAAACTAACCCCGCAAGTCCTTTCTAGATTAAGACCTACCGACCGGCCATGCGTCTCCAACCTCTACCCACCACTAGTGTCACGAGTGTGATGCAGTACTAAATGATGGGACGTGGTCAGCGCCCCAGTCCCTTCCAGCCGGTTACGCGGACACTCAACCAGGGCCACTACTTAATCAAGTTGAATAATCATATTTGTAAACATACAAAAAGGGACGATATGATTCCACTTTTTAGTGGTTTAGTTCCTTACTAGTTTAATACAAATTCGTATTTCAACGTTTAAACATAAGTTTAAAACAAAAGAATTTATTATATTGCTCAAATAGTTTTAATGCTAAATAGGATTGGAACTTTACTGCTTTATATATTGTGAATGAGAAACAATTTAGCGTGTTAATCATAAGGCAGCGAAAGGATATTACGCGCATAAGATAAAGGAAGATTATGATAACTTAAGATTATGTAATTTGCCTAACCACAGTAGGTGGCTGTAATAAGTATTGTATGCCAAATATGTTTAATTTACACAAAATAGTTAATGACAGCGTAGAAATTATTACTGCATCGCAGGTGAAACGAACCCACCACTGCACGTGTTGTAACCAAATAACCTTGTCTCTCGGCAAGAGAATGTCAGGTGGGTAAGGCAAGTTCAACCGCTACCTCTCCTCTCATGCCCATGCCTGCTCTTGACTATGAAGTCCAAATACCCAAAATTTGCCCAAGCGGCCCTGCACTGTATTTGGGTGCTAAAGTGCACTGATGCTTCAAGATCTTAGTAAATACAACTCGTTTGTTACAGGAGAACATGAATGACAAAATGTTGAGGTGTGTTCTGTGATTTAATTCGCCAGTGTTAATCTTTCATGAACTTGCAACAGTGTAAATTTCTCTTTTTTGTGATATACTTTACCCATATCAATTTGGTAGTTACCGAATACGGGCCGAGTAACCGCGTAACGCAGGGCACCAACGTATGAGAAATGAAAGCGAGCGGTAGTAAAACATCATTTCAATGACATTGGAATTGTGTAGATCAGGGGTGTCCAACCTTTTTTTACTTTCTCTATTGGTAAGTAGGGGACGTATTGTATTCTGCCCAAAAATTCGTCGAGATTTCACCGAAAATGTTTTGAGACCCCCTGAATAAATAAATAAATAAATAAATAAATAAATAAATAAATAAATAAATAAATAAATAAAAGCATTTTTAAAAAAAGGTTCTCGCGCGCGCGTGTGCCTGTCAGTCTGCAGACAGCATAACTCAAAAACGAAAAGTAGGTTAAAAACCAAAGTTGATATTTAAGTTTAATGTCTTTCAAGGATGCGACACGAAGATTTTGAAGAAAATAGCCTCACCCTAAACTACCCTTTACATGGAAAATTTTGATTTTCTTGAAAATGGCTCTAACGATTTTGATTAAAATGACATGTATGAGATATTTTTATGCCAAATGAAATGTATATCGTGAATTTTCTGGCTATAGCCCCTCTAGTCGTATTTACTCTGGACGACTTTTCCTTAACTGGTAAACCGTTAAAGATAGACCAAATCATACTGTACAAAAAATATAGATCTTGCTAAAATACACAATTTATGACTGAATAAATTTTCTTGTAGGGTGAACCATTTCGGAGAAATTCCTTGTGTGTGAGTTTCGGAAAACTTTCATGAAATGGGTCATCGTTGTTCATTTTTTTAAATGTTAAGTGTGCAGTCTCAAAACTTTAAAAGATGACTATTGCACAAAGCCTACTGTGTTCTAGCATTCCCCTTTCACCTACAAGGAAATAAGCAGTAAGATAATTTGTACAAATGGAATAAGAGTTTGTAAGAATGGATAGTACAAGAGTAGAGAAAGTCATGTGAGTGCAACACATAGGATTTTTTTTGGAAAAGACCTACTGTCGTTAAGATGAATTCGTTTACGGGTCACATGATTCGACTATTTTACCATATCAAATAGGTTCAAAATTATACGGTAAACCAATTTATTTAAAAAATAGTTAATATATTGAGATGTTTTTATTAAAATATTGATCACATATTAAGTTATTTTAAGTGATAATTATGGTCTCTAAGTGTAACGGCAAGAAAAGAAAAGTTTCAGACGCAGGTAGATCATTTCAAATAAAGCGAATTTCCAGTAAATATCGAATTTTTGGATGGAATACATACTTTTCGATCCACTTATTAAAAAATCACAGAATTACATATATTCTTCAAACCTCTCACTGACACTACAACGTGAGCGAACAACTGCAAACTGGAAACTTGACATTTTATTTCTCCAAAATGTAACGAAACACCTGACAGATTGAAGGTAGTCAAGTTACCACGTGGTCAACAATGCACGAAGAATTCAAAGCGATGCACGGTAGGTAGGATCATAAATAAAAATCTGGGTTATTTCTTAAAACAGATGATTTCTTCATGTTTTGAGTAAGAGGATTGATGAACACGTGTTTTGGAAACAGAAAAAAGTCGATAGAATCGAGGGCCGCGGATTGGATACACCTGGTGTAGATGGCAATGCGTAAAGATGAGAATGGAGATAACAGAAAAAGGAATTACGCATCCAATTTGGAACAAAAAACATTTTTTTTTTTCGAAATCGGCTGATCAAAGAACAAAATGTTACTTTTTTGTTTGTAATTGTTCTATGAAGCACATAGAAGAAATGTAAGTTCCCTTCCACCTGGTTTATCATAATGTACGTTTATGAAACAAATACAAAGTTTTATAAGAGTTAGATGCTTTAAACACCGTATTGTACTGGAAATAATTCACAAATTACTGGCGATTTCAACGTTGATGTCCATTAATAATTGAGATAAAGGTGGAAAAGGAAATTTTCACTTCGTAACACTTTCTGCTATTGATGCGCCTTTGTTTACACGATTCCGCTATTTGTGCGCCTCAGTAATAACGAAGTCAAAATTCTGCAAGAATGTATTACTAATAAACTTTGAATTTGAACTTCCTTTCTGTATTATATCGCGCTTACGTTCAATTACCAGTGTTCCTCTATGATTCGTAGTTGCCAACCTCTTTGTTCAGCAGTGTATTTCTTCACGTCAAGTTGGCATGGTTTAGCGACATAGTGCATTGAAAGGCCGTATTCGGCAACATTTTCTCAACTTGAGCCATTTTGCTTTGTTGATTAACCTACCTATATTTATTCAAAGTTAACTCAAAACTTCATGTATTTTTGTCACACTATTAAAACTTGAATGTCTGATATTAATATTCAAAACATGGCCCCCTTTTCAGAATTAAATTAAGTTTTTCTTAGAAATGCATTTAAATGCAAAATATTGCAAATGTACCTACATTTCCTGCAAAATACTAAATGTACAAATCAAAATGTTACATTTCTGATTTCAGAATGCTAATAATCGCCATTCATAGCCATACACTTTACAGTAACTGTTCGTATGTTTCCAACTTCTGAACTATTTCATTATTCATCACCATTAAAACACATGAGTGTAAATGTGAATTAAATGCGAGTCCACTGGTAATACAATGAAAGTGGTCAGATAAATGTTTATCTAAAAGTAATGGCTTGTAAAAAAAATTGAAACCTTAAATATTTGTACTCTGTCTTGAGATAAGATACTATAAGAACTAACTTCTGCGTTATCTTTAGTGTGCTCTTTAGCCTCTGTTGACATACGAGATTCACGCAATCAACTGAGAACTTTTACTAATTAAACACTTGAAGGCCATGATTTACTACTAAACATAAAAGAATTAGCTCTTGCTTCACCATTAGAACATTTTACTTTCAATTAAAATGGAATAATTATTTTTAAAATCAGGAAAATTTCGAAGCTGTTTTAGTTCTGTTAATAATTTGCCTTCTCAGAAAAGCATAATACATTCTTGGTCAATGAGCAGAACCAAACTTCGCTACCTCAATATCTTATCCATTTCACTTCGATTGCTTATAAAAATCAATAAAAATCAGGATTCATTGAATTCTTAATAAGCTCATCAGAAAAAAAAAAAAAAAAAAAGTCGTCCCTTAGAGAAACCACTGCAAACATAATTTAATAGCATGTAACTCCGCCTCCGGACTTGATAAACACGATGATTCGGTTAAGAAGTTCGTCTACAGTTGCGCAGGTAAGTGGCATCAGGTTCAGCCACTCACTTAGCATTTGTTTGCGCAACTCCACAAATTGCGGGGATACTGATGTGGACATTTTACCCGCTGTTCCAACATGTCCCACAGATTTTCTATGGGTTCACTTCGGGTAATTTTTCAGGCCAATCAAGAAATAATAGGGTGGGGAAGTGTTCATTAAACCAATCACATATTCTCCCAACCCGATTAATTTTGCTGTTGTCATCTTGAAAAACAGGGATATCAATAGCATACTCATCTTGCAGATGTTAACTGAAAGGCAACACCTGATCATTCAGAATGTTTAAATAAATATGCTGGTTCATGTCAGTGGTCGCCGCAATGGGCGAGCCCAATTCATGATAAGAAAAGCACCCCTAAACATTATAGAACCACCTCCGGGTTGAACCTGACACTGCATGCGTTCAGGATGAAATGCTTCACGTTGCCTTCGGTGCTTTCAACGACACGCGTGATTTGAATAAAGGCAAAAACGCATTATGTGCCAGTCAACTACTGTCCACGTTCGATGATTTCTAGCCTATTGAAGCTGCTCAGCTTGAAGTGCCTGTGAGTAATGGACCTACTCCAGGCGCGGCTCCTCAGGGTAGGCAGGGTAGGCACTGCCTACCCTATCGTAATACATCAACAAATAATGTTTAACTATGATTCTGCATTTTATCATTTGAACCGTCATTTTCCCCTAAATTGCAGTTCAAAAAAATTTTTCTCGGTTATAATGACCAGCGCATGGTCAAATCCTTTAATCTCAATTCCGATTCATCAAAACTGCGCTGCGTGTTTGAAACGCGCGGCAGAAATGATACGCATGGAACCTGGGTAGTGGAGAGCAGGCTAGCTTAACCTCTGCCTGCCCGGCCCCATTTCCTCAGTACGAGGCCCTTGAACAGGGATAAGGAAACATTCGGTCTGTATATGCACTCCGAGCATGCGTAGACGCGTCTGCCAGCAGTCCGAACACTTGCCGGCCCAAATCCGAAATTATGCGACATTTTCCGAACAGCCATACTCCACGAACGAAGATCTCAGAGATCTGAATCTGTCGTTATCTCTGTGTAATACCAGTATGACCGACTTAATTAGTGAACTATTACAAATTTCGCTTTCGCGGCGCACTGACAATGAAAAGAGGAGTGTTTTAGCTATTTAACACAAAGCTGCAGTCAGACAATTTTTCAATTTCTTAATCTATTTTAGTCATGGGCGTAGCGAAACGGGGGCAAGGGGTGCCACGGCCCCCACCCTTGGAAGTTGGTGAACTTAATGTGCAGTCAGTTACTGACTTTTAAACTATTATTTTAATTTTGATGTAAAGAACAATTTTTGTTTAGCACAAATTAATACGGTTATCTGCAACAAATACTATAAATTTTGACAGTAAAATAATGATTTAATATTATATGATTACAAATTTCCAACATGTGCCCCCCCCCCCCCTGGAAAAAAGTCTGCCGACACTCCTGATTTTAGTTTTGGCGGTAATTCGTCCGTAAGTCACACTCATTCACTCTGCTCTTATTAAACAACCAAACAATATATTGTTTGCGTTATCCGCAATGACTTCGCCCCCTATATTTCGGATAAACGGGGTATATTATTATTGTTGTTGTTGGTTTTGTTGGTTTTTTTTTTTCTTTTTTTTCTTTTTTTGTTACTGTTACACTTTGCCTACCCTAAAATGTTGACTGCGAGCCGCCACTGACCTACTCCAAATGGGCATTGCATGCAGTTCATTTTGAAATGTTCTCGTGCTAACAGGTTGGAATGGACCTGCATTCACTGACTGCAACAATTCCTGTTGGACTTGGAAGTAATTTCGATTGAAATTTGAATTTTTTTTGTAAATAATTATATTATTCTATGAAAAAGCATGTATTCTTCATTGTTTAGAAATACAATTAAGCTTTTATCACAAAGAAATCCCGAATTTGCATTGGTCCAAGAATAAGCTGCACTTTTTATTCAAATTTCACCCTCAAAAACTTAAGGTGCTGCTTATATTCACTACCTCGTCTTCTTACATACCCTTGCAGTAAAAAAAAATATATACTCAGAACAATACAACCAATGTCTAACAGAAACTGGCCGCAAGGCATTTTATTATGCAACAATGCAAACTTTTACTGTCATTTATTGGCGTTGTTATGTAGATCTACAAATATGGTTTCCTTAGCTTATAATTCAATTTCAGCTGGATACTCATCAGTAGGGAACGGATTTTTATGTAAATAAATATTTTAAGTAATTTAGGTAAAAACACATAATTTGTCACTTCTGCTAAAAACACAATGACATTTTTCTTTGTTATAATTTTTAAATTTAACAAACAATGTTGTGCATTATCGTATTATGAGAACACAATTTGAATGAACTTCATTCGTAAACGTACTGCGCTGTGAATGACCTCCACTACACGTGCTGCCTCGCTATCTGAAAGGGGAATCCCTTATTTTATGATGTGGACGGCTGACACAAAGTGCACAAGTCTGCAATCACTGCGTGAGTCTTGTAAAGCAGAGCATTTATACAGTATGGGTTCTTAAGTGAAGTGATTTGTGATACAATGCTCAAAGTAAAGTTGAGTGTTCGCTCCCGTTTGCAACAATATGGTGCTGAATTCAGTGGCAGCTTTGCGAGTGATGGAAGAGTTCTATTCTGCCAAAAATGTGGGAAAGCAGTAAATGCAGACCAGTGATCGCAAGTGTTGCAACATTTAGCATGTAATAAACAGAATTGCTGCTTCACATACAAGTTCTAGAAAGTTCTTTTAGGCAAAGCAGCTTCCTCTTCAGAGACTTCACATACCCTAGTTTTAAAATGTTCCGAATATTATGCAGATTTATGCAAAACTTTTCTTTCATGTGATATTCCTTTATACAAATTGAAAAGTCCAGAGCTCAGAAATTTTCTTACGAAATACACAAAGTTTCAAACACCAGAAGAATCGACATTAAGAAAACTGTATGTGCCTGCCTGTTACGAAGACATTCTAAGAAAGATTAGAGCAGAATGTGAAAAAATAAAAAGATATGAGTAAGCATTGATGAATCACCTGACTAGCGGTAGTACATGGAAAATGTTGTGGCAGGTGTGCTAGAAAATAATGAAATCGCTTCCAAGGGGTGTTTTTTGTTAGCATCCAAAGAAATATCAGCATCAAATAATGTAACAATGGCTCACTTATTCAATTAATCTCTGCAGTTATGGCCAAATGGGGTGAAATTTGATAGTGTTTTACTCTTACTCACAGACGCTACTCCATATATGAAGAAAGCAGCCGAAGGTCTTTCTGTAAGCTTCCCACACATGATACACGTAACTTGTATAGTACATGGTTTACACAGAGTATGTGAGCAGATACGTACATTGTATCTTAAAGTGGACAAATTGATCTCAAATGGCAAAACGGTGTTTGTGAAAGTGCCAACAAGAATTGGTTTATTCAGAACCAAAACTCCAATTCTTGCACTTCCACCTAGACCCATAGTTACTCGTTGGGGAAATGGTTGGAAGCAGCTGTGTATTATGCAAACAATTTTGAAAATTTTAAATCAGTGATTGATGAACTAAGTAAGGATGACGCTTCAATTGAAATTCTTCAGAACTTACTCAACGACAGTACATTAAACATGAACTGTCTTACATATTGCAAATTTGAGTTTGTTTCTTTCTATAAAAAAATTAGAAACTTCAACCAGCTTGTTAACAGAAATTTAAAAGTGTGGTAAAAAGAAATGGTAGATTTCATACTATGTGTAAAATTGCCAAGGTTTTGGAAGGGTAAGTAGATGGTGAAATTGAAAATGTGTATGCAAGCGACATTCTTTTGATGAAATATGCATGGCTAATCATCTTGTAATGTTGAAAGGTCTTTCTCATGGTATCGTGCATTGTTTCAAGACAACCAACATTGGTTTATGATGGAAAACTTGGAGAAAGTGTTCATGGTTATAAAACTCCAGTTTTCTAACTGCACTTTGGTGTGTATGGAGGTCAAATAAATAGCTGAAGGAGTCATTCCAAGCCAAACCAACCACTCAACCTGACCATCTTGGATTTTAATGAAAATTTCAGGAATTTCTCCCTAAAGTTCTAAGCAAGAAAATGTGTCTTAAGATATCATTAACAGTTTGCACATTTTTTCTGTGAAAATGGTGACCCAATTTTTTAGTGGGTTTCAGCAATATATCACAATTTTATGTGTTGAAGTACTCTGTCAGCCATCTTTTTTAGTTTGATCTGAGCTTAGAAAAATGCAATGCGATTTAAACAAACAAAAAAATTACTAAGCAAAATAATTAAAATGTTTTTAACTATTAATTTTTAAATTAACTTGCATATATGGGTATAATTACACATAAAATGGAACACACAAATTCTCACTTTTACCACTGCAAAAGGGACACTTCTACAAAGCACAGCACTTCAGATCACACCATTACTGATGACAAATTTGTGGAGACTAACTCAACACCAACACTAAGGCATGTGTGCAATGAATCATCAAACATGGTACAACCTGCATTAGACAAGTCTATACAACCACAGAGTTCTAAAACTATATCAGAGCTGAAAAGCATTAAGTAACTAGTTAAAAATTATGAAGAAGACAAGATAAACTCCCTTGGATTGTGCCTATAGTCTATACATCAAGAGATTAGAGGAGATGTAAACAAAGCACCGGTTAGTATCACTCCGGCAGCCATGTGCATTTGCAATGATGCAACACAGTTATCGCTACGAGTAGGTATAATATGTATTTTACACTACTATGGTATTGTGCATGAAGTAACATTTTAAAATAAAATGTTCAGTTTTTTGTCATAACTCCTGAACCCATTGAGGTCCCATTGTGAAATCTTCATGGTTTATAGCTTTAAACAATAGCAAAGTTATATAAATAAAACTATCAATTTGTTTAATTTTTTTTAGCTACGATTTAAATTTAAATTTAATTTTTTTTTCAAAAATAGTCAGATAACATATCAGATTAAAGCCTATGGAATTATCTTTAAAATTACATACAAAATATTTCTGTAGGTTTAATAGAACTGGAATTATTAAAGAAGAGTGCAAAAAACATCATTATCATCATTATCATTATTCCAAATTTCAATAATTAATTACTGCAAAATAGGGAACAATTTTTTTCTGGAGGTGTTTTCTTGCTTAGACCTTTAGGAAGAATGATTCCTGAAAGTTTCATCAAAATCCAAGATGGTCAGATTGAGATTAATTATTTTTTGGTTGGTTTGGAATGACTGAGGTTGTTTGCTTCAGTGTGGAGATCAACTCCAAATCGATGTGGGTTCAGTGTGGAGCCATGTGCCATTTAAAATGTGTCAAGAATCACAAAACTGATCACATATGCCTTTAAATAGGTGAAATGAAAGACCAGCAAAGCTTTCTATCGAAAACCAACCCTAAGAATTTTGTCTTGTCTGCAAAAGGAAGAATAGCTGGACCAAGATATACAAATGTCATATCACACCAAGTTAACAGAGATGATTTTCTCCACAGAGAACTTGAAGCCATTTTCAACAGTACAAATTAAGAGGTGGTCAATAGACGGAGGTGGCATTCTATGAGACAATTCTGCCGAGAACTTCAGTAAATGGTGAATTCATCTACAAACAAGGAACATAAAACACCACATAGAACACACCTCACAGTAGGTTTAATGGTAATTGCAAATGCGATGCTGAGTACAGGGCCTTGTTGTACTCCATTTTCCTGAGTACAAACACAGGATAAAACTGTGCCCACACCAATCCAAACATACTCGAACATTAACTTCCAAATAAAAAGCGGGAGACTACCATGAAAATCTTGATTATAAAGGGTAGGTACAGTTTCTCAAGGTCAAAGACAGTAACAGTCAGACTCTTACCCTGAAATGCATGCATGATGTGTGTGGATAATGTGACTAAATGGTCGACCGTTGAATGCTAACAAGGAAAACCATGCCCAACGTTGGAAGCAGATTCGGAGATTAACTCTTCATTAGACGCGTGCCCTTGTAGAAAACCATTAGTCGCATGGGGCCTAGTAAGCCTGCACCAAGGTTTTGTGCTTATATGCTTGTATTTATTTTTTTTTTAATTTTATTATTTTCTTCCTACTCATGTTTAGCTTCATTTAGCTGAAATATACATGGTTTTTATTACCATTATCTTACTAGATCAAAGATAAAATGCAGCACAATTACAGTACACATAAATTGTACTACACCACATGGAAAGATAATAAATTGTGAGGTTCAGGTATACAACTTGTAATCTGAAATGTGGTGGTGGTGGTGGCGGTGGTGTACTTTACAAATTATGCTGCAAATTTGCTTGTTTTACATAGAAAATTTAATTTTTTTATTTCTTTCTTGTGAATTTGCTGCACACACAAATATGAATTGGTCTTGGAACTTGGCAACACTGATAGAAACTTTTAACTCAAGCCTGCAACGCATTTACCTATGTCATATTGGGGAATTCCCACCTTATCTGGTTTGTTTCATCATTCTAGCAGTACAAATGAAGGTGGGTGTTAAGGGGTTCTCAGAATTATGTTCAACTGTTGTTTTTGAACACAATATATAATTTAGTTTTAACTTAATTCCACTTGATCTATAATAAATTGTATCCTGTTAAAGGAATGAACTTCAAAATATTCAGGTGTTACTTTATAGATTGTTTCCGAAATTCACTTCCAAAATTTGGCAGCAGGTTCACAAATCACAATAATTCCTCGTTTCAATTTGTGAGTTGAGACTTGAGCTCAGTGGAGTGTAGCTTGTATTAAGTTTTTGTTTTCATAGGATCATGCCGAAAGTAAGAGTGACAAGGTAGGTTACAGGGATATCAACGTGAGTTTGAAACAGGTTTGATAACTAAAGATAGTAGAATTTTGTATTGTGGAGCGTGTGAGGAAACGGTTAGTTGTGAAAAGCGGTTTCAAGTATTTCAACATCTGAATACAAATAAACAAAGATAATATCAAACTTAAACCCACAAAAAGTGTCCCTGTTCAAAAATTGTTAAGTAATTTTTCACAGTTCTCCTTTGGTTTGTGTGAAGCATTTTTAGCGACAGATTCCATTGTGGAAACTCACCAATACCACACTCAGAAATTTCATTCAGCAGTATACCAAGTGTTACGTGCCAGACCAATTTACTCTCTGTGAAAATTATGTGAAGAGGTGTTACAAAAAATATTAGAGAACAGATTGGAGATAATTTTGTGTGGGTGTCAGTTGACGAAACACAGGACAGTGAAGGTCGGTTTATTGCAAATTTTATTGCTGGGCCGCTCCATAAAAGCAAACCAACCACCCTATTTCTCCTTGCAATAGAACAATGCTAGAAATAGCTCTTCCATATCCAAATTTTGTATTGATTCATTGAACTTTCTATGGCTTGACAGTACTCAGTACGAGCGTGTATTATTCTTTGTAACTGATGCTGCAAGTTACATGATAAAAGCTGGCACTGCTCTGAAAGTTATATTTTCAAATATGATACATTTGATTCTTCGTGCACATGGTTCACACTGGGTTGCAGAAACAATTCATACAAATTTCCCACTTGTAGATAAGCTGCTATCTTCTGCAAAGAAAGTATTTGTTAAAGCACTCTATAGAAAACAAGCTTTCACAGCAACCGCACTGAATGTCACACTTTAACCAGAACCTATTATAACGCGTTATGGAACATGGTTATGTGCAGTTCTCTATTACACCGAACATTTGGAAACAGTCAGGAATGCAGTGAATACATCTGATCCCAAAAATTCTGAATCAATTAAAATTGTCCAAGATATATTAAAGAACCCAAAAGTAGAAAGTAACCTTTCTTATATCTCTGCACATTTCTCTCATCCTCCATCAGATATAACTTTTTTGGAAATCAACAATACTATACTCCATCTAGCCTTAGATCCACCCCTTGTATCCCTCCGCGATAACCTGATGTCCATATCATCTGCGACTAACACAAACAAGTGCCATATGGACTCATGCTTCGTGTTTATGATACCAACAGAGCAATATTTACTCTGGAGTTTTAGAAATAGCGCTGCTATCGTGTTACATTCAAGTAGTCTTTACGAGGGTTATCGTACATCTTGAAAACTTAGAAAATTGCCAATATTTAAGGTACTATATTTTGTGGTGTAGTTCGGTTTCCGGCGTATCGCGGGTTAGTTGTTGACGGCTTGTGTTTACATCAGGTGCGGATCTAAGGGTGGAGCAATTATAAGTTGTCTCAGTTGTTAAGTGCATTCAAAACCACAATCTCTAAATTTAATTCAGTACCTGGAACCATTTGGCAATGTAGTGAAGGAAAAAGCATGCAGTACTGTTTCAAAAAACCCAGGATATGGACAATTGTGTGAGATTGAAGAAATCTTAACAGGGAAAATACATTGGCCCTTTAATATAAATTATACCTAGTTAAATCATCCGTTTGGTTTTTGCAATGTTTTAACTTTCAGATTTGTTAAAAATCGACTTAAATCTTGATTTTTTTTTTTTGGTCTTAATAATGTCTGAATATTTATATGGGCATATTCTTGTGCATATTTTGGAAGGTTTCACTGCATAAATTCATACATATTATAGGGATTATAAGAGCATATAGTTCCTGTCGCTGGTAATATGTAATCAGTACGCCCTTAATAGCTTCCACATTTTTTGGGGGGCATACAATCCACCCCTCTTCATACACATCAACATCCATTTTTGTATAGATTACAAATAAAAACACCAGGAAGACACTATGCAAAAGCACTTGAACAACCACAAATACCACAGGAAGAAAAACGAGTAGAAAAAATCTGATGTTACACTCGTATGACTTTCTCTACTCTTTACAAACCATTCTTACAAACTCCTCTTATATCTTCATGTTAGTTGAGGTAAGCATTTATAGAAATTATCTTATTCCTTATCTCCTTGAAGGTGGAACGGGAATATGGGTATACAGTAGGCTTTGAATGATAGTCAAATCTTTTAAAGCTTTCAAATTCCATTCTCTTTGCATGGTTAACACACAAAAAACTGAATAACAGTGTTCCATTTGACAGAAATAAAAGTTCTCCAAAACTCGCACAAATAACAAGGAACGTCTCCAGAATGGTTCACTCTACAAAAAAATTGATTTATATATAGTGTATTTTAGAGCATAGTAAGACTTGCTCTATCTTTTACGGTTCACCAGTTATGCAAAAGTCATCCAAAGTAAATACAACTACAGGGGCTATAGCCAGAAAATTTAGGATATACATTTCATTTGTCATAAAAATATGTCAAACATATGGCATTTTAATCAAAATCATAAGCCATTTTCAAGAATATCAAATTTTTTGAAGAATGTTCCACGTAAAGGGTAGTTTACGGTGAAGCAATTTTCTTCAAAATCTTCATGTCGTATCCTTGAAAGACATTAAACTTAAATACCAACTTTGGATTTTAACAGACTTTTCGTCTTTGAGTTATGCTGTCCACAGACTGACTGACACACACACACAGGACCTTTTTCTACTCCTGTTGCACTCACATGACTTTCTCTACTCCTGTACTAACTGTTTTTACAAACTCTTATTTCTATATCTTCATCGTGTTAGTTGAGGTAAACATTTGCACAAATTATCTTAATGTTTATTTCCTTGTAGATGCAAGGGGAATAAGGGCTTTGAGCAATAGTCAAATCTTTTAAAGCCTTGAGATCCCGTTCTCTTTACATGCATAATATATAAAAAAATGAAGAATCATATTCCATCTAACAAAAGTTTTAAGTTTTCCGAAACTGACACAAATAACAAGGAATATCTCCAAAATGGTTCACTTCACAAAAAAATTTACTTAGACATTAATTGTGTATTTTGGCAAGATATACATTTTTGTATATCTTGTATCAGCAGTAATTGCTGATATAAAACTAGAGAATACAAATAACAGTCAAGGTCTTACGAATCTGTATTGGAACTTCAAAAAAGCAGATTGGAACAAATATAAAACTGAATTAGAACATAAATTTAAAGAACAAACAAACTCACAGCTGCATGACCAACCAGATCATATGAACAAAGAATTCTGTAAAGTCATCCTAGAAACTGCAAAAAAACATATTCCTCGTGGAAGAATTAAAAATTTCAAACCCTTTTGGAACCCCCAGTTAGAAGAACTGAAAAAGCAAAGGGATATAGCTAGAAATACAGCTGAACAAACAAAAAACATATCAGATACACAAATATGGCGGAAGAAATGTGCCTCACTAAAAAAAGAAATTAATACTGCTAAAAGGAATCACTTTAATAATTTCTTAGAAAAAATGGATTATAGGACAGATGGTAACAAAGCTCATAAGTTCATAAAAAATGTCAAGGACAGGAAAGAAAACAACAGCACACCTACCATACACAACAATAAAATGTTAGTAAATGATGCAGTCATAGCCGAAACATTCAATAAATATTATGCTAATGCACACAAAGTAACAAGAAATAATAAAAAGGAACGTAAAGAATTTAAGAAAGATTCGAAACAAGAAAGAGAATGTAATTCTAACACTCAGTGCAATATCTTTTTTCAAAATTTTAATATGCAAGAATTGAACATTGCAATAAATAATCTAAAAAACAAAAAGTCTCCTGGACCAGATCACATACACCCAGAGTTCATAAAAAACCTTGGAAAAACAGCAAAACAGCAACTACCGAAACTCTACAATCTATCCTGGAAAACCACTGTACCTGCTGAATGGCGAAAAGCAATAATTGTCCCACTCTTGAAGAAAGACAAAACAGCGTCAGAAATAAAAAATTATAGACCAATAGCTCTTACCAGCATAATAGCAAAAGTGATGGAAAGAATGGTGTCAAACAGGTTAAATTGGTTCCTAGAATCACAAAATTTAATATCCCCATGTCAAGCTGGATTCAGAGAGTTCCACTCTACAAATGAACAAGTCTTACTTCTCAATGAAGAAATCAAAGACTCCTTCAATAGAAAAGAAGATAATGTATCAGTTTTTATTGATTTCCAAAGTGCATATGATTCTATATGCGGAACAAAACTACTAAAGGAAGTAAAACAAATAGGGATACAAGGTCCAATATTTTCATGGCTATGTCATTTCCTAACACAACGCTTTATTGCTACCAGATGTGGAAGAAATATATCTAAATATAAACAAGTACACCGGGGCTTACCACAAGGCGCAGTGCTCAGCACTACACTTTTTAATATGTTTATTAATGATCTGACACAACAAATACAAGAATCAAGTGTGAAGTGTGCACTATTTGCTGATAACTTAGTAATGTGGACTTCAAAACCAAAAAACAAAAGTAAAGAACTAGAAAAAACCATGCAACAATCCTTAACTAACCTACAAAAGTGGACCAAAGAAAATTTAATGACTGTTAATATTACAAAATCAAACTAACAAATCTTTTCACTAAGAAAAAAACCACTAAAAATAAAACTAAATTTTAAGGGTCAGCAATTACCAGAAACAAAGGAAGCAAAGTATTTAGGAGTTACATTTGATACCAAACTTACATGGACCAAACAAATAGAAAATGTAATACAGAGCTGAGAGGCGCCTTTCACTGTTAAAATATCTAACAGGAATGAAGTGGAGATGTTCCAGAGCAACTCTCAACACAACATACAATGTATATATAAAGTCATTATTTACTTACTGCGGCCAAGTTCTTGTAACAGCAAACACAAAAAAAATTCAAATCTTTCAAAACCAAAGTCTGAGATTAATTACAGGTGCTATCAAAACCACACCAATAGCAGCTATGGAAATACTAACCAACCAATATCCCATTGAATATGAAATAGAAAAAGCGGCTCTTATTCAACACGAAAAGTTGATCAGACTCCCATTCAATACATGGCACAAGAGAAATTTTACACATACACTAAAGACTCAGGAGAGCTTTCTTTCCAAAATTCAAGACATCAAAAGGATGTACACCTTCCTAATTCAAAGGAAAAGTTCATATCTAAAGTCAATCCAACACATACATTAGACATCACATATTATTTACACCTGACAGAAGAAGTTAAAAAAAGTGATACTCCAACTAGTGTTCTAAAATTATTGGCATTACAGACAATCCATACTAGATTTCCAGAACACGAATGGCTCCATATTTATACTGATGGATCATTGATATCAAACCAAGATGGAGCAGGTGCTGGAGTCACATGTCACCTCTTTTCCTATTACAAATCTTTAAGTTATGGAACTACAAACTTTGATGGAGAAATTGAAGCAATTTGAATGGCCCTACAAAATCTTTTGTACAGAATTTCACATTTTCAGCAAGCAGTTATTCTCTCAGATTCCAGGGCAGCAATTATAGCAATTACTTCCAAGTTGTCACCAAAAAACCAAACTATTATAGAATGTTGGAAGATGCTTAGCCATCTAACAGCACTTCAAAAACACCTAGTCTTCCAATGGATACCGGCACACTGTGGACTGAGTGGTAATGAGAAAGCTGATTTTCTTGCAAAAAAGGGTACCAGCGGTGTACAAAAATCTATAGTTAACTTACCATTTTATACAGCTAAAAGATTAGTCAACTCTGAATTCAAAAAAATTATTGCAAAATATTACTATGAAAAATCAAAGAATAAAAGATGGGAACTACCAAACATTCAAACAGTGATTCCTGAGTATCCTCGAAAAACAGCAGTTGCAACCTTCAGGTTGATTACAGGACATGATTGTCTGGCAAAACATTTAAACAGAATTGGGATATATTCTTCAACACTCTGTCCTCTATGTGATCTGCAAGAGGAAATGGACCGAGACCACCTTCAAATATGCCCAGCCACTTCTAGTGCCCCATCCATCAGTGAAAAATATTGGAGAGCAAGAGGATTAATGACTTCATTGTCAGAAATCCAGCATTAGCTAACAACAACAACAACAACATTTTTGTATAGTAAGATTTGGTCTATATCTCACGATTTACCAGTTCTGCAAAGCAGTCAGAGTAAATAGGACTACATGGGCTATAGCCAGAAAATTCAAGATATATGTTTCATTTGTCATAAAAATATCTCAAACATATGGCATGTTAACCAAAACTGTTAGAGCCATTTTAAAGAAAATCAAAATTTTTTAAAAATGTTCCATATAAAGGGTAGTTTAGGGTGGAGCAATTTTCTTCTGAATCCTTGTGCTGAATCCTAAATGACAAACTTAAATTCCAACTTTGGTTTTTAACCAAATTTCATTTTTGAGTTATGCTGTCCACAGACAGACACACTGACCATTTTCTAAAAATGCTCCTGTTGGATCCAGGGGGTCTCAAAACATATTTCCAGTGAAACTTTGATATTGAATTTTTGGGTGGAATACCATACTTCCTCTAGTTTACTATATGCAGTGGAGAAAGTAAAAATTGAGTGATTGTAGTATATTGCATTTCTATTTCACTGCTATAGAAAATTGTATGAATTGTTTATAGGAGAGCAGAGAAAGGCATGTGAAAGTGTTACATAAAACAAAAGTGAATAGAGAAAACCATGTGAATGTAATGTAATGCATTTGTGTACCAATAATACAAAAAATTGTACGAAGTGTATGTTGAAGAGCAAGTAGAGAACATATGAATGTGCTCTGTAAATGAAAAGTGAGTAGAGAAACCATGTGATTGCAATACATTGCATTACTAATTCAGACATAAAAAGTTGTATGAATCATATGTTGAAGAGTAGGTAAGGACATGTAAATGAGTTATTTAAAATAAAGTACAAAAAAACCATGTGAACATGATACAATGCATTTATATTTCAATTATACTGAAAATTGGATGAAATGGACGGAAGGAGTAAAGTTTAAGGGCCCATCAACAGCTAGGTCATTTGGGCCTTAAGTCGAGATATAAAAGAAAAGCAAGTAAAGAAAATGCTTATTGTAATACATTGCACCACTATTTCAGGCATGTAGAAAAATTGATGAATTATTTGTAGAAGAGCACAAAATCGCATGTGATTATGTTTTGTAAAAGAGAAGCATGAAATGGACGGAAGGAGTAAAGTTTAAGGGCCCATCAACAGCTAGGTCATTTGGGCCTGAAGTCGAGATATAAAAGAAAAGCAAGTAAAGAAAACACTTATTGTAATACATTGCACCACTATTTCAGGCATGTAGAAAAATTGATGAATTATTTGTAGAAGAGCACAAAATCGCATGTGATTATGTTTTGTAAAAGAGAAGCAACTGAAAAAAACATGTACACATAACACATTGCATAACAAATTGAGCAGCATAAAAACTTTCTCCACGAAAAAAGACTTAGATGTGCCAATTTTCATGGCAATCACTCAACCAGTGTTAATCAACTTCATAAACACCAATATCCACTTTTATATACACCCATAGATAACATAATAAACTGTGTCTGGCACTGCCTTGTAACGTGCATATGCACGTGTGAACCAAGCTCTTAACTTCATGTATTTATGTGAAGTCGAAGCTACACTTTGAAATGCTACAGTGCTCAAATCTTTTTTCTATGACTACTAAAACATAATTGTACTTCAATATGAACAATAAAGACGTAATTTTTACATCTAGAAAGCAGAGGAAATTTTTTAAAAAAAAATGGCATTGTCAATGTGTATATTAACAAAATTGTTACTTTCCAGCTTTGGATTTATTGACTTTTGATAAACCTTCTATTCCAATATTACAAATGAACATTTATTGACTTTTGATAAATAAGCTGGAAACCCTCTATTCCAATATTAGAAATGAACATTTTAGAAGTGTCAAAGGCATGATCAAATACCTACTTAAAAACATGTAAATGTTAATTTATTTTGTTCGTAAAATTAATATTTCAGCATGTAATTTAAAAAAAAATACATTTCAGAAAAATCTACATTTTTGCACTTTTTGACTTTTAAAAAAGGTTCCTCTATAGGTGTACATAAAGATTTTGTTTTAGGAGTAATGTTTGTTACAAACATTATTATTAGTACTATTATTGGTATTATTATCATTATTATTATTATATTAGTTATTACTTGAGGTTTTTGTGCTGGTGATTCCAGAAGTTCAGAAATTAAAATGTTTCGTTTAGTAAAAGATTGGCCAATATCTTCAGTTTGGGAATGCACATCTTTGTAAAGAAGTGTACACCATTGAGGGAAAAAAAGGTACCACTCCTCCTTATTACAAGAGTTGATAAGACAATATAAAAAATTCTTACTAAATGGTGATTTGAACGTGAGAAAAAAGGTTTACGCTCTGCTGTATTTATTCGGCCAAAAATACACTTCCATCTCTATGTAAAAAATTTAAAATAACACTGGTCGACAAGATTTTTTTCACAAGAAATCTGAATAGTGAATCTAGTGCATCTTTTCATCCTGAATTCAGATATGTAGTCAGAATTTTCCCATCAGGCATAGTTTTTCTGTGAAAGCTACTTTTCAAAATATGATTTTAGCGTTTTCTTTGACTTGTCATAGGAACCTTTACCTCATATGTAGCTATTTTACTCAAGCCGTATTTATTGAAATTATTTGTAATATCACGCTGAAGCACCACAAAACAAGACTGTGCACGTTCATTCATGTTTAGACATGCTCAGACCTGTCTGGCATTGTGATGTGTCAGTATTGAGCTGACTGTGACATTGTTCACTAGTGAAATATTTCCTTCCTTTCTGTTTAGAAGTGTATTGTGTATGTTGTGCATGTTGTATTTCAGTGCTTAATGTTTTCATCATGCCAAGAAAGTGTGTAAATCATGCAGATAATTTCTGCTATATTTGTGGTGAGCTGACCTTCAAGTCTCAGAGGCGAAATATGACCCCACTTGTAAAGAAGTGTTATCATCTTTACTTTGGCTGTCAAGTTGGTGATTTTGATAAGAGCTGGGCCCCAAATACATGCTGTGTTTCGTGTGTTAGACTGCTGACTGGGTGGAAAAATGGTATACATCATATGCCATTTGCAATTCCCATGATTTGGAGGGAACCGAAGGATCATTCAACTGACTGTTAGTTTTGTTTGACAAATATTAAAGGAATCACATCTAAAACAAAATATACAGTTAAGTATCCGAATTTGCAATCTGCATTGAGACCTGTCTTACACAGTGAAGAGTTCCCCGTACCAGTATATGTAGATACAACCTTAAGTGATAACTCTGATTCTGACCTAACTGAAACTCAAAATGATTCAGATGAAAATAAAAATGTTCTTACATATGAAGCCAGTAGCTGTTCATCAGAACCATACTTTCCCAATCAGCAAGACCTTAATGACCTGATTCGGGATTTAAATCTGTCTAAACTGCAAGCTGAAGTTTTAACTTCCAGACTCAAAGGGTGGAATTTACTCCAAAAAGATGTAAGAATAAGTAGTTATCGTAGCCGCCATAGTGTTTTCAAAGAATACTTCTCTGAAGAATATGGTGTTGTGTTTTGTAATAATATTTGTTCACTTATGGAAACTCTTGGGCATCAACACCGACCAGATGAGTAGCGATTGTTCATAGACTCCTCTAAAGTAAGTTTGAAGGCTGTGCTGCTACATATTGGCAATGAACTTCCATCAATACCAGTAGCGCATGCCGCTATGAAAGAGACATATCAAAATATGGAACTAATTTTAGAGAAAATACAATATGGAAAATATGAATGGAATATCTGTGGTGATTTAAAGGTCATTGCTTTATTGCTTGGTTTGCAACTTGGGTTCACCAAATTTTGCTGTTTTTTGTGCGAGTGGGACAGCAGAGATAAGAAGTCTCACTACGTTAGAAAGTCATGGCCAAAACGTGAATCTCTTCTCCCTGGCCAGAAAAATGTGGCTTGTGTCCCTTTAGTGAATCCTGAAAAAATATTTTTACCTCCATTGCATATTAAGTTAGGAGTTATGAAAAATTTTGTCAAAGCTATGGATAAACTTTCTGATGGATTCTTGTACTTGAAATCGAAATTCCCCAAAGTCTGTGATGCTAAATTGAAAGAAGGAGTTTTTATAGGACCACAAATCCGATCATTAATGGCTGATGAACATTTCGAGGGACTGTTAAATCCACTGGAGAGAGCAGCCTGGCAGTCTTTCAAAAGTTTATGTTGCAATTTTCTTGGAAACCATAAAACAGAAAACTATCGTGACATAGTGGCTGATCTTCTGCATTCTTATAAAGCTATGGGATGCAACATGTCTTTAAAAATTCACTTCTTGGACTCTCACTTGGACTTCTTCCCCGAAAACCTTGGAGCTGTCAGCGATGAACACGGTGAGCGTTTTCATCAGCAAATTTCTACGATAGAGAAGAGGTACCAAGGCAAGTGGAGTTCCAATATGCTGGCTGACTACTGTTGGACTAAAATGAGAGACGTTCCAGATGCAAAATATACCCAAAAATCACTATCTACCACTTTCTAGGTAAGTCAGAATCAGTAGTTATAATTTTGAGTTAGATAGCTCGTTACAGATTTTTTAGAATATTATAAAAATTCAAATGAATATCACACAAAACTCCTGCCCGATGCGGACAAACTGTAATTATATTTGAATTCAGCACGAAAAATACTTTTAGAATCTGTTATTTTAATTCTTGTGAAAGAGAAAAAGTTAATTTTTGTAGACCAGTGTAATTGTACTATTTCAACAAAAAGGAACACACATTATTTCTATAGCTGCAGTACCAAGTACCAAATTGCATCCAAATCTGATCACATACAAAATAGTACTCAATTTTGTCCACTTGAAATTGTTAAAGTTGCACACTACACACCTGCTCAAAGCCATGTAATGCTGTAGTTTTTTTCTAAAAAAACTTTTAATGTTATCTTTCCACATACCATAAGAGGGCTTGCTTAATTTTGCTTATGGCTCTGTACTTAGGTTGCTTCATATGTTAATTTCTCAGAAATGAACCATCCTGAATAAATATATCAAATGTACAGATGAATGGAGAGGGTGTTCCTTGTAAATAGAGGCTCCTGCATCAACTTGTATTCAGTTTCAAAGATTCCATTTTTATATCAAGTAACTAAATAAAAGGTTATGTTTTTCAGATTTAAATTAATTTAGGGCAAGCCCATTTGAACACAGAGAAGTGCATAGAAATGAAGAGATTACCAACAGATTTAAACAGATTATGACGGTCATATCCACTTAGAATAGTGTTTAACACTCACTCACACCTCATATGATATAAAAGCTGTGACACTGGTGATATATGAAATGATAACTGAGAAAGAAACATTCCTGGCCTAATTTTTGCCATTTGCAGAAAACCTGGAAAATATCCGTCAGGGTATATGGTCCTGACAGGAACCTGAAACCTCCCATTCACAAATCCATGTGTTAATAACCTTGACCAGCCCTATTAGTCCACTGGGAAAAAAATCCTGTTACAAGCAAAAGGTTACACAATAGTACATATGTATGCCAATATTGGCTGATTTTCACAACTTGCAGAAGCTCTCTGCCAGTTTTCCACCTGATGACAATTGTTGAAACCAACACAAAACCAATATAAAAGGTCTAAAGCTCATTGTCAATCTGTGTATTCTTTTTAAAATCATTTTCAGGAATTGGTAGACAATAGTACAGGTGACAATCAGTTTCAACCAGTTAAAACCAGTTGTAACTGAAAATTACACACTGTTACCAATTAAGACTAGTTAAAATGAACATCACCTATTTAAACTTGTTTTTTACACTTGTTTGAGGCAATAACTGAACAAGCTGTGTTTTGCATGTCAAATATTACCTTTTCACTAGCAATTTTATAAAATATGTTGTCATAAATTTGCACAACGAAACCTCTGAAGAGTTAATAGCAGCTCAGTCAATCCAAACTGAATATTACCTTATCTAATACCTATGTTTAATTACTAGTGGCATCACAAATATGCTCTAGCCACTCTGGAAGACTGTTGGTCTAATGGTTTAGGGATACGGCTTAACAGTTTTATATAATTTATAAAATGCTATAGAAGGTAAATAACATAACAATATACCTTTAAGAATTACAATAGTTGCTAGATTCATTAGCCTATCCACAAGCAACATTAAATGTATGAAGATAATCAGGTTTTGGCGCCAGCTCTTCTGACTCACGGATAAATTCGGTAAGCTCCGGACACAGATAACCTATATTATAACTCAGGGTGGGGTCACAGACGATTAGTTTAATTACCTCTAACTTGACATTATCAGGTGTACATGTCACCAAGGGAGGCGATAGTATCATTACTCATCATGCCCACCGTTTCACATTAGGAATATCAATCATCTGAATTCTGCACTATATTTATCATATTCTATATTTATGTCTTGTTGTTATCTTTACATTGAAGTGTGCCCGATCTTCGAACAACAGCACCTAAAACGCACATTTTACATATAAAGTGATAACTCCTTAAGCAGGTTAACAGGTATTAATTTTGGAGAGTGGCTCTCACTTATGTAGGCCAAGGCAATAGGAACAAAATGACTTATTCCTGTATAAAAATAGGATGATTGGAAACTTCACTATCAATTACATCATTCATACATACCTGTTACAGCAGAAAATATGCTTGAAATAGCTATAAATAACACGCTTAACAAAAAACACTGTAGTATTGATTCCATTCTTAATATCGATATCATGTCTGTGCGAATTAACCCCCGTCCTCACACACACACACAAAAAAAACTTAATAAACAACTATAAATATAATCTAAGTTCTTCTTTAACGCCAACCATGAAAGTCTATATTAACCCAACCCTCCAAGTTGTAAGGCAATTCAGCAAGATGGCGTGTATATTTGATTGTACGAGACGAATATAAGTGCATTTTTTATCAAAGGAATGTGAGCATGCGCAGGGACATTCATTTTTGTTACGTCACCTCAGCATGACGTTATAATGAAATTGCAAACAATGACGAAGGAGACAAAGTAGTGAGACGGCACTAAGACTTCTATAATTATGTTTCATTTCATTGCAATAAACCCTTCAGCTGCAGTAGTTTGTAGGTTTGTTTCCAAACAACATTTCGGAAGAAACTTGGCAATGCAGATGCCTTCAAATCAGTAATGTACCCAGTTGTGAAGTGTGGAGAAAATATTTTAAAGGAAGGCTCACTCCTAAGAGGTGTGTACTCCACCCTTTGACATTACGATCATGTAGTTATTTCCATCTCTTTGTCATATGCAGTAAAAGTGTGCGTTAAATACTCATAAAAAAGAAAACCTGGCCCTAACAGATTCGTACAATGAGTTGTTGATGTAGATTTCATGTTAACTTCATGAACAGTACATTTATTTAAATTTGTCTTGAAACAAGCTAAATAACAATTATAAAAGTAATATGAACAATGTTTCCATACAAGTTTATATATACATGAATTCCAGCCGTCTTTCTTTACGGGTGAACTGCGTTGTCACACGATCAAAAAACAATTCCTCGTGTGTTCTCAATGAAACAAGTAGTATGTCTTTATCTACTGATAGAAGAGCCAAGTTGGTCAGATGAATTTATCCTTGTGTTGCCCGTTAATGAGATTTTATTCGTTTCAAGGACGAAAAACTCCTTTCTGCAATTGCAGCAGTGGTAGGAAATGTTAAAATCAGTTAATATAATGTATAAACTCAGGCCTTCTCAACCGGTGTCCTGACTATTGGCTAGTTTTATTTCTTTCGGGCTTTTAGGCTGTGGTCTAGAGGCATTGTAGGTACCAACGTTTCGCCAAGTACTGCACTTGGCATCATCAAATTTAGATTTGTTTATTGAGAACCCATATGGTGACCATCTTTAGGTCTCCGAGAACAGTTTTTGCTTGTAGTCATTGATTGTCTTTTGAGAGTTTTGTTTCATTTTACACACACACACACACACACACACACACACACACACACACACACACACACACACACACACACACACACACACACACACACACACACACACACACACACACACATACACAATTTAAATACACATACGCATTCACTCCTGGGCATACCAAAACTAAATGTCCCATCACACACGCGCGCGCACCCACCCACCCCCCCCCCCCCACACACACACACACATGCTTACACTGGGCACACCAAAAATATGCGTTCCAGCTTACACACTGCACTATATGTAATTCACTTTACTATTTACACTATATACAGCTTTCCGCTGTTTTCCTGTGCGGTCAGGTTGCAGCTCCTGTATGGTTCCCGAGGCATAGAGCTCTGTAATAGTGAGCTTGTGGCCTAGAGTTGGGGTTGCATGGGCGCGCGTTAGTCGGCGACCCGCGCCGTGTCTAAAAAAAATGTTATCCTGGCGTCTTTGCAGTGCTTCGGTTCGCCTTTGTCAATGTTGTTGATCGCGTAATTTTCGTGATTTCTAATGCGCGCCCACGCTACATGGCTCTTCTAGCTATTGCTTCTGGGATGAGTGAATAGGGTTTAAAGGTCCGTCGACAGCTAGGTCATTAGCCTGGGATGGATGGGATCTGGAATTCAAGGTGAAGGGTTTGGTTAGTGTTTCGAAGTGGAGCAGAGAGGATTTTTCGAAGGGAGAGGTTTTGGAGGGTTTGGATTTGTTTTAAAGCGGTTTTGGAGGCATTGGCCCAGGCCAAACATGCATAAAGAAAGAATAAATGTCTTGCATAAAATACATTTGAACCCGAGTTACAGTTGTTTGCTGCATAAAATGGGGACGCATAACTTTAGCCGCTGTCTGCCGTTATTGGCACTACTTTTTATGTGGTTGGACCAGTACATCGAGTGGGTCATGGTGAACCTTGGTATTTAATATGCCGATGACAGTACAATGTTTGACCACCGAAAGTTAAGTAATTGCCAAAGTGTGATGCCGCTTTGAGAAATGTATCAGCTAGCATTTATTACGATTAATTTTGATTTTCCAATCATGTAGCCATGAGAGGAAGCTATTTACATATCTTTGCATTTCTGCAAGGCCGAAAAGAGGATTTTCGTGGTGATTGTATACTGCAGTGTCGTCAGCATACATGGGGACCTTGCATCTGGCGCCCACTGGGAAATCATTGGTGAACAATAGGTACAAAAACGGCGACATGATTGCCCCTTGAGGGTCGCCAGCCTGCATCACTCGCTCCCTGGAGGAGGAGTTTCCCACTTGGACGTAGAAATTCCGATCTTCCACGAAATTGTGCAGCAAGTACAGATAACTTTGAAGGACCGGGAAAGTGTGGTGCAGTTTATAAATGAGGCCGTTGTGCCAGCACCGGCCAAACGCAACCTCTACGTCCAGAAATAACGCCAACTTTGAAGCCCCATTGTTAAATTGCTCAATTACGTCATCAGATAGCCTAAGTAGCTGAAATTCTGTGGAATGTCCTTTTCTAAAGCCAAATTGTGAATTTGAAAGCTCATGTGTTTCCGAAACTTGTTTTTGAAGTCGAGAAATAATGGGTTTCGAGTAATTTACCAATTGTAGACAAGAGACTAATGGGGGCGGTAATTTTGGGGCTGTCTGGTGCTTTTCCCTTGCTTTGGGAACATAATAACTTTGGCTCGCTTCCAAGTGGAGGGTAAGTAGCTGTGTTGCAAACAGGCGTTAAATATATTTGTTAGTTGCACCAGAGCTTTTCTTGGGAGATGCTTAAGTTCCTCGTTAGTCACTTTGTCTGCGCCGGCAGCTTTCCCATTAGGCAGTTTCCTAATGAGCTTGTAAACTTCCTGCGGTGTTATAGGGGGTAACTGTTGCTCTTGCTTCTGCACCACCCAGGTTTGTGCCCATCTCTGGACCTCCCACTCTAGGTCACTGGATTTTTGGTGAATCTGTCTTGGAGACAGTCAGCTAAGACCTCGGCTTTCTCCTTTGCGCAGAAGTGCAGGCCGCCTTGAGTGTGCAGTTGCGGAGTTGACGCTCATGGTGACCTTAAAAGCCTTTAATAATTTCCACAAAGAGTCCGAATGGGTGGTACTCAGCATTTTGTTTTCCCACTGTTCAATTTTATTGATTTTAATTTGTTGCCGAATGACGTTGCGTAGCTATTTTGCTAGAACTTTATACTCAGGCGGACGGGTGTACTGCCAAAGTTTTGTCAAGCGTCGTCTCCGCGCAATGATTGCTCCACCTTGGCGTACGTTCAAAAATTGGGTGGTCTTGTGGTGTATGTGGTGGCATTTCTCTTGGCCGTGCGTAGCGAGACAGTAAAGTTTTCAATGGCAACATCTATGTCTGCCTCGCTTTAGTATGACAGCCTTGGTTGTACCATTCTGTGCATTTCCTGGTAAAACGATCCTAGTCGGCGCCGGCCCTCTTCCGAGCGCCAAGGGTACCGGCCGTAATAGCACCCACTATGTTGAAATGCACAGGAAGAGGGCCAGAGTCCAGGCAGTGAAAAGCAGTGGTTATGTGGACATTTCGCATTTTTTGTGAGTATGAAATCCAAAATCTCAGGGTCAAAGTGCCCTGATCTGTGCCAAAAAGTGGGTTCTGGGGACAGATGTACCTCAATATCTTCATTTTCTGTTATAAGTTGAACTAGATTTCCTGCCGCGTTTTCTCGGCGACAATACCACCAGGGGTGCCGGGCATTGAAATGTCTTACAATTATAACATGGTCGTCTAAAGCGAGGATTTGTTCCAGGTCTTGTGTGAAATCTGGAGAGTTAGAGGTCCGAAAAAGTGCTACCTGCAGCACCTTTGTTTGTTAACATGGGTTTTAAGAGCCGTGCACTCTAACGCTGCTAGTACGAGTAGCGTAACAGAAGCATGAGCAATTGTATTTCTGAGCAAAATAGCAGTCCCTCCCCCTGTCTGCCAATTCTGTCGTTCCGAAATACTTGATAACCAAGAAAATCAAAATGTTTAAAAAATGTTCCATATAAAGGGTAGTTTAGGGTGGAGCAATTTTCTTCTGAATCCTTGTGCTGAATCCTAAATGACAAACTTAAATTCCAACTTTGGTTTGGTTTTTAACCAAATTTCATTTTTGATAACCTTGGAGCTTAAAAGTAAAGATATTTGTTTCTTTCTTTCTTTCCTTCTTTCTTGCTTTCTTTCTTTCTTTCTTTCTCTCTTTTTTCTTTCTTTCTTTCTTTCTTTCTTTCTTTCTTTCTTTCTTTCTTTCTTTCTTTCTTTCATTCTTTCTTTCTTTCTTTCTTTCTTTCTTTCTTTCTTTCTTTCCTTCCTTTCTTCCTTCCTTCCTCCCTTCCTTCCTCCCTCCCGCCCTTTCTTTCTTTCTTTCTTTTTTTCTTCCTTTCTTCTTTTCTTTCTCTCTATCCTTCCTTAGTTCTTTCTTTCTCCCTCTCTTTCTTTCTTTCTCTCTCGTTCTTTCTCTCTATCTTTCATTCTTTGTTTCTTTCTTTCTTTCTTTCCTTCCTTCCTTCCTTCTTTGTTACTTTCTTTCTTTCTTTCTTTCTTTCTTTCTTTCTTTCTTTCTTTCTTTCTTTCTTTCTTTCTTTCTTTCTTTCTATCTTTTATTTCCTTCCTTCTTTCTTTCCTTCTTTCCTTCTGTCTTTCTTTTTTTTCCTTTCTTTCTTTCTTTCTTTCTTTCTTTCTTTCTTTCTTTCTTTCTTTCTTTCTTTCTTTCTTTCTGTCTGTCTCTCGCGCCCTCCTTCTTTCGTTTCTTTCTTTCTCCCTTTCTTTCTTTCCCTCTCTCATTCTTTCTACCTCTTTCTTTCTTTCTTTATTTGTTTCTTTCTTTCCTTCCTTCTTTCTATCTTTCTCTCTCTCCTTCCTTCCTTCTTTCTTTCTCTTTCTCTCTCTTTCTTTCTCGTTCTTTCTCTCTCTCTATCTTTCTTTCCTTCCTGCTTTCCTTCCTTCTTTCCTTCCTTCCTTTCTTCCTTCCTTCCTCCCTTCCTCACTCCCTCCCGCCCATCCTTTCTTTCTTGCTTTCTTTCTTTCTTTCTTTCTTTCTTTCTTTCTTTCTTTCTTTCTTTCTTTCTTTCTTTTTTTTTTCTCGCTCTCTCTCTCGCGTCCTCCTTCCTTCGCTTCTTTCTTTCTTTCTTTCTTTCTTTCTTTCTATCGTTCTTTCTTTCTTTCTTTCTTTCTTTCTTTCTTTCTTTCTCTCTCTCCCTCTCTTTCTCTCTCTCTCGCGTGCTCCTTCGCTTCTTTCTTTCATTCTTTCTTGTCTTCTTTCCTTCTTTGCTTCCTTCCTTCTTTCTTTCTTTCTCTCTCTCCTTCGTTCTTTCTTTCTCTTTCTCTCTCTCCTTCTTTCTCTGTCTTTCTTTGTTTGTTTGTTTCCTTCCTTTCTATTTTTTTTCTTTCTTTTTCTTTCTCCTCTCTGCTTAATTCCTTCTTTCTTTCTCCTTTTTTTCTCTTTCTTTCTTTCCCTCATTATTTCTACCTCTTTCATTCTTTCTGCCTTTATTTGTTTCTTTCCTTTCTTCCTTCTTTCTTTCTCTCTCTCTCCTTCCTTCCTTTCTTTATTTCTCTTTCTCTCTCTCTCTTTCTTTCTCTCTTTTTCTCTTTCTTTCCTTCTCTCTCGTTTTTTCTCTCTATCTTACTTTCTTTGTTTCTTTCTTTCCTTCCTTCTTTCTTTGTTACTTTCTTTCTTTCTTTCCTTCTTTCTTTCTTTCTTTCTTTCTTTCTTTCTTTCTTTCTTTCTTTATTTCTTTCTATCTTTCTGTTTTCTTTCTTTCTTTCTTTCTTGCTTTCGTTCTTTCTATCTTTTGTTTCCTTCCTTCTTTCTTTCCTTCTGTCTTTCTTTCATTCTTTCTTTCTTCCTTTCTTTCTTTCTTTCTTTCTTTCTTTCTTTCTTTCTTTCTCTCTTTCTTTCTGTCTTTCTTTGTTTCTTTCTGTCTTTCTTTCTTTCTTTCTTTCTGTCTTTCTTTCTTTCTCTCTCTTTCTCGCACCCTTCGTGCTTCATTTCTTTCTTTCTCTCTTTCTTTCTTGCTTTCTTTCTTTCTTCCTTTCTTTCTTTCATTCTTTCTTTCTTTCATTCTTTCTTTCTATCTTTCTTTCTTTCTTTCTTTCTTTCTTTCTTTCTTTCTTTATCTCTTTCTTTCTTTTTTTCTTTCTCTCTGCTTAATTCTTTCTTTCTCTTTCTTATTCTCTTTCTCTCTCTCATTCTTTCTACCTCTTTCTTTCTTTCTATCTTTCTTACTTTCTTTATTTGTTTCTTTCTTTCCTTCCTTCCATCTTTCTTTCTTTCTTGCTCTCTCTTTCTTTCCTTCATTTTTTCTTTATCTTTCTCTCTCTTTCTTTCTCTCTTTCTTTACCTCTCGTTCTTTCTCTCTATCTTTCATTCTTTGTTTCTTTCTTTCCTTCTTTCCTTCCTTCTTTCTTTCTTACTTTCTTTCTTTCTTTTGTTCTTTATTTCTTTCTTTCTTTCTTTCTTTCTTTCTTTCTTTCTTTCTTTCTTCTTTCTTTCTTTCTTTCTTTCTTTCTTTCTTTCTTTGTTTCATTCTCTTTCTCTCTCTGTCTCGCGCGCCCTCCTTCCTTCCTTTCTTTCTTTCTTTCTTTCTTTCTTTCTTTCTTTCTTTCTTCCTTCCTTCCTTTCTGTTTTTGTTTCTCTCTTTATTTCTTTCTTTCTCTCTCTCTCGCCCTCCTTCGTTCGCTTCTTTCTTTCTTTCTTTCTTTCTTTCATTCTTTCTTGTTTTCTTTCCTTCTTTGCTTCCTTCCTTCTTACTTTCTTTCTTTCTTTCTTTCTTTCTTTCTTTCTTTCTTTCTTTCTTTCTTTCTTTCTTTCTTTCCTTCTTTCTTTCTTTGTTTGTCTCTCTCGCGTCCTCCTTCCTTTCTTTCTTTCTTTGTTTCTTTCCTTCTTTCTTTCTTTCTCTCCTTCGTTCTTTCGCTCTTTCTCTTTCTCTCTCTTTCTTTCTTTCTCTCTCTCATTCTTTCTCTCTTTCTTTGTTTCCTTCCTTCCTTCCTTCTTTCTTTCTTTTTCTTTCTTTCTATCTGGTTAATTCCTTCCTTTTTTCTTTCTTTCTTTCTCTTTCTTTCTCTGTTTCTCCCTTTTTTCTTTCTTTCTTTCTTTCTTTCTTTCCCTCTCTCATTCTTTCTACCTCTTTCTTTCTTTATTTGTTTCTTTCCTTCTTTCTCTCTGTCTCCTTCCTTCTTTCTTTCTCTTTCTCTCTCTTTCTTTCTCTCTTTCTCTCTCTGTCTTTCTTTCTCTCTCATTCTTTCTCCCTTTCTTTCTTTGTTTCTTTCTTTCCTTCCTTGCTTCTTTGTTACTTTCTTTCTTCCTTCCTTTCTTTTTTTCTTTCGTTCTTTCTATCTTTTATTTCCTTCCTTCTTTCCTTCCTTCTTTCCTTCCTTCTTTCCTTCCTTCTTTCTTTCTTTCTTCCTTTTTTTCATTCTTTCTTTGTTTCTTTCTTTCCTTCCTTCCTTCTTTCTTTGTTACTTTCTTTCTTTCGTTCTTTCTATCTTTTATTTCCTTTCTTCTTTCTTTCCTTCTTTCCTTCTGCCTTTCTTTCTTTTTTTGCTTTCTTTCTTTCTTTCGTTCTTTCTTTCTGTCTCTCGCGCCCTCCTTCCTTCGTTTCTTTCTTTCTTTCTTTCTTTCTTTCTTTCTTTCTTTCTTTCCCTCTCTCATTCTTTCTACGTCTTTCTTTCTTTCTTTACTTGTTTCTTTCTTTTTTTCCTTCTTTGTATCTTTCTCTCTCTGCTTCCTTCTTTCTTTCTCTTTCTCTTTCTATCTCTCGTTCTTTCTTTATTTATTTGTTTCTTTCTTTCCTTCCTTCTTTCTTTCTCTCTCTCTCTCTTTCCTTCCTTCTTTCTTTCTCTTTCTCTCTCTTTCTTTCTCTCTCTCTTTCTTTCTTTCTCTCTCGTTCTTTCTCTCTATCTTTCTTTCTTTGTTTCTTTCTTGCCTTCCTTCTTTGTTTGTTACTTTCTTTCTTTCTTTCTTTCGTTCGTTCTTTCTATCTTTTATTTCCTTCCCTCTTTCTTTCCAGCCTTCGTTCTTTCTTTCTTTCTTTCTTTCTTTCTTTCTTTCATTCTTCTTTCTTTCTTTATTTGTTTCTTTCTCTCTCTCTCTCTCTGGCGCGCGCTCCCTCCTTCCTTCCTTTCTTTCTTTCTTCCTTTCTTTCTTTCTTTCTTTCTTACTGTCTGTCTGTCTTTCTTTCTTTCTTTCTTTCTTTCTCTCTTTCTTTCTTTTTGTCTTTCTTTCTTTCTTTGTTTCTCTCTCTCTCGCGCCCTCCTTCCTTCCTTCCTTTCTTTCTTTGTTTCTTTCTTTCCTGCTTTCCTTGCTTCCTTCATTCTTTCTTTCTTTCTTTCTTTCTTTCTTTCTTTCTTTCTCTCTTTGTTTCTTTCTTTCTTTCTCTCCTTCGTTCTTTCGTTCTTTCTCTCTCTCTTTCTCTTTCTTTCTTTCTTTCTTTCTTTCTTTCTTTCTCTCTCATTCTTTCTCTCTTTCTTTGTTTGTTTCCTTTCTTCCTTCTTTCTTTCTTTTTCCTTCTTTCTCTCTGCTTAATTCCTTCTTTCTTTCTTTCTCTTTCTTTTTCTCTCTTTTTTCTTTCTTTCTTTCTTTCCCTCTCTCATTCTTTCTACCTCTTTCTCTCTTTATTTATTTATTTCCTTTCTTCCTTCTTTCTTTCTTTCTTTCTTTCTTTCTTTCTCTGTCTCTCCTTCCTTCTTTCTTTGTCTTTCTCTCTCTTCCTTTCTCTCTTTCTCTCACAGTCTTTCTTTCTCTCTCATTCTTTCTCTCTATCGTTCTTTGTTTCTTTCTTTCCTTCTTTGCTTCTTTGTTACTTTCTATCTATCTTTCTTTCTTTCTTTCTTTCTTACTTTCTTCCTTTCTTTCTTTCTTTCTTTCGTTCTTCCTATCTTTTATTTCCTTCCTTCCTTCCTTCCTTCCTTTCTTTCTTTCTTTGTTTTTTCTTTCCTTCTTTCCTTGCTTCCTTCATTCTTTCTTTCTTTCTTTCTTTCTTTCTTTCTTTCTCTCTTTGTTTCTTTCTTTCTTTCTCTCCTTCGTTCTTTCGTTCTTTCTCTCTCTCTTTCTTTCTTTCTTTCTCTCTCATTCTTTCTCTCTTTCTTTGTTTGTTTCCTTTCTTCCTTCTTTCTTTCTTTTTCCTTCTTTCTCTCTGCTTAATTCCTTCTTTCTTTCTTTCTCTTTCTTTTTCTCTCTTTTTTCTTTCTTTCTTTCTTTCCCTCTCTCATTCTTTCTACCTCTTTCTCTCTTTATTTATTTATTTCCTTTCTTCCTTCTTTCTTTCTTTCTTTCTTTCTTTCTTTCTTTCTTTCTTTCTTTCTTTCTTTCTTTCTCTGTCTCTCCTTCCTTCTTTCTTTGTCTTTCTCTCTCTTCCTTTCTCTCTTTCTCTCACAGTCTTTCTTTCTCTCTCATTCTTTCTCTCTATCGTTCTTTGTTTCTTTCTTTCCTTCCTTGCTTCTTTGTTACTTTCTATCTATCTTTCTTTCTTTCTTTCTTTCTTTCTTTCTTTCTTTCTTACTTTCTTCCTTTTTTTCTTTCTTTCTTTCGTTCTTCCTATCTTTTATTTCCTTCCTTCTTTCTTTCCTTCCTTCTTTCTTTCTTTCTTTCTTTCTTTCATTCTTTCTTTGTTTCTTTCTTTCTCTCTTTCTTTCTCTCTCGTTCTTTCTCTCTATCTTTCTTTCTTTGTTTCTTTCTTTCCTTCCATCTTTCTTTCCTTCTTTCCTTCTGTCTTTCTTTTTTTTTTTGCTTCCTTTCTTTGTTTGTTTCTTTCTTTCTTTCTTTCTTTCTGTCTCTCGCGCCCTCCTTGCTTCGTTTCTTTCTTTCTCTCTTTCTTTCTT
Organism: Tenodera sinensis; assembly: GCA_030765045.1. Taxonomy (NCBI): domain Eukaryota; kingdom Metazoa; phylum Arthropoda; class Insecta; order Mantodea; family Mantidae; genus Tenodera; species Tenodera sinensis. The sequence goes on from CM060963.1 coordinate 127,013,778, forward strand.
TCTTTATTTGTTTCTTTCCTTCCTTCTTTCTATCTTTCTCTCTCTCCTTTCTTCTTTCTTTCTCTCTCTCCTTCCTTCTTTCTTTCTCTTTCTCTATCTTTCTATCTCTCTTTCTCTCTCTGTCTTTCTTTCTCTCTCATTCTTTCTCTCTTTCTTTCTTTGTTTCTTTATTTCCCTCCTTGCTTCTTTGTTACTTTCTTTCTTTCTTTCTTTCTTTCTTCCTTTCTTTCTTTCTTTCGTTCTTTCTATCTTTTATTTCCTTCCTTCTTTCTTTCCTTCTTTCTTTCTTTCATTCTTTCTTTGTTTCTTTCTTTCTTTCTTGCTCTCTTTCTTTCTTTCTCTCTCGTTCTTTCTCTCTATCTTTTTTTCTTTGTTTCTTTCTTTCTATCTTTTATTTCCTTCCTTCTTTCTTTCCTTCTTTCCTTCTGTGTTTCTTTTTTTCTTCTTCCTTCCTTTCTTTCTTTCTTTCTTTCTGTCTCTCGTGCCCTCCTTCCTTCGTTTCTTTCTTTCTCTCTTTCATTCTTTCTTGCTTTCTTTCTTTCTTTCTTTCCCTTTCTCATTCTTTCTACCTCTTTCTTTCTTTATTTGTTTCTTTCTTTCCTTCTTTCTATCTTTCTATCCCTCCTTCCTTCTTTCTTTCTTTCTCTTTCTCTCTCTCTTTCTTTCTCTCTTTATTTCTTTATTTATTTCTTTCTTTCTTTGCTTCCTTCCTTCTTGCTTTCTTTCTCTCTCTTTCCTTCGCTCTTTCTTTCTCTTTCTCTCTGTTTCTTTCTCTCTTTCTCTCTTTCTTTCTTTCTCTCTCGTTCTTTCTCTCTATCTTTCTTTCTTTTTGTCTTTCTTTCCTTCCTTCCTTCTTTCTTTGTTACTTTCTTTCTTTCTTTCTTCCTTTCTTTCTCTCGTTCGTTCTTGCTATCTTTTATTTCCTTCCTTCTTTCTTTCCATCCTTCTTTCTTTCTTTCTTTCTTCTTTCTTTCTTTCTTTCTTTCTTTCTTTCTTTCTTTTTTCTTTCTTTCTTTCTTTATTTGTTTCTTTCTCTCTCTCGCGCGCGCCCTCCTCCCTTCCTTCCTTCCTTTCTTTCTTCCTTCCTTTCTTTCTTTCTTTCCTTCTTTGTTTCTTTCTTTCTTTCTCTGTTTCTTTCTGTCTGTCTGTCTGTCTGTCTCTCTTTCTTTCTTTCTTTCTTTCTTTCTCTCTTTCTTTCTTTCTTTCTTTCCCTCTCTCATTCTTTCTACCTCTTTCTTTCTTTCTTTCTTTCTTACTTTCTTTATTTGTTTCTTTCTTTCCTTCCTTTCTTCCATCTTTCTTTCTTTCTTTCTTTCTTTCTTTCTTTCTTGCTCTCTCTCTTTCATTCCTTTTTTCTTTCTCTTTACCTCTCTTTCTTTCTCTCTTTCTTTCTTTCCCTCTCGTTCTTTCTCTCTATTTTTCATTCTTTGTTTCTTTCTTTCCTTCTTTCCTTCCTTCTTTCTTTCTTACTTTCTTTCTTTTGTTCTTTCTTTCTTTCTTTCTTTCTTTCTTTCTTCTATCTTTCTTTGTTGCTTTCTCTTACTCTCTCTGTCTCGCGCGCCCTCCTTCCTTTCTTTCTTTCTTTCTTTCTTTCTTTCTTTCTTTCTTTCTTTCTTTCTTTCTTTCTTCCTTCCTTTCTTTTTTTTGTTTCTCTCTTTATTTCTTTCTTTCTCTCTCTCTCGCCCTCCTTCGTTCGCTTCTTTCTTTCTTTCTTTCTTTTATTCATTCTTTCTTGTTTTCTTTCCTTCTTTGCTTCCTTCTTTCTTTCTTTCTTTCTTTCTTTCATTCTTTCTTTCCTTCTTTCTTTGTTTGTCTCTCTCTCGCGTCCTCCTTCCTTTCTTTCTTTCCTTCTTTCCTTGCTTCCTTCTTTCTTTCTTTCTCTCCTTCGTTCTTTCGTTCTTTCTCTCTTTCTTTCTTTCTTTCTTTCTTTCTTTCTTTCTCTCTCTCTCTCATGCTTTCTCTCTTTCTTTCTTTGTTTCCTTCCTTCCTTCTTTCTTTCTTTTTCTTTCTTTCTCTCTGCTTAATTCCTTCCTTCTTTCTTTCTTTCTTTCTCTTTCTTTCTCTGTTTCTCTCTTTTTTCTTTCTTTCTTTCTTTCTTTCCCTCTCTCATTCTTTCTACCTCTTTCTTTCTTTATTTGTTTCTTTCCTTCCTTCTTTCCTTCTTTCTCTCTCTCGCCTTCCTTCTTTCTTTCTCTTTCTCTCTCTTTCTTTCTCTCTTTCTCTCTCTGTCTTTCTTTCTCTCTCATTCTTTCTCTCTTTCTTTCTTTGTTTCTTTCTTTCCTTCCTTGCTTCTTTGTTACTTTCCTTCTTTCTTCCTTCCTTTCTTTCTTTCTTTCGTTCTTTCTATCTTTTATTTCCTTCCTTCTTTCTTACCTTCTTTCCTTCTTTCTTTCTTTCTTTGTTGCTTTCTTTCCTTCCTTCTTTCTTTGTTACTTTCTTTCTTTCTTTCTTTCGTTCTTTCTATCTTTTATTTCGTTTCTTCTTTCTTTCCTTCTTTCCTTCTGCCTTTCTTTCTTTTTGTGCTTTCTTTCTTTCGTTCTTTATTTCTGTCTCTCGCGCCCTCCTTCCTTCGTTTCTTTCTTTCTTGCTTTCTTTCTTTCTTGCTTTCTTTCTTTCTTTCTTTCTTTCTTTCTTTCTTTCTTGTTTTATTTTTTGTTTTGTTTTGCGTGTATATAATACCAATCTGTCTTGTTTAATAATGCAGTAGTTTGAGATGTTGGTTGTTACTTTTATTACTTTGCTCGTCAAAATAGCACCCGGTAACTCGCAACCGCTAACATTAGTCAGCACCGATATTATTATCGTCATATGTCTCAGTACCTAAATGTAGAATGAAGTTTCTCTGGTTTTCTACTTTAAGAAATTCTTGTTCATATGTCTCAGAAATTAAGCACTGAAATATACTGAAGATGCATGCCGTTATATCGGCGAGCTGTGATGGCCACTTCAGCCCTCCCCTATCGATTACCGTTAAATAAGCATTAACTTCAGAATTTTGAACATCAAAATTCATTCTGCGTTCAGAGCATAAATTGTTCCTACAGTTTTCACACCTTAAATTACACACAACACTGTTAGCTGCATATCCTGCAATATATGTTAGGGCCATTTTATTCTGCTCACTTATGTAGACGTTCCTGCGTTCATAAATTATGTTTTCAAATGTATCAAGAACATTTTCCTCCGTTTCCTCTTCCATATGACTTTCTATTGAAGTGTCATGGGTTATATCTTAAATTTAAATTCGCCACCTTTTGAGGAATGCAGCTTCACAATACTCATAAGCTTTAACTTCATTTCGGACTCCAAAATTTGCAGTACTGAAGCATTATAATTTCCTCCGTCTATTTGCCTGTATTGACCAAAACGAGCTTCAAGGTGATCTGTCTGAAATTTCCCTAGAAGCACATCTTCGAATTTAATTTCTTTCAATAAGAAGTTTGTGAGTTTGACCAGTGTCAGTTGTATGAAGAAGTGCTGTATGAGTTTCAGATGATAACTTCCCATGTCGTTTATCCCTATTCTCATAAACGATAATCTACATAGTCCCATTCCTCTAACCACCCTGTGAAATTTTTTAGAAAATCTATTGATGGGCATTCTGGACTTCTGACTGGATAAAAAAGTTTATCTCTTAAGTGCTTTCCTTTCAGCGGATGTTTCACATTTCCACATTTCCACCAGAAAAAAAAAATTGTTTCCAAAAATTTAACAGTCCCTCTTCCATTCAGATTATTTATTACTTAAAGTGCTGCAATTTTTCATCAAAAGGTTTCAGTGCATATGCCACGTTTCGTCTTTCAATTGATGGTGGGTATAAAGCTTTAGCAGAAAGTGAAGGTGCTAGTTTCACAACGCTGCCTGTTTCATTTGTATGTATTTTTTCAAAACTGCAATAGTTTCTTTTAAATATTGTGCTGGAGGAGTAGGAGGAGGAACATCTAGCAGTGCTGGTATTAACTCTGATGACATTTCTGCTGAAGAAGGAAAATATAAGGCTGGAATTGGTATGTTGAATGTTTGTTCACTGTCCTTTTGATTTAGCCAATTATTTCTAATGGACTTAATTAGGTGCACTGTATCAAATAGTATATGAATATGTTCATCTGGTTTCACTGGGTTTTTACGGCAGTATTTTAAAGAATAACTGCACAGTTTCTCAAAAGTGCTTCTATTGACTCTGTTGTCATCTGATATCAAGGTCGATACCCTAAATCTACACGCAGTCAAACCTTTAATTACAGTGAGAATCTGCTCATGCAGCTGTGCTGTTAATTTTTTTACTGGATACAGAGCTACGTCTTTATTCCTGTATGTTAAAGTTGTCATCACAAAAGTTTGCACTGTTTTGCAGGTTCTTGTGTATTTGAAAGACCTTGTATGTTACCCAATTTATAAAAAATTGCAAGTTTTACATAAATTTCATTCAGTAACAAATTTACTACTTTTTCGTGATCACTAAGCATTTTCACCTTCTCTGAAAAATATTTTAAATGTAATGATTTCGACTTGCTATCAGGACTGAGGGTTGGGGAAAGTTGTCTGAGGTAATCAGGATGGGGTAAAGAAAGGACATTAGAGACACTTAAACGTCTACAAGCTGCTGGGAGAGAAAAATAAATTGAGCACGCCCATAACAGGTTATTGGGCGTATATTTAATTGACCTTTAACTGACCAATTTTACCTGCTCTTCTAGGAATTTAGTTTTATCATATTCTGTGAAATCTTCATTCATGTCCTCCCAACATTCCTTTAAAACGTTATGTTCTGTTTGTTCACTTACCATTGTGAACCCATTCACATGACTTAAAAGAGCATCAAATTTAGGCCATTTACCCAATATCATTTGTTTACCGAGAATCCATGTAAATTTACTATTGGGTATTACAATTTTACCTGTAGAGCGTGAATAATAAAATGGAATTAATTTTCAATGCTGCTACAATTTTAGGAATTTCTTCATTATCAATTTTCACAAAAATTACATTGAGTTCTTTTATGATGACGGTGAGTCCCTGTAATTTCATGTCACTAATTCTATCTTTAGAGCTCTGAAAATCAATAATTTGGTCATCTTCCAGTCATTTACGAAATACTACTGCATCCTTTTCCAACATTTCCCCTCTTATTTCTTCTGGATCCCTACATTTGGGTGCTAGTTTGGAAGTCAGGTAGGATGGTACATTAGGCAACATCGAGGGGCATGCATCTTCAGTAAGTTTAGGAGTTGTTCTGGGTACTACAAGAACGCTTCCAACATTTCGTGTAGGAGTAAATTTCTTCACTATGTGCTGTTCAGAAAAAATGATTAATACATACCACATTGCGACACGCAGGTTATCCCGGTGAATAGCACATACCCACTGCTCTCTCGGGTGTGGATCCTTTGGAAACGAAAACACTGTAACATACTTTTCTACACTTGTTTTATTGTTTGACGTGCAACCCGACACACAACACTTCCTAGGTATTTTGTATCAAAAACCACATCACTTTGTAATTCGATTTTTCGCTCACTTAATTGTTTACTGGCACGTTGCAAGAAACAAGCAGCTTCATAACATTACAATAACGCACTGATATGTTGCATCCCCGTAATAAACAGGTAATAAACAGGAGCCCCTGATGATGACGTCATTATCGTAATTTGTTTCCGTCTACAGGCCTGTTTAGATAAAGATAACCTTGGCTAGCCTCTGTGTCTAGCAACACTGAAACTGTGGTCCCATATTTGCAATGTTATTTGTGGCGGGTTGATTAGTTCCTTTCAAGAGTTTGTTAGGTTATTTTAATTATTGCTCGTTAATTTTCCATGGTTTATGCCCTGTGTGAGCATCAAATTATTTTCCAGAGCACAAAATAATTTCGGAATATATTTTCAGGATTTTCATTGCCAAGGTTGGTACTTGTCGTAGGGTTGGCACCAATACCAGTTCCCTGCAGTGTTGCCAATTTAGCTTTTTTGTAGCTAAATCTAGCGTTTTCGAAAGAGAAAATGCTACAAAATTTTGGTTTTAGCTATTAGCTACATTTTTGGCTATGAAAATTTTAAGTTTAGCTTTTTTCTAGCTTCTTTGTGTACTGAATAATGACTACATTAAAAAAGGAAACATTTAGAGAACATCGCTTCTTACATTCGAGCCACGGATCCATATAGTAGAAGTAGATGCAATAAATGCTCAGATTGCACACGTCATTGACCGATGCGTCTTGCGCTAACGCCGAACAGTGTATTAGCATTCTTTTCTCAGTGAGATAGTTTGAATGTGCTTTTGTGGTGATCGGAAATATAGTTAGTTCTCGTTGACTTGTACTTTCACTGGAGTGTATAAGTCCGTGTGCTTTGTGTTGGGTGTGAAATCAGTGAACAGAGTTGTTCTGAATTACTTTTTTTGTACTGAAACAGTAAAATGCCACTGAAGTATACACAGGGGTACAGACGGGAGTGGGAATCTATGGAGGAGTTTAAGGGTTGGCTTCAACCAGTTGTTAATGACAAAACAAGAGCGTATTGCAAATATTGCAGATGTGAAATTAATTCCAAGTTAAGTGACTTGAAAGTTCATGCTAAAAGAGATAAACACAAAAAGTTTGCAGGCCCCTTTCTAAATAAACGCCAGAAAGTAACAAATTTCAGTCCTGCATGCACTTCATTAGGGATACATGAAGCAGAAGCCAAGGTGGCTATGTCTGTGTACGAACATTGTTCCCTGCTATCGTGTGATCATTTATCCGAACTTTGTAAAAGTGCTTTTGCAGACAGTAAACATTCTGGCATCCACGTCATCGCACCAAATGTAGCGAAATAATAAAAAATGTTCTAGCACCTCACTTTCTTAAAGAGCTAGTTAAAGATATCAGTGATCAAGCATTTAGTATAATAATAGATGAATCAACAGACGTGTCCATGATTAAACTTCTAGCAATTGTTATGCGTTACTTTAGTCGTACCCATGGCAAAATTGTATCCACATTGCTCGAGGTAGTGGAACTTAAATCAGGAGATGCTGATAGCATAGTACAAAGTATAAAGTGGGTACTGTCTGAAAATAATTTAAATCCTAAAAAGTTGCTTGGTATTGGAACTGACAATGCAAGCGTAATGACGGGGCATAACAATGGTGCATTTGTTAAATTGAAAGAAGTATTAGGAAATCCCCACATGGTATTGTTTCGATGTGTCTGTCACTCTTTACAACTTGCAGTAAGCGCAGCGTACGAAGACGCTCTACCGAGAACATTAGATTTCTTAATTAAAGAAACACACAATTGGTTTTCCCATTCTACTGCTAGACAGGTTGCATACAAGGAGATTTATCAGGCCATAAATTGCGGCATCGAGCCATTAAAAATTCCACAAATGAGCAACACGCGTTGGATTTCGATAGAATCAGCTTTGAGTCGGATTCTCCAACAGTGGAATGAATTGAAGTTGCATTTTGAATTACCTAGACAGATGGAAAAATGTTATACAGCTGAATTACTTTTTTCGATGTATACAGACCCCCAAACTCTCTTATACCTTCTTTATTTACAACCTATCCTAGAAGAGGTGCAGAGAACTAATAAAGTGTTTGAGTCAGAGAGTGTAGACCCAACTAAGCTTATAAATGATTTGATGGCATCAGTAGAATCGGTTAGTAGAAAAGTGTTAATTCCTACAGCAAAAATTGACCCCTTAGTAAATTCAATTGTGGATCAGGTGGACCCCAGACCTTATTTAGGTTTTAAATTTGAATCTGCTATACACGACCTAATTATATCACAAGATGCAGAACAAAATATTCGGCAGCGATGCATAAGGTTCGCTGTAAAACTTTCAGAGGAACTCCCAATCTCGTCTTCCTCACAATTTAAAAGTACTGAAAATGACAAATATGTTTTGTGTAGAGGAAACTTTAAAAGTGCTGAAACCTCCCATAATTGACATTGCTCTTGAGTTAGGTTCTAAAGACATTGACTCATTAATAACTCAGTGGAGAAACATAACGCACACGTGTTCTGTGACGCACACTGACTGGGAAAGCACAGGAGACACAATCAAGTTCTGGACAGAAGTAGATAGGTTTCGCAATGCTGCCAATGAAAATCCGTATGGGGAACTGGTTTCATTAACATTTTCAGTTCTTAGCCTTCCCTATTCAAATACAGATGTGCAACGTGTGTTTAGCCAGGTGAACATCGTAAAATGTAGGTTGATAAATCGAAGGATGACCAAAACATTAAATGCCATCCTTTTGGTGCGTTTTGGACTTAAACGAAACAGTAAGTGTTGTTATTCCTATAAGCTACCAAAAAGTGTACTTAAAATGATGGGCACCAAGGGTAATTATTCAACAGCAGCTAGCACTTCCTCACCGGAACCTAATACAGAGCCGAACAAGGAGGAGGAAGAAGCAGAACTATTTTTTGATAATTTATAGGTGAGTGATTGATTATGTGCATAAATGTTTAGTTTTTTATATAGCTATTTTGAACTACTATTTAGCTATTTGTGGCGTCTTTCTATCTTGCATTTAGCTTTTTTCTGTCAACATGAGTTGGCAACACTGGTTCCCTGGTTTTGTGTCCTAGGAAAGTCATTGTCGTTTACACATCTGTTACTTTCCTCACTGAACCTAGGATTCTGAGTCCTGTTTGATGGAAAATTGCGTGTGTCGAAGTTCCTTCTGTCGAAATTGCGATTGTAGTCTTTATAAAAGTTTATGTGGTTGACTTGTTCATTTCTTCCGCGCCGTCTAGGGAAGTTAGTGTGGTTATCATACTTGTACCGTTCATACCTTGGACTTTGTCTCTTCGCAGTATAGTGCTCCTATTATTAGATCTCGTTTCGAAGTGCCTGTCTACCCGACTACCCTCATTTAAATCCCTATGTGCCTCGCCTCTCGAATAGTTTCTCTGCGAGAGTTGTGTATTGTTGCCTTTGTGACACTCTTGATGCGTTCTCTGGCTTTTATGTTGTGCATTCTCTGTGTAGGGACCATTGCCGGTACGTTGATTTGTATTAGTTTCCGTGTGGGTATTATGTACCTCGAACTCTGCGAATAACTCGCTCAAATCAGTTAAATATATCGGTTTGGCTGTTATCAGATTGTTCCTGATCTGTTGGGGATATGACATATCATTACGTTTATGACTTCTTATTCCCTCATTTGGTGTTCCATCAATTTTGTTTTGTTGGCTAGCTTCAAAAATACTCCGTCATAGATATTCCACGGTTAGATTCATTAACTTCCAGTTGCTAGCTCAACTTTAATCCATTTATGGTGTCCAGGGCTCCAAAATCTATTTATAAATAAATTCCTAAACATACTGTATTTTGTGAGTAATCAGGGTTAACCTCAACCATTCTAAGACATTATTCAAACAACTTTTGACAATCATCATACGGAATTCATTTGGGATTATTTTTATTCGGAAATAATCTTGTGGTTCCCGGAGAAAAAAAAATTTGAGTTGTCACCAGAACTCTCAGCAAATGAAGGTGGGGTCAAATAATGAAACAAATTATTGTGTGACAAGTGTAGTTTTGGTTATGTGTGTACGGGCTCTACAGAATCATTTTCCTGAGGATCATCTACATTACTACCGCTTTCAGGTAAGTCAGTGTGTGTCACATTTAAATTTTCATTGACTTTGTTTGCCTGCAGTGCAATTACAACTTGGGTCAATTTCCCTGTGTTCTCTTTTTCTTTCTCCAAATTCTCTTGCATTTCTCTTATTTTATTACTTGCATCATCACTGAATTTACTAAACTTTTCAACACCTTCTTGTATTTCTTTTATTATAACGTATGTTTCACCACTGAATTTATTAAACCCTTCTCGTTTTAATTGCATTTTAGCGCCCGTAACCGTAACAACATCGCTTAAGCTACTCATTTCTCCTGTAAGATTATGCTGTACTAATTTAGTTTCTCGACGTGCTTTCTTTGAACTTTCCACTACCATAGGTATTTCTGCTCTATTAACATCTGTCTCAAGCATCATTCTATCTCCTAACATTACCATATTTACTCTCTGTTCTTCCAATTTTTTATCCTATTGCTTCCTAAATTCATCAAGCTCTTCAACTTATTCTGTTTGTATTTCTTTCACTGTATCTTTTTGTCCTAACATAATTTCATTTACTAATTATCCTAACCTAGTTACATCATTTTTACTTTCATTCCTGTTCTGTTTGTTTGTTAATGTACTTACACTTGGTTCCATTTCTGTTCTTAAATCTAACGTTAATATTTTCATGTCTTCCTTACACTCTTTTCTACTTAACTCTATTTTCTCTGTTACACTATGTCATGTATTAGGTCTACCATACTATTAGCTAACTGCTGCATGATTTCCTTCAATCTTAACTCATTTTCTTTACCTATTTCTGTTTCTATACCTTTCTCCACTAATTTCTCTCTCCTTTGTTCCTCTCTACTATCGCCTGATTCTTTAGCATCTCCATATATTCTACCACTTTCTTACTTCTCAATAACATCACATTTTTACTTTCTCTACTGGTAAGTAGGGGAAGTATTGTATTCCACCCAAAAGTTCCATGTCGAGATTTCACCGGAAATATATGTTTTGAGCTCCCCTGAATCCAAAAAAAAGCATTTTTGGAAAAAGGTCCATGTATGTGTCTAGGTGTCAGTCTGTCAGTATGTCAGTCTCAGTCTGTGTGTCAGTCTGTCAGACTGTGGACAGCATAACTAAAAAACGAAAACTCGGTTATAAACCACCGTTGGTATTTAAGTTTAATGTCTTCCAAGGATGCGACACGAAGATTTTGAAGAAAATAGCCCCACCCTAAACTACCCTTTACATGGAAAAATTTTCGAACATTTTGATTTTCTTGAAAATGGCTCTAACGATTTTTATTAAAATGTCATATAATTGAGATATTTTTATAACAAATGAAATTTATATCTTGAATTTTCTGGGTATAGCCCCTGTAGTCGTATTTACTCTGGACGACTTTTGCATAACTAGTAAACCGTTAGAGATAGACCAAATCATACTATACAAAAAGGTAGATCTTGGTAAAATCCACAATTTTTGTCTGAATAAATTTTCTTGTAGGGTGAACCATTTCGGAGATATTCCTTGTTATGTGTGTGAGTTTCGGAAAACAACTGGTGAAAAGGATAATCGTTCATTTTTATGTTAAGTGGGCAAAGGCAAACGGATCCCAAAGCTTTAAAACATTTGACTATCGCACAAAGCCTACTGTAGTCTAATATTCCCCTTGTACCTACAAGGAAATAAGCAATAAGATAAGTTATACAAATGTTTATCTTAACACCAAGAAGATATAGGAATAAGAGTTTGTAAGAATGGTTAGTAAAAGAGTAGAGAAAGTCATGTGAGAGTAGTTATACTCCCTCCTTAAGCAATTGGACTAACGATAATTTGTCCGCTTGCTGCCGTTAGTGTCGCATGGCGCTAGTGTCGCCTTTTGATGGCGGGAAAGTTGACAATTTCAAGATGGCGGAAAATTTGAAATTTTGAAATTTTTCCCGCCATAGTGTTATATTTCAAATTTTCAAATTTTCCCGCCATTTAATGTTTTTCCAATTTCGCGCCATGAAAAGGCGACACACTGAAGAAACTTAAGATGTTAAACTTGAGAATTTGAAAGTTTTTTTTCTGTGAGTGTAGTTAAGTTCAAATTTATAAAAAATCCCGCCATCAACGGCGCGCGCGCGCCGTGCCCCTCTAAGCCCATGGAATTATCGTTAATCCGATTGCTTAAGGAGGGACTGTTGATTAGATTATTTATTTTTTATTGAGAAGATGCATTGAAAAAACAGTTTAAATTTTTGTTGTACGAAAAGAACTAGAAACCTGTTTGTTGGTTGTAGAAAGTTGGTTGCAGACGAGGTGGTCCGTGTGTGTTGGATGGGTAATGATGAAAGATGATTTAGCCGTTGAGGAGCAAGTACAATTTGACAACTTGAGGACAAGTGCGAGTGACGAAACCGGAATTTGCAGCAGGAGGAGCCGTGGTATATCTTGCAGGGTTGGCAGGTTGTTCTTCCACGAGAGCTCGGTACCCACCTGAAGGTAAAATGAGACGTTTATGTAGATGAAAGAGGCATCCGGTGTAAGAGTTGTGTTTGCGATCGCAGACACACCCGCTGGGGTGGGGAAGGGGTAGCGGAAATGAATATCTGCAGGAAGGAGATTGTGATATGACACATCCACCGGATGGGGTTTTCTGGCGCAGGAAAAAGAAACCGTTGAGACTTTATCACCAACCGTTGCTATTTGAGATGACTTAGCCGTTGAGGAGCGAGGGCAAGTTGACACCTGGAACATAAGTTGGAGTGACGAAGTTGGAATTTACCGCAGGAGTAGTTGTAGGTCTTGCACAGGGTTGGCATGTCGTTCCTCTACGAGAGCTCGGTCTCATCTGAAGGCAAGATGAGACGTCTATGTAGATGAAAGAGGTAACAGGTGTAAGCGCTGAGTTTGCGAACACGCCCACATCCGTTGGTCAGGAGGGGGGGTGGGGAAAGGCAGGAGGAGGGGGTGGGAGAGCAGGGGGAGATTGCGATATCCGCCGGATGGGTTTTTTTTCTGGCACAGGAAAAACCGTTGAGATGTTCCCACCGACAGTTGCTTTTTTGAATAAAACAATATGATTGTTGAACGAGTACTCTGTCTTGACGGACGTTAAGCATCTAATCGCCGAGAATGTGATCTGTCATAATATATGTCGGTGAATGGTCCAAGTGCGCTGATAAGCATCTGCCGAGGTACATCCGCTTTAGGTTTTTTAATCATTTGCTGAATTTTGACTGCCGAGATGTATTGTTGCTTGTAGAAAACGAAAAAAGGCACGTGATTTGCGGAAGGAAGAAGTGATGTGGTCTTGACGGGTGTTGGGAAGCAAAGAAGGGAAGGATCTTGGAGGAATGGAGAAACGTGATATGCGGAAGTGACGTGACGTGATCTGATTGGATGAAATAAGACGAGTTGGGATTTGGTCGTTAGGATTCCAAAATGACGATGATTGGTGGAAAATAAGGTGCGTTGTAATTGGATGAAAAATGAGGAAGCAACCTTAGCCTTATAATAAAAAAAACGGGAGAGAAAAAGGAATTGCAGGAATGATAGCGTTGCTGATGGTGAAAAAGCATAGTTTAAAAAAAAACGGGAAAAAAAGTCGGTTAACGGACTTAGATTTATATCTTGCAAGAACGAGACATGAAAATGTTGAGAAAAAAACCAATATGGAATAAGTTTTCCAAATTTTGTATTTTCTGAAAAAATAGCTTTAGATTTTTGCTTAAAATATCAATTGTATTGATACGTATAAGTTGAGTCTTGTGTTTTCCTCGTTTGCTTGGTTTTTTTTTTGAAACATAGGTGCATATTTCTAACGCATTTAACAGACATGCTTTAATGTTAAGCCAACAGTTAAAATCCGATAAAATGCGCAGACTATGGTTGAACACGTCACACCATCAAGTTAAGATAACAAGATAATTCAAGAGCTGATTAGCAAGCTTTTTTAAACGTTTGGCATACCTTTTAAAGAAGGCGTTAATACGAATCTCTCACACAGATAGAAAATGCTGGCAGATAATATGCAACTTGTCTTCATACTCACACACAAGCGTTCCGTGGCAATTACGTGCTTTGAAATCGATCTGCATCTTACTACACCAGAAGGCGACGAGATATGCCGACTGTTTCTCTTGTGGCTTAAGAGGCCAACAGACCCACACCGCATACATGATGGAACTTGTCTAGTTTGCATTCGCGCGCGTGCCAGATCATTCAGTTAGGATAAGGTGTTATATATCCCGACAGTTTACCTCGAAATATGCCATATAAGAATAAAAGCTTAAACATGGAGTTGATTGAAACAGAATAGTTTAATGATGTTAACCAACCATTACAAGTAGACACACAGTGGCGCAAAATGAACAAATATATGAATATAACATATTTCAGAGCAAAACTGAATAGTTTGTTCTTTCTTGTTTGCTTGTCAAATCATACACACACACACACACACACACACACACACACACACACACACACACACACACACACACACACACACACCGAAGAGAGCCAGGATAAGAGAGCTAACATGGCGCCAATTTATGTTAGCAAGAGCCAGGCCGGGACACTCCGCTAACTTGTACAAGACATACACCTTTAAATACGACTATACAGTCAACATTGCCCGTAACTCCGAAGCGTTCCTTTTTAAGACGTTCTCCCTTGTTGACTACCAGACTTTAGTAAAACACCTCAAAGCAACTGGTTTACAACATTACTTCATGTTACACCCAGAAGAAATAATTGCGCGCTTTGTAATCAAGGGTCTGTACACCAATTTCTCCGCAGATAACATTTGGCACATAAAGGGTTCCAGGCTATCAGAGCCATTCAAATGAGGCGCAATCCAGATAGGCTACCCTACCAATGTTCTTAATTGAACTGCAGGATACATTTTGTAACTAAAAGTCCTGACCACTTTCGAATACACGTAGAGAAATACAGGACTGCCACAACACCAAAGCAATGTTCACGCTCCCAGCAATTTTGCCACGTGAAAGGAGATTGTAGGTTCCCAAATCCCATCTGCGCCAAATGCGCAGAAGCCTACTATTCAGGCACATAAAAGGTTCTAGCTCGAACGATTGTGCTTATTATGTGGCGCTGAGGCCATGGTGCAGCCTGGCGCAGTTACAGCGCATATTACGCCGTATGCAATAGTAATGGTAAGAAGATATTCAACCGTACCCAGCCTCGCACGCCCCACACTTACACTCAGAGAACGCAAATGCAATATTCCCAGGCTGTCACACAAACTATTCACTAGGAATAGCAAAGGCCGGTCGCATTCAGCCCTAGTAGAGGAACCCTCAGGGGTTGGACAACCTGGGCTCACTTCCTAGGCCAGCCCAATCAGAAAGAATGCAGTTTTCTTCGACGCAGTAGGGCATCACCCAGCTGCAATATCGCTGCACACTCAAAAAAGGCAAGTCCAAAGAGACACTTCCACGTCACAGCGCACACTAGTGAAGACGCGAGTAATACCAGCACACAAAGTATCACTGTACCAGGTGGAAGAAGACCTAAGGATCTGCGGTGTGATAGTATAACCCGGGAATGACAAAAGACAGCACACTTCTTTACACAACTAGTAGACAGCTTTCGCAGATATAGTCAAAAATAATTCCAACACAATTAGAATTATCACCTGGAGTTGCAATTGTATACGTAAAAGGGCCAAAGAGTTTTAAGATATTTATGACAAACTTACTCAATACAGATAGCGCTATTAACTGAAACTCATCTGAACCTTAAGCACCATTTTGTCGCTGTTGGTTAGCAAATATACAGAAACGACCGCGACCGTAGAGGAGGCGGGACAGCAATAGCTATTCAGGAAAACATAAGCCATTATAGAACTAATTGTCCAAATTTAACTCGTGCAGAAACCGTGGCTCTAAAGCTCAACATCCACAACCTGGATGTATGTATAGCCTCAGTTTACAATCCCCGGGCATGTAGACACAAATTACGTAAATAAAATCATGAATCTAGGACCAAGAGTACAACTGCAGGCATTATCTCTGACATTGTGCAAACCCTAACCCGCAAGGGACCAAATTCCTCAACTATATAAACAGTACAAATTATCTAATAGCAGACCCGGATGAAGCAAAGTTTGTACCTCATATACCAAATCACACGCCGGACGCCATAAAGCCTGTCTCACCCGTAGGTGACAGTATGGAGTTAATTGGGATATACCTGTCTCCATCTAGCGAATACAAGTTGCCATTAGCTTCGCCATTTTCCACTCTCGCGCTGTTGCCAGTTCCTAATAGCATGGTGTAAATATTCAGTTATAAATTTCAGCTTTTAACACATTATCCTACGCAGAATGTTTTTCTCTATCAGGCTATATCCTTTTTAGAGTCATTGTGCATTTCTATGGACCCATATTTCCACAGAAAACATGTTTTTCAGTAGAAGTCCGATATTTCTTGTTTCTATACTCATCACGCACTAACAAACTAACTGCTAGCATATTTTTTATTTGCTAGAGTAAACTATATTGCTCCTACCTGCCTACTTTAAACTCCCTATGTTTACTCAGTTAAGTACTACAATTTTTTAAATTAAACGTTTTCGGAAAATGTTATATCTGTGCATTGTAGAAGTGACACAGTGGGAAACTTTTTTGTTACTGAGTTTACATCAAAGACCAAGCGAGAGCAAATGTGAGGGATTAGGGATTAGTTTTTAAAATAAACCAGAAGCCTGTAACCTCTTGCTTGTATCATGTAAGAGAAACAAACGGTATTTATCTATTCAGTATAAGGACAGTATAAGGAGGAGCAGTAACAGTTCGAAAGAAGTCGTGTATGTGTACACTGTGTGGGGCCTGTGAAGTGTTACTGTATTATTTCTTTAAGATTTTCCATAAATTTTTGTACTTATGGAAGGGGAAGCTAGGAAGAGACGATATATTGGTAAATGAAGAAGGAACGCCAAATAATTATGAATGTGTTAGGTTATTTTATACAGAAAAGTGAGTGTTAGTAAGGCAGTAAAAGAAACAGCTAAGGCTATTGGGTTTTTAGAAGCAGTAGTGTATAGGATTAAAAAGGAACTAATGAAAGGATCTGAACGCCATCGAAAAAGAAAGTTAAAGGACGGGAAAACAAAACAAAAACGCTAGGTTAACGCAATATTATAGAATAGCGCAAAGCGGAGTGCGGCGAATTGTTCATTATTTAGATACGGTTGTATAGGGTGTTGTATGTAACACAACTTCCTCATCAGGTTTGTAACATATAGAGATTTAACAGGTGTACTTATTGAAAGTATGACCATCATTGCTCTGATGCGTTAATATATATATATATAAAACTGAAGCTGATTATTATTGCTCTGTATTATGCGTTAGTATAATGTTTAATGCGTTAATACTGAAACTGATTATTATTGCTCTGTTTGATGCGTTAGTATAATGTTTAATGCGTTAATACTGTTAATGTATTACTGATACTACTTAGCGTAGTATTATTTATTGACCCGGGAACGGAGTAACATATGAAACAGGGCGTAAAACGTAAAAGGGAGAGGAATAAATAACATAGTGCTATGTTCAGTTTAATTTCTGTCAATCACAAGTCGTAGCTGAGCGATGAACTTCGAGGCACACATATAGTACATGTTGCAACATTGCGCCCCATTTAACATGTACTGTCATCTAAGGATGAGACAGGTTATCGATAATGCCCTTTTAAATAATATAGCATATGACACGAACTTCCAATTCCTACAGGAGCTCACATCAGATCAATTGCCAGTTTTAATAACCATCAATGCTGCTATCGCGTTTAAACCAGCTACCTTAACTTTGAATTATAACCAAATAGAGTAGGAAGAATTTAAAAACACAGCAGACTGCTACCTGCCAGAGCTGCAAGTAAATTCTGCAGCAGAGCAGGATGCGGCAATAGATAAACTTGAAACCGTTATAAAGTTAGTTACCACAGCCTAGTAACCTTAAGGTGACACCATGTTATAAATGCTCGATTTTCCCATGATGTAAAAGTGCTTGAAGAAGCACAAAACACAGACACAATTGACAAAAGACTAGAAACGTACTCCACCGAATCGAATAGTACAAAACTAGAGATTAAGCTAATGAACACGTCAGAACATTCACCCATAATCACGTTGGGGAATTTAAACCCCCAACAAAACGCAACATGGTGATTAGCCAAAAGCTTTATGCGAACGCGAACGCATATGCCTCCCCTTTAAAGTAACAATACAATAACCGAAAAACCCCAGGTCAAGGCCAAAGCTATTGCCGTCACTCTAGAAAATGTCTTCTCACCCAACACGGTAATTGGACAAGACTACTTTACACTAGAAATCGAAAATTAAGCAGAAATGCAGGCCAAACACAATACAATGGGAAAGATAAATCCAGGCGAAATAGACTGGATCATTAGGCACCTGCCTACCAGAAAAATGCTAGGGCCAAAAAATACCAAATATGGTGCTAAAGAGCCTCACACACAGTGCTCTCAAGCTCTTAGTGGATATCTTCAATTACACACTTTCCTAAGTTAGAAAGAAGGCAAAATACTACTGTTCCCTAAAGCGAACAAACACATAGTACTATCAGTTAATTATAGACCAGTAAGTCTTCACCATACGAAAGGTGCTAGAAAAAGCAATACTAAAGAAAATCAACAAATACACTCACAAAGGCATCCTACTGCTACTCGAACAGATCATCAATGGATTTTCCAGGCAACCGCATGTGGAATCCGTGCTGGACGAAGCGGCGCTGGGGTGGGTTTCGTCCGGATTCTCCGGTTTCCCACGCCATCTCATTCCACCGGTGCTCCATCTTCATTCCATCTTCATTCCGGGCATTAAACACAAAAAAGAAAAAAATAATGGATTTAGCACAAACAAATCAACAGGAAACCTGTATCGAGACATCAAACGGGCCTTCGACAAAGTCTGGCACGGAGGTGTAATCAGAAAGCTCAAAAGTACGCTTTTCCAGATTCTCGAATAGCCCTAATTAGGGATTACCTCTCCGATCATCGCTTTCGAAACGCGGTAGAGGACAGAGTCTCAAGCGCAAAGAAAATTACAGGCCGGTGACCCACAAGGAAGTCTGTTGGGCCCAATATTATTTAAAGTATACATAAATATTACCTAAAATCACTCCACTCTTAGATCCGCACTTGATGTAAACACAAGACGTTATCAGTTAACTCGTGATACACCGAAAACAAAGCACACCATAAAATATAGTAGCTTAAATATTGGCGATTGTCTGTAAGTTTTCAAGATGTATGATAAGCCTAGCAAAGACTACTTGAATGTAACGCGGTAGCAGCACTGTTCCTAAAACTCCTGAGTAAATATCGTTCTGTTGCAACATAAACACGAGGCATGAGTCCACGTGGTCTTTGTTTGTGTTATTTGCAGGTAATATGAACCTCGGGTTATCGCGGAGGGACACAAGGCGCGGATCTAAGGAGTATAGTAAGATGGGATAAATACATCTATGCAGCTCACACTGCAATAGTAGCAAAGTCCACTCAACCAAGAATTCTTCACCAACGCATCCAAAATGCCTTTTTTAATTACCTTCTCTGCTGTTAAGCAGAGGAAGTATTGTACTCCACCCAAAAATTAGACGTTGAGATTTCACCGGAAATATATGTTTTGAGACCCCCTGAATTGAAAGAAAGCATATTTAGAAAAAGGCCCGTGTCCGTCTGTAAATCTGTGGACATCATAATTCAAAAACGAAGTCAGTTAGAAACCAACGTTGGTATTTGAGTTTAATGTCTTTCGAGGATGCGACACCAAGGTTTTGAAGAAAATAGCCCCACCCTAAACTACCCTTTACATGGAAAATTTTGATTTTCTTAAAAATAGCTCAAACGATTTTTATTAAAATGCCAGAATACGTTTTATGTTTTAGATATTTGTATGACAAATTAAATGTATATTTTGAATTTTCTGGCTATAGCCTAAGTAGTCCTATTTACTCGTAAACCACAAGAGACAATAGACAAAATATTACCATGCAAAATGTAGATCTCGCTAAAACACAAATTATGTTTTTTTTTTCTTTTTTTTTTTTGGTAGAGTGAGCCATTTCGGAGATATTCCTTGTTATTTGTGTCAGTTTCGGAAATCTTTCGTGAAATAGAACATCGTTAATTTTTCTTACATGTTAAACGTGCAAAGAGAACGGGATCTCAAGGCTTTAAACGAAATTACTATTGCTCAAAGCTTACTGTATTCTAATATTCCTCTTGCACCCTAAAAATGTTTAGCTCAACTAACATGAAGAAGATACAGGAATAACAGTTTGTAAGAATGTTTAGTACAAGAGTAGAGAAAGTCATGTGAGTGCATCACAGATTTATCCTTTCTTTTGTTTAACGACGCTGTCAGTTGCCATGATCACATCATAGTCTCCGGTGTGCCAGATTTTTGCCCCGCAGTTCTTTTATATGCCAGTAAATCTACTGATATGGAGTTGTCATTTTTAAGGACAGGTAAAAACCATCAGTCTGAGCCGGATTTGAACCCGCCACCTTGAAGTCAGTAGGCAAGCGTCTAACCAACTGAGCCATCTAGACTGACAACAAAACGCCTTAAATAGCTTGAACCTTGGTTCCCCTAGTAAAGAATCAAAGTTAACGCAAGAAAAACACAAGCAGTAATTTTACTTAAATACTTCTGCGCGAGAAAAATAAACGTGTTCTTCAGCCGCAAACGTACCAAGGCGAACGAATTGACTGAAAGGACCAAGTGACCTACTTAGGTCTAGTAATGGAGCAAGGCCTCACTTGGAATAAACACATTACCAAGATCAGAGCCAAGGAAAATGGTCACTTAACAAATTGACCCAATCTTTAATATAAATAGCCAACTCAAAATACACATGGGTCTTACTCTATATAAGAGATTACTAAGATCAATCATCATGTACGCAGCCCCGGTATTGGGAAAACTCGCGTGCACAAATTACAAACACTACAAAAATGAATAATAGGAATAATAGCAAAACAACCACCGGTAGCACCTGCTAATCTCTTTCACAAAGAGCTAAAACTTCACTAAATTTAGGAATTCATCAAAAGGATGAACTTTAATGTGTATAAAGGAAAAGACAAAAAACGGGTAATGCCAAACACAGAAATACCCTAATAGAACAATTGGACACATACGAAACCTGTGACGGGATAAACCGAAGTGGTTGTTAAGAGAAATGAATAAATAAAATATTCGGATAGACCATATAGCTTATTCATCTAAAAGGGCTACACATACGAAAATTTGCGAAGGCCACGGGAAAGACCGTCATTAGGGTAAGGTTGCCAAACAATGGCGAACAAAGGATATGAAACTCCTTTACAAACCATTGTAAAACTAGTAGTGGCGCTATGTGCAGTGAAGCAAAATTCCCTTAAAACGCACCCGCCGAGACAGGACATGCTTATTGGTGGAAAATCAAATGTCGTGGGTGTAGCATGGATTTCCACCAATGAGGGCAACCTCATGGCCATGGAGAAGTGGCAAAATGAGGGGAAGATTGAATTAACAAAACCAGCAAACAAGCTATGTCGATAGGCACTTCGAACTTCACCCTCACAAATTGGCTGTCAGACACGACTGACACACTCACAAGTTGGCGTTACATATGCACTTACACAGGAACTTCACACTCACAAGTTCACGTTTACGCACTTATGTGCGTGTATCCTGCCGTCGACCGCAGGAATATCAGTGCCGGGAAACATATAGCTGCGCCGGGTATATGGTTGCGAGGAGAAAAGTTATAAATAAATGTGGACTGGAATACAGGTTTCACAATAAATGTGGCATTTCTTTCAACACCCACGAGATAGAGTCTCAGCCGTGGCAGTATAGTGAGACCGAGGTATAACCAGCCGTAAACGAAACACAATAAATACAAAAGACCGCTGTCTTATTCGACAGGACTTTCGGCCTGGGGAACCCCGAATTAAGCATACAAGAATACCTCCAGATACTCGTAAGACTTCCGCAGCAGTAGGAATATCACCTATGACCTTGGCAGTCTACGAAGTCCTTCCTACTAGATGTAGGCGAACCAGGGGCGATGCAGAACCCCCAACTGATTAGAGATTGGTAAACGAATAACGGATATGATTTCTCGAATCAAATTAAACTAACTTAAGCATAAGCATAACAAACGCAACTATAGCGCAAACCAGAGCCAGATAAATTTAGACTTAGAGATATCTTTGACTAATACAATTATTTGCGAATATAAAAATAATTATTTTTAACTTTAGAGATGACATGTAATAATGCATTCATTTGCACCAGCTCTTACTATTCAATACGACGCCCTCCCCTATGGAGGTAGGACAGACCAATAAGCTAAGAACACTAAATATAAATTGTCACAGTTTAAGATCGCATTTCCAGCCGGAAATAAAACTAAACCTTTACCAAATCCTGCGCCAACAATACGCAGGGCCTGATCAGGGCTTCGCCCATGTTTACGTTTTGCGAGCTCAATTTCACCTGGCTTAGGCTACACGGCCGGCCAATACATTCTCTCCATGAATCCACAGGTGCATTGGCGGTGCTACTGTACTTCATCTCCTGAATTCTCTCCGGCGGAGGTTTTTTAGTGGATAGTACCTTAGGGTGAAACTCACACTTGGGGGTTGTGCCATCCCAGCACAGTCACAGTGGGTCCGTAAATGGATTTTTCCTTCACTTGAAAAAAAGCTCAAAGCTGGTTATTTCCAAGCCGTTGTTTGGTATCGTATAAATAGAAACAGTTCTCCTCAACCTCATTATGAGCCGATGCCCGCTGACCTTGATAACCAAGCAGCGGTCCAAGATTTGGTAAAAATAAAGACAAGCCGCTGCTCACTTTTACCAAGCCACTTCTTGGTATTTTTTTATTCCTCCGTAGCTAACTCCGCTAGCTTACTTTCAATTCATCGCAATGGCTGTATTCATTATGGTAGGTCTTGAACGAAAAGTAAAATTTTATACAAGGCGCAGGCAGACTGATACGAGTAAACAGAAGTAGTTAAACAGGTTTAAAAAGGAAAACACGACTGGTTTGCTCAACATTCTCTTCCCGAGTCAAACAAAAGGCCCTGTGGAGCTCTTAGCAATGCTCGAGAACATGAGTATTTTTGAAGAGGAGTAGGAGATCCAGCTTTTCACATCGGCCTTGTTGAGGATGTTGGTTACCCAAGCTATAGTAACAAATACTCTCTCGGAATTTGTAGACGCTAAGAAGGAAAACAGCAAGAGATGGACGCGTACAGTTTCCTATAACAACTGCCGCACTTTGGGACACCAGAAAGGCAATGGGCACAATAATTTACATTCGTTTATGCTATTGGAAGTTAATCACATGTTAATAAGAAAACCAATTATACACGGCAATGGGTACTTTAAGAGGAAGGGGCTTACTCAGTGGTGGCTTGTACCTTACAAACTAGGTGAAGAAGTTCGCTTAAGCATGCTGAAAATACAATTCAAAGCCGGTGTCCCACGGTCCAACATTTTTGACCAAACTTCTTGTATCCAATGGAACTGTACACAAAAGAAACGGTGTCAGTCACACTATGATTCGTTTTGATCCAATACAAATGACAGTTCACGTAGGAAGAGAGAGAAATAAACATTGCGGAATGAAATATTGATTTAGGGATTGGTATATTAAGTATAGGTTTGGGATGCATTTTTACGAGTCTCAGTAGGAAGAATAGATGTATTAGAAGCAAAAGATGTTTGTGGAAACGGCCGCAATTACAAAGAAGAGAACAGGACTTGGGCAGAGGCGCATTGGGTACACTACAGAACAAATTGAGGTTAGAGAGCCCGGAAGACTATCGTAATTTTCTACGAATTCACAAAGATTTATTTCTCAACCTTTTGCTTCATGTCGAAGGCAAAATTGCACACTAGGACACAAATATGAGAAGTAGGAAAGAGATAAGCAACAATTGTAATGATTTTATTCTTCGTATGGATGGACAGAAGATTTGAGCTCATTGCGTAACATAACATGGAAACATGCTTTTGGTGGGATTTCTTATTATTTATTAAATATACATACGTAATAAGTACCTCAGTAATATATGGAAATGGGCACGAAAATTCGTCAATAAATCTTTCAGAAAAAGTTAAACCTTTTACTAAAATACCCATCACATTAAAAGTGCCACGAGCCGTACATACACAACTGACTACATGTTGCCTGCGCAATTTACCATCGTTACTGACGATGATTGGCGATTTTGAAGTCGGATGAAAAACAGGTTGAATACAGAAAATCTGACGTGCTGCACTCACATGACTTTCTCTACTCTTGTACAAATTTGTACAAATTCTTATTCCTATACCTTCTTAGTTTTACTTGAGATAAACATTTGTACAAATTATCTTATTGCTTATTTCCTTGTATGTGCAAGGGGAAAGAATACAGAAGGCATTGAGCGACAGTCACATTTTTTGAAGCTTTGAGATTCTCTTCTCTTTGCACACTTACCATATAAAAATGAACAACGATGATCCATTTCACGAAAGTTTTAAGTTTTCCGAAACTCACACATATAACAAGGAATATCTTCGAAATGGTTCACCCTACAACAAAATTCATTGAGACGTAAGTTGTGTAATTTAGCAAGATCTACATTTTTGTATAGTATTACTTAGTCTATCTCTAACGGTTTACCAGTTATGCAAAAGTCGTCCAGAGTAAATACGACTACAGGGGCTATAGCCAGAAAATTTAAGATTTGCATTTCATTTATCATAAAAATATCTCAAACATATGACATTGTAATCCAAATCAACTATGTTAAGCACTTATATTAATCAAAATCGTTAGTCATTTTCAAGAAAAACAAAAATTTCGAAAAACTTTCCATGTAAAGGGTAGTTTAGGTTGGGGCTATATTCTTCAAAATCTTCGTGTCGCATCCCTGAAAGATATTAAACTTAAATACCAGCTTTGGTTTTTAACCGACTTTTCGTTTTTGAGTTATGCTGTCCACAGACTGACACACAGTCACACACACACACACACACACACACGCGCGCGCGCGCGCGCGTTTGGACCTTTTTCTAAAAATGCTTTTTTTGGATTCAGGGGGTCTCAAAACATACATTTCCGGTGAAATCTCGACATCGAATTTTTGGGTGGAATACAATACTTCCCCTACTTACCAGTAGAGAAAGTAAAAATAGGACAGAAATTGTATGCAACAAAATTATGAACTTTTGTTGTATACAATGCTTTGGACCATGGGACACCGGCATTAGATTACCATAAAATAAGCACCCATTTCTTGTAAACTAGGTCGATCCTCCTATTTTTTAGACCGGCAAATCAGTGGCTATTGTCTTCATAAAAGGAGTGAGGTTCCATAAGATCAGCTAGTACCTCCTTCTCAATGGAAATGATCGCCAAATATGAAAACCGTTCTTGTGAAGTGGTGTTCCTTGACTAAGTCTTGATTCTCTTCAGACAAGAAAAGGTTCTTTCAACGGATGCACTGGTTGTGGGAATTGTTAGAACCAGGGAGAAAAAATTATAGGTTTCCTCAAACACATCTCCATTGTATGTAATGAGCACTGCACTTCTTTGAGCGTAAACTCCTTATATATCAAATGATCTGCGTAAAACAAGCACAGTTTATTTTTAAGACGTTGCGACCTGCTGAATAATTAAGGGTAACACTATTGCAACTGGCAGAGAGCGTTTGATGGACAATCGACAAGACACAGGAACTGCAAGTTCTCACAATATTGAAAGCGAATGCTTATTTGCATCAATACGTTGTCAAGAATCTCAAAGTAAACAAACTTATAATTCTGGAAAGAATTGTCAGCTGATTCTCTTGCAGTACACAGAATAGTGAATTTTGTTGAACAGTGTTCTGATATATTCTTCATTGCGTCTGCTTTTTATTAAGTCACTGATATTTTGAAATTTCGTCCCACATTAGTTAATTTCGAGAGACTTTTTCTGTAGGATATCAAACAAAATGTCCGTTTAACTGAACATGTCATGGAATACCACTGCCAGAATGGTAACTTGAAAATTGTTCATTTTGTTCAGAAACCCTTCCCTAGATATGATTGTGTGGTGTCATCTGAATTTACGTTGTTTATTAGGGCTTCAAACACACGTTTCAACTTTTGCCAATTTTGAACCATTGCATGGACGACCTTTGAGTCGGAACTCCATCTTGTCTCAGTTAACGTTGCTATTCTTTTTGTCATAACGGAATTTTTATTTTGAATTAACGTCCTCCAACATTGTGTCATATCGGACGAAGGTCATAACGGAATCCAGCATGTAGGACCGTTTTGCCTAAAAATGAAAAAATGATGGAATACCACTAATATTCTCAAAAAATATACGATTCTTAGAAATAGCTCTACACCTTTGTTTTAAAATCAAATTTAAACGGAGAGCCAGCGATGTACAAAAACTGCTTGAATAGCTTTACCCTTGCTTCTTTTTTGAACTCTATTAAAATTTCCTGACCTAACACTCGCTCCATCGTAGCATTGTACAACTAGTTTACGTTCATAATTAAATTCTTCAAGAACCCCATGCAGTAAAAGGAACAATGTTTCTGCAGACCTGTCAGCACTTATATCATCAGATCCGAAAAGTCGCTCAACCAATGTGATCTGTGTATTCACGTACCTTACAATGACAGAGCACTGAGACGGTTGACAAATGTCTGTACTACCGTCAACTTCAACAGAAAAAATCTGAGACATTAATTTCAGCTCTAATATGACCCTGTAGGTGTTCCGAAATACATCCAATCAGCTCACTTTGTATAGTTTTAGAATCACCGTTGAATACACTTTTAATTTTATTATAGTGGTTTTGGATTTCTAATGGACTTTCAGGTATTAATAGGGACCCCAGCCTCTTGGAAATTTCCCCGATTTAGCGAAAGCGCACTCTCATCATAACATCTGAATGCAAGCTCCTGTTTACCTAAATACAATGTTGCTTTAATGATCAACTGCAGGAAAAGCATTGAAATCCACATGAAAAAGTCTGCTATTTTCTTGAAGAGCGTCAGCTATTGTGTATCTGTTTTCTTTTTCAAAAGTTTTTAATTGTATAATATGGAAAAATTGAAGCTATTAACAGTGAAGCAACAAGATTCTAAAGTAAGAACAAATTAGAAACTAAAAACTTCACTTATCTTATTGTTTTGGTGCTGACCCTGGGGCTTCAAGCTATGTCCAGCTCATTCTCAAAGCCAACGAGTTTGTTTATATGGCTTTGAGAATGAGCTGGACATAGCTTGAAACCCCAGGGTCAGCACCAAAACAATAAGATAAGTGAAGTTTTTAGTTTCTAATTTGTTCTTACTTTAGTGTTTAATTGTAATTTACATTTTGAATGTTCAGCCGAATCATTGTGCTTGTAAAGGGAACGGATTATATTAATGATATCTGTGAATCCCTCTTTGTTCCACGAGTTTTTTTTTTTGTTGTTGCTGAAAGGTAAACAAGGCCAACAGAATAGCGATTGCTAACTACAGCTACTGCATAACTAAGAAGAATTATCGAGCCAAGAGCTTTTGAGTTTAATGTTATAATTGTTCCCTATTTTCTTATCTCTTTTTGGGTATATCGATGATATCAGTGGGCCACCCAAAGTTTAAAACATCTTTCTTGTCTTCATCTTTCCACCTGGAAAATGAGGTTTCTAACAAATTGCAAACTATATCGTTCACTGGATGCATAGCAAAACACCTATATGCCGTAATTTAAATATTACAAACACTGGAGTCTAGCAAACTCGTAAATTATACCGTTCACAGGTATTTAAAACACCACGTTTAAGTGTATCACCACCTCCTCCTCAAGGTAAACAACTACTAAGCGCGCGAAAACAGGAACCATCCTCTCTACCCAGGTGAAAATATTTCTTGTTTGCCTGAAACATGTTCATGCACATACTATTTCCCCATGCTACATCGCTTTGTGACGTCATGTTGCCATAGCTGTTTAGCTGTTTAGTGCAGCAGTTTCTTCCACAATTCTGACTGCTTCATTTGTCCTTGCAACTGATCTGAAGGCCCGCTCCCACCAAATTTCCCTGCCGGCTTCCTGGCTCTAACTTCCAAACAATACAAGGGTTCGTCACTGGCTCTGCTACGGCTGCTAGCAGTTGAAATTTATGACTGAACTGTTAGAATGGCAGTAATAATGCCAACATTAACAAAAATGGAATACCGCTATATTCAGGTGAAAACCTTTTCACCTGCTTCACTTGTATAGCCGCCACTGGACTTACTAGCATCCACGTGCAGGCCAGGTACAACGGAAATCAATTATTTATAAGCGCTGTTGGTGGATGACTCGGTCCTGCCCACGATTCCAGGATATGGATCAACTCAGGTGGCGGTAATACCGCCAATGCAATATTGTTAGGGAATTCGGGTTGAGGTATCTACCATGGTTGATGACTCCATATAAAAACCTAGTATCGCAGAGCATATAGCTTACAACAATGCGTAACAACTTGAGGCAGTATTTCTCAGTAAGCACTCTACAAAATTTATTTATAAGTCCTCTGTATCTCGAATATATGACATAGGAACCATAGGAAGCCTCCTGTAATAATTTGTTATATGGCTGGCCTATGTTGATTTTTTTTTTGCCTTCTTGCAATTAATGAATGCTGAAAAGAAGTGTTTAAATTCACTTTTGTCTTTAAATATGAATAAGATATTTAGAAGTGCGATTATCGACGAATTAAGTGATATTCGTGAAATTTGAACTCCACTATGAACGTTCTACATAGTATTTGGCGTATTTGGCATTAATCGGAAGGACTGATCAGATGTAAATTGATTTGTATAATAATGACGAATCCGCCGTAATTTAGCGGATTATTTAGCGACGTGAAAGGTATGAAGATTACTGTTTAAAAAGTGTTTATTCATATCAATAAAGAGAAATCAGAGCAACTTTTAATTTTATGCAAAAGTAGTTCATCCGTACCACTCCCGGGATAGATAGAACTTATAAAGATTCTATACACTCAACGGTTGCAGCTAAGACAGGGAATACAATAGCATGATATTACATCAATGATTTAGTAAAACATATTAATTACTACCAATATCGCACCAACCTGGGCTGGTGGGTATAATGATTTAATCGTTACACATGCCGCGTCAACTTCGGATAGGAATTTGGATGGACATAAGAGAAAACCGGAACAAGAGAGAAGAAAGAAGAGACGAGGAGAGACGGAAGAGGGAAGAGCAGTTATAGTCCCTCCTTAAGCAATTGGATTAACGATAATTTGTCCGCTAGATGGCGTTAGTGTCGCATGGCCTTAATGTCACCTTTGAAGGCGGGAAATTTGAAAATTTCAAGATGGCGGAAAATTTGAAATTTTTCCCGCCAAGTGGTACATTTCAAATTTTCAAATTTTCCCGCCATTTAATGTTTTTCCAATTACGCGCCATGAAAAGGCGACACTCTGAAAAAACTTAAGATGTCGTTAAATTTGAGAATTTGAAATTTTTTTTCTGTGAGCGTAGTTAATTTCAAATTTTCAAACTGCCCACATCAACGGCGCGCCAGCGCCGTGCGCCACTAAGGCCATGGGATAATCGTTAATCCGATTGCTTAAGGAGGGACTGTTGATTAGATTTATTTTTTATTGAGATTATGCATTGAAAAAACAGTTTAAATTATTGTTATACGAAAAAGGGAGTGCAAACCTGTTTGTTGGTTGTAGAAAGTTGTTTGCAAACGAGGTGTTCCGTGTGTGTAGATGTACGTAGATGAAAGAGGCATCCGGTGTAAGAGTTGTGTTTGCGATCGCACACAGACCCGCTGGGGTGGGGAAGGGTTGGGGGAAATGAATATCTGCAGGAAGGAGATTGTGATATGACACATCCGCCGGATGCGGTTTTCTGGCACAGGGAAAAAAAACCGTTGAGATTTTACCACCAACTGTTGCTATTTGAGATGATTTAGCGTTGAGGAACGAGAGCAAGTTGACATCTGGAACATAAGTTGGAGTGACGAAGGTGGAATTTACCGCAGGAGTAGTTGTAGGTCTTGCACAGGGTAGGCATGTCGTTCCTCTACGAGAGCTCGGTCTCATCTGAAGGCAAGATGAGACGTCTATGTAGATGAAAGAGGTAACAGGTGTAAGCGCTGAGTTTGCGAACACGCCCACATCCGTTGGTGAGGGAGGGAGGGGAAAGGGAGGGGGTGGGTGGGCGGGGAGGGGGAGATTGCTATATCCGCCGGATGGGGTTTTTTCTGGCACAGGAAAAAGCCGTTGAGATGTTCCCACCAACAGTTGCTTTTTTGAATAAAATAATATGATTGGTGGACCTTGAGCGTGTGGATGTTGAACGAGTACCCTGTCTTGACGGACGTTAAGCATCCAATCGCCGAGAATGTGATCTGTCATAATATATGTCGGTGAATGGTCCAAGTTCGCTGATAAGCATCTGCCGAGGTACATCCGCTTTAGGTTTTTTATCATTTGCTGCATTTTGACTGCCGAGATGTATTGTTGCTCGTAGAAAACGAAAAAAGGCACGTGATTTGCGGAAGGAAGAAGTGATGTGGTCTTGACGTGTGTTGGGAAGCAAAGAAGGGAAGGCTCTTGGAGGAATGGGGAAACGTGATATGCGGCAGTGAGTGAAGTGCTTCATTAAGGCAGGATTGATATAGTGTTTCTTCTTGTTATGTACAGTGAGTTACCGTGTAGACTCAGGAGGATTTCCAAGTGAGGTGTTCACACAAGTGTTGTACATAGTGATTATTAATGTACAGCGTCATGTTAAAGCAGTGTAAATAACCCCCTTCGTTTTCCTCGTGTACATAACATCTTCTTTATTGAATTAGTGTTTTAGCTTATGTGCAGTGAAAGTGACACAGTATTTAGTGTTAGTTCTAACGAATATTGCGTGGGGCACGCTTAGCGTACCCCCGCGCATCAGTGAATGTGAAATATGGCATCAGCCGCAGAGAGCGGCGCCCAAGCGCCCATACTTATAGACTCCGCCACTTCAGCCGCGGTGGCGCTAGTACAGCTCTCTACATCTACATTGACCGACGACCTGAACCAGCAGCAAATGATCCTGGAGGAAGAGCGTAAGGCGAGAGCCGTCGAAACGCGCAGAAGGGAAGTGGAGGACATACAGACTGAAATCACTTACAATACAAATATACTGGCCAACCTGGACGCGGACTCGACACAGTTCAACAAAGTTACACAGGACCTCGCGTTCTGTTACAAGGACTATGCCATGAAGAAGAGAGAAAACTTGTCAGACACAGTGAGGGGTGGAAAACTGCAGCACCGAAGAAAAAACCCACAAGAGACAGCGGCCGGGAAAGCGATTCCGACAGCGAACGTCCCGGCCAGCAATCCACCAACAAGAGACTACCAAGGCAGTCCACACCGCCTTACCTCCTCACTCTTCGCAACTCCTTCGCACCACTACAAGTAACAGAACGCGATGAGACGGAGTACTCGGCACTGCCCACCACCACACAGAACCCTTTCCCACAACTCCATAAACCAAAACCCCCACAGCACCAGAACACACCAACAAAAACCCGCCCCACTCCCCTCCCACATACAGCAATGCCATGTACATCATCAACAACAACAACGACGACACCCACCACACAAACAGCTGAGAACCAAAAACCACCCAGAATAGTCATCCCGGACGTCCGCCAGGCTGTCAAGGTCCTCCAGACCCTGAAGAGCTCACTTCCCAACGGTCCTACAAGCTCCAGACTACGAGGGACTGCCTAAAACTCTTCCTCTAGAGGAAACAGGACGCCACCCCTACCATGCAGCTCCTGACAAACGCTGGTGTGGAGAACTTAAGCTTCACACCCAGAAGCGACCAACCTCTAAGATACGTCATAAAACGCCTACTAGCAGACCTACAGGTTGACTTTATCAAGGAGGACTTGGAGCTGAAGGGCTACACCGGCGTAAAGTCCGACAAATGGTGTCCCGCGGCAGGCCTCTACCAAACTTCCAGGTAAGCTTATCTAGAACCACGGACAACCAAAAGCTTTTACAGGAAAGAGAGGTGTGCGACATGATGATCACAGTGGAGGTCCTTAAAACTTCCCAAAACATCACACAGTGCTATAATTGCCAGCAGTTAGGACATAAGTTCAAAATGTGCAACATGACCTCCCGGTGCGTCCTTTGCGGTGACCTCCACCGCCTAGCTGACTGCCCAAGAAAGGTTAAACAGGACGTCATACCCCACTGTGCCAACTGTGGGGAGGTGCATCCTGCAAGCTATAGGGGGTGTGAGACCTTTAAGATGGAACGTCACCGCCGCGAACTGGCAACCGACGCCAGGAACACTCCTGGAACTCAACCAGGGCCACGTCCCATCCTCTACCCGGCCCTGGTCAGAAGCGACAGCTCCTTTGCAGGAGTCGCCGGAGGGCAAAATGCACCTGTGCAACCACAAAATGGTCCCCTTCCACAACCCCAGCCCTCACAGGCGCCCACCAGCGACCTAGGAGGTTTAAAAGAGATTTTCAGCCTGTTCAAGGACTTAAACCTCCCGGCGCTACTAACAAAGTTGCGGCCCATAATCGCAAGATTAAAAAGCTGCAACAGTACCATGGAGAAGCTGGAAGCCATCATATGTTTAACAACCACTCTCTTCGAGTAAATGGCCACTTCAAGCGGAGGCATAACTTTAACCCGCGCATTCCTGTGGAATGCAGATGGCATCCACAGGCAGCTGCACGAACTTGAAAATTACCTGCGGCGTAACAAAATTGATATCGCATTCATTTGCGAAACAAAATTACAACAAGGGCACACTTTTAAGCTCCAAGGGTATCAAATCTTTCGGAACGACAGATTTGGCAGACAGGGGGGAGGGACTGCTATTTTGCTCAGAAACACAATTGCTCATGCTTCTGTTACGCTACCTGCAATGGCAGCGTTAGAGTGCACAGCACTTAAAACACGTATAAATAATCAAACGGTGATGCTGGTAGCGCTTTATCGGCCCCCTAACTCCCCAGATTTCATAAGTGACCTAGAACAAATCCTCGCTTTAGAGGAGCACGTTATAATTGCAGGAGATTTCAATGCCCGGCACCCCTGGTGGTTTTCTCGCCGAGCAAACGCGGCTGGAAATCTCCTGGTTGAACAGCTTATAACGGATAATGACGACATAGAGGTACATCCAGATCCTACATTTTGGCACAGATCAGGGCACTTTGACCCCGAAATTTTGGACTTCATATTAACAAAAAATGTGACACCTTTAATTAACTTTACAGTGCACCACAGCCTGGACCCCGACCATCTTCCTGTGCATTTCGACATACAGGGTTGTATTTCAGTCAGTGCCTTTGGCCCTCGAAGCAGGGCTCAGATCGACTGGAATAAGTTCACCATCGAAATGCACGGGATGGCGCAACCCCGACTGTCATAGGATAGCGAGGCAGACATATATGGCGCCATTGAAAACTTTACTGCCTCGCTACACACAGCCAAGAGAAGCGCTACCACATACACCACAAGACCACCCGGTTTTTGCACGTACCTCGAGGTAGAGCAACTCATTGCGCGGAGACGACGCTTGACAAGACTGTGGCGGTATACCGTCAGCCTGAATACAAAATGCTAGCGAAATGGCTACGCAACATCATTCGCCACCAAATTAGACTTAATAAAATTGAACAGTGGGAAAACAAAATGCTGAGTACCACCCATTCGGACTCTTCTTTGTGGAAATTATTAAAGGCATTTAAGGTATCCACGAGCGTCAACGCCGCAACTGAGGCGCTGCACACTCATGGCGGCCTGCACTTCTCCAAGGAGGAGAAAGCCGAGGCCTTCGCTGACTGTCTCGAAGACAGATTCAGCGAGAACCCAGTTAGCAACCGTGACTAAGAACGGGAGGTACAGACATGGGTGGCGCAGAAGCAAGAGCAACAGCTACCCCTAGTAACACCGCAGGAAGTTTACAAGCTCATTAGGAAATTGCCTAATGGGAAAGCTGTCGGCCCAGACAAAGTGGCTAATGAGGAACTTAAGCATCTCCCGAGAAAAGCTATGGTGCAACTGACCAAAATATTATCGCCTGTTTGCAGCAAGGCTATTTCCCCTCTACTTGGAAACGAGTCAAGGTGATCATGCTTCCAAAGCAAGGGAAAAGCACCAGACAACCGCAGAATTACTGCCCCATTAGTCTCCTGTCCACTATTGGTAAATTGCTCGAAAAACTTAACCTTGGTCGACTCCAAAAACATGTTTCGGAATCTCATGAACTCTCAAATTCACAGTTTGGCTTTCGAAAAGGACATTCTACTGACTTACAGCTTCTCAGAATAACAGATGACATAACAGAGCAATTTAACAACGGCGCTTCAACGTTGGCGCTATTTCTGGACGTAGAAGCCACATTTGACCGGTGCTGGCACAATGGCCTTATCTATAAACTGCACCAAAATTTCCCGGCACTTCAACAATTTTTTAGAAAAACGGAAGTTCTACGTCCAAGTGGGCCGCTCCTCCTCTCGGGAGTGAATGATGCGGGCTGGCGTCCCACAAGGGGCAATAATGTCCCCCTTCCTGTACATACTGTTTACAGACGTCTTCCCAGTGGACGCCAGATGCAAGGTCGCCATGTACGCCGACGACACTACAATATACAACCACCATAGAAATCCACGTTTCGGTCTTGCAGAAATGCAACGCTATGTCAACAACTTCCTCTCATGGCAACATGTTTGGAAAATCAAAATTAACCCCGACAAATGCCAGCTGATTCATTTTTCTAAGCGGCATCACACTTTGGCAATGGACCTAACGGTCGGTGGTCAAGTATTGCACTGCCGTCGGCAAGTTAAATACTTAGGGGTTACCTTGGACCGGACAATGTGCTGGTCCACCCACATAAAAATAGCGCCAACAAAGGCAGACAGCGGCTAAAGTTATGCGCCCCCATCTTCCGCAGCAAACAGCTGCAATTGAAGTCCAAACTCATCCTGTACAAAGCTTTTATCCTGTCAGAGGTTCTATATGCGTGTGTGGCATGGGCAAACGCCTCAAAAACCGCCCTGAAACAGATCCAAACCCTCCAAAACCTCTCCCTCCGAAAAATCGTCTCTGCTCCTCTCTTAACCACCAACCAAACCCTACACCTGGAAACCCAGATCCCCTCCATCCCTGAGGTAATATCCAAAAGAGCTTCCGTGGCATGGACGCGCATCAGAAACCACGATAATTACGTCATTGCTAATATCGGCAAAGGTGAGCCGAAGCATCGAAAACATGCACGAATCAAAATATTTTAGACGTCGCTTGGCTCACCGACTGATGTGCGTCCATGCAAACACGGGCCCCAGGCCGCACACAAGCTACTTAAGGGGCCTGCACCCCAGGGAACCAGTTAGGAGCTGCACCCTGCCCGCCCAGGAAAACCGCGGAAATGTATATGAAGCGAGTGTAAATAGCGTCTGTAAATAATGTTTTAATGTGCGTGCGTGTGTGTGTGCGTGCGTGTATGTGTGTGTATGTGTGCGTGAGGACATGTCTCACGATATGCCAGAGTGAATGCGGGAGTGCATGTGTGTAAATAAAGAGTATATATGTATATAAAGAAAAAAACTAGAAACAAAAACCAAAGACAATACCACAGGGAACTGTTCTCGGGGGCCCAAGGACGGCCACTGTATGGGTTTCCTGGAAAACCCGTTGTATATAAAATGTAAAAACAAAAAAGAAAATTGTAAATAAATGTAAATGTAAGTCTGTTAGCTGGGCCTGTTGTACCAGTACCAGACAAAATTGAAGTAAACAAAATCTGAATCTGAATCTGCGGAAGTGACGTGACGTGATCTGATTGGGTAAAATAAGACGAGTTGGGATTTGGTCGTTAGGATTCAAAAATGACGATGATTGGTGGAAAATAAGGTGCGTTGCGATTGGATGTAGAATGAGGAAGCAACCTTTGCCTTATAATAAAAAAAGGGAGAGAAAAAGGAATTGCAGGAATGATAGCGTTGCTGATGGTGAAAAAGCATATTTTAAAAAAACGAAAAAAAGTCGGTTAACGGACTTAGATTTAAATCTTGCAAGAACGAGATATGAAAATGTTGAAAAAACCCAACATGGAATACGTTTTCCAAATTTTGTATTTTCTGAAAGAAAAAATTGCTTCAGAATTTTGCTTAAAATATCAATTATAATGATACGTATAAGTTGAGTCTTGCTTTTTCCTCGTTTGCTTGTTTTTTTTCCTTGTCTTTTTTTTTTTTAACATAGGTGCATATTTCTAGCGTATTTAACAGACATGCTTTAATGTTAAGCCAACAGTTAAAATCCGATAAAATGCGCAGACTATGGTTGAACACGTCACACCATCAAATTAAGATAACAAGACAATTCAAGAGCTGATTAGCAAGCTTTTTTAAATGTTTGGCATACCTTTTAAAGAAGGCGTTAATACGAATCTCTCACACAGATAGAAAATGCTGGCAGATAATATGCAACTTGTCTTCATACTCACACACAAGCGTTCCGTGGCAATTACGTGCTTTGAAATCGATCTGCATCTTGCTACACCAGAAGGCGACAAGATATGCCGACTGTTTCTCTTGTGGCTTAAGAGGCCAACAGACACACACCGCATACATGATGGAACTTGTCTAGTTTGCATTCGCGCGCGTGCCAGATCATTCAGTTACAATGAGGTGTTATATATCACGACAGTTTACCTCGAAATATGTCGTATAAGAATAAAAGCTTAAGCATGGAGTTGATTGAAACAGAATAGTTTAATGATGTTAAACAAACCATTACATGTAGACACACAGCGGCGCAAAATGAACAAATATATGAATATAACATATTTCAGAGCAATAATGAATTATTTGTTTTTTCTTGTTTGCTTGTCAAATCACACACACACACACACACACACACACACACACACACACACACACACACACACACACGGTCACTGATGTTTTTTATTTGAGAGGAAAGCGTTAGCAAATTGTTTTCTTATTATTTTTAATACTAGCGGGATACATATGTTATCGATAGCTGGGAAAAGAATGAAGAAGCTTATGAACAATTATTAACAACTATGAAAATAAGGATATTGAGTGCAAAAGCCGTTTCAATGTTACACATGAAAATTGTTTCCAGAAGTATAGTATTAATTTAGGAGAAATGTTGTTACTTTCACTGCCATTCCTTCTACAAACTATTTCATACACAAGGAGGACAGAAGACAACGCAGAATTATCACAACAACAACAAAAAAAAAGGTGTTTGAAAATTAAAACTGACAGCTAAGAATATATTGGGAATTGATAATCTTACAACAAGTGTATTAGTCATCTCTACAGAATAGGTATCTCAGCCTCACCAATATGTCCTGTGTAACGATCCAGCAGAAATGAATGAAGAACACTTGAAGACCTGTGAAGCATTAAGATCAGAAGAAACTACAGTTCAAAAGTATTGGAAAGCACGAATGCTAATGGCTTCATTGCCAGATGCAAGGTACTAGAAAACAACAACAAGTGTATTTTGTATCATTTGTGTGTGTTTTTTTCCCTTTTTTTGCAGCTAAGCAAGTTTCTTTGTGCCTGTTACGATTAAAAGCGTATACCAAGGAATATACACTTGATTCAAGTTAAGATAACAAGATAATTCAAAATATGGATTATACTAGCTGAAATATGCATTCTAACCCGTACTTTGATGATTTATCCCTACAACTATGAGACGTTGGACAGGCACATAGCTTAAACAAAGTTTTAATTAAAAACTCGTATAAAACAGAAAGTAAACACAATAAACACACCAGGAAAACACAATCCAAAACAAAAACTCTGTTTGAACAACCAGGAATGTAATTGTCTTTACACACGCACAGTAGATGGGGAAAAAAGTTTTCGCTTGAAACGGAGAAAGATCCCATGTCGATCGTCCAAGCAACTGAATAACATTGACTAACGAGTCAAGACGGTAGTTTAAAAAACGCTGAGAAATCAACAAAAAGGTTTCCGCTCCCAAACATGACCGTTGGCATTTTAAACGATTTTGGAAATGTGCAAGAAATTACCTGAAAATGCAGTTTTTGGCCGACAGTTGTGGGAAATCGACTGACGTGGCAAGATGCTAGTTTAAAAAACCTGAAGCAATCATTACCAGACTTCCGGTATGCAAGCATTTTTTTCCACAAAGCTCCGTGTGCGTACGTATGTGAGAACAGCATACTTCAAACACGACAAGCAGATTAAGCACCAAAGTTGGTATTTATAATATATAAATGCGACACGAGGATTTTAATGAAAATGTCTCTACCCTAATCTGCTTGTTCCATGGAAAATTTTTCGAAAGATTTTACTTGTGTTATCACGATTTTTGCGAGAGAAAAAATTAAATTATAGATCGTATGCGAGCGCAGGAAAATCATTTCGTGCGCGTTAATACAGGTATGGTGTGTCATAAAGCCTCGGAAAGAGTCGTAAAAATGTGACAGTTAACCCTTCTTCTTCTTCCTTCCCTGAAGGTCTTACAAGCCTGTGCTTAGGGCCAGACGTCTAGCGGGGAATACAGGAACCTATGAACAGGACAGAGTGAACACCTGGAAGCGGGTTGTCAGCCCATCACAAAGTATGATCCTGAGGAAGAGAATGATATGAAATGCAGGTAAAATGGATGATTTTGAAAGGTGATGATGGAGCAGTTGGAGGGAGTAGCGGAGGGAAAACCGGAGAACCCAGAGAAAATCCGCCCAGACGTCGCATCCTCAGTTCTCATTGGTCATATGAAGTCCTATTTAGCTGTTGTTTAACGGTTTTTGTCTTTTTTCTTATAATTGTTAATTTCTCTAGTACGTGTAGTAAATATAGGTAGCAATGCATTCCACCCAAAAAAATTCGATGTCGGGATTTCGCCGGGAAGGTGTTTTTTAGGGCCCCTGAATGCAAAAAACAAAACAAAAAAAAAAGCCTCTTCGACAGGTGCCATCGCCTCCTGGGGCTGGTAAACGGCCCGAGCGTACAAGTGCAGACCTAAGTGTCCGTCACCGCCGACGTCATGTACGTGGTGTGGAGGTACTGCGAGCAGGGTCCCCAAGGCGAACCCCACCGCTAACGTTGTGATAGCAACGACACCTCAGCCCACGCCCCGCCTGGTGCTCTCACCTCGAGCGCTTCGGAGAACGGCTGTGCTACTTCGACACCGACTCCGGTGTCGCCGTCATCCTCTCCGCGGCCGCCGTCCGTCGGACGCCTCCTGGGAGTTGTTTATCGCTTATTTCCTTGTAGGTGCAAGGGAAATGTTAGAATATAGTAGGCTTTGTGCTATAGTCAAATGTTTGAGATTCTGTTGTCTTTGCACACTTAAGATATAAAAAAATGAACAACGATGATCCATTTCACGCAAGTTCTAAGTTTTCCGAAACTCACACACATAACAAGGAATATCTCCGAAATGGATCACCCTACAAGACAACTTATTTTGACATAAATTGTGTATTTTAGCAAGATCTACATTTTTTGTATAGTATAATTTGGTCTATCTCTAACGGTTTGCCAGTTATGCAAAAGTCGCCCTGAGTAAATACGACTACAGGGGCTATAGCCAGAAAATTCAAGGTATACATTTCATTTGTCATAAAAATATCTCAAATATATGACATTTCAATCAAAATCGTTAGAGATATTTTTAAGAAAATCAAAATTTTCGAAAAATTTTTCATGTAAAGGGTAGTTTAGGATGGGGCTATTTTCTTCAAAATCTTAGTGTGGCATCCTTGAAAGACATTAAACTTAAATACCAACTTTGGTTTTTAACCGACTTTTCGTTTTTGAGCTATGTTCTAAACAGTATGCCAGACTGACACACAGACACACACTCGGACCTTTTTCTAAAAATGCTTTTTTTTTATTCAGGGGTCTCAAAACATTTATTTCCGTTGAAATCTCGACATCGAATTTTCGGGTGGAATACAATACTTCCCTATTTACCAGTAGAGAAAGTAATACTATTGCCCTGATAGCATGTCGGAATATGAACGAGCGAACTTTGAAAAGTGGTACGCTAAAAAAAGGCCCACAACTACATCTTTGACATGGAAGTCGATATGTTGGCGTACTACAAGATGGATGTTTCGCTGCTCAATCAGGGTGTCCTAAAGCTTAGGAAAGAGTTTCTCGATGAGAACGGCATTGATGCTTTTCGAGAATGTGTGACTATTGCACAGGAAGGAATGAATGTGTACCGAAAACGGTAAAACTGTTTATAGAAGAGTGAGTAGAGAAGCAGATGTGAATGTGCGATGTGCGATGCCAGGATTTTCATCCCGCACTATTCAGCAGTTGCATGCCGTCAGCAACCTTGCAAAACACGTGTTCGCACGGATCACATTGATCTTTGGGAAGCAAGCAGAACATGCTATTCAGGAAAAAATGCATGACAAATTCTGATATGTTCTGAAAAAAGAAGCGATTTTACATTCGCACGCACTAAAAGCATTTTAATCCCTCTTCTACAGATGAGTCATACAACTTTCTGTATGTTTGAAATTAAAATCCTACGTATTACACTCACACTGTTTTCTCCACACACCTTTAATTAACACATTCACATCTCTTTCTCTGCTCACTCTTTTGAGTTCAATCCAGCAGACCAAGAAGGTGGCCAACAAAGACGCCCACCTCAAAAAGTAGACCGATTGTATACGATGCGTCACCGATCAAGTTTAAGACCCAGTATCAAAGATTTGATTTCCTCAAAGAGAATAAGATATCTCCCAAGTCACCAAAGGGAAAGAAAAGCCCAAAAACATCTCCCAGGAGATCCTCTTCGGAGGAATCCTCTGGGATGGCTACAGACCGGCGAATGTCATCTTCGCCGGTCTCCGTGTCCAATCGGTTCGAGGCTCTCGAACAAAAATTCACTATGGTAACACGGACGTCCTCGACACAGGACATGGAACTGAAATCTGTCCACACTGGGAGACCCTAAGTGGAAAAGAGGCGCGAAAAATCGTCCGATAAAAATGTTAGCCCAAGAGAGAAGAAAAGGGCTAAATTAATTCGACAACCGCCTATTCCAAAGTGATGAAGAGTTACCTTGGAATTATCTGTCCCACACACAATGCAATATGGCTATCCTACAATGGAATATACGCGGAATTCGAGCTCAACGGCCAGAACTTCAGCTTCCGCTCAAAGAAAACGAACCTCTGGTCGCATGTTTGCAAGAGACTAAGCTACGTCCTCAAGACTCTTTCCAACTAAGGCGATACACCCCAGTACGGTGTGATGTCACACCAAAAGAGGGTGTAACGGCACATGGCGGCGCTATTAAGCTTGTCAGAGATGACGTATACATGCAAACACTACCTTTGCACTCTGATATACAATCAGTTGCTGTACGGATTAAACTGCCAAACATCCATTTCACCATCTGTAATCTATATCTGCCTCCGTCCCATGACTTCTCGCACATTGAGTTAGAAGATCTAGTTTCCCAGTTACCAACACCGTTCCTGTTGGTGGGAGACTTCAATGCGCACCACCCACTGTGGGGTTCAAGTCGCGCTTGTGCGAGAGGTACACTCATTGCCGATTTCTTGGACAGTCACAACCTAGCTCTGCTCAACACTGGAGAGCCTACATTCATTTCTGACTCTTACAACAGTTTCTCGCACCTTGATCTTGCAGTTTGTTCATCTCAGTTGGCAGTCTCCTTACAATGGAATGTCATCTCTGATTTAAACTCTAGTGGCCACTTCCCATGTCTTATTAGTCTCTTGACACAAGAAACATGTTCCACACGTATGCCCAGATGGCGTTTGGACCATGCCAACTGGAAACTTTACACCCAGTTGGCTGTCTTTACGTACAACGAGCACGACTCAGTAAATGATTTGGCACAGCATCTCACGGAGACGATTCTCTCTGCTGCTGAACAATCGATTCCGCGGTCGACTTCACACCCCCGTCGATTTTCCGTCCCCTGGTGGACGGAAGAATGTCGGAATGCCATTCGTGCTCGAAGGCGTGCGCTTAGGGTTTTCCAACCTCACCCAACTTTGGATAACCTGATTGAGTACAAGAAAATGCGCCCCAGGTTCAGACAAGTCATTAAGGATAGCAAAAAGTCATCACGGAGCAAAGTTGTAGCTTCATTTAACCGACACACACCTTCCTTGGTTGTGTGGGATAGATTAAGGCGTGTTGCAGCTAAAACGACCCAACTACCTATAGCGGGACTTAAAACAGCCACAGGAGCTGTTGTTGATCAATTTGAAGTGGCCAATACGTTTGGCAGTGCTTTCGCTCAAGTGTCTAGCTCGGAAAACTACTCCCCTGAGTTCCTTCCAATTAAAACTCTTCGTTCCAGAAACGTAGAAGATTACAATCGCCTTTTCACCATGGCGGAGCTGGAGCATTCTCTTCATTCTTCGCGATTATCGGCACCAGGACCGGACGGCATTCATGTACAAATGTTACAACAGCTCGCTCCTGAAGGTAAGGCATTCCTGCTCGAGGTCTAGAATCGTGTTTGGTTTGACAGTATACTCCCAGAAAATTGGCGGGAGGCCACCGTTATTCCCATTTTGAAGACTGGAAAGGACCGTCATTATCCCTCCAGCTATCCTCCTATTTCCCTCACCAGTTGCGTTTGCAAGGTGATGGAACGCATGATCAATGGACGATTGGTATGGTGGTTAGAAAGTCGCAATCTACTGACTAACATCCAGTGTGTTTTTCGACGACGCCGTTCAACTGTTGACAATCTTGTGTCAATATCGACACAGATAATGGACGGCTTTATGAAGAACTGTCAAACCGTGGGCATATTTTTCGATCTTGAGAAGGCTTATGATACGTGCTGGCGAGCAGGGATTTTACGTTCCTGTATGCCTGGAACATACATGGACGCCTACCACTTTTCATTCAGGAGTTTATGAAGGACCGCTTTTTCCGAGTAAGGGTCGGCTCGGTTTTTTTAATTCTTTTGTTCAGGAGGAGGGAGTACCTCATGGTTCGGTGCTAAGTGTCACGCTCTTTGCTATAGCAATTAACTCCATCTGGAAATGTGTTCCACCTGGAGTTTCGTCATGCCTATTCGTAGACGACTTTGCTGTCTATTGCACTTCTCAGCGCACAGCGTTCTTACAGCGGCGCCTACAGCAATGTTTGGACAACCTTAGAGAATGGAGCGTTACAAACGGCTTCCGTTTCTCAACTGAGAAGTCAATCTGCATTAATTTCTGGCGTCGTAGGAGACGATTACCACCTTCGCTCCGTTTCGGTCCAGATATACTTCCCTTCGCAGAAGAGACGCGCTTCCGGGGTTTAATCCTGGACGGGAAGCTTAGTTGGTCGTCGCATATTGCACAGCTAAGAGCGCGATGTGACCGTTCCCTAAATATCATGCGAGCACTAAATACCAAATCGTGGGGAGCGGATCGGACAATTTTGTTGCGAATCTATCGCGCACTCATCCGATCCAAGCCAGACTATGGGTGTATTGTTTATTCGTCAGCACGAGCATCTGTGCTGAGAAGATTAGACGTGGTCCATAATAGGGGCATCCGCATTGCAACAGGAGCTTTTCCAACAAACCCAGTGGTGAGCCTTTACGCCGAGTCCGCAGAACCTCCTCTGCAATACCGGAGTGAGATTCTCTTGGCAAATTATGGTTGTGCGCTTAGATGCATGCCTAAGCACCCATCGTTTTCTTCTTTTTTCATCACCACGGTAAGAGAACGATATAGGAATAGCACCCTTAGTCCTAAGCCTTTCGGGGTTCCGTTCCCAAGACCTTCTAGTGA
The DNA here is from genome assembly GCA_030765045.1 of Tenodera sinensis. Classification (NCBI taxonomy): domain Eukaryota; kingdom Metazoa; phylum Arthropoda; class Insecta; order Mantodea; family Mantidae; genus Tenodera; species Tenodera sinensis. The sequence goes on from CM060963.1 coordinate 127,057,211, forward strand.
AGCTTGGAGTGGAACTGCATAGGATATGCGCCAAGAGCGAGAGGTTTTATTCCCCTTGGCTATCTGGCACGCCCCATGTAGATCTTGGGATGACCGTATACTAGAAGTCCACGATGTCTATTTCAAATATCCGCACGTGTTTCTTAGAATTTTTGTCAGGCTACTCTGACCGTCGATATATTTACACCGATGGGCCAAAGAGCACCAACGGTGTTGGATGTGCTTATGTTTATGGAACCGAACCACGTGCATTCGGTTTTCCGAATAGCACTTCCATTATTACTGCAGAGCTTTATGCAATTTATCGAGCCGTCTTGTATGTTCGCCGTCGTAAATTAGGTGACTGCCTGATTTTGAGCGATTCCCTTAGTGTACTGCAGAGCCTTTGTCAGTTGTACAACCCCCACCCTATTGTACAGCGTATCCAGGATGCCCTCCATGTTTTACACGCTTCTGGCGTTGACGTGGTGTGTGCATGGATTCCTGGTCACGTAGGTTTGTCGGGGAATGAAATGGCAGATTTAGCAGCAAAGACGGCAACTACAGAACCTAGTATTACCATCTCACGTGTTACTTCGGAAGACTTTAGGTTTGAAGTGCGGAGAGCGGTGCTGTCGTCCTGGCACGAAGAGTGGTCAGCTCTGCGCGGTAATAAGCTTAGATAAGTGAAAGAACTTCCGATAAACTGGGTAACCTCCTGTCGCATATCTCGCCGCGAGGACGTTAGGTTGGCTCGATTAAGAATAGGGCACTGCAATTTTTCGCATGGTTACTTATTTAAAAGAGACCCTGCGCCTCTATGTCCGCTGTGTGACAACCTTTTGTCTGTTCGCCACGTGCTGGTGGAGTGTTGATCTCTAGCGTACCTCAGGGGTTCTCTGGAGCTGCCTGCTAGGCCTGCAGAGGTGTTAGCGGACGTCAAAACATCGGTTGATAGAGTTTTTAAGTTTTTAGAGGATTGTAATATCAATTAGAGGATTTAAAATTTTAGATATTTGTTTATACCTTTTGACCTATTTATTACATTGTTTTATATCCGGCTATTGCCGCGGTTTTTACGTTTATGTGTATTTTGCAGTGGCGGCTCGCAGTCAAAATTTTAGGGTAGGCAAAGTGTAACAGTAACAAAAAAAAAAAAAAAAAAAAAAAAAAAACCAACAACAACAATAATAATAAATAAACCCCGTTTATCCGAAATATAGGGGGCGAAGTCATTGCGGATAACGCAAACAATATATTGTTTGGTTGTTTAATAAGAGCAGAGTGAATGAGTGTGATTTGCGGACGAATTACCGCCAAAACTAAAATCACGAGTGTCGGCAGACTTTTTTCCAGGGGGGGGGGCACATGTTGGAAATTTGTAATCATATAATATTAAATCATTATTTTACTGTCAAAATTTATAGTATTTGTTGCAGATAACCGTATTAATTTGTGCTAAACAAAAATTGTTCTTTACATCAAAATTAAAATAATAGTTCAAAAGTCAGTAACTGACTGCACATTAAGTTCACCAACTTCCAAGGGGGGGCCGTGGCTCCCCTTGCCCCCGTTTCGCTACGCCCATGACTAAAATAGATTAAGAAATTGAAAAATTGTCTGACTGCAGCTTTGTGTTAAATAGCTAAAACACTCCTCTTTTCATTGTCAGTGCGCCGCGAAAGCGAAATTTGTAATAGTTCACTAATTAAGTCGGTCATACTGGTATTACACAGAGATAACGACAGATGCAGATCTCTGAGATCTTCGTTCGTGGAGTATGGCTGTTCGGAAAATGTCGCATAATTTCGGATTTGGGCCGGCAAGTGTTCGGACTGCTGGCAGACGCGTCTACGCATGCTCGGAGTGCATATACAGACCGAATGTTTCCTTATCCCTGTTCAAGGGCCTCGTACTGAGGAAATGGGGCCGGGCAGGCAGAGGGTAAAGCTAGCCTGCTCTCCACTACCCAGGTTCCATGCGTATCATTTCTGCCGCGCGTTTCAAACACGCAGCGCAGTTTTGATGAATCGGAATTGAGATTAAAGGATTTGACCATGCGCTGGTCATTATAACCGAGAAAACTTTTCTTGAACTGCAATTTAGGGGAAAATGACGGTTCAAATGATAAAATGCAGAATCATAGTTAAACATTATTTGTTGATGTATTACGATAGGGTAGGCAGTGCCTACCCTGCCTACCCTGAGGAGCCGCGCCTGGTATTTTGGTCTTTGATACTAGTAATTTATTTTTGATTCAAGTTTATAACTGGCTATTGCCATGTTTTTTAGAAGGGCGCTAATTACCTAGATGTTGAGTGCCCTTAAAACCCACAAATCACAATAACTGAGGTGTCGTCGCTATCACGACGTTGGCGGTGGGGTTCGCCTTGGGGACCCTGCTCGCTATACCTCCACACCACGTACATGACGTTGTCGGTGACGGACACGTAGGTCTGCACTTGGACGCTCGGGCAGTTGAGCAGCTCCAGGAGGCGATGGCACCTGTCGACGAGGCTTATGTTTTTTTTTTGGGGGGGGGGATTCAGGGGTCTTCAAAAACACCTTTCCGGTGAAATCCCGACATCGAATTTTTTTAGGTGGAATGCAATGCTATCTCTATTTACTACACGTACTAGAGAAATTAAAAAATTATAAGAAAAAAAAACACAAAAACCGTTAAAAACAGCTAAATACGACTTCATATGACCAATGAGAACTGACGATGCGGCGTCTGGGTGCATTTTCTCTGGGTTCTGCGGTTTCCCCTCCGCCAATTCCTCCAACTGCTCCATCATCACCTTTCAAAACAATCCATTTCACCTGCATTTCATATAATTCTCTTCCTCAGGAACATACTTTGTGATGGGTTGACAACCCGCTTCCAGGTGTTCACTCTGTTCTGTCCATAGGTTTCTGTATTCCCCGCTAGACGTCTGGCCCTAAGCACAGACTTGTAAGACCTTCAGGGGAGGAAGAAGAAGGGTTAACTGTCACAGTTTACGACTCTTTCCGAGGCTTAATGACACACCATACCAGTATTAACGCGCACGAATTTTTTTTTTTTGATTCAGGGGCCCTTAAAAACACCTTTCCGGCGAAATCCCGATATCAAATTTTTTTTCTGGGTGGAATGCAATGCTACCTCTATTTACTATACGTACTAGAGAAATTAAACGTTATAAGAAAAAAGACAATAACCGTTAAAAAAACAGCTAAATACGACTTCATATGACCAATGAGAACTGACGATGCGACGTCTGGGCGGATTTTCTCTGGGTTCTCCGGTTTCCCCTCCGCTAATTCCTCCAACTGCTCCATCATCACCTTTCAAAATCATCCATTTCACCTGCATTTCATATCATTCTCTTCCTCAGGATCATAATTTGTGATGGCCTGACAACCCGCTTCCAGGTGTTCACTCTGTCCTGTTCATAGAGTTTTTGTTTTGGATTGTGTTTTCCTGGTGTGTTTATTGTGTTTACTTTCTGTTTTATACGAGTTTTTAATTAAAACTTTGTTTAAGCTATGTGCATGTCCAACGTCTCATAGTTGTAGGGATAAATCATCAAAGTACGGGTTAGAATGCATATTTCAGCTAGTATAATCCATATTTTGAATTATCTTGTTATCTTAACTTGAATCAAGTGTATATACCTTGGTACACGCCTTTAATCGTAACAGGCACAAAGAAACTTGCTAAGCTGAAAAAAAAAAAAAAAAAAAAAACACACACACAAATGATACAAAATACACTTGTTGTAAGATTATCAATTCCCAATATATTCTTTGCTGTCAGTTTTAATTTTCAAACACCTTATATTTTTTTTGTTGTGATAATTGTCCGTTGTCTTCTGCTCTCCTTGTGTATGAATACATAGTTATATATATATATATATATATAAGAATTGCTCGTTTAAATATATAAGAATATGGGATATATTGTTTGAGTTTCTTACTATCTGATTTATATGAAGATTTCAGCATAATTTACTATCTAAAACCATTCCCAGAAACGTTATATTGGAGCTAGAAGCAATTTCTTGATTACCCACTCTAAGTGTTTTATAAATTTTTTTCCTTCCTTTTCTAAAAATTATCCATTGACTTTTTTTCAGAATTTATGAGAATTCCTTTATTCTCCAAATTTCCGATAATATTGTTGATGTTTTCACCAAACTTCGCAATAGTATTGTCCATCATTTCTATCTTACAAGAAGTATATAATAACAAATCATCTGCAAATGTAAGTCCCTGTATTTCTGCGTTAAAGAATTTTTCTAGCATTGGTGTATATAAAATATATTATAAGATAGGACTCAATGATGATCCTTGCGGTAAACCCAAGCTCGTTGTTCTTGTTTCTGAACAGTGAAATCTATGATGTAATGCGATTTCTCTGTCAATCATCAAATTTATAATACATCTTATCATTTTAATGGGAAATTTAATTTCTTTTAATGTTTCCATTAATAAATGTAATTGGACGGAGCCATAGGCTCTGCCATTGTCAAGTTTGAGTGCTAATAAACAATTTTTCTTCAGTGAAGCTTAAGTGAATTTCTGTAATCAAAATGGCTAAACTGTTTGTTGTGCTAAAATGCTTTCTAAAACCATACCGAAAATTAGGCCATAATCCATACCTTTCCAAATAAAAAGTAATTCTGTTAGTCAATATCTTTTCGAAAATCTTCCTTAGTACACTGGATACTGCTCTAGGACGATAGCTACTAGGTAAACTTGTATCCTTAGGTGGTTTCTTAACAGGGACAACATAGAATTGTTTCCAGTATCCAGGAATGTTACCACTGTTAAATATATAATTGAAACCCCTGCTCAATGTTCTTACTATTACTGCTATTGCTCTCTTCAATATCATCAGTGAAAAATATTGGAGAGCAAGAGGATTAATGACTTCATTGTCAGAAATCCAGCATTAGCTAACAACAAATGTTCTTACAGTATCCTCTGATAGATTGTGCATCATCTGGTAACTTACTTCATCTGGACCCGGAGAGTTCTTCTTATGCCTTAGAAGAACATGTAGTATCTCATTAAGTTCGATTTCTTTTAACAAAATCCGCATTTTCCACAATACTAGTTGTATCTTCCTTTAAGTCATGTAAATCTTGTTGAAAATTAAAGTATACAAAGTCCGGGGTATTGGGTTTTAGGAAACTATACTGTAAATCAAAATAAGCTTCAATTTTTGTATAACTGGATACATTATTTTTTGAGAAGGATCTGATATCTTTCCATATTTAATTAATGTTTTTAGATTGTAGAGATAGAGAATTACAAAATGTATTCCACTTATTTCTTTTTGCCGAATTTAATATTTTCGTTGTAATTGCTGTTTCTTTTTTCATAATTAGATAGTTTTCTAGATTCCTATTTTTCCAAAATCTTTTAATGGCATCTTTCCTCTTTTGCACTGCTAATTGACAATCACTGCTCCACCAGATGGGTTTTATGTAAATCTTAGATTTGTTTTTATAAAAGGCTGGATGAAAACAGTTCAAATAAGTATGTAATTGTGTATAAAATGTATTAATAATATTGTCTTCCTCCAAACTATCACTACTCAAGGCTGAATCAAAGAATTTATGAACGTTTATCCAGTCAATGTTTTATCTCTTATTTTGATATTTTTAATATTTATATTGGAGTTAGTATCTCCCATATTCATAATAATAGGGAAATGGCCACTTCCTAAGTTATCTTTATATGCTTCCCAATAAATTTTGGATACTAAATTTTTTTATGCAAATGATAAATCCGGAGACGTATCCGCCTTGTTATAAGCTCCCATTCTGGTGGGAGTACCATCATTTAAGATAAATAAATTTTCTGCTGTCAGTTTTTTGACAAAAGGAATACTCATGATATTAAAATTGCCATCCTTCATTGAACAGGTATAGTTAAGATCCCCACTAATAATAATTTCTTCTTGAGTGCTGCGGTAAAAGATTCCTTTCCAGAAAGTATCACTAACATATAATAGAATTTGGCACTTTATATATATTCTATATTCTGATTGAACCAAACTGAATCATAATTCCTTGCACTGTGTCGTGTAAATTTCCAATAATTACAAAATTTGATAATATCATATTATCTTTGTATCCAACTAAAACTCCTCCACCAGTTTTCATTCTGTCCAATCTAATAATTTTGTAATTAGAGACTCGAAATTTATTTCCTGGTTTAAACCATGTTTCGGTAATTATAAAAATGTCTATATTTTCTGTATGTATAAAATAGTTTAGTTCATTCTTTTTACTGTTTAAACTTCTTGCACTTATTTCCACTATCCTGAACTTGTTGCTTTGCGTCATTGTTGTAGTAAGTTAATATCGAAATGTCCTGAGATATTTTCTCCTGAGAAGGAATGATTACTTTACTGAATTCCAGACTATAGTTATTTTCTAAAGCAAGAGTTATTGATTCCTGATTTGTTGATTCTCTCGCCATTTTTTCATCAGAATTAGTTTCTTTATGGATAGATAATATGTTCGAAATTAAATTTAGTGCTTCATTTCTGCCATTTGGGTTGATCAAAACGTTGTTCAGAATGGGGATTTTATTCGTACTCCCTACTTTGTTTACAGGACTAGGTTTCCTTTTTTTTTGACCGCTTTTGTAGTCAAAGACCCACTAGGTACTTCCTTAGATTTAATGGAAGAAACTGCATTTCCTTTAGGTAAGTTGTTTAACTCTTTTGAGGCAATGACACAGCGAATTGAGCTTCTGATTTTCTATTACCGCACGTTTCCGGCTTACTTTGTCGGCGTAGGTTGTATTACCTTTCAGTATGGTAATAGCATCGTACCTTGAAACTCTCATTTCTCTCACTTTTTCTAGAACTTCAGCTTCAAATAAATATTTAGGGCATTCCTTTGAATTTGCTTTATGTTTCATGGAACAATTGATACATCTTTCTGTTTTTGCTTTACAATCCTTTCCAGCGTGTTGGTACCTACATTTGTTACAACTAACTTCCTTTTTACAGGTTTTGATTGAATGGCCAAAAAGCAAACAATTTTTACACTGAAAGGGTTTCTCTTCAAATTCATTTACTTAACATGATATGCCATCAATATATATTCCATTGGGAAGCATTTGTGCTCTGAAAGCAAACAAGACTATTTCAGTGGGGAGCAGCTGAATATCGCCTCTATTTCTTCCAGGTACTTTTTTCGCAAACTGTTGCACCTTAAGAATTTCATAATTTCTATCATTTGTTGTTTCTTTTCGGATTTCTGATTCAGTTAACTCAACATCGATTCCTCTGACGATTCCCTTTACTGCACAGTTGTAGTAAGGAATGAATGATTTCACATTATATTTACTATCGAAATCTGACTTTAAGAAGTTAATGGCTTCTTGGAAATGATTGAAATGTACTTCCATCCTATTTCTACCAAAAGGTTTGATTTCTTTTGCTTTAAATCCATTTTCAAATATAATTTTACCATATTTCATAGGATGAATCCTGTTTACATTGCCTTGGTTACCATTGATAATAACAAATTATGGACCCGAATCTCTGTAATTATACAATATTTTCTCACTTTTATTACTTATTATTCCTTTCTCATACTTTTCTTCCATAATTCTTTCCACTGTATTCATGTCCTTAATTACACTTATTTCCATATTTATTAATTCCTTTTTACTTGTGATCTACATCTTGCGACATTTAAAAACCCCTAAGGGTGGAATTTAAAAGTATTATTTGTGTGTGTGTGTGTGTATATATATATATCTGTGTGTGTGTGTGTGTGTGTGTGTGTGTGTGTATGTGTGTGTGTGTGTTTGTACTCTTGTTTGAACAAAACGATCTTAAATAACCCAAGATACGAATTATGCACTAACTACAACTAGCAGCTCAAAGGATACTGTAAAAATTAAAATCAAATGAGGAGGACGCTCAATTTCACTATACGCACACTTCAAAACAACCGCCGACTCGTAGGTTCTTCTTCTTCTTCTTCTTCTTCTTCTTCTTCTTCCTGTTCTTCTTCCTCTTCGTCTTCTTCTTCTTTTTATTTTACGACGCTCTTGAATACAAATACTTATTCATTTAGCGTCCTCCTCCAATGTTTATACTAAATGACTAATTTGTCAATTTAGCATCCTTTAATATTTTAAATGAGCTGCTTTTTGGAGTACTATACCAGAGCGTATAGAAGGAGAAGTGTGATCACTCCGCTGCTCTTCCATATGATTATACAAGAGCTACCTGGCGCCTCCGTCAGGTGGCAGCAAAGTCGTTAGTGCGGCTATTTGCAGCACGTTTCGCTGGCCATTGCATTGGAGTATTGTTGTGTATGGTTGCTGTGTTTGTTACAGTGCGATGAATTGTTAATTTTTATAAAACTGTGAATTCATAGAAATAATCGACATGCCTATGTGTTTCGTGCCTGGTTGTAGATCTGGATATGACAAATCTAAAGGTAAACGTTTCTTTACACCTCCAAAAGATAAACTACTGTTTTCTAAATGGGAGACGGCCATACCAAGAGAGGACAAGTGCCTTTCGTCTAACAGTTCCGTGTGTGATTTACATTTTTCAGAAGAGCTTTTGATAAAGTTAGACAAGTTTGTAGTTAATTTAGAAAATGTAGAGATTGCAAGGCAAAGATGGAAGTTAATGCCTCATGCAGTTCCACATCTTTTTCCTAATCTTCCTAAATACTTATCACGGCCAATACACTCCCGTAAACCTCCTTCACAGCGACCATCAAAAAGGGTTGAAAGAGATACCAATTTAGAAGACAGTGGGAATCATGCAGAAAGCTTTCAAAATACGACTGTTAATCTTCCCCTCACAGGGGATACCAGTAGACATTTTAATAATAAAGTAGGCCTATTAAAGAAAAAGTTAAAGCAACAACAGCGTAATATAATTAGACTAAAAAGCCAATTGAAAGTAGCCAATGCAAGATTCAAGTACTTGAAAGTAAAGTAAATGGAAGTAGTGGCAATATCGATGAATCTGATGGAACAGAATACCTAAGTAAAAAACAAAAAAATTGTTGTTGATACAATTTTGAAAAGCAGTTCCACATCTTTTTCCTAATCTTCCTAAATACTTATCACGGTCAATACACTCCCGTAAACCTCCTTCACAGCGACCATCAAAAAGGGTTGAAAGAGATACCAATTTAGAAGACAGTGGGAATCATGCAGAAAGCTTTCAAAATACGACTGTTAATCTTCCCCTCACAGGGGATACCAGTAGACATTTTAATAATAAAGTAGGCCTATTAAAGAAAAAGTTAAAGCAACAACAGCGTAATATAATTAGACTAAAAAGCCAATTGAAAGTAGCCAATGCAAGATTCAAGTACTTGAAAGGAAAGTAAATGGAAGTAGTGGCAATATCGATGAATCTGATGGAACAGAATGCCTAAGTAAAAAACAAAAAAATTGTTGTTGATACAATTTTGAAAAGATCAAAGGCAACTAAAAAGAAAGGCATGAGATATAATGAAGAATTTCCTTTAGATAGCCTGCTTTTAAAAATCAAGTCACCCAAAGGATACAGACATTGTTTAAATCACAATCTACTTCCCCTTCCATCAGAATCACATTTAAGAAAGTTAATCAAAGGTCTTAAACGTCCTTATGGCAATAATACCCATACTGTAAATGCAATATCTGAATTTTTAAAGCATAAGAATGAAAACGAACGATGTGGAATTTTAATTTTTGACGAAGTTAAGTTAAGAGAAGAAGTTCGATTTGATTCTAATTCTTTGAAAGTGGATGGGTTTGTAGATTTGGGGGATTTAACCCCCGATGAAAGTAAAAATGAATTGGCCAATCACGTCCTGGTATTTATGCATGTCCCTTTATTGTATAATTGGTTGCAACCTGTAGCTATCTACGCAAGTAGAAACGCAACTCCAGGGGACATTTTGGCACAAATTTTAATGCAGGTTATCATTCAACTGGAAGGTTCAGGAGCTAGAATACCTGGTTTTACATCAGATGGGAGCCAGTCCAACAAGAAACTGTGGAACTGTTGGAAGTATGTGGCAAACGTAATAATGTTAAATGTTCAGTACCCCATCCCACCGATACAAGCAGGCGACTTTGGACATTTTCAGACTTTGTGCACATAATTAAATGCATAAGAAATAATGTGCACAAAATGTACGAAGTTTCTTACAGCAATGAAAACGTGAATTTTCTGTACTATCGGCGGCTTTATGAAGCTGATACTTCTTCTCAGTTTTCGTGAATGAGAGTCTGCCCCAAGCTTACGAAAGCTCACATCAACCCAAATACATTTCAGAAAATGAATGTGAGGCTTGCTTTCCAGCCGATCTGTGGCTGATGGTATTAAATTCTTCCGGGAGACTCACTTTACTGGATTCGAAGGAAGTGAAAAAACGGAACAGTTCACCAGAGAGCTAAATTGCCTCGTAGATATATTAAATGCATCACTGCCTATAAATGGACTGTACAAAAGTTCAAACAAGGTCGATATACTTACGAGATGGAGATCACTTCTTAATGAAGAACAGAATACCTTCGCTTCTGAAAGGACATTACAGTCTTTAAGAGTAACCATACAGAGTACACTGGAAGTAGCAGAATATTTGTGGAGAAGTGGACTGAAATACCTACTGACAGCCAAGTTAAATTAAGACCCAATAGAAAGTCACTTTGGAATTTTACGGTCTTTAAGTTGCGACGATCATCCATCTACAGTCGATTTTCTCCAGTTACATATGTTACAGCAGGACCCTCTATATTAACGGACCTGACCCTGGCATCCCAGTTGTACAAAAATGGCATCGGCTGGTGGGAGTGATTTCTGAGGTGTTTCCACACGCTGTTTTTCGTATTATTTTCTGTCTTCGAGTTATTGTTTGTTATAACAATTTCTATGTAAGTTTGTCTTCATATTAGCAAAGCGAGTGTTTCAAAAGTTTTATCTGGGCAGTATAGGGAACAGGGATACATTTAATGTGTTGACTGTGCCGTGTGCTATCCACGTGTTCATGTTTATTGTGTTCCATCTAGGACTATGGCTACGTTAGCCGTATAGTGTGGTTAATTTATCTGTTTGCAAGTACAATTTGTGTCACGACTACAGTGGTGAGAGGTTGTTGAAGAAAACCTGTTCCAGTAGTGTATGTTATTGTTGCCATACTACAACCTAACCTCAAACATGACAATGCCCCGTAACTGTTGCATTCCCGGATGCAAATTAAAAATCAGAAACTTTCAGTTAAAACAAAAGGTAAATTACAACGTAAAGCTTCTAAATTCAATATTTAATTGCAGCGTTATGTGTGTTAGTTGCCGGTGTATATATGACATGGTAAATAGTGTGAATAGTGAAAGACAATAATTTCGAGTGAACTCAATTAGTGGCATCTGCAACACCAACAGTTTGTTTCATGTAAGTAGTATGCTGTTTGTATTTATACATTATCTTTTGTCTTTGTAATTTAAATGTGTAGCTGTAGTTTAGAAGAAATGTGTTATGTTGCTGCATGTAAAACTGTAGACCATAGCAAAGTTTGGTAAATATTTACAAAATCGGCCGCTCGAGAAAACGGATGAAACATAGTGCAATGGATGCAGTTTTTATTGTTGATTACGATCTTGTAAGTTTTATTGTGCGCTCAAGCTTCGTGTTTTATTTATGAGAAAATTTCGTACGTGTGATGAAGTGGTTTTATTTCGCTTATGCGGCGGATATTTAGCTAATAAATGTGTATAAACGAGTGTAATATCTGCTACAATGATTGATTAATGCATTTACGTTGAAATGATTGCATAAACACTGCCCAAATTGTAAATATTTCGATAACAGGACCCTGTCACCCCACCCATATACAACACTAACCTAACCTAACACGGGCAAAATTTCGATAACATAGGACCCTGTTACTACAGTCATACATACACTAACCTAACACAATGTTGCTTTACAATGCTGATTTAAGATTACGTATTTCATATATTTCATTTGCAGTGCTGTTTTACGGTTATTATTTTTAATATTTCATCTGCTTTTGTGGATTCCCCCTGTAAAATAAAGTGTCATGAAGTGCTGAGTAATATGTTGTTGCAAACTGAGTAATCAAACGTTTTCAGTAATAGTAAAAGCAAATTTTCACCCTAAAGCTTTTGAATTTAGTAGGTAGCTAATTATTTTAAATGGCAGCATTTGTATATCAGCCATCCAGTATAGTATGTTTGTGTAGGTATATAACATTATGTAGATTGTACAAATGTGAAAACAGTGTAAACAATGTTAAATAGATTTTCCGGGCTTGTGGGCCGTGGTCGAGTTGAATTACCTTCCTCCGACGTTTCGCTGAAAACTGCGTCCAGCATCTTCAGGGTCAACTTCTGTTATTAGCGGCTGCACATAAACTAAAGTTCACTGCAAACGTCGGAGGAAGGTAATGCAACTCGACCACGGCCCACAAGCCCGGAAAATCTACTTAACATAGTTGATAATGCCGGCCGTGAAAGCCTCAGCACGTATATTAGTGTAAACAATGATTAATAATTGAGTCAGCTCAATGTCAACACTTCTGTTTTATTTAAGTAACATTCTGCTTGCAGTTTTGTCTATCTTCTTTGTAATTTGAGTGTGTAATACAGTTACATGTAAACCTGTAGATTGCATGAATGATATTTAAGGTTATATATTTCATTGCCCATGGGTTATCGTTTAATATTAAATGTCATCCTGTTTTGTTTACTTGAGGTTATGTTTAAGCCAGTGTTTTTGTGTTTAACACAGCCCATATTCACAAAATAGGCATGTTATTACACAACATTTTTATTTTACTGCGTTGAAATCGTAACCTGTAGACGAGTTGTGTATAAGTAGTTCCCACCACATAGGCCGCCATCTTGAATCACAGTGTCAGGTCCGGTATTTAGGAGGTCCTGGTTACAGTCAATTTACGTTCCAACCAAATTAGCAATATCATCTGGAGGCAATTGTGAGTATAGGCAAGAGCTGTCTTTAACATCAAATGAGGTTACTCGCAAAGGAAGCAGTGAGCTACAATAGGGGAATTACAGAAAATATAGAAAGAAAAATAATTAAGGACAAAATTGTGATTGAGGAACCTGATATACCAGAGTGGGAAAACAATGTACCTGAAATTACTCAGAAAGATATGGCTAAAGAATATCTGATATATCACTTGAGTGAATATATAGTACACAACTATTCAATGCTAACAGATTGTAAAGCATGTGTTAATTTACTCCATGGCAAGTGTGCAGATTTCCCCTCCGTATCACTTTTAACTGCAATTAAAGACCACAAAACTGGTACAGACAATTTATACCTTACTTAACCCTCTAAATCTGTATATAGCGTTCTTTCGCAAATAGAGGGGTTTTTAGCAGATAGACTTTCAGATGAAAGTAACCTGTGGGGCGATATATTTTTCGATTGTTGTGAAAGTGTTAACCAAATTAGTGTTGCTTCTGGAATTGGGTTTTGTGAGGAACATTTCCTGGATCTTGTCCCCAAATTAATTCTGCATTACATGAAGTGTCGCTTCTTTTTCCGCACCAGGGAAATAAGAAAGGAATTACAATCATCAAAGGCTGCCAAATCATCTCGGAAATTGTCAAAACTTACTAACAGCTGATTTCAACATTGGTGAGTACATTTTTATCTGTAGAACAAAATACAAATCGCTTGTACTATTCTTACAGCAAAGTTAACCTTTTATTCACAGGAAATTATATTTTACTTCATTCCTTTAATGCCATTTTGCATTCTAGTGGTAACATTATTGACTTGCATTTCTGTGAATGGCTGCCAGAATGTGCATGTGTGAGTTTGTCATTGTTGAACGACAATATTCTTCTCCATTGCTACTTTTCCAGTGAATCTCCTGCGAAACGCTAGCGTTTGTATTAGCATTGTACCGCACTAGCAGTTGCGCTGCGATCTATGCGGCAGAATACATGAACTACAGCAGTGATCACACTTCTCCTTCTATTCGCTCTGACTATAGTGTGATTTTACATTTCCTAATATGTTTAATAATTTTGTGGAATACTAATTTTTGATTATAATTCAATAAATTTGTTATTTTAATAGGTCCTAGTATGCCCAAATTATAAATAGAACTCAGAAACTGATTGATTTCATTCTTATATAAGTTGCAACCTAATCATGTATGCTCTAAGTTTCCCGTAGGTTCATTCTGTCCGCAGATTGATTCTGTTTCGTTTCTCCTTTATTCGTTTGTTGATAATGTCTATGAGTGAGTTATTTACACTGCGTCTACGCAAAATAACATTTATAAAAATTCTTGAAACCTGGAAATTGGTCTTTTATCTCACGATTCAGGTTTCTGGTGTCATTCCTGAGGATTATTTTGATGAATTTTATTTGTAGTTTATACCATCAACACCATCAACTAGCTCTTATGTTGGTTAACCTGAAGAATTTTTGACACCAGACAATCGAATTGTAACAGCAATGTTTGTTTATTTATTATTTTGCAATGGGGATTTGAAAAGCTGTGAGCGTGTGAAGTAAATTATCAAGATATATAATTCAAAGTGAAATGAAGGAAATGGTGTAACGTTTTGGTTGACCAGACCTGTGTTATTTGTTTTTTCGAATATATTCAAATTTTGCGTTTGACCTATGATTATGGGAGAGAATCTAAGATATGCTGCTGTGCATGTATACGTAGATGAAAACATTAGAGAAGTACCACTAAATAATTTAACCACAGCCGAAGATGTGTGCATCGAAGTTTCAAAGCAGTTAGGCATTGGGCCTGTCGCCTGTCATTTATTTTCACTTAGACTGCATGGGTCAAAATTTTGGCTTAACCCAGGTTGCAGGTTAATAGACCTAAAGGCAAATACTGAATACGATTTTCGGCTTCGATTTAAGATTCCCAGCCTTAGTCGTTTAAGAAAATTAGATATTAAAGCCTATGATTATTACTTTCACCAAGCAAGATATGATGTAATGAATAATGAGATTCCAGATATAAGTTATGAAAAATACAAATGGGAACTGGTTGGATTAGGGGTTGCAGATATGTACAGAGTAATGCTAGAGAAAGGAGTTGAACGAGATATAGTTGAAAGTGAATATAAAAAGTACATTCCTAAAGAAGTTGTAAAGCACCATTTTTTCTTTATTAAGAAACCAATCCATGACAGTCTGGGGAAAATTAAGAAAAGTACACAGCATGATGCATGGTATGTGAAAGGAGAGTACTTAAAACAGTTTGAAGAAATGGCTCCAAATTACCTGAGTGAAGAGTTTAAAGCATTAACAGATGAATATGGTAGTGTCCAAAGTGTACTTATAAAGGTCAATCCATTCCATGAAGAACAACCAGGCATTAGGTTTCGATATGATGGTAAAAGAGAGGTAGGCTAAACAATTATCATTTAGCATAAATTTTGTTTTAATTTAATGTTATGAATTTCCTTCAGTAATTTAGCCATTTCTGTATCGGTACAGAAGTACAGAAATTGTGTTGGCTTGAAGTTACATCAATTAGCTTGGCATGTACTACTTGGTAAAGTGATGAGGCATACTGACCTTGGCTGTCGAGCACTACGATCGCATATCTTGTTTATTAGAAGAGCAAAATAATAGTCACTTGACGTATAGTCAGTGATGAAACAAATAGATGATCCTGTGCACCTGCCGATATATGACATGTTGCTGTCCTGAAGATATGATTGCAACTGAGCAGAGTGTATGTACACTATCTGGCTGTGTTTATGCGATAAGTTCACATAAACAGCTGGGCAGTCTTACATTCTTTCCAACACGCTTCATGGCTTTGCCAAGTAGTAATAATAATGATTTGCTATTTAATAATGCTGTCAATTGCTAGGATCATCAGCATTGCTGGTGTGCCAGAACTTTGTCCAGCAGGAGTTCCTTTACATGCCAGTAAATCTACTGACATGGAGCTGTCATTTTTAAGCACACTTTAAAACCATCGGTCTGGGCCAGATTTGAACCAGCAACCTTGAGATCAGTAACCAAGCAGTAATGTTATGGGTGCTTCTTTTATGCTTACTATGTTTTCACCAGTTTTATTTGACAGAAATGCCCAGTTGTTTATTTTATTTATTTTGTTTATTTGTTTGGTCCCACTGTGAGCAGAGTTTAGGGGTTTTGAACACATCATACAATTGGAACATTGTGCTCATACATTCTCTCCCTACAAGTTTAGCTGAGAGAACTATAATGAAATGACACCTAAAACCATGGTTTTCCTTCATAATTTATTTCGGGAAAGATTTTATTCCGTTAAAAGTAGAGATGTGTTGAAGTATAGGTGCTATTTTCAAGAATGAATGTCACATATTAGCCCTGTGGTGGGAAAAACAAATAGATTTCACTTCTCTTTATGAATCTGCTTTTGGCAGGGGAATTCAGGCAAATAAATATTTGATCCACATGACTGGCAGCCTGTCGCTCTGTGGCATTGCTATATGAGTCCTTTTGTGAAGTAGTGCAGGACCAGTCTTCTGTTTCTCTCTGAGGTAGTGCTAATGTTTCAGAACATGCTAATATTAAGTTTTGCAGTTTATTTACTGTCTCATATCTTCAAAATGTATCAGTTTGTGAAAAGGGGCTTAATTTAGCAAAAGAACACTCCAACGAAAAAAAAATTTGCAAATTTATTCATTGTAAGTGTGTAGTAACATTTCATGCTGACTTTTAAATAAAAGTTATATATTTTTTAAGTCTTCCTTACAGTAACTTGACATAAAAGACATCTGTACTGTTATCTGACTGAAGCTGAAACTTATAGAAAATTCTTTTGCATCAATTTTAAGCTTGACAAAATTACAAGAACAAAATGCATCTAGCTACATCTCTCCTAGGTAGGTGATGCTTTGGAGCACTGAGTTTTGACACCAAGTCCTTTTTTTTATTTACATTGAAATTGTGATCTAGAGCTGCTATCATGAATCAAGTTCAAGGCATTATATGAAAAATATTTTTTTTTTTTGGGTGGGGGGGGGGGGGGGGGGGGGAGCCATACCTGAGACGGAGACTGTAATAAATTTCCAAACTGCCAGTATGTATATAATGTCAAATATGAGCCAAATCTGTTAAGGAGCCTGTAATCTAAAATAATTCTTTTCAGAGTATGATAGACATTTGATTCGCCATTAATCCATAATTTATTTCTTTAGCCGTCTTCCACAATTCATCACTTTTACAAAATATCCATTCACTGTTTTCTAGCCATTTATGTTGATTTTTCTATATGATGACATTGATGTGGATTTTTCACCGTTCTCACTAGTTTTGTGCAGCCCACCACAAATGATTGTTTGTACTGGCTTTCCATGCCATCAGCTCTGGGTATTGTTTTTCTAGCATTTTAATCTTTTTTCATTACACTTTTAGATAAATGTGATATGTCAAATTCATATTCTACTTTCGGATACTGAGCTTTTAATGGGTACTTTACACCTTTATTTCTATTGGTGAAGCTTCAACTCTGCACATTTCCTGTTTCACAAGGTTAGTCATTATGGTGTCACAAGTAGCCTTTTCCAAGTCGCCTTTCACCATAGTTAATTGAACAAGTTCAAAATCAATCATTTTGTGGGAATTTAAATCCACGAGAGAACAGACTAAATATTTGGCTGAAAATCCTGGGGAGTCATACTGCCCATTCCCTACCAACCATATAGGTATAGCACAGGGACCGCCAGCTGACATGCAGGGTGTGCATATATAGTTCGCATGGTGCTGGCGTGCCTGGTCGTTGCTGGCGAGTGCTAGGGAGATATGCCAGTGGCGTTCCGTAATCTGCACATGCGTTACCATTAAATAATTAAGGACAGGGTAGTAGTAAAGGAACAATTTAGAAACTGTATAATACATGGTTTAATATCTCTTAAATTAATATAGAATTGGGATATATTCTTCACCACTCTGTCCTCTATGTGATCTGCAAGAGGAAATGGATCGAGACCACCTTCAAATATGCCCGGCCACTTCTAGTGCCCCATCCATCAGTGAAAAATATTGGAGAGCAAGAGGATTAATGACTTCATTGTCAGAAATCCAGCATTAGCTAACAACAACATATCTCTCTGGTACTTGTTATTAAATGATGATAAAATAACCCAATACCAGTAAGATTATTATAGCCTTCAGTCCTGTACAACCAAATGATGGCATATAAAAGCAATATTTTTAACTATAAGAACGAAACAGTACTTTGTGGAAATTAGCACAATTTTGATGCTGAAACAATTGAAAAATATAAAATAACAAAATAATACTTGCTAATATTGCACAGAATACTTCATATTAAACGAATATACACGTCTCAATTAAGAATTTTACACATTCAATTTTCTGTTGACACTCTTGCCTTCTGACATCTTTTGGTTTTCATAATATTTGCCACGTTTGGAGACAGTGAAACACCACTCTGGACCCTTAATGCACACTTCAAGCTATGATCACTGATGTTGGCTCTCTGAGGGTTTTTAATGCGTTTCATAGCTGAAAATAAGGATTCATATACATAGGTCGAACCACACATTGCAATCATAGATGCCGCACGCCTGTGTAATCGAGGGAATCTTGATTTAGGAAATCTCCTGTAGAAATCTAACAAACTTCCTCTGTTTCTATAACTGTCAGCTAACTCAATGTCACATTTCAAGGTGATAAGCTCCAGTTGAACATCTTTATCATCAATATTCATGCTAAATGGTGTAGCGAATAAATCAAAATCCATTTTTAAGCCCGTGATATCGAGAAATCTTTCATCAAACGCCGGGAAAGCATGTGCAGATTTTCAACATGACATCCCACTTCTAGGGAATCACAATCACGGATCACACTTTCCAACCTGGGAAAATGACAGGGATCACCATTTGACAGTTGATGTTCCCATAATGAGAGCATATTTTTAAAAGCTTCAATGCTACAGAACATATCTGTGATTAACTTGAGTTTCCCTTGAAGTGAAACATTCAAAGTATTAAAATGTTCACTTATATCGGCTATAAATGCAAGATTACATTTTCACTTAACATTCGTGAGCTCTTCAGTAGGTTCTCTGCATATTTCCATGAACATATGTATCTCATCCAATAATTCAAACAATCTGCATAAAACCTTGCCTCGACTGAACCACCTAACTGCTGTATATCACCATACTCATGCTCCAAATCTTCTAAGAAGCGTTTAAATTGTCTGTGTTTTAGACCGTGAGACCTCAGTTTCTTTACAATCTTCACAACCACAATCATTACATTGTGTACATTCAGTGTTTTGGCACATAAGTTTTCCAATGAGTTATGCAATGAACTGCTGTTATTTCTTTTGCTAGTTCACTTTTCAGGAGGGTCACAAATCCGTTGTGCAAACCAACCATAGTTGGGGCACCATCAGTGGCTACCAATATGAGTGTTTCCCATGGAATCCCTGCATTCTCCACAACTTCTACTACACAATTCAGAATGTCTGATCTTGTTGTTTTCCTTTTATTGGCACCAGATCTAGCATTTCTTCCACAACTTCCAAATTTTAATTTATTCCACGACTAAAAATACATAATTGAGCCATACTTGATAAGTCAGTGCTCTCATCAATAGCAATAGAGAATGCAACGAATTCTCTTGCTCTTTCAATAAGTTGTGCGTAAATGTTGTCCGCCAGATGTTGAATTCTGCGTGAAATAGTGTGAGATGATAGACTATCACTCTCGAACTGGTGAACACTGACAAGGGTGAATTTACTTGCAGCTATAAGCATACATTGTTTAATAAGTGGACTATCAGGAAAACTACTAGATCTGTCAATTTCTAGTGCTATTTCGTAACTCACATAAACTCAAGTGTTTGCCATTCCACCATCCCCTTCCTTCGATGTGATCGTTTCTCTGAGTTTTTGTATCTCTGCAGTGTGTTCTTTTCTTTCTAGGGCCGAATAATCATTAGCATGCAATGTATTAAAATTGTCGCTGATGATTAAATCGTTTCAGCACTTGCAATTTTTTCTAGCAAATTAAAGAAATAGCACCACCGCTACATTCCATGAAGAAGTGCTCAGTCTCCCATTCGGGATTGAATTAATGTGTCGGCGTGGGTGCCCTTCGCTTTAATGAGTGCCCTTTCATATCAAGCTGACACTGAAGTACGGACTGCCATTCTTCCTATTAAGGAAGACAAACCAAACACTACCACTGCAAAGCACAAACTGAGGCAACACGGTGCTTGTAGCCCAGCACATGCACTGGGGCAAGCAAGTTGGCTATGGCTGGTATAGCACAACCTTTTAATGAATTCAAGTTCTTTGCTCTTTCTTGAAACACTCTAATAATGATGCTGCCATGTTTCAAATGACTTTATTGATTGTAGGCTTGAAAACATTGCCCGACTCAGTGATTTGCAGAGGAAAACAATGTACCAGATAATAATAAAGAACTTGCTATTAAAGCATTTCCTTCCGGTTTCTTTCCTGATAAATTTTGTGAGTTCAAAGTGAATGTATCACTATATCACTGAATTAGCATAGCTTAATAACTCAAAGAGAAAAAGTCAATACAAATCCAAATTTGGTATTTAAGTTTAATATCTTTCAAGAATGTGACACAAAGATTTTGAAGATTCCTTCACCCTCCTCTTTATGTGAAAAATTTTCCAACATTTCTGATTTTTTCAAGAATGATATTTGATTAAAATACCATACGAGTATGTTTAAGATATTTTTATGGCCAGTGAAATGTATATTTTGAATGCTATAGTCAATGTAATCCCTGTTTACTTTTGATGACTTTTGCACAACTGTTAAACCATTAAGATATAGATCAAATCTTACTATACAAGAAATGTTGTTAGCTAATGCTGGATTTCTGCCAATGAAGTCATTAATCCTCTTGCCCTCCAATATTTTTCACTGATGGATGGGGTGCTAGAAGTGGCTGGGCATATTTGAAGGTGGTCTCGGTCCATTTCCTCTTGCAGATCACATAGAGGACAGAGTGGTGAAGAATATATTCCAATTCTGTTTAAATGTTTTGCCAGACAATCATGTTCCTTAATCCACCTGAAGGTTGCAACTGCCATTTTTCGAGGATACTCAGGAATTACTGTTTGAATGTTTGGTAAATCCCATCTTTTATTTTTTGATTTTTCATAGTAATATTTTGCAATAATTTGTTTGAATTCAGAGTTGACTAATCTTTTAGCTGCATAAAATGGTAGATTAACTATAGATTTGTGCACATTGCCGGTACCCTTTTTTAGCAAGAAAATCAGATTTCTCATTACCACTCAGTCCACAGTGAGTCCATTGGAAGACTAGGTGTTTTTGAAGTGTGGTTAGATGGGTAAGGATTTTCCAACATTCTATAATTGTTTGGTTTTTTGGTGACAACTTGGAAGTAATTGTTATAATTGCCACCCTGGAATCTGAGAGAATAACTGCTTGCTGAAAATGTGAAATTCTATACAAAAGATTTTGTAGGGCCATTCAAATTGCTTCAATTTCTCCATCAAAGTTTGTAGTTCCATAACTTAAAGATTTGTAATAGGAAAAGAGGTGACACTTGACTCCAGCCCCTGCTCCATCTCGGTTTGATATCAATGACCCATCAGTATAAATAAGGAGCCATTCGTGTTATGGAAATCTAGTATGGATTCTCTCTAATGCCAATAATTTTAGAACACTAGTTGGAGTAGCACTTTTCTTAACTTCTTCTGTCAGGCGTAAATAATATGTGATGTCTAATGTATGTGTCGGATTGACTTTAGATATGAAGTTTTCCTTTGAATTAGGAAGGTATCATTCTTCTTGATGTCTTGAATTTTGGAAAGAAAGCTCTCCTGAGTCTTTAGTGTATGTGTAAGATTTCTCTTGTGCCATGTATTGAATGGGAGTCTGATCAACTTTTCGTGTTGCATAAGAGCCACTTTTTCTATTTCATATTCAATGGGGTATTGGTTGGTTAGTATTTCCATAGCTGCTATTGTGTGGTTTTGATAGCATCTGTAATTAGTCTCAGACTTTGGTTTTGAAAGATTTGAATTTTTTTTGTGTTTGCTGTTACAAGAACTTGGCCGCAGTAAGTAAATAATGACTTTATATATACATTGTATGTTGTGTTGAGAGTTGCTCTGGAACATCTCCACTTCATTCCTGTTAGATATTTTAACAGTGAAAGGCGCCTCTCAGCTCTGTATTACATTTTCTATTTGTTTGGTCCATGTAAGTTTGGTATCAAATGTAACTCCTAAATACTTTGCTTCCTTTGTTTCTGGTAATTGCTGACCCTTAAAATTTAGTTTTATTTTTAGTGGTTTTTTTCTTAGTGAAAAGATTTGTTAGTTTGATTTTGTAATATTAACAGTCATTAAATTTTCTTTGGTCCACTTTTGTAGGTTAGTTAAGGATTGTTGCATGGTTTTTTCTAGTTCTTTACTTTTGTTTTTTGGTTTTGAAGTCCACATTACTAAGTTATCAGCAAATAGTGCACACTTCACACTTGATTCTTGTATTTGTTGTGTCAGATCATTAATAAACATATTAAAAAGTGTAGTGCTGAGCACTGCGCCTTGTGGTAAGCCCCGGTGTACTTGTTTATATTTAGATATATTTCTTCCACATCTGGTAGCAATAAAGCGTTGTGTTAGGAAATGACATAGCCATGAAAATATTGGACCTTGTATCCCTATTTGTTTTACTTCCTTTAGTAGTTTTGTTCCGCATATAGAATCATATGCACTTTGGAAATCAATAAAAACTGATACATTATCTTCTTTTCTATTGAAGGAGTCTTTGATTTCTTCATTGAGAAGTAAGACTTGTTCATTTGTAGAGTGGAACTCTCTGAATCCAGCTTGACATGGAGAAATTAAATTTTGGGATTCTAGAAACCAATTTAACCTATTTGACACCATTCTTTCCATCTCTTTTGCTATTATGCTAGTAAGAGCTATTGGTCTATAATTTTTTGTTTCTGATGCTGTTTTATCTTACTTCAAGAGTGGGACAATTATTGCTTTTCGCCATTCGGCAGGTACAGTGGTGTTCCAGGATAGATTGTAGAGTTTTAGTAATTGTTGTTTTGCTGTTTTTCCAAGGTTTTTTATGATCTCTGGATGTATGTGATCTGGTCCAGGAGACTTTTTGTATTTTAGATTGCAATGTTCAGTTCTTGTATATTAAAATGTTGATAAAATATATTGTATTGAGTGTTAGGATCACATTCTCTTTCTTGTTTCAAATCTTTCTTAAATTGTTTACGTAGATCTGGTTAAAACACACAATTTATGCGCAAATATATTTTTTTGTAGATTAAACTATTTAGGAGATATTCCTTGTTATTTGTGTGAGTTTTGCAATACTTATATTTTTCTCAAATGGAAGGTCGTTAATCACTTTTTTTATATCTTGACTGTGCAAAGAGAAAGTAATTTCACCTCGTTCATATATCATTTGACTATCGCTCAAAGCCTACTGTATTCCCATATTCCCCTTGCACCTAAAAGGAAATAAGCAATGAGACTATTTCTGCAAATGTTTATCTCAACTAACATGAAGAAGATAGAGGAATAAGAGTTTGTAAGAATAGTTAGTACAAGAGTAGAGAATGTCATGTGAGTGCAACACATCAGATTTTTACATAAAATGCATACCTTGAAAAATGAAAGTAGAGATGCCCAAGCAACAATGAAATATTTCTTGCTCTAGCTCCATTTCCATTATGGTGAAATTCTCCTCCTCCTCCTCCTCCTCCTCCTCCTCCTCCTCTTCTTCTTCTTCTTCTTCTTCTTCTTCTTCTTCTTCTTCTTCTTCTTCTTCTTCTTCTTCTTCTTCCTCTTCCTCCTCCTCCTTTTCATCTTCTTCTTCCTCACCCTGCACCCTCGCCTTCCACCTTCTCTTCCCCTTCCTCTTCTCCTACCTCCTCTTCCTCCCTTCCTCTTTCTCTTCCCCTTTCTGTTCCTCTTCCTCCTTTTTCCCTTCTGCTTCCCCTTCCTCTTCCTCCTCTTGCTCTACCTCTTCAGCTTCCCCTTTCTCTCCCTTCTCTGTTGTTTTCTCTTGGATGAAGATGGTGAAGAATCAATTGTTTTAATGATATCTGGAAAGTATCTTCATGTTTTCTTATAAGAGGAATAGTTCAAGATTTTAATAAAGGCCCTCTGAAATTTGCATTCAGTGTAAGCTGCTTTTTACTTTCTCTACTGGTAAGTAGGGGAAGTATTGTATTCTACCCAAAAATTTGAATTAGAGATTTCACTGGAAATATATGTTTTGAGATCCCCTGAATTTTAAAAAAAAAAGCATTTTTAGAAAAAGGTGTGTGTGTGTGTGTGTGTGTGTGTGTGTCTGTCTGTCTGTCTGTCTGTCTGTCTGTCTGTCTGTCTGTCTGTCTGTCTGTGGACAGTATAACTCAAAAACGAAAAGTAGGTTAAAAACCAAAGTTGGTATTTAAGTTTAATGCCTTTCAAGGATGTGACACGAAGATTTTGAAGAAAATAGCCCCACTCTAAACTACCCTTTACATGGAAAATTTTGATTTTCTTGAAAATGGCTCTAACGAGTTTGATTAAAATATCATATGTTTGAGATATTTTTATGAGAAATGAAATGTATATTTTGAATTTTCTGGCTATAGTCTGTGTAGTCGTATTTACTCTGGACGACTTTTGCATAACTGGTAAACCGTTAGAGATAGACCAAATTATACTATACAAAAAAGTAGATCTTGCTAAAATACATAATTTATATCTCAATGAATTTTCTTATAGGGTTAACTATTTCGGAGACATTCCGACAAGTGTGCAAAGAGAACAGAATCTCAAAGCTTAAAAAGATTTGACTATCGCTCAAAGCCTACTGTATTCTAACATTCCCCTTGCACCTACAAGGAAATAAGCAATTAGATAATTTGTACAAATGTTTATCTCAACTAACATGAAGAAGATATAGGAATAAGAGTTTGTACAAGAGTAGCGAAAGTCATGTGAGTGCAGCACATCAGATTTTTTTATATGGTAAGTGTGCAGAAGAGAACAGAATCTCAAAGCTTTAAAAGATTTGACTATCGCTCAAAGCCTACTGTATTCTAATATTCCCCTTGCACCTACAAGGAAATAAGTAATAAGATAATTTGTACAAATGTTTATCTTAACACGAAGAAAATATAAGAATAAGAGCTTGTAAGAATGGTTAGTACAAGAGTAGAGAAAGTCAAATGAGCGCAACTCATCAGATTTTTTAATAACTGTGTCTGTACATAATCTGTGTCCTTAAAATAGAGGAAACAACGATTACTGGAACCAGGCAAAAAATCTTTTGTTTTGTAAAATTCTACCCATATCCTATATCTTTTGGGAGATTTTCTCTGATTGGCAGGGTTATTTGTACATATAATACTAAACTGATTCAGTAACACGATCATGAAGTACACTACTCTTGAACCTGCATACCACCAAGAACAATTTATGAAAATGTATTAGTGCATATCATCATTGTGCCTTGTGTAACCACTATGTGCAAAATCAAACTTTTCAGGAGAAGGAAAAAACATTCCCAATTCTTATCCAAACTGTCAATTTATTTATGCTACATATTATTGAAACCTTTTGCAACAATACTACTTTATTGCATATTTGTATATTCTTCTGGCACATAGATTATTTTTGCACCTTTATAATCAAATAGTGTGTACAAGTTTTGTGTGATCTATAAACATTCTATTGATAGTCTTAAAAGACATAATTAGGCAGTTTTACTGTGTTTGATATGGTACAGTAGTTCAGCTTAGAGTGACAAAAAACAAAATTGTACAGTAAACAGTAGTCAACTTTATTCATCAAGAATGTTTAGCTTACTGAATACATTACTCCCTGTGGGCTTCAAAATTAGTCTTATAAATGACAATCTCAAATCACAAAAATGCATACATGTTCATACCAAAGGTTATTATGATCGTTGAATGTTAACATACCAGGACATTTTACAATAATCATGTTGGAAGTAGTAGTGTGTGCACAGTTTCAGTTGATCTTGGGCACCTATGCTAAAATGAAGAATAGAAATTCAGAAATTCTCAAATTAAAACAACACTGTCATATTTTTTGCTCCATAGACAATCATGAACTTTGATTTTAATACTTCACACTGTCATAAAAATAATTATAGTCTCTGTAGATAATCGTTTCACACCTGGCAAACTGTTGTATTTGGACTTCTTGCTCTTCATGGGTTCATTGTACATGGGTTGCACTTAGTTGTGCCTTCCTTTTTGTCTTCTTTGAGGAAGAACCTGCCATTCATCAGAATCTTTAATGTTGTAGAACACTTCACTTTCTTTATAGAGTAGTCTTCATATATCAGCGACTTTTGGGTCCCCTTTCTTCTTGCCAGGATAAATTGAAGTGTAGTTGGAACATACGTTTTCATAATCGTTGAAAAATGTGTGATCTAAGTAATGTATTTTATATGGCTTAGTTTTCCTGGCTGCCTCTATTTGGGATAAGTAATGTGCAGGCAAATAGATCGGTGGGGTGAAGAGACGGTCCAAAGTAGAATGCATGTCATCGACCTCCATCATTGTGTGCCCTTTCTCCAAAGTAATTCCAATGTTGAGTTTTGTTGAAACAGGTGACAAGGCACAACCAAAACCTTATTTTTATTCTGATATTGACAGCCCTCTGATATTAGAAAAAGTTTGCTTGCAGTACCAGTGTCCTTTTCTAAAATGTCAATTATGCAGTTTGTGAATTCATTTGCTGAGACTTTTCCTTCTCCTTCATGCCAGAAATATAAATGAACATCTTTCATATTTTTAGGTAAATGCTGAAATTGTGAATTTGCAGCTTCTGACTATATTGAAATAAGCAGCTTTGGGCATAATAATACACTTTGAACATTCATTATCAACACAAGGATTGTTTCTGTCATGCAAGATTCAGCTTTTTCCTTAGCTTTAGAGCTTCTTCTTTCCTTTTAATATGTGTATTAAACTCATCCTCTGTTAGATTAGATTCTTAAATGCCACACAAGTATCATACTGATCTTTTCTAGACTTGAACACAAAAATGTTTTCTTCTTCCAGCATTTCTCAGAACCTCTTTGTACATATATTTTCCATTCTCCTCACACTAGAACTGATAAATTTCATAGATATTGTTAATAGATTTAAAATCAGGTTCCACATAAACTCGATAACTAGAGGATCGACAGTAGTGGCTTGGCACTTAAGGCATTATTCCCAACTGTTTCACAGAATCTGATTTAAGTTTCCTTAAACTGCTTGTGTTGTCATGTTGGGCTGAATTTTCCCATTTTCTTTTTCTTCAACTTTTGCCTTATCATTATTGTTACACAAATGGAAAGGTTTTACCCACTCATAAAAGACGTTCTTTTTTGAACCTGTAGTTACAACGAAAAAGTTCTTGCAAACTCTGACTTTCTTTCCGGCTTCTGTAGGTAAATAACAGTCATAGCCATACATTTTCTTGGGCATCTCCTCAACAATTCTGCTTACTCTCCTAATAGTTGTACAAAAATTCACTAATCCTTATATATGTGCCTTCTTTTCATCCCATGAACTAAACTCCCACATTATTTGATGAACTCTTCTCCTTTGATTTTCATCAATTTCACTACCATAAAACTCCTCTCTTATCCATTGCTTTCCCTGCTAATGTGAGCATGTTTTTGGAAGAATTTTACGCTCATCTCTTCCACAACATTATTCTCCCTTGGTATTTTTATCCGTAGTCTTTAACTTTTTGTTTACATTATCAGGTTTCTTTTTACATGAAGCTTGCTCTTCACAGTTTTGTTCATTTGCTTTAGTCCCTTCTTGTTTGTTTTCATTTGAGCTCCATGTCTCGTCAACCTAACTGCTGTCACCGTGTTAATTTCGTTTTTACTTGAAAGAACCAGAATGAATAGTTGACAATGTATATCTTCTTTTCCATAGGCAGAACATACATTACTGGGAGGAGCAGTTTGCATAGAAACTTAACCGGGTTCCAAGGGGTTAACCAGAAAGTCATCTGGAAAGTCATGTTGACAAATTAATAATTAATTCATAGCAAGAAAACATAAGTTACATAACGTGATTAATCTTCTTCAACGGATTACTTACCTGGCAAAAGATTATCCACCCAGTTTTTATGCAAAGCCAGCAGCACTAACATTATTGTGGGTAAATGGCCAGTAATGCATGAATTTGCTTTCATTGTTAGCGGTAGCTTTAAAAAGAGCATGTGTAAATAGGTACAAGGATAAATTCCTGGGATTTATGAGTTAAAAATCTGCTATGTGTACCAAAGGTAACATAAGAACATACAATAAATCTGTTATGTGCTGCGTTATTTACATAGCGGATTAAAGGGCCAATTCTGATGCATTTCACATAGTGATTTCTAGTTTTTCTATTTTTAAAAAAACAAATGAATATATGTCGGGTTATAAAGAACGAGTCTAGAGAGTTTTCGGGTCATTTTGTGCTACATAACTAAATTTCACAAAAAATGGCACATAGCAATTTTTCAAGGCGCTATGATGATCTGTAGCAGCAACTGAGTTGTGAAATTCTATGTGCCTGCAGCAGGTGGATGGAGCTGGTGACATATGAGGTATTTATTATTTTGGTTTTACAGAGATAATGGATTGCACAGCTTAAGAAAAGAAAAACTGCCTTACTTTTGCATTTTAACGGTCATAACCTTCATTTAGAAAGAAATAATTTTTGTGTTCTGTTCCCCTTTAAGTAACATGGTTTTAGCTGTAGGTCTTAAATGTTTGTTGAATTTTGAATGAATGTTATCAGGTTCAGGTGATTTTCATCATCATCATCGTCATTATCATCATTATCAGGGAAAGTACCTTGGTTGGTTGGGAAATGAGGTACACAACAAACAGACCATTGCCGCGCAGCAGAACCGGTTTGTTCCTGCTGGCGGCGCACGGCAGCAACGAGCACTGCTACCTGTGTTCATTTAAATACAAAACCAGCAGTAGGACACTTACGTGATAGTGACTTTATTGTTATCATTACAATGATATACATTCTAAAGCTTTCAAAGAAAAATCTTCTCTTATTGTCACACAAGCATTATTTGTACATGGAAAAACTTTGTTCTACGTCACAGGATGTGACAGGTGCAAATCAAAAATACTGGACGTTATCTGCAGGAAATAAATAAACAGTTGATGCAGGTGGTTTTCCATCTAAGGCATGTCGAATATCTCTCATGACGGAATACCCAGTATTTTTCAGTGGAACAGAGTTTAACTTCTGTTTTATTTTTTCGGTGATCGATGTAGATGGAACTTTATTAACTCTTTCTGACAGTGTCTGAACTAGCTCAAGAGCTTTGGGCATTTCTGTGTGACTTGTCTGCAGATGTGTGACTGTATCAGAAATATGCCCAAAAGAGTTGTTTATAAACTGGAGCTTTTCACGTAAGTGATCGGAAAGGAGTCATTTTATTGTTCCAATTGCTGAACAGTTCGTACTGTCGAAGGTATTAGCTATTTTAGCAATTTTAGTATAATGCGTGGCATAATATGACACCGCATTGAGCCAGGTTCCCCACCTCATAATGGCAGATTGTGGGGGTAAAGGTGCCCCTGAATTTCATTATTCTTGCCGGAGCATTCGGGTTATTCTCTTAATATTTGAAATGAATTTATCTACGTCATCATAAGAGGATCGAATCTCTTCGGCCACCCTGTGACAAGCATGCGTCAAGTACGTTAAATGAATCATGTACATGTAAGTTTTCCGAAGCTTGTGTCTTTATGTTGTACACCGTTGCTGTCCACTGAGCCGCATGGACGTCATGTGCCGTCACATCGCATGCATATGCCGGTTGCAGCTAACCTGTGCTCACTAGTTGGCACTACTATGTCAACCAAGGTACTTTCCCTGATCATCATCATCATCATCATCATCATCATCATCATCATCATCATCATCATCATCATCATCATCATCATCACCACCACCATCATCATCACCATCACGACCATCATCATCATCGTCGTAAATTTATATGTATATTTGTAAATTTTAGTATCAATTTGTTACTTTCTCTACTGGTAAGTAGAGGATGAGACAGGAAGATTTTGAAGCAAATAGCCCCACCCTAAACTACCCTGTAGATGGAAAATATTTCGAAAATTTTTATTTTCTTGAAATTGGCTCTTAACAGTTTTGATTAAAATGTCATATGTTAGAGATATTTGTATGACAAATGAAATGTATATTTTGATTTTTCTGTTACTCTAGACGACTTTTGCTTATCTGGTAAACCGTTAGAGATAGACCAAATCATACTGTACAAAAAGTGTAGATCTTGCTAAAATACACAGTTAATGTCCAAATAAATTTTCTTGTAGGGTGAACCATTTCAGAGATATTCCTTGTTATGTGTGTGAGTTTCGGAAAACAAAACTTTTGTGAAGTGGAACATCGATGCTAATTTTTTTATATGTTAAGTGTGCAAAGATAATGGAATATCAAAGCTTTAAAAGATTTTACCATTGCACAAAGCCTACTATTCTATGTAATATTCCCCTTGCACCTACAAGGAAATAAGCAATAAGATAATTTGTACAAATGTTTATCTTAACACGAAGAAGATATAGAAATAAGAGTTAACTTTGCTACAAATATATTATATGCAGGTACTTCTTTTAGCAATGAGTATGAGTTTCTTAAAAGTCATATTTAAATTTTTCTACGTTAAAGTATTAATGCTATCCTTATTAATTTTGGTTGCTTTCTTAGTTTGTTCCTTTTTAAAATTTTCTAGTCCTTTCAACCAAAATGGTTTATATATTCTAATTAAATTTCTTTTCTGCTTCAATTAGGACTACAAATATTATTGCTGAATGAATGAATGAATGAATGAATGAATGAATGAATGAATGAATGAATGAAGGAAAGAAAGATTTATTTCCTATTCCGTAGTTGCAGTCATCAATTACATTTCTTAATGTTGTATGCTAAATTGATTACAATTTATCTATCTTCTGGTGTCATAACAGCTGTTGCTGTCTTCTGGTACCGAAATGCCACTCCTCTCTATCCTCCCACATTTCTTCTTCCAAATTTCTGAATTTCATTGCCATTACAACTCCTTCCAGCCAGATCTTCGTTGGACATCCCCTCTTTCTTCGTAGTCTGCTATCTGGCATTCATTTAATGTGTTATGCCAACATAATCTTGTTTGCTCAGTAATATCCAAATCTTCTTTAACTCCCATAATTTCTTTCGCATTTTCATTTGGAACCTTTTATAATCTTGATTTTCTTGCTGATCTTCTCAGAACATCCATTTCAGTTACAATGTGTAACATACAAATAATCTGTCATACCTAATCTTAATGAGTTATAACTTCTACCCATATAGATGTCCATTACACTCAACCTCCAATATTAGCTAACTTTATGAGGAGCTTAAATGATTTTTTATTACATTTGGAATTTTTTTCCCTGAGTTTTTCTGTATAACTGTTCCAAAGTCTGTTTTTAAAGTTCAATAAGTTTTTATTCCCCAGTTCAGTTCTTCTAATCTTCAACTGAATATTTGCTATTGTAGACCTATGATTAAAACCAAAACTTTCTAGAAACATCTGGTTTGATTCCATTTTGATCTTTAGAGAATATTAACTCTAATAGTGTTGAATAATTCTAGTATTTTACCTGTGGGATTAGTATTTTCATAACCCCAAAGTTTTGAATATTTATTACAGTCTCAAAATATAACAGTTTTATGTGTAATTTCTAAGGAATCAAAGTCTTGTTTTTTAGTTGGTGGTTTATAAATAAATATACTGTAAAATTATTATTTATTTAATGCCATTCTGGCAGTTTGTCACAATAGCTCAGTGGTAGAGCGTCCGCCCGGCAAGCGGAAGGTCTGTGGTTCAAATCCCAGTTGTGGCATTGAATTTTTAAGTTCCAGTTCTACCTCTTATACTGTAAAATGTTCATTATTTTTCAAATATCTAGCTTTGAAATTTCAGCTTTGTGGTTTGAATTTATTTCTTTTTCAATTTTTAATTCTGATATTAAATGTTTTCACTCCAATTCTGATACCACATGCTATTTGTCTTATTTTTATTGTATATAAGTAACTTATCCATTTATAATGAAAAGTTTTATTTTGCTGCTCTAAAATATTGCCTTTAATAACACCAGATACATCCATTTCTTCTTTATACAGGGTGGAAGTTACTGCTTCTGTCAGAATAACCTGGCTAATAGGTGCAGGTTTAAGAAGTATAAAATACTAAGTTTTGTTTTGGTAGGTTTAATCATTTTGTAACAATTTCATTTTTTGTCAATGTAAATGGCAAAGATGAAGCATCCACGCACATGCCAGCCACTTGTGTTGAACCCAATTGATATGTGCACTGTTCTCAGATGTAAACAAATTATCCGACCAGCGTATGCAAGCACTGACAAACAAAACACTTGCCTAGTGCCTCGGATTAGTCCTTGTACACGCTAGCGGCCAGTGTTGTAGTGTGAATCATCAGATCTAAACAAAACACTCATCCAGTGATTTACAGTGCAGCAACAATCTTGGGCAAATCGGCACAAATGAAACTGTTATGCCTGAAAGGTGTAAATGTAATGAAATGATGCATAAACAGTTTTCAATAGTTAAGACAGCAGAAAATGAATCAATCAAAACAGTGTATTGAGGATTAAAACATGCTGACTTGGATGCAGATTTTCATAGTAATAGACCTCCTCCTCTTCCTCCTTCTTCTTCCTGTTCATCCTCCTCCTCCTCCTTCTTCTTCTTATTATTTTATTGTTGTTGTTGTTATTATTATTATTATTATTATTATTATTATTATTATTATTATTATTATTATTATTATTATTATTATTATTAATAATATTATTAATATTATTATTATTATTTTATTTATTTTATTTATTTACTTATTAATTTTTTGTTTGTAATTTATTAGCCATAACAAGCATGCCCCATCGCAGTAAGCGATACTACATGCTATTACATTGATACCTGTAATAATTTGTGTTATTATTTAATTATATGGTTATTTGTTATTGTCCTTAGTATACTGACATGTTCGTTGTTTATTTGACTATATTCACTGTCACTATCACTTCTACTATCTTCCAGTTATCCTTTAAATTGAGCTTGCTGTGTTTATATTTGATCCTTTATTTGTTTATTTCATATCACTACACCATATCACTTCCACTATCTTATTATTATCAGTTGGAATATGCTATTTTAATTCACCAAAATTAATGCTTTGAATAAAAATGTTTTGAAAGCCCTTATGTTGTTTGCGATTAGCTGCTCTTTAGTCACCGGCCATTTGTTGTTATTAGATTCGATAGCTTTCTTCATTACTTCCCTTTGCTGTTTTAGTTTGCCACATCGATATATCAGGTGCTCTACTGTTTGCTCTTCTTGTAGACAGATGCATGTAGAGTTCTGTATTATTCCCAGCCGGTGTAGGTAGGATTTAGTTAGTCCGTGTCCCATAATCATTGCTGTCAGTGTGAAATTCAAGTTAATTTGTGTTTTCATTCTTCGAACAACTGATGGGATGAACTCCTTGCAGGCTGCTCCTTTCATTGTATTAGTCCACTCTTTTTGCCACTTCTGCATCCCTTGTTCTTGGATTTCCCTGACAAATGTTTTTTTTGGTTTTGTGTTGTACACATAGTCCGTATCATTATCAATCGCAGCCTCCTTAGCTAGTTTATCAGCTAATTCATTGCCAACATATCCAGCGTTTGCTTTGATCCAGGCAAAATGTATGATCCACTTCTGTACTTTAAGGCTTTTAAGATTCTTTTGAATTTCTTCTATTAAATTATTATGTTTTGAATTATTTTTGATTAGATCTAAGGTAATTTTGCTATCTGTATACACTGCAGTTATTCTTTCTTGTACACTTATGTTCATATCCTGAAGTGTTGCTAATCCTCTGATTGCCACTTGCTCTGCCTGGTTATTGGAGCATCTGTCATGTAATTTAGCCTTGATTTGATGTATAATTTCTCCGTGTTTATATATTACTGCTGCAGCTCCAACTTTTCCATGGATTTTACTACCGTCTGTGAAGATTTCTATTTCATAATATTTACCTTCATTGACTTCTTCCATTGGTATATGTGAGGGTGCATCATAATATGATGATTCTGGTGTCATTCCATGTGTTATCTTATAAAGTTTTGCTGCTTCTGCTATTTTAACATAGATAGGGTTCACTCCAGCTACTACACATGACGCTTCAAAAGATATGGTTTTGTATGCTTTGGCAATTTTGATATTAATTATTCTCTGGGTTCTATGAAGCATCTTTATATTCTTTTTCCTCTCTAGAGCCTGCTCCCAGACTGGAGAACCGTACTTTAGTATAGGTGCTATTGCTCCTCTGTAGATAGTTCTCAGAGAGTGGTGGCCGAGTCTCCAATGTAGTCTTGCTACTTTGGTTAGCATGTACATATGTTAGTAGGAGTGCCTTGTCTGTTATGTTGTTAATGTGTCTATTAAAGTTGAATTTTTCATCTAGGGTTATCCCTAGATATCTAAGTTCTCTAACCTGCTCAAGTGGTTTGTAATTCAAATATACCCTGATTGGTTCGTTACCAGCTTTCCTTATCCTTGATATTAATAGAACCATTGATTTTGAGTCGTTAAATTTCAGTTTGTTTTGCTTTGCCCAGTTCTCTACTTTCTTTAAGTCTGAATTTGCATAGTTTTCCGCTTCTTTGTTGCTGTTAGCTTTCGTAAGTAAAAGTAGATCATCTGCAAAAGCCACTACTTTTGATTGGTTTGTTAGTTCCAAGTTGAGAACTGAATTGTACATTATGTTTCACAGACCAGGACCGCAGCTTGAACCCTGTGGACATCCCCTGGTTACCTCCTTTGTGATCTTGCTTTCATTTGTTTGTAAGGTCGTTCTGTTACTGAAGTAGCTGCCTGTCAACCTGTATAAATTTTTAGGGCATTGAAGTTCTTTGAGGTTAAGCAAAATACGTGGCCACCAGGCTGAATCAAAAGTGCCACGTACATCTAAACTAACTGCTACAACACATTTTTTTGCTCGAAGGCTTTCCTCTGTGAAGTGCTTCACAGTCATGGCTGCATCAACTGTCCCTTTCTGAGGTGTGAAACCAAATTGGTTTGCATTTAACAAGTTATTGGTGTTTATCCAATATAATATTCTGTTGATCAAAAGTTTCTCCAATACCTTTCCTCCAACATTTAGAAGACTGATTGGTCGGTACTTTGTCACTTCTTCGCATTATTATTATTATTATTATTATTATTATTATTATTATTATTATTATTATTATTATTATTATTATTATTATTATTATTATTATTATTATCATCATCATCATTATTGTTATTATAATCTTCGCAAAAGTTAAAGGCATATGAAGGCAGGCATACTGCAGACTCCAGCGAATCCTAAGCTTGCTCCTCCCACCAGCGCTGCCAAATGTGGTACACGCATCTCATTTGCTCTTATGTACGCAACCTCTGCTGGTACACCCACTACGCTTGGCAACAGTGCTCCGCTTTAGAATTGGCCAGCATTCACATGCCTTTAACCTTTGTGAGCGGTATAATTATCTAATGGCAAAGTAATTGAACATAAAAATCATTTACAAATATACATAATTTCTCTAGTTTTCCAGTTTTCTGATACTTCAAAAGACCCAAATATAGCTGGACATCGTAGCAGGTGATCCCTATTCATGATTTCTTGTAGATTACACAGCAAGCAGGTAGAGCTAGGTAGAAGTCCAAAGTGATTGACGTGTTTCCTTAAGATGTCATGTTCAGTGGGAAGACAAAACATTGCAACAGCTTCTGTTCTTGGTCTGTCTGGTATTGTTTGCAATGTTGACTTCAAAGATTTGGTGAGGATTCTAGAATCTAGTTCTGCATTAAATTGTTGGTTTAAGAGGCTTTTTGTAAAAATTTTGGCAAAGTGATGATGGCATGATGATTTTTATTCGGGTTAAGTGTAAGATTTCCTAGCTAGTACATCGACCCGTTCATTTCCAAACAGTTGGCAATTTCCAGATATCCACTGTAGGGCAGCCTTCTTATTATAGTGTTTTAGTGTGTTTAAAGCTATTCTGTGATCCTGGATTTCTGTAGACTGAGGGGACTCTGATGATCCAGTTGCTTCTATGGCAGATTTTGAGTCACTTAGAATAACAACATTGATGTACTTCTCAACATGTAGGAGCAGTTATTGTAGAGCTGTACTTATGGCCTCAATTTCACCATCAGATGCAGTTTTGTATAGGTTGCGCGTTCGTTCTTGACGAATGACCTTGAGCAGAAATCCAATGAGTGAGCCTACCCTTAATAAACAGGTCAGCAAATGTTTATGCTACGATAACAGACACCTCTGTTTTCCTCTGTCACGTGTGTGTATACAGTCGACTGCAGAAGTTTTGTGCGGTACGGATGTATGTGTGCATGCAACGAAAATAGCAATTCAGACGAGGGAGAGATGTCGGGAATAGAATAAATGCAAGAAAGTTAAGTGGAAACAGTTATAGAGGTATAGTGTATAATACGTGTGGCTGATATTACTGCAAGTATCATAAATTGATTTGTAGTGTTGTACTACTTCAGCTCAAGCATGCGCGTCATCTCACTGCAGACTGTACCTCCTCTCTCTCGTTCCCGCAAAAGCTGAGTAGAGACTCGTATTCAACCTTTCATATAAAATTTTCATTCGTCAAGAAGTAACGCGCGACCTATAGTATCCTAGGAGAAAATAGAGCTGTATACTTCTGCTCCTGCATTTAAATATTCCTGTAATTTGGAGCCATTTGCATATGTATGTAGGCACCTATTTTCAGGGTAGTTACTGTTGATAGTTCCAACGCTAATCTCTTGAGAGCAACTTTTGTCTACTTCATTTTTCTTTACTTGCTGGTGTGGTTCTGTTGAGAAATTGTATTGTCCTTCTATAGGCTTCTGGGCTTTCATCACTGTGGTTGGTTCGAAGGTATGGAGTGTTGTTCCTTCATTTTGGAAACTTTCTAGACGAATCCATGTTGAGTTTTCAAGTTTCTTTCTGCATCTGTGTATGTGTGCCAGTAGTAGTCACCTGGATATTTGGTTAGTTTTTCATAGAGTACAGTGTGTGGACAAAGTCCATATACCCCTATATTAAATTCAAACTGACGTGAAATAAAAGTACAAATTTCCAATATTTATGTAATTAAATGTTTCTCCTTATTATGCCAATGCACACAAAGTAACAAGAAATAATAAAAAGGAACGTAAAGAATTTAAGAAAGATTCAAAACAAGAAAGAGAATGTAATCCTAACACTCAGTGCAATATCTTTTTTCAAAATTTTAATATGCAAGAATTGAACATTGCAATAAATAATCTAAAAAACAAAAAGTCTCCTGGACCAGATCACATACATCCAGAGTTCATAAAAAACCTTGGAAAAACAGCAAAACAACAACTACTGAAACTCTACAATCTATCCTGGAAAACCACTATACCTGCTGAATGGCGAAAAGCAATAATTGTCCCACTCTTGAAGAAAGATAAAACAGCATCAGAAATAAAAAATTATAGACCAATAGCTCTTACCAGCATAATAGCAAAAGTGATGGAAAGAATGGTGTCAAACAGGTTAAATTGGTTCCTAGAATCACAAAATTTAATATCCCCATGTCAAGCTGGATTCAGAGAGTTCCACTCTACAAATGAACAAGTGTTACTTCTCACTGAAGAAATCAAAGACTCCTTCAATAGAAAAGAAGATAATTTATCAGTTTTTATTGATTTTCAAAGTGCATATGATTCTATATGCAGAACAAAACTACTAAAGAAAGTAAAAAAAAATAGGGATACAAGGTCCAATGTTTTCATGGCTATGTCATTTCCTAACACAACGCTTTATTGCAACCAGATATGGAAGAAATATATCTAAATATAAACAAATACACCGTGGCTTGCCACAAGGTGCAGTGCTCAGCACTACACTTTTTAATACATTTATTAATGATCTACCACAACAAATACAAGAATCAGGCGTGAAGTGTGCACTATTTGCTGATGACTTGGTAATGTGGACTTCAAAACCAAAAAGCAAAAGTACAGAACTGGAAAAAACCATGCAACAATCCTTAACCAACTTACAGAGGTGGACCAAAGAAAATTTAATGACTGTTAATACAACAAAATCAAACTACCAAATCTTTTCACTAAGAAAAAAACCACTAAAAATAAAACTAAATTTTGAGGGTCAACAATTACCAGAAACAAAGGAAGCAAAGTATTTAGGAGTTACATTTGATACCAAACTTACATGGACCAAACAAATAGAAAATGTAATACAAAGAGCAGAGAGGCGCCTTTCACTGTTAAAACGTCTAACAGGAATGAAGTGGAGATGTTCCAGAGCAACACTTAACACAACATATAATATATATAAAACCATTGTTTACTTACTGCAGCGAAGTTCTTGTAACAGCAAACACAAAAAAAAATTCAAATCTTTCAAAACCAAAGTCTGAGATTAATTACAGGTGCTATCAAAACCACACCAATAGCAGCTATGGAAATACTAACCAACCAATATCCCATTGAATATGAAATAGAAAAAGCGGCTCTTATTCAACACGAAAAGTTGATCAGACTCCCATTCAATACATGGCACAAGAGAAATTTTACACATACACTAAAGACTCAGGAGAGCTTTCTTTCCAAAATTCAAGACATCAAAAGGATGTACACCTTCCTAATTCAAAGAAAAAGTTCATATCTAAAGTCAATCCAACACATACGTTAGACATCACATATTATTTACACCTGACAGAAGAAGTTAAAAAAAGTGATACTCCAACTAGTGTTCTAAAATTATTGGCATTACAGACAATCCATACTAGATTTCCAGAACATGAGTGGCTCCATATTTATACTGATGGATCATTGATATCATACCAAGATGGAGCAGGTGCTGGAGTCACATGTCACCTCTTTTCCTATTACAAATCTTTAAGTTATGGAACTACTAACTTTGATGGAGAAATTGAAGCAATTCGAATGGCCCTACAAAATCTTTTGTACAGAATTTCACATTTTCAGCAAGCAGTTATTCTCTCAGATTCCAGGGCAGCAATTATAGCAATTACTTCCAAGTTGTCACCAAAAAACCAAACTGTTATAGAATGTTGGAAGATGCTTAGCCATCTAACAGCACTTCAAAAACACCTAGTCTTCCAATGGATGCTGGCTCACTGTGGACTGAGTGGTAATGAGAAAGCTGATTTTCTTGCAAAAAAGGGTACCAGCGGTGTACAAAAATCTATAGTTAATTTACCATTTTATGCAGCTAAAAGATTAGTCAACTCTGAATTCAAAAAAATTATTGCAAAATATTACTATGAAAAATCAAAGAATAAAAGATGGGAACTACCAAAGATTCAAACAGTGATTCCTGAGTATCCTCGAAAAACAGCAGTTGCAACCTTCAGGTTGATTACAGGACATGATTGTCTGGCAAAACATTTAAACAGAATAGGGATATATTCTTCACACTCTGTCCTCTATGTGATCTGCAAGAGGAAATGGACCGAGACCACCTTCAAATATGCCCAGCCACTTCTAGTGCCCCATCCATCAGTGAAAAATATTGGAGAGCAAGAGGATTAATGACTTCATTGTCAGAAGTCCGGCATTAGCTAACAACATGTTTCTCCTTACATCTTAGAACTCCAAAACATTGTATGTGTCCCCCCATTGTCTCTGCATAGCCGAATACGTCGCCATGTTCTCGTGTTCATCTTACTCAACATCATTGGAGTCACTGTCCGAAAAGTTACTTGCACTGCATTTTGCAGTTCACCAGTTGTAGCGTACCGCTGCTTCCGCACCTTCTCTTTGATGTAACCCCATAGTGCATTATCTGGAATTGTTAAATCAGGGCTCCTTGGAGGCCATGTGAGATTGCCCGATTCAACGATTTCGAAAGACTGCGTTCAGACATTCGAACAGCCAATGTGAGTGAGCTGGCACCCATCATGTTGAAACCAAACACTATTTAAGATTCCTGTATTTTGCAGTTGTGGGAGGAGCCAGTCATCACTCATCAGGAAATAAGTGTTCTGATTAAATGGACTATCAAAAAAATATAGGCCAAACAGATGAGTTTGTGTCATTCCAGCCCAGACCATGACATATGATGGGTTACGCTCGATTTCTTCGAAAAAATTTGGATTTTCTTTTCCCCAGAAATAAACATTGCAGTTATGGGAACTGTGATAAATCGCACATTTGTCTGTGAACTTGACTTTTGCCTTCTCAGACATTCTTTGGAATTTTGCAGCATCTTACCACAAGCATTAACATATGTCTCCAAATCAGCATCTGATAATTCATTCACATTCAATGGACGCCAACACTTCATTTTCAGATCCACTTTAATGTGTTTTCTTATGGTTATTCCAGTACCCCTAACTCTGCAGCACGTTTCCTTAAGGATTTAGCCGGAGATTATTGGATGGATTTTTCCACATCAGCACAAAGTGCAAGTCTGGTGGATGGTCCACTTCTCGTCGTGTCGCAAACACTGCCCATTAAAAATGTTTTCCGTTCCCACGCTAATGTCTTCTTTGTCAGTGCTGCTTTCACAAAGTGTGCAACAAAGTCGTCCATGACATTTTTCATTGTTTTGCCTTTAATTTGATGCTCATGAACCTACTCAGTGGACACTAAGCATTCCTCAATTGTGTAATTAATTGTATCAGCCATTATTTCTCACTATCTCAGCATCAAC
Organism: Tenodera sinensis; assembly: GCA_030765045.1. Lineage (NCBI taxonomy): Eukaryota > Metazoa > Arthropoda > Insecta > Mantodea > Mantidae > Tenodera > Tenodera sinensis. The sequence goes on from CM060963.1 coordinate 127,098,026, forward strand.
TAATTTGATTCATAAGACTTGTTGATTTGTCATAAGAGCGACAACAGTCAAACAATCAAAGTCATCAACAATGGGTATCTGACAAGAGAAAAATATGAATATATACCAACGTCAAAAAAACATATTTACTCACGTAATTGATTTTTCTTCAAAAACTGTTAATAGTTGTTTGCTTGTTTTATCTTTGGACTTCGAACCCTAATGACCTAGTTGTTGATGGGCCCTTAAATGCCACTCACTCACTAACTCGATCGCTCACTCACTCACTCAAAGACTTTGTGTGATGGTTTAAAGCCTGTTAGTGTTAGCATTGCATCTGTAGGAGTAGTTTTAATTGTGTCAGTTATCAGTCTGAGAGCTTGATTATGTATTTTCTCAAGTTTTCTTAAAATTACATCCAATGCACAGATAAGTGATTTACAGCCGTACAACATTCCAGGGAGTATGTACATCTGATATGTGGTGGCTAGTGTTGTGCGGGCCCATGCCCACTTACTTCCTGCAAGACATTTCAAAATCTCTAGATACTTTGCAGCATTGGAGCTGATGTTCTCTATGTGCTGTTTTCATGATAATTTATTATCAAACATTACTCCTAAATATGTGAAGAGGTCAGTTTGTGGCATGATTTCTGTTTTGTATTTGAGGGTGAGTTCTACTCTTCTGTGTTCGTGATTGGAATTTAGTTTTAGACATATTCATGTATTGTTTAAATTACACCTTGATTCCAGTCGTTGAAGTGCATTGTTGAGAGTCGGTTTGGACTTGATTAATGCTCCCTGTTTGGGTGTTTCTGTCAAGAACACCAGATCGTCAGCATGTAGAAGGCAGTTTATATTTGGTACAGAGTATAGTTTGTCAATGAAATCATTTACGTATTGAAGAGTGTGCAACTTGTTACTGTACCCTGTGGTACTCCAATTTGCAATATTCTGCATTGTGATAGTCTTTTCATATTTCACTTTGCAGGATCCAAGTTCAGTGAAAGCTTTAAGCCTCTGTATCTGTAATTTTTTAACTCCAGCTTTTGCCAATTTCAACAAAAGATTCTCTTTCCACACTGAATCATATGCTTGTTGAAAATCAATAAAAACTGCAGTAAGAACGTTTCCACAGTCTAGTGCACCTTTAATGTGTTGTGAAAGGTTGGTTACTTGTTGGGGTGTTGTGTTTCCTAAAATCTGTGTGCTCATTTCTTATTATATTTTGATTTTCCAAATGCCAGGTGAGTCTGCTGCCAACCATTCTTCCACTGTTTTAGCCATTATACTGGTTAAAGAAATAGGTCTGTAATTTTGCAAATTCTTAGGATCCTTTTTTTTTCTTTAATATTGGCATAATTATTGCTCCTTTCCATAGGAATGGGATTGAACCAGTGTTCCATATTTTGTTGAAAGGTGTTAGTATTGTCATTTTAGCATTGTGTCCTGAATATTTCAATATTCTGCATGAATATTACCTTCTCCGGGTGACTTTTTAATTTCAACTGTCGTATTACTATAAGAAGCTCTTGATCAGAGAATGGGACATCAAAAGTTGTGGATGCTGATGTTTGTGGGAGTTGACTGCTGTTGTTCTTGGCTTGTAGTTTAATAAATTTTGACATAGCATCCTTTTTCTTTGTTCTTGAAAGTAGCAGGAAGCAGACACATAAGCAATGTCTTTATTAGTGCTCTTATCATCACTACCACTGCTGCTGCCATCACCACCACCACCACCACCACCACCACTGCCACCACCACCACCACTGCCACCACCACCACCACTGCCACCACCACCGCCACTGCTGCCACCACCACCACCACCACCACCACCACCGCCATCCCACCCCCACCCCCACCCCACCCCACCCCTATCTCACTCCCCTTATGAGAGTGCAAGAAAACATCAAGGACATTGTAAACCTAGAATAAAAAATCCCTTATGAGCTAAAACATTAGTAATTGCTTTTAATACAAAAATAAATAGAAAAAAGGAAAAAAAATTGTGCTCTTTTGTAGATTACCGGGCTCAAATAAAACTAACGATCTCATCATAAACTACTGCTGTGGTCACAAAGGTGCCTAAATAAGAAGAAAAGAAAATGAATTGTATTCTTGTTCTCTGCAAGTTAACATGACAGTGCTACTGTCCTTTAAATAAATTATACATGATACAGAGCTTTTCTAGACACATGACAATCCAAATTTGTATCTAATAAGGGACTGAAGTACAGTTAATGTACTCTACAAGATAATGCTACATTTGCAAGTACTATTTCACAAAGAATGCAAGTATCAGTTAGCAGTTTCAAATAAATTCCATAATCCTGTCTAAATACATTTATAAGCACTTTACAACAAGAAGCACTGATAATGTATGTCATTTATACCAAATATGTGGTGTTCATTTAGGTTGCATTATTGTCTAATTTGAGCTTGTAATATTGAGTTACATTTAAGTTCACAAGAGACGATTTTGTTTTTCTTGAACCCATTTGACCAGTTGCATTCTGTAAACAAAATAAGAATTGCAGTTTAGTAGTATGTGTTAATTAGAATGAATTTAAATGCATAAATTAACATTGAGTAAATTCTTTAAACAGAGAACAACAGTTCAACAACAACAACAACAACAACAACAATAGCTTTATTCTTTTTACATTATGCCCAGTTCAGTTACAATATTAACATAAAAGTGTTTTCTTTCATTGCTTGAAGTCCTAAGAATCCCTTAGAAAACGATAATTCAAAATTTTTGTTAACACCAAGACTAGAAATTTCAGAGTTGCCTATGTATTTAAAAAAGCGGGGGGGGGGGGGGGGGATACAGCACACAAGAGAAACACCAGCAGCAATCATACAACCAAACATTGGAAAGCCTACACAATGAATCAGCAAATTCCCTAGACAACTAGCAAGGCATTAAAACTTGCACCAACTGTGGGGAGTAGTGGTTCTACAGCGACACAGCAAGAAACTTTGGCTCAGTCAGTAAAAAACGGAAAAACTTTCTGTCTACCGTGTGTGAGTGTTTGCAAGCATTTTTTACTTTTTCTACTGCTAAGTAGGGGAAGTATTTCTTCTGCTTTTCGGATATCACAAAATCTTAAACGATAATGAGACGCAAGCTCTAATATTACAGTCAGTCAATTCTTAGGACAACACTTTTTCTGTGACAATAATAATAACAACCATGGCCCTGATTATTCCAGTAGTCATTCAGAACTGAATTTTATCTTCAGTTAAAAATGTCATCAGTTCTTCAGCTTCAGAGCTAGAATCAGTTATAGACATTCTTTTCTATACATTGTGTAGGCTTCGGCGGCTGGTGTCCATCTTATCTGAGTCTTCCAGGGAAGGGCGCATCTTCTTTATAATGAATGTCAACGTTTTGATCCCCATGTTGGGCTTCTTCAGGTTTCACTCCGTGACGGCACCTACAAAACTGTGCTGAACAGAGAGAGAGAGAGAGACCAGAGTCTCCAGAGGCAGTTCGAGTCGAACGGGGATGATGATTCCCCCGCCCGAGTTTCTTTACCGCAGTACCTAGCCGTAACACGGCTTAACCTGTGCAATAAGTTCGATGTTCTCTCTACAGGGATATATGACTTACTGGGGAACAATTTTTGGGATCAGGGGTTTTTATAAGTGCAGGAACAATGGATGGCTGGGATTGGTCCGCGAGCGGGCTGTGCGCGGCTTCTGATTGGTCGTTTCCGATCAGTCAGGTGACGCGCTAATCCCCACCAGGGTTCTGGCCATCAGTCACTCACTAAGAGGTGAACTGAATAAGGTGTTTTTCTCTGTTTTGAATACAGATTATATTTTCGCCTTTCCCATCTTCAAGATTAAACCGCTGGACTTAAGATGTCCTTTGGTAGCCCAGGAGATCCCACGGCGCCGAAGCACGAGGTCTCGCGGTTTGCTAACGTGTTAGCCAGGAGAATCGCAGAGCTTTTCTCCGGGTTAATAGACATACGCCAGTTCTCGCACCATCTACTGATGGCACAGAGGTGGGCTTGTACTTGGTGGTAACTGTAGCGCGGGTTCTTGTTAGTAGCGAAGATCATGAGATCGTCTGCATACTGACATGCGTGTGTTTGGGTGCGTGGGGACATCGGCCATGTAAGCTGCAAAGAGTGCTGATGACAGTACACTGCCTTCGGGGACTCCTGCGCCAATGGGCCTTTCTCTAGAGAATGAACCCTCCACTTTCACTCGGAAGCTACGTTCCTGTAGGAAACTAGCCACCAAGTAAATATATGGAGGGGGGATTTCGTGCTGTATGAGCTTAGACAAGCCCCTCGTGCCAAGTGGTAGAAAATGCCTTTTCCACGTCAAGCAACACTGCCACCGTTTTAGCCCTCTCCTGGTAAGCCAGGGAAGCTTTCTCGGCTACACGCAGTAGTTGCTCAGTCGTGGAGTGGCCTGAACGAAAACCAAACTGGTGTTCCGGTAGGAGACCTTTTTCCTCCAATAGAGGTCCGAGGTGGGACAGGAACAGTTTCACGAATACTTTCGAGATAACTGGTAGGAGACTGATGGATCAGTAACTAGATGGAAAAACCGGATTTTTGCCCTGCCTTAGAACGCACACCACACGCGCCTGTTTCCAGACAAGTTTCAAGTTATTTATTCTAAAAGTATTGGCCTGGTGCCGGTACATTGGGCCCGTCTTACAGGCTATATTTACATTGATTTAAAGTTGACTTTGTTCATATTTACAGTTTTCGCTATATACAAAAACCCATACGGTGACCATCTGTAGGTCACCGAGAATAGTTTTCTTTTGTCTGTTTCGTCTTTGGGTTATATATACATATTTACAAATTATATACAGACACATACACGCACGCATTCACCCACGCACACACTCGTACACACACACACACACACACACACACACACACACATCTTAACGGGGCACACCAGAAATATGCGTCCCAGCGCACTACACTATTTACATTTTGACACTATATACACTGTCCCGCGGTGGCAGCTCCTGAATATTTTCCGAGGCGAGGGCCTCTGCCGGAACATTTATGTGGCTTAGGAACGAGGTTGCGTGGACGCGCATTAGTCGACGAGCCGAGCCGCTTCTAGAACATTTTTATCCTAGTATCCCTGCGGTGCTTCGGCTCGCCTTTGCCAATGTTGGCGATCACGTCGTTTTCGTGGTTCCTAATGCGCGTCCATGCCGCCATTGCTCGTTTTTCTATTGCATCCGGGACGAACGGGATCCGGGTTTCGAGGTGAAGAGTTTGGTTAGTGGTGAGGAGTGGAGCAGAGAGGATTTTTCTGAGGGAGAGGTTTTGGAGGGTTTGGAGTTGTTTCAGGGCGGTTTTGGAGGCATTAGCCCAGGCCACACATGCATACAGGACCACTGAGAGAATAAATGACCTATATAGTATCAGTTTTGACTTCGGCCGCAACTGTTTACTACGGAAGATGGGGGGCGCACAACTTTAGCCGCTGTCTGCCTTTGTTGGCGCTATTTTTTATGTGGGTGGAGCAACACATTGTGCGGTCCAAGGTAACCCCTAATTATTTAACCTGCTGATAGCAGTGCAATATTTGACCACCGACCGTTAGGTCCATTGCCAAAGTGTGACGCCGCTTGGAGAAATGAATCAGCTGGCATTTGTCGGGATTAATTTTGATTTTCCAGTCATGTTGCCATGAGAGGAAGTTGTTCACATAACATTGCATTTCTGCAAGGCCGAAACGTGGATTTCTATGGTGGTTGTATATTGCAGTGTCGTCAGCATACATGGTGACCTTGCATCTGGCGTCCAATGGGTAGTCGTTAGTGAATAATATGTACAGAAAGGGGGACATTATTGCCCCTTGTGGGACGCCAGCCCGCATCACTCGCTCTCGAGAGGAGCGGCCCACTTGGACGTAAAACTGCCGTTTTTCTAGAAAACTGCAGCAAGTATAGATCATTTTGAAGAGCCGGGAAATTGTGGTGCAGTTTGTAAATGAAGGCCATTGTGCCAGCACCTGTCAAATGCGGCTTCTACGTCCAGAAATAGCGCCAACGTTGAAGGCCCATTGTTAAATTGCTCTGTTACGTCATCAGTTAGTCTGAGGAGTTGTAGTTCAGTGGAATGTCCTTTTCTAAAGCCAAACTGTGAATTTGAGAGTTCATGTGTTGCCGAGACTTGTTTTTGTAGCCGAGAAAGGATACATTTTTCAAGCAATTTACCAATAGTAGACAAAAGACTAATGGGGTGGTGTTTTGCGGTTGTCTGGTGCTTTTCCCTTGCTTTGGGAGCATGATAACCTTGGCTCGTTTCCAAGTAGAGGGGAAATAGCCTTGCTGCAAACAGGCGTTAAATATCTTTGCTAGTTGCACCAGGGCTTTTCTCGGGAGATGCTTAAGTTCCTCATTACTCACTTTGTCTGAGCCGGCAGCTTTCCCATTAGACAATTTCCTAATGAGCTTGAAAACTTCCTGCGGTGTTATGGTGGGTAGTTGTTGCTCTTGCTTCCGCGCCACCCAGGTTTGTACCCATGTCTGGACCTCTCGTTCTATTTCACAGTTGGTCACAGGGTTTTCGGTGAATCTGTCTTGGAGACAGCGAAGACCTCGGCTTTCTCCTCTTCGGAGAAGTGCAAGCCGCTTTGAGTGTGCAGCGCCTCAGTTGCGGAGTTGACGCTCTTGGAAACTTTGAAAGTCTTGAGTAATTTCCACAAAGAAGAGTCCAAATGGGTGGTACTCAGCATTTTGTTTTCCCACTGTTCAGTTTTATTGATTTTAATTTGATGCCGAATGATGTTGCGTAGCCATTTTGCTAGCACTTTGTATTCAGGCTGACGGGTGTACCGCCTCAGTTTTGTCAAGCGTCGTCTCCGCGCAAAGAGTTGCTCTACCTCGGGGTACGTGCAAAACCCGGGTGGTCTTGTGGTGTAATTGGTAGCGCTTCTCTTATCTGTGTGTAGCGAGGCAGTGAAGTTTTCAATGGCGGCATCTATATCTGCCTCGCTATAGTATGACAGTCTCATCCCGTGCATTTCGATGGTGAACTTATTCCAGTCGGTCTCAGCTCTCCTTCGAGGGCCAGAGACACCGGCTGAAATACCACCCTGTATGTCGAAATGCACAGGAAGATGGTCGGAGTCCAGGCTGTGATACACAGTAAAGTTGTGAGTACGATGTTCAAAATCTCAGGGTGAAAGTGCCCTGATCGATGCCAAAATGTGGGTTCTGGGGGAAGATGTACCTCAATGTCGTCATTATCAGTTATAAATTCAACCAGAAGATTTCCCGCCGTGTTTGCCCGGCGCGAAAACCACCAGGGGTGCCGGGCATTGAAATCTCCTGCAATTATAACATGCTCCTCTAAAGCGAGGATTTGTTCGAGGCCACGTATGAAATCTGGGGAGTTGGGGGGCCGATAAAGCGCTACCAGCATCACCGTTTGACTATTTACACGTGTTTTAAGAGTCGTGCACTCTAACGCTGCCAATACAGGCAACATAACAGAAGCATGAGCAATAGTATTTCTAAACAAAATAGCAGTCCCTCCCCCTTGTCTGCCAATTCTGTCGTTTCGAAAGACTTGATACCCCTGGAGCTTAAAAGTGTGCTCGTGCTTTAATTTTGTTTCGCAGATGAATGCGACGTCAGTTTTGTTACGCCGTAGGTAGTTTTCAAGTTCGTGTTGCTTCCTGTGGATGCCATCTGCATTCCACAGGAGTGCGCGAGTTAAAGTTGTGCCTCCCCGTACATGGTCCATTTATTCTAAAAGGGCTGAGAGGAGACATATGATGGTCTCTATTTTCTCCCAAGTGCTGCTGCAGCTTTTGAATTTGGCCAGGAAAGGCTGCGCCTTCATCAATAATGATGGTAAATTTAGGTCTCTGAACATGTTTAATATATCTTTTAACCCACTCAGGTCACCCGTGGGCGCCTGTTGGGGTTGTGGAGGGGGATTTCCAGACAACAAGCAGGCACTTCCTTATTTATACTCTTGCGGTGGTGGGTGTGTTTCCAGAGGCATTGCACTGATTGACTGATCCGCCAATCCCCGGTTCCTAATTAGTACCTGACAGATGCTGTGGAGATGACTGCCGTTGTCTCTGTTTAGGGAGTTCTGTCATTTGAAGATTTCTAGGCTTTCTCTTACTATTCTGGGATGGAATTGTTCACAGTATGCTAGGAGCTGTATTTTGTTGAAATCTATGTGATGTCTTGTGGCTATGGCATGTTCTGCAAGTGCCGACTTATCCGGTTGGTTCAGTTTTAGGCTTCTAATGTGTTCTTGTCATCTGTCACTGATCTACCTGTTTGTCTGATGTATGAAGCACCATAATCACAGTCTATCTTGTACACTCCTGGATTGTATAACGGGTCGTGTTTGCCTTTAACCGGACGTAAAAATTCTTATAATTTCCTGGTGGACCTGTATCTTGTTTGGATGTGCTTTCGAAGTATTTTCGCTATTCTGTTAGTGGTTCCTTTTATATATGGTAGCCATACTGTGGTCTTATTTTTATCTTTTCCGGATGAGCTAGATTCTATAATTGCTTTTTCCTTTCTGTGTTAGTTCTTAATAAGCCTTTTGGAGTATCCATTTGTTGACAGAATGCACTGAACCAAATCCAATTCTTCCTGTAGTTTCTTAGGGTCACAAATGTGAACTGCTCTGTTTACCAGTGTGTTGGCTACAACTAGTTTGATAGCTGGCGGATGGTGTGATGAAACATCTAAATATCTGTGTGCTTAGGTTTCGGGTGTACTGAGAACTTGAGTTTGTTGTCATTACTGCAGCATTTCACAAGGACATCCAGAAAAGATAGTTTCCCTTCCATTTTGAGACGGAATATTGTAAGACCCCAAAAGAAAATCATTTATGTAAATATTTATTGAAAATGTAATTTATTTTTGGTGTTGATACGAGTTAGTTGAGTAGCGAAAACGTGTTGCTATTGTTCATTGTTACAAAAAAAAAAAAAAAAAAAAAATTAAGTTTGTTTAAAGACGTCATAAATATTTCCATATTTAAATTTAATATATATGTATAAATAAAAGAAATATATGTGTTCAATATTAAAGCGAAAGGAGAATAGCTAAAGATCGCTTCCCTAACAATACGGGAACTATTTGATGAACGCATACGCGGATGTACACGAAAGGAAGGTAGCATCATGTGATGTGGTGCTAGAATCGTTAATAGCGTCTGTGTGCTTGATATGAGAAGACATGTTTTTATAGTGCTCTTGGATGTGAGTAGAAAATTGACTAAACTTTCATGAAGCTTTTGTTCTAAAGTTGTTAAAAAACTGGAGAGACTATCTCTATAATATAAATTGGTGCGACGAAATGTAATTTAAGTGTAGAGCCGAGAAAATGTGTTAATAAAGTAATATATTATAGTGAGGTAACATCGAGTGTTTGTTCATTCCATCTAGTACCACTACCTGGGTTAGAAAAAGAATCTCATAGCTCAGCGCATACAAAGCAACATATTATAAAAACAGCACCAAATGGCTTGCCCAAACGTGGAGCACGAATTTCGGGTGGAATGAAAGTCTACGGGAAATGAACTTATGCGAAATACCAAGTGACGCCAAATCTTCGCGCCAAAAAGGAAGAAGCCGCCATTAGACAATCCTTTGAGATTTACGATTTCGGAGACGTCGCCAAGTTGGAAATCAACGAGGGAAGTGCCTAAAAACGCCGATGAACGGATAATCAACGTGGGAAACATCAGAGATCGTCTAGCGAAGTCAACCGCCCAAGGGATGCACGTAATGAGATAAATCAACGAGAAAAAAGTAGGACCAAAAATTTTTATTTTTACATTCATTTTATTTTTATGTTACTACGAAGCGGCAGAATAGTAGGACTTTTAAGCCCAAGTGAACTGAATCAAAAAACGAGAATGTCGCGAAAAGAGAGAGCGACAGGAACAGGAATAGGGGAAGGGGCAGATAGAGCCATAAAGTGAGGAAGAGGCAGCAGTAGGAAATGACCAAAGGTTACTAATGATCATGTTTGAGAACTTAGAACAAAGTTTAGGTCAGAAAATGGAGCAGAATAAGGTAGAATTAAGACAGGACATAGAACAAAGTTTAGGTCAGAAAATGGAGGAAGTAAGACAGGACTTAGAACATAATAAAAAAGAGATAAGAAGGATTTAGAACAAATTAAAAAAGATATAGGTCTGAAAATGGTGGAAGTGAAACAGGACTTAGAACAGACAATAGAATTAGGAAAACAGAACTTAGAACAGAAAATAGAATTAGAAAGACAGGAGTGTGAAGAAAATATGAAAGTAATGGAAACTAATTTGAAATTAGTACATAAAAACATAAATGAGACAAAGGAACCTTTAGAAGCTAGGATAAAAATCATAGAAGATAGGATGGGAAAAATAGAATCGGAAATGAGAGAAAATAAGATTGTATTAGAAGGAGAAATTGGTAGATGTAGAGATGAAATAACAGAATGTAATGCAAATGTAGACTGTAAGATTACAAATGTAAAAGCAGAAATAACTGACGAATTAAGGAAAGAAATTGAGGTAGTAAAGAAAGCAATTATTAATGAAACTGTAGAACAAATTGTCATTCCTAAAATTAAGACTATGGCTGATGTAGTACAATCACTACAAGATGCTATGAATAATATGAAACAAAGTCACTTAGAAATAAAGAATGATTTAAAATCAATTTGTGAAGAAGTGAGAAAAGGAAAAGTAAGTTTGGCTAATGTAAATGATGTTGTGAATGCACTACAAAGGCAAAATGATGATTATTTAGATGTAAGTAATGTTCAAGATGAAAGTTATTTGAATAATGTACAAAATGTTGACCCACCATACAGAGAAAGGGGTTCACAATTAAACAATGACACAACACACAACACATGCTACACCAACAGCATACTACATGAAATCACACCACCTACATTTGACGAGGAGAAGGGAGACAATCCAAAACTCTGTGTTAAAGAGATGGAAGAGTATTTTAAAGTGAAAAGGATACCAAATGAGCTTAGGATGATGATAGTCAAGAAAAGCTTAAAAAACAAAGCATTAGAATGCCTAAGGTTAACACTAGCTAGTCATGAATCATATAGCTCATTCAGAAATCTATTCCTATCAAGGTATTGGGGCCCAGCTAAGCAAAACCAGACAAGAGTAGAGTTAGCGACAGGAAGATATGATCCAACCAAAGGGTTATCGCTAGTCAATTATTTTATGAAAGTAGCCAACAAAGGGAAGCTATTAGACCCTAACCTGTCGGAAGCAGAGTTAATTACAAGTATAACAAGACATTTCCCAGACACAGTGAAAACAGGGTTAATTGTTGCGAGGCCAGTAGATTTTGCAGACATGATAGAATTACTAACAGCCTTCGAAACGCAAAATGGTCGACCTAATGAGCATAGACATAGAAACGGTCACCCAAGCTCACCTATCTTAAACAGAAACATGACTACAAACAACCAGAATGAGAGAGAATATAGAAATACTAGGAGCTCCCATGACAGGAGGAGAGGGGCACACCATTTCCCACAACCACACAATCATGGCGAAAGGATGGAGAACACGAGACAGTGGTACCACGACACAATACCAAGGGGTGAATCGAGATACCGAACACATAGGTATGATTGGGGGAGACCAGGAGACCGTACCCATCAAGTGAATCACATACGATTCTGTAGGGAATACTTGAACAACCGAAGACCACCATGCAACAGGGGTCCACACCAAAGGGCAGAAACCAAGGAACACCGGCAACACAAGACAACAGGAACATGATGAAAATGTGCCGAATAGGGCCTATGCTGCACAGAATACAGAAACAACAACCACCACTAACACCCAGGGAAATTACCACGACTAAGTTCGCCCCAATAGTGATGATGACCAACACAAAACCTAAGCGATTGACAATTGACATCGACACACAATGGCCACACAAAGGGAAAATGGAACTACTGTATACTGGACCGCTGGTCATAACAAAACAGCTGGGCGGCCATACATATGAGCTACACAATACAAATGGCAAGTTGGTAGGAAGATACCATAAAAACAAATTAAAACCATACAAAGGAAGGACCAAATAGTCTTTGCCAATAAACATGTAAGGCAGGAACAGTAGAGATGATGAAAAATAATAATTTTTAATGGGTTTCTTATAGAAAATTATATACAGGTTGGAAAGTGCAACAAGAAAGAAAATCAATATAGTCATTGGCTATAATGACCACCGAGAGCATTGTCAACAAAGACAGATAAGAATACTGATTGTCATTAGAGAAGTGAATTATAACAATGAAAAAAATGTGTTTTTGACATAAGGATGTCAGAGACAAAAATAAAAAGGAATCAATTGTGGTGACAAAGAGAAAATATTTTTGACACAAGGGTGTCGTGGTGAATTAAGAAGAAAAATAAGATAGTTGCAGAATAATTATAAATATAGAAGTTTTCTCGTATAGAGATAATAGATAAAGAAGTGACAATTAGTGAAATAGGAAAAACCATAGTCAGAAAAGCAATGCTCATGAATTAAGATGGATATAGCCAATGTTAAGCTTGAAGAAATGTTGTTGTTGTTGTTTTTTTCTAGTGCCTTGCATCTGGCAATGAAGCCATTAGCATTCGTGCTTTCCAATACTTTTGAACTGTAGTTTCTTCTGATCTTAATGCTTCACAGGTCTTCAAGTGGTCTTCGTTCATTTCTACTGGATCGTTACACAGGACACATATTGGTGAGGCTGAGATACCTATTCTGTAGAGATGACTTGCCAAGCAGTCATGATTTGTCATTAGTCGGAAGGCTGCAACAGCTGTTTTCCTTGGTCTCTGGGGGATTATATCTGGATTGGAAAGTAGTGTAATCCATTTTTTATCTTTGGCATTTGTTTCTATTTCTTGTAGATATGAATGACAAAAATTTTTTATGATCAAGCGTTTTATTGAGGAATATGAGAAATTGAATTTAGACTTTTGTTTTATTGTTGTGCCTTTCTTTGCAAGTGAGTCTGCAGCTTCGTTCCCCATGACTCCACAGTGTGCTGGAATCCATTGGAGATGAACAGTCTTATTAACTTTTTGGAGTTGTGTTAACATTTTGTAGCATTCTTTAATTTTTGTTGACTTCTTTGTAGTATTTGAACATATTCCCTGAATTGCAGCTTTAGAATCTGAAAGAATTACTGCCTTGTTAAATTTATTTAAGGGAAGATTTAATAATTGTCGGAGAGCAATGTATATAGCCTCTATTTCTCCATCATAATTTGTTGTGTCTCTGCCAACAGAATGATAAAAGGAAAAATGTGAACACGTAACTCCAGCTCCAGTAAGGTTTTCCTTCGAGGATCCATCAGTATATATGTGCAGCCATTCTTCTGTGGGATACCTAGTATTGATTGTTTCCAGAGCTAGAAGTTTTTGTATTTCTTTTGGTGTGTCTGAAGAAATGTCGAACTAAAATAATTAATAAGAACCCAATGTCATAATAGTATCATTAGTAACATCAGAGTTTAAGAATTGACTCAACAACCTGCCTATACATAAACAGCTTTCAAGACAAAGAAGACAAAGAACTGAATAAAATTGCCATAAATATGATCGTAATCATTAGCTCAAGATTTGTATCCTGTTTTTCTCTCCTCATAACAAAGAACATAAGGCAAAAGGCACACAATAAACCATAATACACTTAAATAATATTTGTGTCAATGTCAAATGTAAAAACTTAGGAATATTCTTGATGTTGTGTTGTGTAATAACTAGAGCCCGGATTTTTATGTAATTACATATTTTAAATATTAAATATATTTAAATATTAAATATATAAACATATTTTAAATATTACATATTTTAAATCCTGCATAATATTTCAATGAGAAGTAAAAATGTTGGCAAATTACGTCGTTTGGGACTCCCTTACAAATTTTTATTTTACATATTTTTACATATTTTGCACGTTTCTACATATTTTAATGGTGTTACATAAAACGTACATATTTTCTGGGTTTCGTTACAATTTTGTTATATTTTAAAAAATATTTTAGTCACATAAGCTACTGTTTTCACAAGTTTTGCTGAAAGCAACAAAAATCAATCTGCGAAATCGGATGCAAATTAAAATAAGAATGTGATAATAACCGCCTCGCCTCGTTCTGATTGTTGTCCGTTTATATCAAAGTAGGTGCCGCTCGACAATGTTGATCTCCAGTGTCACATTTCTTGTATCGCTTTGGGCATTTACAAGGGCTGGAGAAATTGATTATTACCATTGTTACAGTAGTCGGCATCTTGTAATATAATAGCTGCGAGGAAACAGTGAGCTGCTGGACAACCATCAATATAGCGAGGCGATAATACTGTAGTTAGTTTCTTGCAAGTCTTAGTAAAATGGCACCAGTTGCGTACTCGCTATCCTGCAAGTTGAATTCATGGGTGAAATTAGATAGCGCCTTTACAACAAACGGAAAAGTGATAGTCTCTCAAGCATGAGCTAAAAGAATTGGCTGTTCCATGAAATCTCAATTGGAACAACATATCAAAAGTGTTCTTCGCATACGCGACAAACACCTAGTCTTCTAGAAAGCAAGTTCTGTTGACACAAATGCAACAGGAACTGTCCGGAAATGATTTTTTTAAAGAACTGTGCAGTACAATGGTTGCATCTAATATTCCATGGCTTTAACTTCAAATTCCTCAATTTCTCTCCTTTCTAAAAAAATATTGCAAGAAAGTTATTCCAGACAAATCTACTCTGAGGAAAAAGTATTTTCATGTGTGATATGGAGTAGCAGTTGCTTATATACGGAATGAAATTGGAGACTCCTGTATTTGGTTTGCCGTTGATGAAACTACAGATGACATGGGTCGCTCGGTACATAGCAAATTTAGCAGTAGGAAAATTAGATTCTGAAGGTCCTTCTAATCTGCTGCAAGGTGTTGGAACAAACAAATCATTCTACAATTGAAAGATTCGTAAATGATGGAATGAAGATTCTGTGGCCTCAGCGTACATGATTAAAGCTGCCCTTAAGGTTTTCTACCCGAATGTACCTGCTTGGCCCATGCATTGCAACGTGTTGCTGAAGTAGCAAGAAGTAATTTTCCCTGTGTGAATAAGTTGATATCAGCAACAAAAAAGGTCTTTGTGAAAGCAGTGCACAGAATTCAGTGCTATAAAAATCATCTCCAACATGTCCATTTGCCTCCTGAGCCAGTACTTAACAGATAGGGTACGTGGTTAGAAGCTGTGAACTTTTATTATAAACATTTTGAAGGAGTCCAGTCAGTGGTGAACATGTTCTCTTCAGAAGTAGCTGTTTCCATACGTGAATCTCAGAATGTCTAAAGATCCGAAAGTGGCAATCTCCTGTGCTTACATCAAGAGTAACTTTGGCTGGTTGCCTAGCACCATCAAGATATCAGGTTCCCTTCTTCACGAATCTATGGATTTAATGGAATGTGCATCACAGAAGCTTAGTGTAGTTGCAGGAAGGAAGGTAGGTGAAAAATTCAAAGCTGTGCTAAGCAGGAATCCAGGGTACTCTACGCTTGTGTCCGTGTCTAAACTGCTAAATGGTGACAATGTCAATTTATCCAAATATTTCTCTGCAAATCAGATTCCTATACTAAAATATGCTCCTATTATTACTTGGGGAGAAGCTTCTCTGCTTAAAAGAACATTTTATCCGATAGGAGACAATGACCCCTGAAAATATGGAGAAGTATATGTACGTTGAAAGAAGCAAAAGACTCAAAATGAAAATTTCTGGTTGTTCATTGTATGTTAAAAGATATAAAACTGAAAATGCATCTTCATTATAAAATTGAATTATTTTGAATTTATTGTTTTACTCACTGATAAATTGGTTCAGTATTTCAACATTGCTTCAACATTATTTAAGTAAAATAATTATGTGAAATGAGTAAGTTTAATAAACATAATCCAAAACACATATTTTTATTTCGTGATTACCTACTTGAAAATAAATTTTAGGTAAATTCTGCATACAAAAAAAAAAATCCTTATAATTAATTCTATATTTAGTACATTTTAACTCATTGTAATTAATTTATGTACTTACAGACCCATCAAATTACAAAATTCTGGATAATTTGCAGTCTGCATTTAGATTTGAGGTTGTAATCTTAGGATTTAGATTATTACATAATTTGACATATTTTGTTGATATTACATATTTCATTACATATTTTGATGCTTTTTGTTACATAAATATGTACATATTTTGCACCTTGATATTACATAAAAATCCGGGCTCTAGTAATAACTGAATATATTAAAATTGTAAAGACAATGCTGTGTCATGCCAAAACAAAAGACAAAAACATACAGCAAAGAAGACTGTAAAGAAAAAAGGGTATTGTACAAAGTATTAAGTATTAGAGGAATAGGGAGAAGTGTTGTATTGTGTTTCAAGATTGTAAATGTAGGTGACAACTTGAAAAACAAAACAAGGGGCATGTGAGACAGAATATTGTAAGACCCCAAAAGAAAATCATTTATGTAAATATTTATTGAAAATGTAATTTATTTTTGGTGTTGATATGAGTTAGTTGAGTAGCAAAAACATGTTGCTATTGTTCATTGTTACACAAAAAATTAAGTTTGTTTAAAGACGTCATGAATATTTCCATATTTAAATTTAATATATATGTATAAATAAAAGAAATATATGTATTCAATATTAAAGCAAAGGGAGAATAGCTAAAGATCGCTTCCCTAACAATATGGGAACTATTTGATGAACGCATACGCGGATGTACACGAAAGGAAGGTAGCATCATGTGATGTGGCGCTAGAATCGTTAATAGCGTCTGTGTGCTTGATATGAGAAGACATGTTTTTATAGTGCTCTTTGATGTGAGTAGAAAATTGACTAAACTTTCATGAAGCTTTTGTTCTAAAGTTGTTAAAAAACTGGAGAGACTATCTCTATAATATAAATTGGTGCGACGAAAAGTAATTTAAGTGTAGAGTCGAGAAAAAGTGTTAATAAAGTAATATATTATAGTGAGGTAACATCGAGTGTTTGTTCATTCCATCTAGTACCACTACCTGGGTTAGAAAAAGAATCTCATAGCTCAGCGCATACGAAACATATTATTATAAAAACAGCACCTGTTGGAAACTGGATTTTAGGGTGCAAAGCTGTTCAAATGGCACAAAAAATCAGGGATTGTGTTTTTGCCATGGCGGCATCTACACGTCGTAACCATAGGGATGGTTTTTTGTCTGCTGTGTCTAGTGCTGTGGTTTCGAATGCTTCCAGAAAAAGGTTTGCTACTACCGGTGACAGTGGAGAGCTCATAGCCATGTCTTCTGTTTGTTAAAAATGTTAGCTTTGAAACTGAAATAATTGCTTGTGAGACAGAATGTATTAGATCTATCCAGTCTTCTTGTAGCTGATGAACTTTTATCTTTTCTCGGATTACCTCGAGAGCATCTTTGATGGGTATCTTCGTGAACAGAGACTGTATGTCAAAGCTGACCAATAGATGATGTGGTTCCAGGTGAAACTTTCAATATTTCTACAACTGGAATAGTCAGCACTTGCAGAACACGCCATAGCCACGGGACATCATATAAATTTTGACAAAATACAGCTCCTAGCATACTGTGAGCAATTCCGTCCCAAAAATGGTAAGAGGAAGCATAGAAATCTTCAAATTACAGAACTCCCTAAACAGAGACAATGGCAGACATCTCCACAGCATCTGACAGGGACTAATTAAGAACCGGGGATTTGTGGATCACCAGCCAATCAGCGAAGTGCCTCTTGAAACACATCTACCACTGCCAGAGTTTAAATAAGGAAGCACCCGCTTGGTCTCTCTCTCTCTCTGGTCAGCACAGTTTTGTAGGTGCCATCATGGAGTGAAACCTGAAGAACCCCAACATAGGGGGGCAAAACGTCGACATTCATTATAAAGAAGATGCAGCCTTCTCACTACTCAGATACGATATTCTTTTCTCTCAACGTAATATGAATGATTGGCCTGTAGTAACTGCTGACTTCTTGCCTAGATTCTAGCCACCAGTAAGCAACAAACTAGTCATCATTTTGAATAACCTTGTAGGTGTTTTTGAAGTCACTATTTATATTTATTGCAACGTGGACCAATGAAGGGCTAGAAAAATGGCAGTAGAATCTACTGGAACATTTTACTGTAAGACTGACTATTATTATATGAAATTACTGGTTGTTGCTATGTTTATTGTCATACAACAGAGTACAACAAACAAATATGTAATGGTCCAAAAGCAAGTCACTTAGAGACAGACCCACACAATGTGCCCTAAGCAGTAGATTTCTTCTGATGTCAGATCAATCATTCCAAGATGACCTTGATGTAGTAGTGCATGTTAACCAGCCTGATTATCTAATTTATACTAGAAGATTAATAGTTACAGTATCCAATTTAAGTGTACATGCAAATATTTTATTTTTATCTATTCGAAAATGTTCAATTTGTAATGTAAAATTGTTGTTGTTAGCTAATGCTGGATTTCTGACACTGAAGTCATTAATCCTCTTGCTCTCCAATATTTTTCACTGATGGATGGGGCATTAGAAGTGGCCGGGCATATTTGAAAGTGGTCTCGATCCATTTCCTCTTGCAGATCACATAGAGGACAGAGTGGTGAAGAATATATCCCAATTCTGTTTAAATGTTTTGCCAGACAGTCATGTCCTGTAATCAACCTGAAGGTTGCACCTGCTGTTTTTCGAGGATACTCAAGAATTACTGTTTGAATGTTTGGTAGTTCCCATCTTTTATTCTTTGATTTTTCATAGTAATACTTTGCAATAATTTGTTTGAATTCAGAGTTGACTAATCTTTTAGCTGCATAAAATGGTAGATTAACTATAGATTTGTGCAAATTGCCGGTACCCTTTTTAGCAAGAAAATCAGATTTCCCATTACCACTCAGTCCACAGTGAGCTGGTATTCATTGGAAGACTAGGTGTTTTTGAAGTACGGTTAGATGGGTAAGGATTTTCCAACATTCTATAATTGTTTGGTTTTTTGGTGACAACTTGGAAGTAATTGCTATAATTGCTGCCCTGGAATGTGAGAGAATAACTGCTTGCTGAAAATATGAAATTCTATACAAAAGATTTTGTAGGGCCATTCGAATCCATCAGTATAAATATGCAGCCATTCGTGTTCTGGAAATCTAGTATGGATTGTCTCTAATGCCAGTAATTTTAGAACATTAGTTGGAGTAGCACTTTTCTTAACTTCTTCTGTCAGGTGTAAATAATATGTGATGTCTAATGTTTGTGTCGGATGGACTTTAGATGTGAAGTTTTCCTTTGAATTAGGAAGGTATACATTCTTCTCGATGTCTTGAATTTTGGAAAGAAACCTCTCCTGAGTCTTTAGCGTATGTGTAAAATTTCTCTTGTGCCATGTATTGAATGGGAGTCTGATCAACTTTTCGTGTTGAGTAAGAGCTGCTTTTTCTATTTCATATTCAATGGGGTATTGGTTGGTTAGTATTTCCATAGCTGGTATTGGCGTGGTTTTGATAGCACCTGTAATTAATCTCAGACTTTGGTTTTGAAAGATTTGAATATTTTTTGTGTTTGCTGTTACAAGAACTTCGCTGCAGTAAGTAAATAGTGGCTTTATATATACATTGTATGTTGTGTTAAGAATTGCTCTGGAACATCCCCACTTCATTCCTGTTAGACGTTTTAACATTGAAAGGCGCCTTTCTGCTCTTTGTATTACATTTTCTATTTGTTTGGTCCATGTAAGTTTGGTATCAAATGTAACTCCTAAATACTTTGCTACCTTTGTTTCTGGTAATTGTTGACCCTCAAAATTTAGTTTTATTTTTAGTGTTTTTTTTTCTTAGTGAAAAGATTTGGTAGTTTGATTTTGTTGTATTAACAGTCATTAAATTTTCTTTGGTCCACCTCTGTAAGTTGGTTAAGGATTGTTGCATGGTTTTTTCCAGTTCTGTACTTTTGCTTTTTGGTTTTGAAGTCCACATTACCAAGTCATCAGCAAATAGTGCACACTTCACGCTTGATTCTTGTATTTGTTGTGGTAGATCATTAATAAATATATTAAAAAGTGTAGTGCTGAGCACTGCACCTTGTGGCAAGCCACGGTGTATTTGTTTATATTTAGATATATTTCTTCCATATCTTGTTGCAATAAAGCGTTGTGTTAGGAAATGACATAGCCATGAAAACATTGGACCTTGTATCCCTATTTTTTTTACTTTCTTTAGTAGTTTTGTTCTGCATATAGAATCATATGCACTTTGAAAATCAATAAAAACTGATAAATTATCTTCTTGTTTATTGAAGGAGTCTTTGATTTCTTGACTGAGAAGTAAGACTTGTTCATTTGTAGAGTGGAACTCTTTGAATCCAGCTTGACATGGGGATATTAAATTTTGTGATTCTAGAAACCAATTTAACCTGTTTGACACCATTCTTTCATCACTTTTGCTATTATGCTAGTAAGAGCTATTGGTCTATAATTTTTTATTTCTGATGCTGTTTTATCTTACTTCAAGAGTGGGACAATTATTGCTTTTCGCCATTCAGCAGGTACAGTGGTTATTCAGGATAGATTGTTGAGTTTCAGTAGTTCTTGTTTTGCTATTTTTCCAAGGTTGTTTATGTACTCTGGATGTATGTGATCTGGTCCAGGAGACTTTTTGTTTTTCAAATTATTTATTGCAATGTTTAGTTCTTGCATATTAAAATTTTGAAAAAAGATATTGCACTGAGTGTTAGGATCACATTCTCTGTCTTGTTTCAAATCTTTCTTAAATTCTTTATGTTCCTTTTTATTATTTCTTGTTACTTTATGTGAATTAGCATAATATTTATTGAATGTTTCGGCTATGACTGCATCATTTAGTAATATCTTATTGTTGTGTATGATAGGTGTACTGTTGTTTTCTTTCCTGTCCTTGACTTTTTTATGAACTTATGGGCTTTGCTACCATCTGTCCTATAATCCATTTTTTCTAAGAAATTATTCAAGTAATTCTTTTTAGGAGTATTAATTTCTTTTTTTAGTGAGGCACATTTCTTCCGCCATATCTGTGTATCCGATATGTTTTTTGTTTGTTCAGCTGTATTTCTAGCTATATCCCTTTGCTTTTTCAGTTCTTCTAAGTGGGGGTTCCAAAAGGGTTTGAAATTTTTAATTCTTCCGCGAGGAATATGTTTTTTTTGCGGTCTCTATGATGACTTTACAGAAATTTTTGTGCATATGATCTGGTTGGTCATGCAGCTGTGAGTTTGTTTGTTCTTTAAATTTATGTTCGATTTCAGTTTTAAATTTGTTCCAATCTGCTTTCTTGAAGTTCCAATACAGATTCGTGAGACCTTGACTTTTAAAGTAAGAATTGCTGATTTAGGGAATTTGTTGTTGTTGTTGTTTTCTAGTGCCTTGCATCTGGCAATGAAGCCATTAGCATTCGTGCTTTCCAATACTTTTGAACTGTAGTTTCTTCTGATCTTAATGCTTCACAGGTCTTCAGGTGGTCTTTGTTCATTTCTGCTGGATCGTTACACAGGACACATATTGGTGAGGCTGAGATGCCTATTCTGTAGAGATGACTTGCTAAGCAGTCGTGATTTGTCAATAGTCGGAAGGCTGCAACCGCTGTTTTCCTTGGTCTCTGGGGGATTATATCTGGGTTGGAAAGTAGTGTAATCCATTTTTTATCTTTGGCATTTGTTTCTATTTCTTGTAGGTATGAATGAGAAAATTTTTTAATGATCAAGCATTTTATTGAGGAATATGAGAAATTGAATTTAGACTTTTGTTTTATTGTTGTGGCTTTCTTTGCAAGTGAGTCTGCAGCTTCGTTCCTCATGACTCCACAGTGTGCTGGAATCCATTGGAGATGAACAGTCTTATTAACTTTTTGGAGTTGTGTTAACATTTTGTAGCATTCTTTAATTTTTGTTGACTTCTTTGTAGTATTTGAACATATTCCCTGAATTGCAGCTTTAGAATCCGAAAGAATTACTGCTTTATTTAAGGGAAGATTTAATAATTGTCGGAGAGCAATGTGTATAGCCTCTATTTCTCCATCATAATTTGTTGTGTCTCTGCCAACAGAATGATAAAAGGAAAAATGTGAACAGGTAACCCCAGCTCCAGTAAGGTTTTCCTTGGAGGATATTTAGGGAATTTGTATCTATGTAGTTTAACTCAGTGTTAAGAAACTGCCCAAAGCTGAGTGTTTGGAAGGCTGAAAGCTGTTAACAGAAATGTAAAAGTCAACTTTTTGATGCTATTGAGGTGACTTTATGTTTCCTGCGCACAGGAACTGACGCTGACGATTGCACATGTGATAGCAAGCAGTTGTAATAGGTTGAAAGTTTGCTGATTTTGGTTGGAATTATTCAGTTGTTAATGTGTCTTTTTTTTTTTTAATTGTGATTTGCTTATGAAAAATGTCTGGAAGAGACAAAGGAGGGAAAGTAAAGGGCAAGTCACGACTCCATGTTGAACAAGTGTATGTGGAGGACATCTAAAACCCAATAAGGTGTAAGATTGTAAATACACTGGTGACAAGATGACATAGCGGTGTGAGAGATTCAGCCAATAGGAAATTAATGAGTTATAGAATTGTGCCACTATAAGTACAGGACCATGTGCCAAAATCAGGAATTCCTCCGAAACGTTCCAGAGGCAAACCTACTAGAGTAATAATTGCTGCCAGAAAGTTCATGAAGTGCGAATCACGTTAAATATATGTCATCTGACCTGACTTATTTACTTAAGATTACGTCTCATGTACTCTCACATGATCACAATTTCTTAATGAAGAGTGCATAGTGTTATGAACTACCAGAAGTCTAAATAAATACAGTGTGTTTCATCTGGAGGTCCCAAATGACCTAGCTGTTGATGGGCGCTTAAATGCCACTCACTCACTCACTCACTCACTCACTCACTCACTCACTCACTCACTCACTCACTCACTCACTCACTCACTCACTCACTCACTCACTCACTCACTCACTCACTCACTCACTCACTCACTCACTCACTCACTCACTCACTCACTCACTCACTCACTCACTCACTCACTCACTCACTCACTCACTCACTCACTCACTCGCTCAATCACTCACTCACTGTTTCATCTGGAAACTGGATAGTACAGTGTTTTTAATTCTTGTCTGACCTGTTACCACGCACTGGATCGATGACTCCTTTACTGAGGAGAAAAGTCTCTTCCTTAAATAGGGCAGATATAGAGAAGACCACAGTGGCAGATTGGAGAACAGTTGAGCATACAAATGCAACAGAGAACTTCTCCGTCAAGGACTGCAGATAAGCTGAGCAACCAGCAGTGGGAATAACAAATCTTGAGGAAGTTCCTGCTTCAAACTTTTGAGTACAACAAAGCTGAAGTGATATCCTGTTTGAAACATACTTTCTAAAAAGCAGTGCAGGTCCTCTTCTCTACCCAATTGATGAGTCAATGGTAAAATTGAATGTCAAAGTTCCAAGAAACAATAGCAACCCATAAAGCTGAAAAAGTAACTCAAAATTTGAGCAAGATTTGACTCTGTGACCTGTTTGTACTGCGAAGCACTCTGGTATAACTGAAGATACCTGAGGAGAAAGAGTGAGTGAAGGCTGGTTGCTAATGATGTGACACATAGAATGTTTCAGTTTATAAAGATTGTTTCCTTAACTTTCACAAGCCTTAAGACCTAATGGGATATATAGGGTTCTTCATTTAAAACCTAACTGGTGCACAGTGTTTTGCCTGTGTATGATTGGGTATGCCACGGCCGGCTTTGCTCCTACATAAATTCTGCATGTAAAGCATGTGTAACACTCTTGTCTTATAGAAGATGGTGGAAATGTCCATCCTTGGCTAAACAAGCATTATATCAGGAGAACACATTCTGATTCACACGATTAAATTGGGCCACTGTAATGTTTCCGATTTCATTTGTAATATTTTGTTTTAGTGCTTCCAATGTATGAGGATTTGTCTTGTAAACTTTCTCTTTTAGGTTACCTCACAAGTAAAAATCACATTCTGTTAGATTGGAGAAGCAAAAGTGCCATACACCAGCACTTATCACTCAATCTTCAAACTTTTCCCTAATTTTATTCCTGGACTCTTCTGCTGTATGGGCAGTAGCAGAGTCTTGTTGAAACCACCCATATAATTTCTCTGTGTTAATTTATGATAAAATTGGGTCAAAATGTCATTTCGGTACTTCTCTGCATTTAGAGTCTGCTTGTAGAATATTGGACTGATATGCATCTAGTGGTAACAGCACACCAAACTCCAACTCTCTGATCATAATGAGGGATTTCTTGAACGCGTTGTGGATTATCAGAGGCCCAATACTGACTAGCCACACGCACAATGGCAGTCAGTAGTGGGGGAATCCAGCAAGGTTGTGGGAGAGGCGAAACGCTGTGTGCTCCATTAGGTTTTAAATGAAGAACCCTGTATATAAAGGTAGTTTAGAAAAGTGTCCAATGTTTTACAAGGAGTTGGGATTGATCAAAACTAGAATAAATGTTCCTGTAAGCATATGTTCGGTTACAATTACGTGTTGAGATATGAGCCATTTTACCCAAATGTACAATGTATTCACATTTTTTATGGTTTTGGCATGCACCAATGTCTTTAAATGTCCCCATGGCCAGAAATCCAATTAATGAGGTCCGGCGAACGTGGAGGCCATGTTACTGGACCTCCTCGACTAATCCGTTGTCCATTAAGTGTTTGGTTTAAGTATCAGGATTGCTTTAGTCCCAATGTATGGACAGGCATTGTGAGTGACAGACTTCTAGGACCATACAGTTTACCTAACAGATAAACAGGTGCTGTGTATCATTGGTTCCTGTGTGATGAGTTACCTGTGCTTTTGAAGGAGTTGTGCTTGTGGAAAGACAACATATGTGCTTTAAACATGACAGCACACCACCCCATTTTGAATGCATTGTGCGACAGTACTTAAAACTAAACATTTAATGGACAATAGATTGGTCGAGGCGGTCCAATAGCATGGCTTCCCTGTTCATTGGACCTCAGTCCATTAGGTTTCTGGCTATGTGGGCATTTAAAGACATTGGTATATGCCAAACCTATCAAAAATGTGCATGCATATCGGACACATCCTGTGTATCAGGAAAAATACCTGGTGGGAGATATATGCTCCATGTCTTTACATGTAAAGTGTATTGTGTTCGAAATGAAATTAAAAAATAAATCAGATTATGGGAAGAAAAGAAAAAAAAAAAGAAGAAAGAAATCCACATTGGAAAGATAAATGAAATTGCTTCAAGAACTAATTTCATAAATTTGGCAGGCCAAACCCTTGATGCAAGTGTTGCCATATTTATCTGATCATACATTTCCCTTAAAGACAAATAATAATTATCAACATTTAAACTTGAAAATATAATTTTTATCATCACAAAACTTAAATTAAATTATTATATGAAGTTGTTTCTTTTTTACAGTGGCACCAACTGTGTACCATTGAAGATTTGTGCTACATTTCTGTAAGAAATGATGGAACTGTGGAAATTTCAAGGAAAAATGGAATTCCTTCATATCTCAAGTTTCATTCAATTCCATGCATGTTTTCCTTTGTTAGCTTGCTGGATGGTTATTATCGCCTAATGGTGAAATGGACCTTCAATTTATGTAAAGATGTACCCACACCATCCTTACAAAGACTGTATGCAATAAAGTGCCATGGTCCAGTTGGGTAAGTGTCATAACAATAAAATATATATAATTAAAATATGTAAACAAAAGTTTGGCATACTCAAAAGTCTAAAATATAGTTAGTCATAACAGGTTGTAAGATTTTAATAAGTTTTTAAATCCAAGATACAGTAACTGAAATCTTGGATTTTTAAAATTTGAAAACAATTCAGTATACAGTGATGTCAGTCTACAAAAAGTGAAACAAATAGCAAACATTTGAAATTAAAAAAGGTAAGCAACTTAGCAACTGTCAAATAAGGAATATCTGTAATCAAGAATCAGTGATAAAAAAGATGGAGACAAATGTTTTAAGATGGCTTGGACACATAAATAGGATAGATGAGAGCAGGAAACTGAAACAGGTATGGGTGGCCAGAGGGGAAGGAAGAAGAGGGAGAGGGTGACCAAGAATAGAATGGAGGAAATAGTGAATAGGAAAGGAAAGACTTTGAGGGAAGCTAAACAACTAGCAAGGGATAGGACAAAATATTGTCACAAATGGGGTTGCAACTAGGGATGTAGCTCTTGGAAGCAGATGGTAAAGCAAAAGGCACTGCTTGGCTTGAATGATCACTATTATCACTAATATTAAAGCATCAGTATTGCAGTGTTGGTTTACAATAAAGGGGGTGCTATCAATTATTGTTAAGACTTACATATTTAGAATTGAAGAGGCTTACTGTTATGGGTGGTGTTAGCTTGTTCTTAATGAAGTACAGCTGCCTAAGTCGAGATGGGCCAACACCAGGGTTAACCTGTCAGATGGTGACCGCAACCAAAGCAGCTGCAGTAGAGCACACAGCAATTCCTGAAACTGTTTTCCCCAGCAGGCTCTAAGTGCCTGGTTACATTGAGTCCAGTGTTCTATGGGGAGGGTCTTGCAATTGTAATGGCAGCTTTTACCATATTTGGTATGCCACTGCCTGGGTGAACAGGATCTCCTGGAACATGACATCTCTCATGTTGCATGATGCAACATGGTTCCACCAGTTGCTATGCGGAAGGATGACATCAGAGAAAAGTCCATAGGGACTATCATAGGATGTGGTAGGCCACTTATGTCCTGTCATGTATGTATACATCTTCACAAAGTTGCAGCAAGTTAAAAGAATTGTAAAATGTACAATATGATTGCTCACAAATTTAGAAGGTGCTGAAAGTTTAAAAACATCTTATAACAAACAATGCAGACTAGCTTGATACAATATTGAATACAAAGATCATTTATCTAAAGT
The DNA here is from genome assembly GCA_030765045.1 of Tenodera sinensis. NCBI lineage: Eukaryota > Metazoa > Arthropoda > Insecta > Mantodea > Mantidae > Tenodera > Tenodera sinensis. The sequence continues at coordinate 127,125,003 of CM060963.1, forward strand.
AAGAACAAATTAGAAACTAAAAGCTTTATTTATCTTAGTAATATTGCAAGATTTTATGCAGCTAACACATTTCAATTTGACTCCAACTCATTTTCAAAGCTATACAAAGTAACTATACAAAGTGACTATAGCTACTGATGTTCATTTTAATCAACAATCTCTGAAAGCAAAAACCTATAAATACAATCTGTTGGAGGTATTTCAAAATTCATAATTTTGCACATAAATTTGTTGTTTTCAATTGTTTAATTTATGGGCTAATAAATATACACTTTAATAAGGAAGAATTTGACAGAGAATATAAACCCACTATTAACACTGCGCACCTCAACAAAATCATACAAACCGAAGACATTCCCGAAAGCAAGCACGATTGTACTTTTGCACAAGAAAGGTACGAAAGATGACATAAACAATTGTAGACCCATAAGCCTGATGTCTAACCTATATAAACTGTTCACGAAAATACTAACTAGACGATTAACAAAAACACTAGACGAGAACCAACCCTCAGAACAAGCAGGATTCCGCAAAGGATTTAGCACAGCGGACCATATTCAAACCATTAACCAGATAATAGAAAAATCGGAAGATCGTCACCTAAAAATATACCTTGCTTTTGTCGATTACAGCAAAGCATTCGATACAATCGAACACCCAAACATACTTCAAGCACTAAGAAATCAAGGAGTAGAAGCAAAATACATTCAATTACTAAGAAACATTCTAAACAACAGCTTCGCTGAAGTTAAAACCGAAAAGACAGACCAACCTTTCCACGTGGAAAGAGGAGTTAGACAAGGGGATCCCATCTCCCCAAAACTATTTACCTGCATGCTAGAGGACATATTCAGAAAACTAAACTGGAATAAAAAAGACGGAATATGCCTCAACAGCAAGAGACTGACAAATTTGAGGTTTGCTGACGACATAGTCCTCTTTGCCAAAACTGCAAGGGAACTGCAATCAATGCTTCAGGAGCTTAACACACAAAGTAAGATGGCAGGACTCACAATGAACAAATCTAAAACACAACTAATGACAAATGGATTAGAAACCCCAATATATCTTGAAGGAACAGAACTGCTGTATGTATCTCAATACATATACCTAGGACAAATAATTTCCTTTAACAACAAAATGGAAAAAGAAATCAAACGAAGAGTTTCCTTAGCTTGGAAAGCTTTCTGGGCCCTAAAATTCATATTTCTGGACCAATCCCTGAATAGGAGGCTCAAAATGGAGACACTCGAAAGCTGTGTTTTTCCAGTGCTATTCTACGGTTGTCAGACATGGGCTCTCAAAGCCAAAGAGAGAAACACTCTACAGATATGCCAAAGGAAAATGCAGAGGAAGATCCTTGGCATCTCTCTGAAAGATAGAATATCAAACACCTTGATACACAATATGTCAGCAACGGAAGACATAGCACAACAGGCTACGAAGACCAAATGGAAATGGGGCAGCCATGTGGTGAGGCTGCAAGATGACAGATCGACAGCACGAGCTACCACATGGGACCCTTACATCGGCAAGAGATTCCCAGGAAGACCAAGACGCAAATGGTCGGACTTGTTCAGAAAACAAGTAGGAAGACAGTGGCCCACCATAGCCAGAAACAGACAGGAATGGAAAGAACTAGAACAACAATTAAGTGACTATGTGCAATCCAATGTTTAGTGTATTATGTACGATACCCTTTTACGCAGACTAGCTCACCGCGTGAGTGTTTTAAAGCAGCTACCCCTACTTGTAGGAGGCCTTTGCCCTCAATGGGACATCACAGACTATTTTTATTCATTCATTAACACTGCAGTAATTAATGGTTTTAATACAGATTTTATGCATAAAAAGATAGAAAAATTTAAGTATCAGAAGGCTGTTAAAGAAGTTTCTACCCTCAAAAAAATAAAAGATAATTATATTTTTAAAAAGTTTACTTACCATCCGCGGGCCAATAAAAAATTTACAAAAAAAATTTAAAGAATATGGAATAAATTTGCCCCCTCAAAATAAATTTAATATACAAAATTTACTAATTTTTTCTAAAAAGGATAAAATTCCAAATTATAAAAAATCTGGCATTTATCAATTTAGCTGCTTGGATTGTGATAGGGTTTATATTGGTAAAACTAAACATCATTTAGAAACAATAAAAGAGCATTTTAGTAATACTAAATATAAACAAATTGATAAATGAGCTGTGGCAGATCATTCTTGGTCATTTAATCATAAAATTAATCCAGAGATTAAATTATTGAAACAATTAAGTGGACCTATAGATTTAATGGTTTGGGAAAAAATATTTATTTTAAAAAACAGGAACCGTATTATGAATTTTGAAATACCTCCAATAGATTGTATTTATAGGTTTTTGTTTTCAAAGATTGGTGATTAAAATGAGCATCAGTAGCTATGGTAATTTTGTTTGTATAGCTTTGAGAATGAGTTGGCTGCATAAAATCTTCCAGTATTACTAAGATAAATGAAGCTTTTAGTTTCTAATTTGTTCTTACTTTAGATTCTTATTGCTTTACTGTTAATAGCTGCATTATTTCCTTATTTAACAAAAATCATTGTTTGGGCACATAGGCAACCAAGCATACTTGCAAGTTACAAAAGCAAAGAAGAATTACAGAAGTATTGTATAAATAAGAAGAGGAAATGTGTAGCACCTGTAAAACAAACAAGTAAAGGGGATTTACAGGAAGGGTGAAAAGAAAACATTCAAAAGGGGAAGGGAAAACAAGTTCCATCGTTGATCCCACATTGGACGAGGTCAAGGTCCTTATAAACACACTGTAGCAACAGTATGGAAGTTGTTTCATATTTTGGCACACCTGTAGAACACACTGTGAATGGACATGCTGAATCACAAGTCTATACTGCTTAACGCAGCCCATGAGGATACTGTTTGGTACTTAGCCTGCTACTCATTCAAGAAAAGTAAGCTTATTTCCTGTGCCATCTCGCTGCATCCAGAGAATGTGATTTTTGCAGGAAATCCAGCGTAAGACACAGATTTTTGAGAGCAGCTTACAGACTTTTAAATATGTGCTCAATACTCAATGTTCAATTTTCCACCTGGGAAAGGTAGTGTCACTATTCATCCCAGAAAAAGCGTGAACAACGAAGTGTGTATGTATCGGTAAGATGCACCCAAAGTCCTTATTGAAGTGTGTTGTGTCTCAGACGTGTAGGCAAAGGCCATGTGGGTGAAGAAAAACACAAAAATACAAAGGAATTAGGAAGATAAACCATAGAAAGGAACACAATATCTATGTAGGGTAAATAAAGGCAGAGGGAGTCAAAGAATATAATGTGTGAAAGGAAGGAGAAAGAAAAAGAATAGGCAGGAATATAGAAAGAGAATTGAAGGTACGTAAAGTAATACAGAGAAAGAGAAGAGTTCTATTGTAAAGGTACTACAGCTATAGCATAATTAAACAATGAAAATATAATAAACATAATCAGCTAAGCTATGACACATGTTAAGTGAAACATGTAAGTGATGAAATCGGACAATAACACAGAAACAAAATTCCACATCAAAATAGATATGGTACACCCATGAAGATATTTGTAGTTTGCATGTTAAAAGATATCTAATGAGAAAGAAAAAATTCAGTGAGTAATGATAATGTCACATAGGGGAGGCTTCAAACTAGTGTGCTTATTAATACTACACTTTATAGTTTACACAGATGTTTCATCGAGATTACAAAATATCACATGAAGAAAAATCAACATGAACTAGATAGGTATATACCACACAAAAAGAAGTGAAATAAGTTACAATTAAAGCTTTCAGTTCCATTATAAAAAGGAGTTTCCTTTCAACATAAGTGTTACAATCAAAATAAAACAAAAAAATAAAGGATTCTATTCCATCATTACAAAAATCAGCTAGTGTAAATAATAATTGTATCAGTAATAGGAATACAGCAGAGTAGTCTTCTAGGATACCCAGGTGACCATGATGTATGAAAAGCTACCAAGAAGAACCTGTACGTGAGGGAGGAGAAAAAGAACAAATATACGGTGGTGCCATGGCCGAGCGGTTAGCGTGCTCGCTTACCACCTAGGCGGCCCAGGTTCGATCCCAGGGACCCGCATGTGGTATTCGTGGTGGACGAAGCGGCGTCAGGGCAGGTTTTCTCCGGGTGCTCCGGTTTCCCCCGCCATCTCATTCCACCAGTGCTCCATCTTCATGTATCATCAGTGTCACCGCCTGCGGTGCCGTAGTAGTAAAAGCGGGCGTTAAACACAACAACAACAACAAGAACAAATATGACCCATTAATGGCATAATTATTTGAAAATGAAACATTATGAGCATACCGATAAACCTAAAGGTATTGCCCTTCACTAATAATTAGCTATATTGTCAAGGGGTCGTCTCTCAAAGTCAATCATGTAATGCTTACATGGGTATCGTAACTTTACCTATTTTCGTATTTCTTCAAAATGAGTTATGGGAGATTCATGCAGCATAGGTTTTGAGTGCGTTCCTATAAATGAGAGTACTATATGCGGCAATAAGAGTAATATCTAATACTTAGAGGTTTTATCAACACACTAATAGTAAATAATGGTATCCTTAAGACTACAGACTGCATCCCGAAGGAAACTTATATAAGTGATCATAACACACTGAACAACTTGAGCTTTCTAAAATACATTGTGCAATGTGACATTGAGTGCAAATCAGTTACAAAATTAAGCCAAAGCTAAATAAGAAAAATTGAAGCTATTAACAGTGAAGCAACAAGATTCTAATTTGTTCTTAAGCCAAAGCTTATAATGACTCATCATAAGTAGTAACAGGGGTAGAAATATATATATTTGAACTGAGTTCACATAAAGGGTTATAATAAGTAGCGTGACATATTCACTGGCTGTCATCACTTTAAATATTTTTTATATGAAACTTCAAATATAATAGAAGTTGTCAGAAGCCATATAATACATATTGTAACAGATGCAATGACCTTTCCGCAGATATATTAATATCTCTCTACAATATCTCTATGGAAGCAACCTGCTTATGAACTACATAAAACAAAATTCAACCTCTTGAGCACAGGAAAAATTAACCCTCAATAGCTTCTTGAACTATAATCTCTCTGGATTACCATTCGGTGGGGCCTCATGGCTTACCTGCCGAATTAAATAATCTTTATATTTCATCACATCATCTCACAGGATCTTAATCTGTCAGGACCTCGCAGTTTAACTGCCAAATATAAGAACCATTTTATTTCATCATCTCATTATATTTCTTAATAACATCTCATGGAATCTCGCGATATATCCATGAAATAATGCAATATTTCCCTAAATATTGCTCTACAAACTCTATTCCTTAGGGACCCTGCTGAAAAAGTTGTATCTTATAAATCTGATCATCATGAAACTAAAAAGAAAATGTACTCTGACATCCTCTATGTATTAACGATACAATCACTAGACATATATATATATTTATTATTTACAAAAAGAGCAAAAAGAAAGATCCTAGGTGATGGCAACTAGTTCATTTTAATTACAATAACAGTAAGTGGTGGCTCAACCACATTCCAGATATATCAGAAACTCAACTGTTGCATTTTAGTGACTGCTTATGTAAGTAGAAGGAAAAAAATCATAATACCTATTGAAAGAAAATGAAGGTGGTGTCATGGGGCCCATTAAACAAACAGCTTTTGATGGGACAGTCAACTCAAGAATACCTTTTGTTTCATTGTTAACGATCAAAGAATATGCCTGCAATCATAACTCAAGAATACACAATGAGATTCCTTGAACAAAAATAAAAGTCAGAGGCACAATACTGTGTTCTAATCATTTGGTATTTTCTCTGATTCCTTCAAGAATCAACACAAGCACTTGGCAGAAAGATACTTGCATAAAGTTTTATAAGTTGAAAAACTAAGCTATTTTATATCAAACTATGTATAATATAAGTGGTAAAACAAATATACTTATCAGGAAACAAATACAGCATAGAGATTATATTTCTACTTTTCTCAGTATCAGCACAATAATTGTTGTATGTACCAGCAAAAATGAAAGTTAAAAATGTAATTTAAGTGAAATTACACCTATAATATTAATGTAAAATACAATAAGGGCATCAGTTAACATCATATAGGGAAGAAAAAAAAAGTGTAAACAGTGACACTAGTTGTATAATTATGAAAGCAATGTCTTGAATATAGGACACAGCCTAGTAAAAACTTTGAAGAAATAGTAATACGAATAATTCACTATCCAAAAAACTAGTAATAGAAAAGCAGAAATACATGCGTATATATATATATATATATATATATATATATAAAATGTCTGCAGTTAGAAGGACAAAGGAGGGAAAAACAATGAATACCTAAAAATACCCAAGTGTACATATCAAAATTTTAGTCAGGCTGTATCTCATACTTAGGAAGGATATCAACAGTGCTAAGCTGAGTATTGGTTATCTTAAAAGTGAACTTCACTTAACTAGGAACTACGACGATGCATAAGCAAACAGGGTGGTAAATGTGCACCATGGCATACTCAATGCTGCAACATGGGAGGAGGAAAAACACATGGTCGAAGAAAGTCAAGCTTTTGAAAAGGTGAAATACAAAGTAAATTTGTTAAAAGTGAAATACGACATAGCATAATATGAATTGGAATAACAAACATAGCAAACGAAAATATTTTAATTATGAGTACATAAGCTGTTATAATATAGGAAATGGATCATGACCGGCTGAGGAAACCTGATGCTTGAAAGGGCATAAGGGAGAGGAGAAGAACAACAACAATTCAGCAGATGTTCACCTAAATGGTCAGTATCCTTTTATGAAATCTGAGACTCGTTTAGTTGTTTCTCAAACTTTCCTAGCAACATTACGTAAATAAAAATAGGCCAGTGCTTGAAAAAAGATTGAAAGTACAAACATCATTTTCCATGACACTTCAGAGGGATTAATTCTGTGGCTTGTCTCAGTGCGGGGTATAAATAACACAAATATATATGAAAGATGGCTCAGAGATAAAACATGTAAAAACAAAGTTTTGTTTGTTAATGATACTGTCAATTGCCAGGATTGTATCAGCGTTGCCTGTGTACCAGAATGTTATCTCTCAGGAGTACTTGAATATGCCAGTAAATATACTGGCTGTTGAACCCATGTCCAGGTTTGGACTCATGTCCTTTGAATCATTAGGCCAGTGCCTAACCAACTGCGGTATCCAGACCAATGATAAACTATGTGGTTTGCATTTAGGCAATTATGCTCAAATCAAGATATCAACTTTTTTCCCCATCCTCCTGATGATAACAGTCATCTAAAGTGGAGTGTGTAGAAATGCTTTGTGAAATTTGCATTCTTGTACTAAACTACTACACAGTTTTTATAATTTCAGTCACAGATTTTATGTTGAACATACATATATACAGTGAATTGTTGTCATTAATTTTCTTTGTATAAAATTCAATGCTCACTATGACACATTGTTCTAGCATGGCATAGAACACACTTGAAAGTCACTAGCAGAGGACCTTAATTTTTCTAATAACGGGTGATCCAAAAGACTCCGAACCAGCTGTGCTGTGTTTTATCTGTGCACATCCCTGGCGCTTGTTGCCGACTGCAGCTGTCACTTTTAAAGGCTTTATGTACCAATGTTATTAAAGGAGATGCTAAACTGGCCATCACCATCCATACATTTGTGGCACCTCTTTAGGAAATAATCCATCACTCACTGTAGTTCATGTGGAGAAATGCTGGAAATTTCCTGGCAGATATTTTGTTTTAATTCTTGCAGGGTATATGTGCTTGTCTTGTACACTTTATGTTTTAAGTTACCCCAGAGATAGAAATCGCAGGGTTTAGGTTGGAGGACTGTGGGGGCCACAAATCTGTACTAATGATTTTGTCCTGAAACACACTTTCAATAATGTTCTCATCAAAAGATTGGCTGTATGAGCTGTTGCAGAGTCTTTTCAGAAAAAGGCAACATCACGCTCCTTGTCGGTTAATTGTCTAAAAAAAGGGGGCCAAAATTGTATTCATGTATGTATGGGTGTCAACTATTTACTCAAAAAAAATTGAGCCTATAACTCTTTCTCTGCTAATGACGCACCATACACCAATTTTATCATCATAAAGGGTTATTTTGTGAACAATATTAGGTTTCTCAGAGCTTCAGTAACGATTATTTTATGTACACACATATCCATGAAGGTGGATCTAAGCCTCATCCGTGAAAAATATTAAATGTGGGTCAATTTTGCCATTGCATACACTATTGAGAGTCTGCTCACAAATTGTCTGCCTAATTACAGGATCACCTGGTTGAAGAGCATGTGCCACAGTTATTTTATGTGGTTTTAACTTCAGCAATTTAGTAGCTCTTTGCAAAGAGCTATAAGAAATGCCTGTCTGTTGTGAAAGAAGCCTAAATGATTTTTGGGAGGAATTCTCCAAATAACGACCGATGTCGTCTAATGTTTCTTGGGTAAGAATTGTACGCTATCTTTTAGATTTCTGAGCCTGAACACCTCCTGTGGCCTGAAATTTATTGTAAAGTTTATGGATGACCTAGAACGTTTACACCTGGAAATCTTTCTGCATATCGCACTTTCACTTGATAAGCTTATTGAGTTAACACACACAAATCATACTGCTGTGCAGTAGAAAACAACTGCTGAGCCATAATACACTTTGTGAGTAAGTACAGAACAAAATAATAAGCACACTGGTAATAATTCAGCCATATGATATCAGTGTCAGCTCAATACTGCATGATACTGCACTTTCAGGGCAGAGAAAAACAAGTCATCTGTGTGACCGTGTGTACATCAGCTGCTGCTATCATGTTTCTGTTTGTGCAGTGGAAAAACACTGCACAGCGGTTCTGATATTTTTGGGTCTCTGTGTATTTGGGATTCCATAGCTCAGGATTGAGGACAGTAACAAAAAACCATAACATTTTAGATTTTGTGGCCCAGATGCATATATATCCTTTTTATTCTTTAAGAAAATGCTGAGTGGAAAAGCTAGCATACATCACACAGCAAAGTGTTATTAAACATTCTCTTAATAAATATAAAGAATAATTTAAGAGGTAGAACTGGAACTTAAAAATTCAATGCCACAACTGGGATTTGAACCACAGACCTTCCGCTTGCCGGGCGGATGCTCTAACCACTGAGCTATTGTGACAAACTGCCAGAATGGCATTAAATTCTCAAGCCAGTTCGTATTTCTCCTGGTAAACCACAAAGGCAGTCTCACATCAGAGACAATTACCCCAATGGTGACTTACTATTGCAAGTACTTTATATCCCAGGATTAAATAACCTTCACATGGTAATTATTATTTATTTATGCCAACAAACTTACTGTTGGTGTTTTTAAACACACAAGCCGTGTGTGGGCAAAGTTTAAGAGGTAGAACTGGAACTTAAAAATTCAATGCCACAACTGGGATTTGAACCACAGACCTTCCGCTTGCCGGGCGGACGCTCTAACCACTGAGCTAATGGGTGGTATAAATAAAAGCGAGGAATAGCTTTTTCCCACTAATTCGGAGCAAGAGGTTGGTTTCGTATAAATAAAAACCTTCTGCTCCATCTCCTTGCAAGCTCAAGCTTCCCGACCTTGGCCGTGGAGCTATTGCTCGCGAAATGGTATAAATAAAAACATGCTTTCCTCGCTCCGATGGAGCTTTTGCTGGATTTTTCTGAGGTAGCTATGTAGGCACCTCAGCTTGCTCAATCAGTTAGTACCATGGCCAGGAATTCCTGCTCCCACTGTTTTAAAACAACTAGCTTATTGCCAATTAGTTTCAAATCACTTTTGGACTTAATTCTTGTTTTTAAGTTGCTTTGTTTTTAGTATTTGCATCTCACTGATGGATGTTTTAAACTCTTCCTCCAATTGTTGCTTTACTGTAGCTACTGCTAAACTTTGTGCTTATTTTCTGACAACTGTGCTTTTAATAGAATGTCTTGATTTTCCTTTAATAGATGAACATAAATACTCTGCTTTATTCAACCATGGTGACTGAAATACGTGTTGTAAAATATAAACTCTGCTCTTGGAGATATTTGCTGCTATATCAGCTCTGATGAAACAAGGACATTTGTCTGAGGTGTTGTGAACTTGGCTGGTTAGAATGCGAGTGATGTCATAGTGATCCACTTTCATTACCGGTAACCTGATAATGGAATCAAAATATATACGCACGTGCTTATACAAACATGCAGCACGTATGAAGAGCATAATTCTCGTACAAATCAAGGTCGAATTATATCTATAAAATAAGCCTATATGAAACTCTTTCACAAAGTAGGTATAGCTTTAATTCAGATAACTCTTTTAAAATCTTAGAATTGCCTATTTTGATGTTCCATAAATTGTAATTGCCCAGTTCTAGAGCAGATCAACAGAACACTAGTAAAAGTAATCTTTCAGTATATCACTTGTAATTGACGCAGATCAAATTATGGCAATCAGGGTTTAAATTTAGAAAAAAGATAATCGCCATGTGTTGGAAGTTCGGATAAATCCCATTTACTGTTGCATTTATCACTGCATTACCCCCCCGCAAAAAAGAAATTGACGTAAACTGTGTGCTTTAATCAGATACACATTTTTTGTGTAGTAAGACTTCGTCTATCTCCTACAGTTTGTGAGTTATACAAATGTGATTCAAAATGAAAAGGACTTCACAGGCTATTCCCCCGAAATTAAAGGTATACCTACAATTCAATTGTTATGTAAATATCTTAACATATGTCATTTTAATCAATATATGAGTACAGTGGCCATTTTTGAGAAAATTAAAAATTAGGAATGTTTATCCATGTAGAAGTTAGTTTTGGATGGAGTGTTTCCATAAAGTCGCACTCTTGGAGGTTACTGAACTTCAGTACGAAATTTGGTTTTTAAAAGTGACTGCTTGGGTTTTGATGTTCACACTTAAACACATACAGGCATGCACACCTAGGCTTCTCTCTCTCGCTCTCCATTCAGAAAGGCTCAGAAGCTGTATTTCTGCTTTAATCTCGATATCGAATTATTGGGCGGAATGCAATAACTCCTCTACTATACGTTTAGTGGTTGAAGAACTAAAAAATTACACAATATGTAGGGACTTGGATGCAGATATAAACAATTATAATCACATTTAAAGAGAAAATGTAGACTTGCTTCCGCAGCAATTGCTTCCAGAGGGAAATGAAACACGAAGGGGACCTTTTAACAATCTGTATACATCCTAAGATGTTGTCATCTTGCCTGCGTACGATAACGCTAAAAATAATGTGAATGAGGTAATAGTGATCCGCTCCCATTACCGACGATAATGTAATCAAAGCGATACATAGAGTAGAATATTGTGCAAATCAAAACTGTGTTATATCTGAAGACTTTCATATAAAACCGACCCTAAATTGAAATTTCCACGAAATGAAACTTATTCATCCGGTATAGCTTTAGTTTATGATAAAGTCTTATATAATCTTGGAATTAGTCCCCACAGACTCACTCTTGGAATTAGATATTGATAGTTTATATGTATGGATTAAAGGATATCAGTATAACGGTGCAAACACACGAGTACAAATTATCTACTTCCATATATCAGATGATACAAGTTCTCAATACTATAAAATTAAGAAAATCACTGATGGAATTTAGAAAGTGTATGAACGTTAGCGGTGGAATGCCAGGCGAATCTTAATTTCTATTTAATTTGCCAAATCTTTACTTACATTTTCGTTCTTTAAAATTAGTATCTCTATCATGTTAAGTATATGGATATTTAAATGCAGCAAATATCTAAATCGCCTCCAGACATGAAAAAGGCGTGTTTGTTTACGTGGCCTGGTGAAGGTCACGGAGCTGAAGCTTTGTGTTGAAAGCAAGAGCTGGCGGAAGAGGGGAAGTTTTTATTTATACCAAATCACGACCTTTTGCTTATTCTCAACTTGCTTACCAGCTTCAGCTCACAAGCACTAGCTAGTTTTTATTTATACCACCCATTGTGACAAACTGCCAGAATGGCATTAAATTCTCAAGCCAGTTCGTATTTCTCCTGGTAAACCACAAAAGCAGTCTCACATCAGAGACAATTACCCCAATGGTGACTTACTATTGCAAGTTACACCCCAGATGTTATTACATGTCAGGATGTCATTGCAACATCATGTACCATACAGATCTGTATCAATGAAAGAAGCTATACTTTCGAACAGCTGCTTCACTAAATGAAAACATTTCATTTTCTTGCATACATGTCGGAAATTCTTTATTTATTGGATATTTAGATGAAGTATGTTAAGTTATGAGGATTAAACCTAGTTTTATTTCCACCTTTTCAGAGATTGCTGAATAGGTATTTGATACAGCCTGTTGATGTCAACCTACTTTTTTTTTTTCTATTTTGCTTTTAAAAAGAACACTGAATATTTGGGTCTTGTTTGTAATATAATGTGTATAAGATTTAAAACATTATAGTAGTACCTGCATACCTAGGTATTTAGTTGAATCTGAATCAATGTGCATCAGACTTTTCTCTTATATTTCTCATAAATAAACTGTCAAAGAAATTAACATAAAATTAGAGAACATAGAAGAACAAAACATGAGCAGGTCAAGAGTGAATGAGTGGTGGTGTTTAAGGGCCTGTTGAGAACTAGGTCATTAGAGCCCGTGAGCAGGTCAAGAAATGTTCAGATTGCCTATCTTGCTGGTGTCTTGCAAGCAAGAAGGAAACCAGAGAAACAAAAAATAGATGTATTAGTAAGATTTGAACCTGAATTGAGCATCTTGTAACTCATGTTGTAGTGGTGGTGTGATGGTGATGGTGGTGGTGGTGGTGGCGGCGGCGGCCATGGCAGTGGTACTAGTAGTGTTAATTAACTGCAATAGTATTTATATAGAGATATATTGTAAGTTATAGCACATATACCAATAATCATAGGATTGGCATGCACAAATATGTGTTTTTGGCATTTGCAGTCAGTTAAAGAGTTCAGGAGTTTTAAGCATAAATTTACACATGCACTAAGCACTACTGGTATATTCAATCGTGTCAGTTGAAGCCTACTACCGTTCTGTTAATCCTGAATGGGTTTGAGGAACAATGTGTTCAGATTAGACAGAAATCTGTAGGTGGCATAAAACCAAATAAGGGACAGATAAAGCACTCTGTATAAGTAATTTACAAAGAAATGCATTCCTATGTGAATCACTCTGTGAACTTTATGCATTTTGGGAGGTCCAAGCAGTTCTCATTTACCACCTTCAATCATTTTTCAGACATGTACAACCATGAAGTACTAAGTTGTGACCCAAATTTTGCACTTAATTGTGGTTTAACTTCATTTCAATTTCATGAGGAATAACAATGATAAGGAGATTAAATATTTGTTGATTGATACTGAATTTTGCTAATGAAATTTTTAACCATCATTCTCAAGCATTTTTAAATTGTGTGAGTACTGCAATGCACCTTTTAGTATTACTTTGTCCATTTGTCCATAAACATAAAACAACTCGTGAAGTACTGCATGTAAATGGAGTGAAATCTCATGCAGTCCCATGTGAATTAATTGGAATAATACAATAATACTGTATTTTTCATGCTTTATTAATTTAATTATAATTTACTGCCAATTTACATTTCTTAATACTTAATGTTCTTTCTTTTTCATTAGTTCCATTACACGATTAGACATTGACTCCACAAGATTGTAACAGACATTTTTGAGATCGTGATGAAACCATACTTGAATTAAAACTAATATCAAACATTATTTTGTGATACAGTTAAATGTTGCAAGTCTCTTTCTGCAAATACCCCACAAATTTTCTATGGGGTTAATATCAGACAAATTCCCTGGACATTCAAGCACATCAACATTATTATCTTTGAAGAATCTTTTTGACTTCCTTAGAAGTGTGGCAGCAAGCTAAATCTTGTTAAAAAATTCTGTCTCCTTCCGGAAGCCTTTTCTGGAGTACCTGAACAATTTTCTCCAGTACTGTGATGTACTGATCACTTTTCATCATGTCTTCAACTGAAACGTCCTAAGTCCTTCATAGCTGAAATAGCTGTAAAACATTTTCATCTCAAGGGGTTTTACATTCTGTTGAAAATGTGCTGAATTTGTAGGTTCATTATTTGCTTGGTGCACGTACTGAACCTTATACTTCAAAATGAGTCTCATCAGAGAAAATAAAATTTATTCAGTCTTCTAGTGTCCAATCTTGATGAGCATGCATTCAAAAGAGGTGTTTCTTAAGCATTGCTTGTGTAAGAAGTTGTTTCTTTGCAGGTTTATTATTATTATTATTATTATTATTATTATTATTATTATTATTATTATTATTATTATTATTATTATTATTATTATTATTATTATTATTATTATTATTATTATTATTATTATTATTATTGTTGTTGTTGTTGTTGTTGTTGTTATTATTACTACTATTATTTTTTTTAATTTATTAGCCATAACAAGCATGCCCCATCGCATTAAGCGATACTACGTGCTATTACATTGATACCTGTTATAATTTGTTTTATTATTTAATCATATGGTTATTTGTTATTGTCCTTAGTATACTGACATGTTCATTGCTTATTTATTTGACTATATTCACTGTCACTATCACTTCTACTCTCTTCCAGTTATCCTTTAAATTGAACTTGCTGTGTTTATATTTGATCCTTTATTTGTTTATTTTATATCACTACACCATATCACTTCCACTATCTTCCTATTATCAGTTGGAATATACTATTTTAATTCACCAAAATTAATACTTTGAATAAATGTTTTGAAAGCCCTTATGTTGTATGTGATTAGCTGCTCTTTAGTCACTGGCCATTTGTTGTTATTAGATTCGATGGCTTTCTTCATTACTTCCCTTTGCTGTTTTAGTTTGCAACATCGATATATCAGGTGTTCTACTGTTTGTTCTTCTTCTAGACAGATGCATCTAGAGTCCTGTATTATTCCTAGCCGGTGTAAGTAGGATTTAGTTAGTCTGTGTCCCGTAATCATTGCTGTCAGTGTGAAATTCAAGTTAATTTGTGTTTTCATTCTTCGAACAACTGATGGGATAAACTCCTTGCAGGCTGCTCCTTTCATTGTATTAGTCCACTCTTTTTGCCACTTCTGCATCCCTTGTTCTTGGATTTCCCTGACAAATGTTGTTTACTACCGTCTGTGAAGATTTCTATTTCATAATATTTACCTTCATTGACTTCTTCCATAGGTATACACTCCGCTGGATGGGGCCATTTTGCTATATGTAAGGGTGCATCATAATATGACGATTCTGGTGTCATTCCATGTGTTATCTTATAAAGTTTTGCTGCTTCTGCTATTTTAAAATAGATAGGCTTCACTCCAGGTACTACACATGATGCTTCAAAAGATATGGTTCTGTATACTTTGGCAATTTTTATATTAATTATTCTCTGCGTTCTCTGAAGTATCTTTATATTTTTTTTCCTCTCTAGTGCCTGCTCCCAGACTGGTGAACCGTACGTTAGTATAGGTGCTATTGCTCCTCTGTAGATAGTTCTAGAGACTGGTGGCCGAATCCCCACTGTAGTCTTGCTACTTTGGTTAGCATGTTTGTTAGTAGGAGTGCCTTGTCTTTTAGGTTGTTAATGTGTCTATTAAAGTTGAATTTTTCATCTAGGGTTATCCCTAGGTATCTAAGTTCTCTAACTTGCTCAAGTGATTTGTAATTCTATACCCTTATTGGTTCATTACCAGCTTTCCTTCTCCTTGATATTAATAGAACCATTGATTTTGAGTCGTTAAATTTCAGTTTGTTTTGCTTTGCCCAGTTCTCTACTTTCTTTAAGTCTGAATTTGCATAGTTTTCTGCTTCTTTGTTGCTGTTACCTCTCATAAGTAAAAGTAGATCATCTGCAAAAGCTACTTACTTTTGATTGGTTTGTTAGTGTCAAGTTGAGAACTGAATTGTACATTATGTTCCACAGACCAGGACTGCAGCTTGAACCCTGTGGACATCCCATGGTTACCTCCTTTGTGATCTTGCATTCATTTGTTTGTAAGGTCGCTGTTCTGTTACTGACCTGTATAAATTTTTAGGGCATTGAAGTTCTTTGAGGTTGAGCAAAATACGTGGCCACCAGGCTGAATCAAAAGCGTCACGTACATCTAAACTAACTGCTACAACACATTTTTTTTGCTCGAAGGCTTTCCTCTATGAAGTGTTTCACAGTCATGGCTGCATCAACTGTCCCTTTCTGAGGTGTGAAACCAAACTGGTTTGCATTTAACAAGTTGTTGGTGTTTATCCGATATAATATTCTATTGATCAAAAGTTTCTCCAATACCTTTCCCCCAACCTTTAGAAGACTGATTGGTCGATACTTTGTCACTTCTTCGCTGTGTTGCTTTCCTGGTTTAAATATAGGTAATTATATTCGACTTTTTCCATTGCGTTGGAAAGCAGCCTTTTTTAAGGCAATTATTGTACACTGCAATGAGAAAAGATGGGAAACAATTGAACACTTCTAGAAGGATCGCACTTGTAATTCCATCTTCTCCTGGAGCTTTGTTGGGGTTAAAGCTCTTTATTACTGCTCTAACTTCCTCTACAGTGAATTCTGTGTCTTCATCTGTATTAGGAGGCTCCTTAGCCTTTATTCTTATATTCCGTTGAAGCTCAGAGTCCTCATCTTCTTTATCATCAGGAATGAAATAGTCTATCATATATTTTAACGTGCTGTTGAGATCTTCGGTGTATGTTCCATCAGGTTTTTGTATTGTTGTAAAAATGGTTTTATCTCTGATTTCCCTGCTGCAATCTTGTATACTTTATTCCAGGGGTTTGAACTATCGGTGGCAGTACAGAATAATTTCCAAGAATTCATTTTTGCTGTTTGTAAATTGTTCTGATACTGTCGCTTTTCGACGAGATACTGAGTTTTCCTTCCTTCTCTCAGGGCTTCATTATGTTGTGTCCGTTGGTATCGCCGCATCATAGCATTGACCTTGTTCCGTTTAATTTTTAATTCTTTGTTCCACCACGGTACCGCTCTGTACTTAGTTGAATTTTTCTTTTGTAAGGAATAGTTGAATGCTGTTTTGCATGCAAAAGTTATACAGCTGGCGAGATTTTCACGTAATAATTCTGTTTCTATTTGTTTCTTGGTTTTTTCACTGAGTTCGTTGTCCAGTTTATTAAGATCATTGTCCTGATATTCACAATTAAATTTTGTAATGAATTCTTTTCTTACTTCCTCCATGAAACTAGGAATATTATCAATTTTAACTATGTATCTTATACCTATGCTGTGGGTGTTATCAGATTCAAAGTTTCTATTCAAGGTATTAGTTATCACGTTAGATGTTATTGCTGTATGGTCAGTGCAACTTTCTATTTCTCCACATCTCCAATTTGTGACCCTGTTGACCATACTACTTTTGTAATAGTTAGGTCTATATAGCTCTTGCCTTTATTTGACTGAAATGTTGGAATACCGTTAGCTTCATTAAGTATGAATAGGTTACTGCCTGTTATAAATTCTTCTAATATTTTTCCACGGTGATTTGTTGTTCGTGTCGTGTCACATTTTACTCCTTGCATTTGTGTCCATTGCCAATAATACATTTGCTCCGTTAGCATAGTTCATTATGGTTTCGATTTTATTTATCGTTCTTTCCATATTTTCCTCTATATCGCAGTACTTGCTTACAATATAAATTTTTTTCCGATGGATATGAACTTCTGCAACTATGCAATCCTCATCTGAGAGCTGATTTATAGTAATAACGTCAAGCTTATTATTGTTCACGAGGATAGCAACTCTTTTCCTTCCATTTCCCTGTGTAAGAATTTTAATTGATTTTGGAATCCCAGCTGGGTTGTTGCGAATTAAGTAAGGCTCCTGTACAAATATCAAATCAAGTTAGTTTTCTACAGTTTGCTGGGCTAGGTTGCTAACTGCTGCTCGTGAATGTTGAAGGTTAATCTGTTGGCATTTAAGTGGTTTATTGTGTATTGTATATTGTATGGTTTGTTGTCAGATATTCATTTCAGTAATCAAGATTCTTTATATAATTATTCAAGTCTATTTTATGACATCCACATTTTTTGTCTAGAGCTGTGTGGTTGATGTCTACTGGCTGTGTTTGGTTATGCTTGTTATAATTTATGCAGTTTATGCATTTATATACACCCTTTGGAGTTTTACACTCAGCCAGCTTGTGTTTACCTGCACATAGTAGGCAAGTTTGGTCACCTTTGCAGTCCTGAGCTCTTTGATTAAACTTGTTACACTTGAAGCACCTGTTGACTCTAAAATAGTCCCCAATTGTGTCCACAGTCCATCCCAGTTTTATCTTCTGCCTAATAGTTTCTTTCTAGCTTCCGATGTAACTTCTATTACTAAGTTTGTGTTGTTCTTCTTAACTTTGAATGAGAATTTTGGTTCCATTTCATTGGTTTGCAGATTTAGTTCCTCATTCTGTTTCAAAATTCCTTCCTTCCAGCTGTTAAGATCCCCTTCTGCGGAACATTGTACACAATTAGGCGAGGTTTCAGCACTTTGGTTCCAGTTGCTTCAATTTCGTTGCCACACTTATCATTGATATTGTTACAGATTGTGTCTATCTCATTCTTGGTGCATGCCTGAATTAGCAGATTCCCATTCCTAAGAGGTTTGAAGGCACTTATGCCTACCTTCATGTCAATAGGGTTTACTTTAGTTTTAATTACATTTTTGATGTATTCTGTTTGATTTTTTTTTTTGATTTCACTATTAGGCTGTGTTTTCGTGGCTCTTCTATGTCCTGGTTCTTGGATCTTATAATGTCAGAATATAGGGTTCTGTTTGATGTTCGTGGCTTCTTCTTAGATTCTTCAATCTGTTTCCGTTCGTTTTCCAGGCTCTTGATTTTTTCCTCTTTCTCTGCCATTGTGTTTATTATATTATTACTCAATTCTCTAATTTTGCTTACCGCTTTAATAATATCTTGTTTTAGATCTTTCCTCATTTTTCCGCCTTTTTCGTCCAAGTTTTGAAGAAGCGTATCGAGGCAGTTCACAATTTCGTCACCAGGATCGCTTGCCATTCTGAATCGGTAATGATGGATGCTCTCTGGTTTCACAACCCTATCTGATTTAATCTAAATAATAATATGGCTGTCTCCACGTATCTCAGCCACCCATAACCTCCAACAAAATACACTTATTTTTCGGCACTTTTGGGTTTGGTATTCTCACACTAACTGGAACAACACGCACAGAATGTTTATATTATACGATAAATGACATAGCTTGGCATTAAAATATTCCTAATTCACTAATATGTTGTAGGTTACTCTGGTTGTTAAGTAAACAAACAGACTCTTCAACTGGATTAGTAGATTCACAAATTTACACTGAAATATTCACGATCGTTGCAAATACTAGTTCATGAATAATTTCACAATTAGATACAAGTATGTTTTAACTTGCAATGCACTTGAAATAAACAAAGAAACTATATACAGTATTAGAGAACAAAATGTTCAGGACATTTCATGAGTATAACATTCCAACACGTGGCCATTTATTATTATTATTATTATTATTATTATTATTATTATTATTATTATTATTATTATTATTATTATTATTATTATTATTATTATTATTATTATTATTATTATTATTATTATTATTATTATTATTATTATTATTATTATTATTATTATTATTATTATTATTATTATTATTATTATTATTATTATTATTATTATTATTATTATTATTATTATTATTATTATTATTATTATTATTATTATTATTATTATTATTATTATTATTATTATTATTATTATTATTATTATTATTATTATTATTATTATTATTATTATTATTATTATTATTATTATTATTATTATTATTATTATTATTATTATTATTATTATTATTATTATTATTATTATTATTATTATTATTATTATTATTATTATTATTATTATTATTATTATTATTATTATTATTATTATTATTATTATTATTATTATTATTATTATTATTATTATTATTATTATTATTATTATTATTATTATTATTATTATTATTATTATTATTATTATTATTATTATTATTATTATTATTATTATTATTATTATTATTATTATTATTATTATTATTATTATTATTATTATTATTATTATTATTATTATTATTATTATTATTATTATTATTATTATTATTATTATTATTATTATTATTATTATTATTATTATTATTATTATTATTATTATTATTATTATTATTATTATTATTATTATTATTATTATTATTATTATTATTTAGTGTATGTGTGAAGTCCAATGTAAATAAAGGTGCATTTGGCATAATTTGAATTTCTCCCATATTCTTCATAAGTGTATTGTGCAAATTAAGTAAGTTGATTCCAAATAGGCTAAATCAGCTTTATTCAAAAGCACATGATAGCATGAAACAAACAACTGGAAGTGCGCCAGATTCCAAATTCTGCTAATCACATACATACAAAGGATAATAAATGATGAATTTCATTGAGGTAGGAAGGGTTCATAGTAGAAGTACACCAAATCCATTTAAAACTATTATGAGCAGCAGAAGCAGAAAGCTGAAAATGCCATAGAAAATATTTTCTGGGGGATAACAAGTGCATTAGACGCAGTTTACTGTGTCTAGGCTAAATGTGTGTATGTACTGCAGTTCTGGGATTGTGATAATCTAAAAATTGATGGTGGTTGACTTTGTCCACTTTTGAGATTAATTCCCCATTGTTGTATGTGATTTAAATACTTGTACTTCTTTCGCAGAGGAGAATTCTCGTATGCCAAACTAGAAGAGAAACGTAACAATACTCCTGGATGCTTCATACTCAGAGAAAGTGAAACAAAATATGATGTTTTCTATCTAGATGTATGTACCAAAGAAAGGCAAGTATGTTAATAACTCATTTTGAAATTTGTAAGGCACAAATGAGATGCAGTATCATACTTTCAAGGGAAGGGTTTTGGTTTAAATATACAAATATGTTTGGCTTTTAAGTGTTTGTCACAAAAGCAGTCTCACATCAGAGACAAATTACCCCAATGGTGACTTACTATTTTAAGTTTTATTATTATTATTATTATTATTATTATTATTATTATTATTATTATTATTATTATTATTATTATTATTATTATTATTATTATTATTATTATTATTATTATTATTATTATTATTATTATTATTATTATTAATATTATTATTATTAATATTATTATTATTATTATTATTATTATTATTATTATTATTATTATTATTATTATTATTAATATTATTATTAATATTATTATTATTATTAATATTATTATTATTATTAATATTATTATTAATATTATTATTATTATTATTATTATTATTATTATTATTATTATTATTATTATTACTAGCATTATTACTAGCATTATTACTAGTATTATTACTATTATTACTATTATTACTATTATTACTATTACTATTATTATTATTATTATTATTATTATTATTATTATTATTATTATTATTATTATTATTATTATTATTATTATTATTATTATTATTATTATTATTATTATTATTATTATTATTATTATTATTATTATTATTATTATTATTATTATTATTATTATTATTATTATTATTATTATTATTATTATTATTATTATTATTATTATTATTATTATTATTATTATTATTATTATTATTATTATGTTTTCTTGTGGATCATTATTACAAACAATAATGTCTGTTTTTATTATTTTGGGATACATGCTTATGATTTTAGTTTCTATTTACTGAAAATAGTTCTTAAATGAATGCTAATTATTATAATTTTATTTTTGTCTTATTTTAGTAACATTTAATTATAACCTTGTATCAGGAAAGTATACCATGTCAATCACATTACACATACATTATATATTTTCCTGTGTCTTTGTATTTGTTAACAATTGATACCGAAATTTAGATTCAAATCGAATGGGCTTGATAAAGACACATTTTAATTTAATTGCCGGATGTGAGATTTGCGATAAGTGTTGAGTAATAACATAGGTAGATAATAGAGTAGGAAGTGTTGTAAGGTGAGTAAAATATGAGTAAATAATAGTCGTTAAATTTATAGGATAAATGCATTGTTGGTTTGAAATTAACAAGTCATGACGTCATACTACATAATTTGAAATTGCCATCAAAATTTAAGGTTAGCCTACGTTTGAAAAAATAAGCTAGTTTGAAATTCACGGTCAAAATTCAGGTCTGCCAACTTTAAAAGTCGCGCGATATGTTTAATAAAATATAAAGAAAACATTGTTTAATCATAGAAAGGTAACTATATATTTGGAATTCAAAAAAGGTCACGTTTTAATAGAAAGGAACATTTCTAAATTGTGAAAAGGAATGAAATAGTATTTTAGATGCGAGGCTTTCTTTTGATGACGTCATGAAATTTGAAATCGGGAGGAACATTTTTTTTTTTTAGCATGGGGAGATGCCAGTAAGCGTTACCAGATCGGTGGAGAACTTAGCTGTGAACACATGTGAGTTGCGGTTGCTCTGCGAGGATATATATATTGGAAGTCGGCATAACTCCCGAAATGTGTTAAAGAGTTGAGAATAAATAGTCTCCAAAGTTATTCTGGGTGATCTATATTAAATATATCCGCGCATACCCTGGATTAAAGTCTCATGTTCGAGCATAGCCGGAGCAGAACTACAAGAATCGACAACGGTCGATACGTTACCACGAAGCATCACTTTTCGCTACAAATTGGATCCCATACTTGGGGCAACCAATATATACTTATCGCTTCAAATGGCGATCCAACGTGGGGCGTTGAGAGAAAAATGAAATATAGACCAACCCCAAGAATGAACTAGACCAGCATTGAACCAGTGACTAATAGGAAGGACGACCAAGCCAGCATCGAACCAGCAAACAAGAAAGGAGGTGCCCAGCATGTCAACATCGTCAGAGAACATCATGTGAAACGTGTGGTGAATAAGTTGAAGTACAGTTAAAAAAAAAATCATAATAGTGAAAATTGTGAAATATTGGTGAGTAGAGAAACACATGCAAATAGCTTAGAAATGGAAGACAGCAATTTTCTAGGTTTTGAGAGTCTGGAAAGTAATAAAAGTGTAGTTAGGATGGAAGAAGGTAGTCAAAATATAATCGGTAGAAGAATATGCCAAGAAGTAGAAGTTCAGAACATTAGAGAAACACCTATAGGTAGCTCAGAATTGTTTGGTAGTAATTCAGAAAGGCCAGCGATTATGTCAGAAATAGAGAATATGTTTCAAAAGATAATGGAAAAGATAGATGAAACTAGTAAAGAATTAAGAATAGAGTTGGGACAGAAATTAGAGAAGGGACAACAGGAATTGGGAATGCAATTGGAAAATCAGAAGAGAGCTTTAGAAACCTTTAGGGAAGAAGTTAGGGAGGAAATTAATAAAGTTAGTAGTGAAGTAAAAGAAAATAGAGAACAGGTTAAGGGAGAATTAGAGACAATAAGGCAAGAAGTAAAGAATTCTGAAAAGAAATTAGGTCAACAAGTGAGTGAAAAATTAGATAAAGAAAGGGAAAGAGTAACATATAGATTAGACAAACAAAGGGAAGAGGTAGTACAAAGGTTAGATAAAGACAGGGAAGAAATTAGAGAAGAGTTACAGGGGTGTAAAGTTAGAATGGAAAGATCTGATGTAGAAAGTGAAAGGCAGGCTAGAAATTTGGAGGATGTTACAGACCAAATAAAAGGGGTAGTAACAGAAATTACTCATGTAAAAGAGGCCTTAGAAAATTGGAAATTAAATGAAAATGCATGTAATCACCACAATCTTAATAATGAAGCTGCAAGAAACGAGGCAATACCAGGTGTATCAGCTGACATTTCGATGCAAAATAGGGGTAACAGTAATTCCCATTCTGATCTCAGAAATAGCTCAGGGACAAGTGACAATTCAAATTTACATTGGCCTAACCATGTCTTAAATGAAATGACACCTCCAGTTTTTGAAAATGAAGATTCAGATGATCCTAAAGCCTTTATAGAAGGGCTACAAGAGTACTTCACGGTGAAACATATACCGGAGGAGTACAAGATGGTGATAGTAAGAAAGTGCCTAAAGGGTAATGCTGCCAATTGGCTCGGCCTTTCTATGGGTAACAATAATGATTACGGGACCTTTAGGAACATCTTTTTAACCAGATATTGGGGGGCTAGTAGGCAGGCTAATATTAGAGTCGAATTAAGCAATGGAAAGTTTAATCCTAGATTGGAGGAATCGATGGTCAACTATTTTATGAGAATAGCGAGAAAGTCAAAGATGTTGGATCCTCCCATGGATGAAAAAGATCTAATAAATATAGTTACTCCACATTTTCCTGAAACGCTTCAACACTACCTAATCATAGCCCGACCCAGTAGCATTGCAGCTATGATCGAATTATTATCAGCCTTAGAAGTCAATAAGCCAAAACACTCATTTGGAAATAAATATCAAGAAAAAGAAACTGTAAATTCTTTCGGGCAAGGGGCACAGTATTATCAGAATAGAAGTGAGGTTAGGGAAAGGTATAAAGGACCAGTACCAAGGATGGAATCGTTCCGGTGGGAAAATCAAGGTAGATGTAACCAGGAAGGGCATCACCAAAATAGAAATGGTAATCTAAGGGGAAGAAATATAGGGGTGAATTATATGAATACAAATAGATTTGATCGGGGTAGACGGGGACATTATTTTGGACGTAGTAGAAATTCAAATGATGGGTATTGGACAAACAGAGATAATGAGTTTAGACCGAGGTCACCAAGACAGGGAGAAAGGCGTTCTAATGGACGAAATTCCCCTGAAAATGCGGAAATGGTTGAGGCCATTAGCATTAAAGAAAACATGGTAGGAAGTAACCCCAATTTAATGCAGGAAAACAGAAGTAACAATTCGGGAAATAGTACAGGAGCCATACATGTTGTTGTTGTTGTTGTTTTCTAGTGCCTTGCATCTGGCAATGAAGCCATTAGCATTCGTGCTTTCCAATACTTTTGAACTGTAGTTTCTTCTGATCTTAATGCTTCACAGGTCTTCAAGTGTTCTTCATTCATTTCTGCTGGATCCAGGAGCCATACATAAAAATCAGGAAAATGCCAGACCCAGTCAAACGCGCCTTCAGTGAGAACTGGGTATCCTAGTAATGATTGTGATAAGCACTCGGAAATAAATAGTCTTGGAAGGCAAATGATGATACAAAAGAAAAGAGAATGGAAAAATAGAATCGACGAAAACAAAAAAGTAGGAGATCCACCTAAAATCAAAATTGGAGTAAATGGAAAACAATACAATGCAATTATAGATACGGGATCAAATAGCACAGTATGCTCACAAAATTTTTATGATAATTTACAAAGTAGTGGTTTTAAAGTAATGTCTTTACCAGTTAATGGGATATATTGCTCGCTAGCTGTGGGAAAACGAAAAGAGAGAGTAAAATTTCAAGCAATGATAAATATTGAAGTAAATGGGAGAATACTAGGAATTTTATTTCTGATTGTAGGAAGACTTGTGACAGGTATTATAATAGGTTGTGATTGTCTTTATGCCTGGGAAGCTGTTGTGAATTTTAAAAACATGATTGTAGAAGTGAAAGTTGAAGATGAGACCATTATAGTGCCATTTGTGGAAGATAGTAGTTCAGAAACTATTGTAAGAGAAAAAGAGGAAGAAGAAATCCAAGGGGATACATTCTTTGTAGAATATGTTAAAGTAGGAGCTATGGAATTAACTGAAGTAAATGTCGAAGAGTAAAGTGTCGATAATAAAGAAAATGTAGAATGGGATAAAAATGATTTCATAGACAATTTGAGGTTTTCTGACGCAACTAGGTACTATGATAGGGAGAGTAGTGAAGACTTAGAAGAATTATTGCGGGAAAAGGTAACTCAGGCTGATCAACTAAATGAACAACAGAGGGATAAACTGTTTAAAATATTAATCCGAAATAAAGAAGTATTCTCTGAGAAACCTGGTAAATGTAATATTTATACTCATTCGTTTGAGATAATACCCATCAAACCTTTTACACATAAAGCGACAGCTATCCCTAGTACCATAAGAGAAGAGGTAGATGCAGTTATAAAGTCAATGTTAGAAGATGAGGTTATTGAGATTTCGAATTCAGAATTTGTGAATCCCCTATGTATTGTAAATAAGGCCAATGGAAAGATTAGGGTGACATTAGACGCGAGAAAACTAAATCAACATTGTAAACCTGATAGATTTAGACCAGAAAGTGTAGAGGTAATATTGAACAAATTGCAGAAAGGCAAAATTTTTTCTACTTTGGATCTTACAGCATCTTTTTGGCAGATCCCACTTAGAGAAGATTTAAGAAAATATACAGCGTTTTTACATTCAGGGATATTATATCAGTTTCGAGTTTGCGCCTTTGGTATGAATACCAGTGGTAGTGCACTATTAAGAGCTTTATATGAAATTTTTGGAGAAACCATAAAGAAATTTGTTGCTCAGTATGTGGATGATTTTGTAATCTTTTCAGAAAATATAGAGGATCATTTAAATCATATCAATTATGTGCTTAGTCAGTTAAACAAAGCAAACATGACAATAAAGCCCAGTAAAACTGCATTCTTTGTGAAACAGACAGAATTTTTAGGTTATGTAATTTCAAATGAGGGAATCAGGCCTAATCCCGACAGAATTGAGAGCATAAATAAAATAGCAGCTCCTAAAAATATAAAACAATTGAGCAGATTTCTTGGTATTCTAAATTATCAATCAAGATTTATCCTGGAATATGCAACCTTAGTAGCCCCATTAAGACAACTTTTGAGAAAAGATGTGAAATGGCAATGGCCATCAGTAGAAGAAGAATCTTTCGAAAAGGTAAAAACATTGTTTGCAGCGTCCATTTTATTGGAAAAACCTAGGGAAGATCTCCCCTACATAATTTATATGGATGCTTCAGGACTTGGGTATGGTAGTGTCATAATACAAAAAGATGAGGAAGGAAGAGATCACCTCATTGCTGTAGCTTCAAGGGGGCTTTCAAGAACTGAATCACAGGCTTGCACTACAGGAAAAGAGATAGCGGCTATTTACTTTGCACTTGTAAAATTTAGGCAATATGTATATAACAACCCAGTAATAGTTTACACAGATCATGTCAGTTTGGCATTTATGAACTCTTGCAAACTCACAAGCACACGTATTTCTAGATACATACATGAGATCACATCCCATAACATAGAAATCAAACACATAGCAGGAAATCAAAATATTTTTAGTGATTTGTTGTCAAGGATGAAAACTAATTACACAATACCAGATACAATTAGTGACAACAAACATGATGTAACCATACTATATTTGAAAACCTTAGAAGGGACTCAATTAGCTAAAGAATTTCGAAATTTGGAACGATTACAGACAGAGGACGATGAACTTAAGAAATTGAGAGAAAAGGCACAACCAATCACAGAAAATCTAAAAGATAATATAGGTATTTATGAGGGAAAAATCTATAAATTTCATGGAAGAATTGAACCTAAATGGAAAGTAATGGTACCAAAAGCTTTACAAGAGAAACTTATACTTGCTTATCACAAAACACTAGCTCATACAGGTAGTGAAAAGCTAATCATGGCAATTAGTGACCATTTTTATATAAAACATTTGGCAAAGAAAGTGAGGAAAATATCTTCGAGCTGTGACTTATGTCAAAGGGCCAAACCATTTAACATCAAATTCGATATAGAACCTCAGACAATCATAAGAGAAGGGAAAAATGTAGTAGTTACTGCTGATGCACATGGGGAGCTACCAGTAGGACAATTTGGATGTAGATATATGTTTGTTCTTCATGATGTTTTTAGTAAATTTATTAAAATTTATCCTGTTAGGAATATCAGCAGCAAAACATGTGTAGGAAAGATAATAAAAGATTATGTGCCAAAATATGGCAAGATTCAGGCAATCTTAACAGATAATGCTACAGTTCATCAGAGCAAAATTTTTAAAGAAACCCTAGAAAATCATGAGATAAAGTTATATCATTGTTCCTCATACTTTCCATCAGGGAATCCAACAGAACGTGTCCTCCTAGATATAGGAATTTATTTACGTGTACTTACACATCATAATCACAAGGATTGGGTGAAATATTGTCCATTGATAGAAAAGATTATTAATCACACCATTAATGTAACTACTGGGTTTGCCCCAATAAAATTAATGTTAGGAATTGAACCAGAACCAATATTGATCGGGGTACCAAAAATACTCAAAATTAATGACATTCAGTTAAGTGAAGAAGAAAGAGCGAAAATTGCTTTTGAACGAATCAAGAAAAAGGCAGAGAAGCGAAAATTAAAAAAAAAGAGTAGAAAACATAAATGGGAACCTAAGATAGGCGATTGGGTACTAGTTAAAGACCATAAATTATCAAGTGCATTGCGAGGTAGGAACAAAAGGATGGAATTGTTATATAAAGGTCCTGCAGAAATTATATCCAAATTTGGTTATCATACCTTTGATGTAAAAGATGTTAAAAATGAAAAATGTCTGGGAAGGTGGCATAAACAACTCCTTCGACCATACAAGAAACCATGTGGTACCTTGGAACCTTGATTTCATGTAAAATTTGAAGTGTCATTTGTTCTATTGGCGCCCAATCAGCTTTTAGATAAAATTTAAATTTTAGCTTACTTGAAAACCATATATTGGTCAGATACTTATGTATTCATGACAAATGCAGAATGTGAATTTCTATATACTACAAAGAGCTTAAGAATATATTGTATAGAGTTCACAATAACAGCTTCAGAAAGATTGTTAAAATGTTCATCTCCGCATAGAGAGCAAACAGAATATTTAATTTGTAAATATTTGCAAAAAAAAAAAAAAAAATTATATGTATAAATAGTTATCACAGCAAGACAAAGAAAGAACTTGTCTGAAGAGTGTAATGGATTTATATAAATATATGTACATTTTTTTAGTGCTTAAAGGATCTAGTAAAGATATGTGTTACAATAACAAAAGTGCAAATTCACAGTGCATGTGATAGTGAGAGCGAAGTGAGCAAACATGAACTAACTAAAAGAAGGAAGTATAAAGAAACACTCTTGAAATTTAACCTTTAAATAAAATTTTCACAGAAGAAACCATAACATATTGTAATTAGTATTTAAGGATTAATGTTAAGTCAAGTGTACAATTGTTTGTCATGTTATAAAGATTAATGAGAAGATATGTTAATAACCAATTTCAAAACAGTGTAATTGAAATTTGTATATAATGGGAGTGTTGCCGATTATTCAAAATTCAGGAGTAATTTTTAATTTTTCTTTCGGGCAAGACATTTACATTATTTTATTATGAAATAATAAAATAACATAAATGGGAGCATTTGATACCGAAATTTAGATTCAAATCGAATGGGCTTGATAAAGACACATTTTAATTGCCGGATGTGAGATTTGCGATAAGTGTTGAGTAATAACATAGGTAGATAATAGAGTAGGAAGTGTTGTAAGGTGAGCAAAATATGAGTAAATAATAGTTGTTAAATTTGTAGGATAAATGCATTATTGGTTTGAAATTAACGAGTCATTACGTCATACCACATAATTTGAAATTGCCATCAAAATTTAAGGTTAGCCAACGTTTGAAAAACTAAGCTAGTTTGAAATTCACAGTCAAAATTCAGGTCTGCCAACCTTAAAAGTCGCGCTATATGCTTAATAAAATATAAAGAAAACATTGTTTAATCATAGAAAGGTAACTATATATTTGGAATTCAAAAAAGGACATGTTTTAATAGAAAGGGACATTTCTAAATTGTGAAAATGAATGAAATAGTATTTTGGATGCGAGGCTTTCTTTTGATGACGTCATGAAATTTGAAATCAGGAGGAAAGTGTGTTTTTTTTTTTTTTTTAAGCGTGGGGAGACGCCAGTAAGTGTTACCAGATCAGTGGAGAACTTAGCTGTGGACACATGTGAGTTGCGGTTGCTCTGCGAGGATATATATATTGGAAGTCGGCATAACTCCCGAAATGTGTTAAAGAGTTGAGAATAAATAGTCTCCAAAGTTATTCTGGGTGATCTATATTAAATATATCCGCGCATACCCTGGATTAAAGTCTCATGTTCGAGCATAGCCGGAGCAGAACTACAAGAATCGACAACGGTCGATACGTTACCACAAAGCATCACTTTTCGCTACAAATTGGATCCCATACTTGGGGCAACCAATATATACTTATCGCTTCACAATGCAGTAGATAACTAAAAGCATGTCCAAACAATTTTATGAAAGTATGCAATATCAATAATCATATAAAGCATATAGAATATATTTTCCTATTTCCTTATGTTTGTATTTGTTAACAATGCAATAGATAACTAAAAACATGTTCAAATAATTGTCTGACCAAGGTTTCCTGTTATCGCTTTCTGCTGTTCTTACTTTAATAAGATTTATTTACAGATACACATTTCACAAGAGTTTCCTATTTAGAACTACTCACAAGAAAACACATGCTTCATATATTTCATTATTTCTCTTTTTATTTATGTGCTAAAGTAAAATTCTACATTACGCCCAAGTTTTCTAACATGAGCATTTCCTAGGACACTCTTGTATGTAGAAAAGGTTCTCTCTACAGAACATAACATCATTAGAGCATAAGTCATAGATGCTAATGATGCAGGTTCTAGGGTTAATTTCCCTATATATTTTTCTCCCTGCAATATTAAACAAACCAGCTTCATATCCTCAAAGTAAGGATTGCTTTAATAATTTTCTGCAGCTTCAAGGAACATGGAATTCCCACTGTTCCGGTTACTTTGCCAATGATTTCCAAAGCCTTTGTGACTGGCAGTGTGCTTTCCAAGCAAAAAAGTTTCTAGTGTAAATTTATAATGTACATGCATATGTATATTGAGAACTCCTAATCATGCCTTATTTGACACTTAAGCAGTGAGCGTAGCACTAACATTTACACTTAAGTCACCGTTGCAAACACTCAAAACAACAATTGATCTTTCAAATTGAATCACACCTCAGCCATCACTATTGAATCACAACTCACACTGAATTATATTCAGCACTGTTCACTGTCACTGTCCATTGAAGACTTAATAACTTTTTAACTGTTTAACCAATTTTTTAACTGTTTTATCACTCACTTAAGTCAATTGGCTGACTGACACACAGACTCTCACCAGGTGGTGATTAGCTGCTTATATAGGGCATGAAGCTGGGTGGAACATTCTCGAAGTCAAGGTTCTGAACACAATTCAAAGAAATTCTCTAGAATCGCAACACCATGCACGATGGCTATTGTGTTCCTGGTGCCATTTTTGGTGAAAGGATGGGTCATTAATACAGATAGATGGTGGGGTCAGGTCGGTAGCACCAGTCCCTCCCCGGAGGCCCCTGTAGCCGCTGTGACAATACAGAATGCAAGACAAGCAACACTAGGGGGTAGGGATGGGTAGAAAATAACAACAGCTACATTGTAAATGGTAATAGAATAGAGATAGCCAGCAACTGGTTACAGCATGTGGGATCTGTGGTGGACGAAGCGGTGCTGGAGTGGGTTTCCTCTGGGTTCTCCAGTTTCCCCCGCCGTCTCATTTCACCAGTGCTCCATCTTCATTCCATGTATCCTCAGTGTCACCACCTGTGGTGCCGTAGTAGTAAAAGCGGGCGTTAAACACTACCAAAACCAGAAACTGGTTACTCATTATCAGTTGCAAAAATAAATATAAAATAACTACCGGGAGAGCAGACTGCACAGTGTTTTGCCGGTCCACTTCCTTGGTACTCATTGCCATCTACTGCTATCATAGAAAGGCACGGATGAAACCATACAACATTTTTAAAACTACTTTTAAAGGCTTTACTTACCAACTTTATGAAAGGAGATCTGAAACCATCTTTGTCCATACATCTTTGGTACTTCTTTAGGAAACTATCCATCACTCGCCGTAGTTCACATTGATAAATATTGGCAATATCCTGGTGGATATTTTGTTTTAATTCTTCCAGGGTGTGTGTGCTTATCTTGTACACTTTATGTTTTAAGCTACCCCAGAGATAGAAATTGCAGGGATTTAGGTGAGGGGGCCGCAAATCTCTACTAACAATTCTGTCCTGGAACACACTCTCAATTGTTCTCACTGAAAGATTGGCTGTATGAGCTGCTGCAGAGTCTTGTTGAAAAAAGTGCAAAATCAGTGCATTGTACAATGTCTGTTAATTCTCTAAAGAAAGGGGCAAAATTGTGTTCTTGTATGTACAGGTGTCAACTGTTGACTCAAAAAAAATTGGCCCTATAACTCAAAACGTAATATTGTTCATGAAGTAACCCTTCATGATGAAAATTTTGGTGTGTGCTGTGCCATTAGCTCCATCTCAGAGCTCCAATAAGTGATTTCTATCTCTGGAATAACTTAAAACAAGGTGCACAAGACAAACCCACACATCCTGGAAGAATTTAAACAGAATATCTGCCAGGAAATTACCAGCATTTCTCAACATGAACTATGGTGAGTGACAGATAGTTTTCTATGTATGTATGGATGATGACCAGTTTCTGCATCTTTTTTCATAAAGTTGTCACTAAAGCCTTTAAAAGCAGTTTTAAAAATGTTGTGAGGTATCATCTGCACCTTTCTATGATAGCAGCAGATGGTAATGAGTACTGAGGATGCCAACAGGCAAAACAAGACACAGCCCATTCTGAGGTCTTTTGCTGTCCTGGTAGTTACACAGAAATGGTTACCGAAGTAAAGACAGGAACTTTAGTTATCTTTTGTTTTAGAGGTAAATGAGTTGACCTACAGACACTTATAGTTTCACTTACACATATTTTTTAGTGGTTATTAAAGTAATGAGGCAGCTACCGAGTCTGGGTGACATTTACTGCATGTACTTGGTATTGCTTATCAGGAACTAGTTATCTCACCTCGTTTCATGGTACCAAACTCCTGTATAAGAGATGAGTGACATTGTTCATCTAATTTACTATCTAGCAAGAAAAATGTCTAATTATTATCTGCTTTGCTACAGTTGGTTCCCTGTGCAACCAACTGAGATTTTCTGCATCTTTTGTGATAGCATACAATAATGTGTTTAAGCATGAATGTTTTTCTTCTCCAGCAACATCGCTTTTCAAAATGTCATTATCAAGTTTTATATAACATCGTATGAGAGTATTTCAGTTAATTTATGCTTAATTTCTACCATATTAATGTTGACAATAGTGATTGATATATTTTCCTTTGCTCTTTTTGCTGTATTTATATTTAGGATCCCATATAACTCAGTTCACTTGTACAAATTTTTATAAATGAACGAATGTAGAAGCAAGAGTGAATGCATTTTGCGATTATAAACTCTGTAGAATCAAAGTGTTGACATAGCTAGGGAAATTTCTTTCAAGATTGCATCAAGCAAGAAAGGAAGTCCATATTGACATTGTTCATATTGAAAAGTAGTTACAACTAATTGTTAATGGTAACTATTAATGTAACTGTAAACGTGATAACCATAGGAACAAATAACTTAATACTGGTAACCATTATGTGTAACTGTTAACGCACTGGCCCTGCAGTGTAGTTGGTAGAGCACCTGCCTGCTGTGCAAGGAGTCCCGGGTTCGAATCCCAGCAGGGGGGGTAGGAATTTTTCTCCAGCCAGGATTATTCCTCATCCTTCCCTGAGTCTGGAAGTATAATGACAGCGCCGTGGCTGAGTGGTTAGACCGCTCGCCTACCACCAATGTCAGGGCGGGTTTTCTCCGGGTGCTCCGGTTTCCCCCGCCATCTCATTCCACCGGTGCTCCATCTTCATGTATCATCAGTGTCACCGCCTGTGGTGCCGTAGTAGTAAAAGCGGGCGTTAAACACAACAACAGCAACACAGCCTACCACCAAGGCTATTCCAGGGACCCGCATAGTGGATGAAGTGGCATCTGGGTGGGTTTTCTCCAGGTTCTCCAGTTTCCCATGCTATTCATTCCACCAATTGCTACATTATCACCCTTCCAATCATCCATTTCACTTGCATTTCATATCATCCTCTTCCTCACTATCATACCTGGTGCTTGGCTGACCATCTGCATCCAGGTCTTCACTCTGTCTGGTCCAGAGGTCCCTCTGTTCCCCGACAGGCATCTGATCCTAGGCACTGGCTTGTAAGTCCTAGGGGTGTAAGTCCTTCATAAGGGGAGGGTAATCAGGGAAAGAAGAAGTTAACACACTGTAATGCGATGGTATAACCATTACCTGAAAATAATTGTCACACCCCTACGATTGGGAAAATTCAATAAATACACATTTATCTTTGAAGGACTGAAAACAGTAATTTAGCACATTTTAGGTTGCAACCCCTCATTTAGGGATTTTTAGGTCCTGTGAAACTCATACATTTAGCCCCAGCAAGATGAAACATACTAATATACTGTAAATGAATTATTAAGTGAAAAGGTAAAAGTTTGGGCTCTAGTTATAACAAGTCCTTATGTTTGAGAGGTAGAATCGGAACTGAACAATTCAATGCCACAGCTTGTGTGTTTAAAAACACCAACCATAAGTTTGTTGAAATAAATAATAAGTCCATATATTTTGTTCCAGAGAGTACATTGGAGACAACACTCAGGGCATACAAAGTTTTTTGAAAATCAAACAAGGGTTAGTTTTAAAACATTTAAGTGATTGTATTACTTTTCAAAATATTCCCCTTTAATATCAAAGTATTTTGCATTTGATGAAACCAGACCTTAAAGGCACTCCAGAAAACAGGTTTATATAAGGTTCCACTGCTTCATCTGATAACAAAAAAGTGATTCCATGCATTTTATCTTTAATTTTTGGAATCAAAAAGAGATCACAAGGCTAGATCAGAGCTGTATGGTGGAGTGTGCATGGTGCTGATGATTAGGGTACCCAGATACTCAGCTGCTAGTTTTTCTGTATGAAACGACACATTGTCATGATGTAAAATTATTTTTCCTTTTGGATGATAATTAGCGGTAAACCAACATTTGTGTACCAATCAAGAGTAACTGTTGTTGTTGTAGTTGTAGTGTTTAACGCCCGCTTTTACTACTACGGCACCGCAGGTGGTGACACTGATGATACATGGAATGAAGATGGAGCACCGGTGGAATGAGATGGCGGGGGAAACCGGAGCACCCGGAGAAAACCCGCCCTGACGCCGCTTCGTCCACCACGAATACCACATGCGGGTCCCTGGGATCGAACCCGGGCCGCCTAGGTGGTAGGCGAGCGCGCTAACCGCTCGGCCACGGCGCCACCACAAGAGTAACTGTATGTCTATCTTATAGTGCTGCAGTAGCAATATGACTGTATTAGAAAAAAGATTAGCAACCATCTTCTTACTAGTATTGCAAATTCATCAGACTTTTTAAGGCCTAGCTTTTGTTCAAAATATTCATTGAGCCAGTTGAATTTTCTTTTCAGGATAGTGACAATAAAACTAAGATTCATCAGTAATGAAATTCTAAACTAAATTTGAAGAAGTTCTGCTTTGCAGTTTTTCTCTGCATTTTTCTTCATCAACCAATGCGTGATTGTTTTTGATCAGGAGTCAGTTTATGTGGAATCCATCAACAACATTTTCTCATGTCTAATTGTTGATGTAAAATGTTTTGGATTTGATTCATATCAATGCCCAATGTTGTCTTGAATTCATAAGATGCCTCAATCTTCTTCTAGCATTACTTGAACACCAGCAATATTTTCATTTTCAGAGTTCTTGGGCATCCTTCATGAAATTTCTTACTAAGAAAAAACTGAGTTCCTTTGAATTCAATGTACCAATTATAATTGAGATGGGGACTTCTTCGCCAAATACATTTCTAAGCCTATTTTCACATTCTTTAGGCATGAATGCTGATGTAAAATTGTAAAAGATCACAGCTCGAAAATATGTCTTAAATCTTAAAATGATGATAATTAACAAACTATTAGAGCAAATTAAACAAACTACACAGCAATTAGTTTGCAAAACATTAGAAAGCAGCTGTCCAACATAAGCAAATTTCATTTGTTTTTAGAAGCATGACATTCTAAACATTTTCACTGTCACCCTCATGAATACACATTGTCCCAAAATTAGACCGATAAGCTTTGGGAGTTGACAGATAACATTATTTTAAACACTTTTTGTTAAGGAAAGTTTTTTGCTGCAGTGCTTCGTTTAAGTGCTAGACGAGTTAATGTCATAGATTATTGCCTCCCACCCAGTTTATGTATTTACGGCAAAATCAACAATGCAAATTAGTATTGCACTTATCTTAGTAAGGCACACAACCTTAATCTGAGAAACAAATACAGAACATAGAAACAAAACACAAACATCTAATTGTTTACATTAATAACAGCTTTGCTATTCAAAACTAGACTGACAAACTTTTAAACCAGAGAAATGGGTGTCTTTGCAAGAGTATGGCAGAATAGGACATGCTGATGCACTCTTTGTGTTAATTGCAATGGGCGTTTGTTCCAACATTTACTTTGAATAGTAAAGCTGTGCTTTGTGGTGCTTTGGAGAGGAAGCTAAATATCTGGGAAAAGAAAGTGCTGAGGAAGACTTTTGGTCCTGTAAAAGAAGGAGAGGTATAGAGAATTAGGACTAATGAAGAAATAAAGTCTGTACAAAGAGCCTGATTTGGTAACCTCAGTCAAAATGGGAAGGCTAAGATGGTTAGGACATATCGAGCGGATGACGGAAGATGTTTGTGTTTTGTTTCTGTATTCTTTGTTTCTTGGATTAAGATTGTGTGCCTTACTAAGATAAGTGCAATACTAATTTGGATTGTCGATTTTGCCGTAATACTTAAACTGGGTGGGAGGCAGTAATCTATTACATTAACTCATCTAGTGCTTAAACGAAGCACCGCAGCAAAAAACTTTGCTTAACAAAAAGTGTTTAAAATAATGTTATCTATCAGCTCCCAAAGTTTGTCACTCTAATTTTGTGACATCCTATATATTTTCATATCTCTTCTAAAATACCTTAATCCAAATTGTATAACACTCCACAAATAAGGTTTTTCCTGCTGGAATAAAATTCTTTCATTCATTTGTTCATTCGTTCATTTATTTGCTAGTTCATTTATTCTCTAATTCATCTTTTCTATCTTATACTAGATAATAGACTTGTCATTGATTAAAATATGCAAAGGAATAGAGAAAGTGTGTAGTACATATTTGGTCCACTATTTTTCTAAAAGCTGACAAATTTCTGATGGATTTGAGATTCGTTCTGTCATGCTACTGAGTCATAGAATGAGTTTTAAAATTATTTATAGATGCCTTAACATGTCAAATGACTTTGTATATAAGCATGGAAGCATCATAATTCTAAGATCTCTGAAGTACTATCTACAGCTCACAAACTTTATTGAACTATTATTGTTCTTATAATCCTGTTTTGTATTTTAAATACCTTGTCTGCCAGTGTAATATATTGCAATATGCTGCATACTCTGTTCCCTGTCTCGTGAACCTAAAAGGTTGCAGTGGCGATACATTAATTTTCAATATTTCTCAATAGTGAACACCTGGAATGTTAATATGACAGTTATGGGATGAAATACTTTAGTCATAATTACTTGTCAGTGAATCAAGGTTTGACCATTATGCAATGAAATACAATATGTTTTAGGTTCTACTTTCATAACTACTATAATACATATATTGATAGAATTAGTTCTCTCTATGAATTTACTTCATTAACATATTTTTATTTTAAGAGGTGGTCAGACTGCTTGAGACAGTATTGTGCCAAAGATACTGCATTTTCTGTTTCATTTATAATAATAACAAAGTATTATTGAGTATTTTTGCCACAGAAAAATATTATTTTAACTACATTTTCTTACATAGATTGTTGACTGACTTTTATGTCCATAGTTCTGTAATGTAAATGGTAATATAAATATGTATAAGACAAAATAAAATGATTTTTAAATGTCAATATACAAATGCAATTAAATGCATAACTCAATAAAGAGAGCATGGTGCTCTACCTATTCCCTATTAAATAATGATTAACCAATATGATGATGTTATGTAATATAATTTATAATCACATATCACAGAGTACAGTATATTTTCTAACAGTACCACTTTTGTTTTATTGTCCATTTATACCCAGCCTTTAACTTCAGTGGTCATAAAGCAGCCTTTTACCTTTGGAATATATAACATAATAGGCAAGGGTGTTAACCTGCATACAGCGGTTTTTCTTTGGGCTTTGTACATTAGATCACACACACATTCATACTCTTATTCAACTTTGAGACTCTGGGAAGGATAGGGAATAATCTTGGCTCAAGAGAAATTGCTATGCCCAGCTCGTAATCAAACCTGGAACCCCTTGCAGAGTAGGCAGGTGCTCTACCAACTGAGGTACGGGCCAGCCAAGTACCACTTTTGTCTGAATACTTACATAAGGAGGATTTATATTTAGATAGGAACATATTTTGTGTTAGACACGTACTGTTTTTGTTAAGGGTCTATTTCACTTAATTAGTGTTAATAACTTTATTTAGTTTTTTTAAAAAATAAGAAATTGTTTAATTTTTCAACAAAAGAAAACCTAAGTAAAGGGTCTGTTTTGTTCCTCTAGTTTTGGTGAGTGATGGCATTTAATGAGTTGGAAAATATGAGGAATACATTCATTTTATGTAAATTATATAATTATTATGTATTAGCAGTTCAAGCTGCAAAATAAAAATAGAAGTTAAACTAAGGGATTTAGTTGGTAGTGGTTATAATATTTTGTCTGGTTTCATAGCTCAAAGCCAAAGACGTACAAAATAGAAAAAGTTCAACAAGATGAATATTTGTTCAGTGGAGACAGCAAGGTGTATAGCAGTATAACAGATATTGTAGCTGCACACCGAAACAGCAACAGTGCTATCTGTCTTCAGGAGTGTTTGCCACCATCAGAATATGGTAATGTGACTTGTAATACTTTTTAACTAGGTAGCAAATTTAGCTTGTTCTCAAAAGGGATGGTGATTCAGATATCTATACATTTGTTTTCAGATAAGTCAAATTTATTGCTTTGCCAGCCAGAGGGCAGTGCTATGGACCTGACAACTGCCAGCAGTAACATTGCTGGTCTTCTAACAGCGGCCCCTCAATGCATCAACATCAAGGATTTACAGGTTTATAAAAGTATGTCATGTTCTGTTTCTTTTTTTTTTTTTTTATAATTTGTTTTTGTTTCAAATAAGGAATAAAGTAGCATTTTAAAAAATATTCTGATACATTTTTTATTAACTTTCATTTAGGAAAAACACATTCAAATAATGTAATTTAATATACAGGATATATTTTGTAGGCTATTGTGGATATCATCCAAGCCCTCTCTGATTAATATTGCTCATACTTTTTAAATTATTTTGTTATTTTTTTAAAGGGGGTTTATTGTGTGAGGAAACCATTCTCTTTCAAGATACCAGTGCTTTGCAGATCAAGTAGTTTTTCTGCATGGGTGATTTTTCCTGATTTGGAGAGCTTGGTTGATTTTAATAACGTCTGAAAATTTAGATTTGTCTGAGAGGTAGAACTGGAACTTAAAAATTCAATGCCACAGCTGGGATTTGAACCACAGACCTTCTGCTTAGCAGGTGGGTGCTCTAACCATTAAGCTACTGTGACAACCTTCTAGAATTCAATGCCATTCTGGCAGGTTGTCACATTAGCTTAATGGTTAGAGTACCAGCCTGGTAAGCGGAAGGTCTCTGGTTTTACATTGAATTTTTAAGTTCCAGTTCTACCTCTCAAACATTGCCCACACACGGCTTGTGTGTTTAAAAACACCAACAGTAATTATTATTTATTTATACCAACAAACTTACTGTGGTTCAAATCCCAGTTGTGGCATTGAATTTTTAAGTTCCAGTTCTACCTCTCAAACTTTGCCCACACACGGCAAAGTAAGTTGTTGGCATAAATAAATAATAATTACCATCTGAAGGTTATTTATTCCTGGGATATAAATTACTTACAATAGTAAGTCACCATTGGGGTAATTTGTCTCTGATGTGAGACTGCCTTTGTGGTTTACCAGGAGAAATACGAAGTGGTTTGAGAATTTAATGCCATTCTGGCAGTTTGTCACAACAGCTCAATGGTTAGAGCAGCCACCCGGTAAGCGGAAGGTCTGTGGTTCAAATCCCAGTTGTGCCATTGAATTTTTAAGTTCCAGTTCTACCTCTCAAACTTTGCCCACACACGGCTTGTGTGTTTAAAAACACCAACAGTAAGTTTGTTGGCATAAATAAATAATAATTACCATCTGAAGGTTATTTAATCCTGGGATATAAAGTACTTACATTAGTAAGTCACCATTGGCGTAATTTGTCTCTGATGTGAGACTGCCTTTGTGGTTTACCAGGAGAAATACGAACTGGTTTGAGAATTTAATGCCATTTCGGCAGTTTGTCACAATAGCTCAGTGGTTAGAGCAGCCGCGCGGTAAGCGGAAGGTCTGTGGTTCAAATCCCAGTTGTGTCATTGAATTTTTAAGTTCCAGTTCTACCTCTCACACCAACAGTAAGTTTGTTGGCATAAATAAATAATAATTTAGATTTGTCTTTTATCAAATGATTTACATATAAAAATTTACTATCATTTTATGAATTTTTATAAAACATAATGTTGGAATAGTAATTACTAGAAACACTTTATTTTCTTTTGTGTCAGTTGTTTAATTTGGTTTAGTCTGGATTTGGAACCTAGTGACCAAAAAATCAATGAAAAGTTACCTATAACTCGATCTTAGATGTTTGAGAATATATAGCGACTGTCCAGCTTCTCCCAGTCATTTAACTTTCACCTTGTGTGTATTGTGGTAAACAATACATGAAGCAGCCTCTTCTTTGTTCTGATCACTTATTTATAGCTTTGTGTTTTGCAGTGTGGGAAATGTTGTTAGCTAATGCTGGATTTCTGACAATGAAGCCATTAATCCTCTTGCTCTCCAATATTTTTCACTGATGGATGGGGCACTAGATGTGGCCAGGCATATTTGAAGGTGGTCTCGATCCATTTCCTCTTGCAGATCATATAGAGGACAGAGTGGTGAAGAATATATCCCAATTCTGTTTAAATGCTTTGCCAGACAATCATGTCCTGTAATCAACCTGAAGGTTGCAACTGCTGTTTTTTGAGGATACGCAGGTATTACTGTTGGAATGTTTGGTAGTTCCCAT
This sequence comes from Tenodera sinensis, assembly GCA_030765045.1. Classification (NCBI taxonomy): domain Eukaryota; kingdom Metazoa; phylum Arthropoda; class Insecta; order Mantodea; family Mantidae; genus Tenodera; species Tenodera sinensis. The sequence continues at coordinate 127,166,360 of CM060963.1, forward strand.
CGTTTATTCTTTGATTTTTCATAGTAATATTGTTCAGTAATTTTTTTCTATTCAGAGTTGACTAATCTTTCAGCTGCATAAAATGGTTGTTTAACTAAAGATTTCTGTACACTACTGGTACCCTTTTTTGCAAGAAAATCAGCTTTCTCATTACCACTCAGTCCACAGTGAGCTTGTATCCATTGGAAGATTAGGTGTTTTTGAGGTGCTGTTAGATGGTTAAGGATTTTCCGGCACTTTATAATTGTTTGGTTTTTTGGTGACAACTTGGACGTAATTGCTATAATTGCTGCCCTGGAATCCGAGAGAATAACTGCTTGATGAAAATGTGAAATTCTGTACAAAAGATTTTGTAGGGCCATTTGAATTGCTTCAATTTCTCCATCAAAGTTCGTAGTTCCATAACTTAAAGATTTGTAATAGGAAAAGAGGTGACATGTGACTCCAGCTCCTACTCTATCTTGGTTTGATATTAGTGATCCATCAGTATAAATATGGAGCCATTCGTGTTCTGGAAATCTAGTATGTGTTCTTAACTTCTTCTGCCAGGTGTAAATAATATGTGATGTCTAATGTTTGTGTCGGATTGACTTTAGGTATGAAGTTTTCCTTTCAATTAGGAAGGTCTATATTCTTCTTGATGTCTTGAATTTTGGAAAGAAAGCTCTCCTGTGACTTTAGTGTATGTGTAAAATTCCTTTTGTTCCATGTATTGAATCTGATCAACTTTTCGTGTTGAGTAAGAGCTGCTTTTTCTATTTCATATTCAATGGGGTATTGCTTGGTTAGTATTTCCATAGCTGCTATTGGTGTGGTTTTGATAGCACCTGTAATTAGTCTCAGACTTTGGTTTTCAAAGATTTGAATTTTTTTTGTATTTGCTGTTACAAGGACTTCGCTGCAGTAAGTAAATAATGACTTTATACATACATTGTATGTTGTGTTAAGAGTTGCTCTGGAACATCCCCACTTCATTCCTGTTACATGTTTTAACAGTGAAAGGCACCTTTCTGTTCTTTGTATTACATTTTCTATTTGTTTGGTCCATGTAAGTTTGGTATCGAATGTAACTCTTAAATACTTTGCTTCCTTTGATTCTGGTAATGTTGACCTTCAAAATTTAGTTTTATTTTTAGTGGTTTTTTTCTTAGTGAAAAGATTTGGTAGTTTGATTTTGTTGTATTAACAGTCATTAAATTTTCTTTGGTCCACTTTTGTAGGTTGGTTAAGGATTGTTGGATGGTTTTCTCTAGTTCTGTTCTTTTGCTTTTTCGTTTTGAAGTCCACATTACTAAGTCATCAGCAAATAGTGCACACTTCACACCTGATTCTTGTATTTGTTGTGGCAGATCGTTAATAAATATATTGAAAAGTGTAGTGCTGAGCACTGCACCTTGTGGTAAGCCACGGTGTACTTGTTTGTATTTAGATATATTTCTTCCATATCTGGTAGCAATAAAGTGTTGTGTTAGGAAATGATATAGCCACGAAAGCATTGGACCTTGTATCCCTATTTTTTTTACTTTCTTTAGTAGTTTTGTTCTGCGTGTAGAGTTATATGCACTTTGGAAATCAATAAAAACTGATACATTATCTTCTTTCCTATTGATGGAGTCTTTGATTTCTTGACTGAGAAGTAAGACTTGTTCATTTGTAGAGTGAAACTCCCTGAATCCAACTTGACATGGGGATATTACATTTTGTGATTCTAGAGCTATTGGTCTATAATTTTTTATTTCTGATGCTGTTTTATCTTTCTCCAAGAGTGGGACAATTATTGCTTTTTGCCATTTAGCAGGTACAGTGGTTTTCCAGGATAGATTGTAGAGTTTCAGTAGTTGTTGTTTTGCTGTTTTACCAAGGCTTTTTATAAACTCTGAATGTATGTGATCAGGTCCAGGAGACTTTTTGTTTTTTAGATTATTATTCATTGCAATGTTCAGTTCTTGCATATTAAAATTTTGAAAGACGATATTGCATTGAGTGCTAGGATCACATTTTCTTTCTTGTTTCAAATCTTTCTTAAATTCTTTACGTTCCTTTTTATTATGTCTTGTTACTTTATGTGAATTAGCATAATATTTATTGAATGTTTTGGCTATGACTACATCATTTACTAATATTTTATTGTTGTGTGTGATAGGTGTGCTGTTGTTTTCTTTCCTGTCCTTGACATTTTTTATGAACTTATAGGCTTTGTTACCATCTGTCTTATTATCCACTTTTTCTAAGAAATTATTAAAGTGATTCTTTTTAGCAGTATTAATTTCTTTTTTTAGTGAGGCACATTTCTTTCGCCATATTTGTGTATCCGATATGTTTTTTGTTTGTTCAGATGTATTTCTAGCTATATCTGTTTGCTTTTTCAGTTGTTCTAACTGGGGGTTCCAAAAGGGTTTGAAATGTTTAATTCTTCCACGAGGGATATGTTTTTTTTCGGTTTCTAGGATGACTTTACAGAAATTTTTGTTCAAATGATCTGATTGATCATGTAGCTGTGAGTTTATTTATTTTTTAAATTTATGTTCCAGTTCAGTTTTATACTTGTTCCAATCTGCTTTTTTGAAGTTCCAATACAGATTCGTGTGACTTTGACTGTTATTTGTATTATCTAGCTTTATATAAGCAATTACTGCTCTGTGACCAGAACTTGGATCATCTATAACTTGTTTTTTTAATTTTTGAAACAATATCTGTTGTAGCTAACAAGAGGTCTGGGTTACTGCCTGCTCCAGAGTAATGTATGAAGGTTGTGGGATCTTCTTTATTATAAATCAGTTCAAAAAGTGTGGTATTCAAAAATTCTTGCACTATCTTCCCTGTAGAGTCCACATTTTCATAACCCCATCTTTTGGAATGGACATTGAAATCCCCAATTACGATTGTTTTATTTAATTGGTCAATAAGTGAGAGATCTGGTTCATTCCTGGGAGGATTGTAAATACTGTATAAATGTAGATGTGTTTTGTTATCCCAAAAATTTAGCTTTATTAATTCACTTTTATCTGTGTTATCCATTTCTTTAACAATTTCAAAGGAGGATTTAATGCCCTTTTTGACTCCAACTAATATTCCACTACTTATTTGTCTATTTTTGGGTAGTAGGTGTAGCAGAAAACCAGTAAAATTGAAGTATTTAAGTTGATCATTTGTTAGATTTGCTTCTTGTATGAAAAATATATCTATGCCATAGTCAAATATAATTTTATTGAGTTCTACTCTTTTTGCTTGGGTGAGACCACTTGCGCTCCATTGTAGAAGTCTGATGTTAGATCTTCTATTAATATAATGTTTTAGTTCTCGAGAAGTAGTCCCCGCCTGGAGATCCGAATGGGGGAAATGTATATTAGCCCTTTAACCTGGTAATTGAGAATGAGATTTGTGTACCTTCTGCTATCAAGGTGGCCTTTGTTAAAATTATCTAACTAATTATGCGGCAGTGCTTTTACCCTTATTTCGGTTTCACTTAAAATCCTAAATGTCCGGGAAGAGGACTTGTATCTGTAAGGTATTTTACCAGTTAACCCAAACTGTTATGAATAAGATGTAAAATTTATTAATAAACGATAAATGAATAAAGTCTGCTTATAATTCACTTTTATGCATCAGTTTGCTGTATTTATGACCATATAGATCAACAAACTGTAATGGCTTTTAGCCCATTCTTCTTCTTCTCCTACTCCTCTTCTTCAACTTCCCGTTCTACCACTATCATGTTGCCAGAGATTTACCTTGGATTCCTAGGCTCACATTTTCCTTTTGAATTCGACTTTACTTTAGGTAGGGGATTAGCCCAATGCTTAAGGTCCCTGTTTATCTCCAGGGTACTCGGGTAGATCCTCATTTCTTGAGGTAGGGATAGGGCATTTCCTCCCAACCCTGAAAGGTTTTGGTATTCCCATCAATAATTGGGAGGCTGTTTGCAGTGGTTTTCCACGAGGCGATGGTGTTGCCACTTCCCTACTCTGAAGCCTTTACTCCATTCTGTTCGTTAAATTTAAATATGAATTCTTCATCAAGATATCTCTTACCAAAATTATTAAATACAAAACCTTATACTATCCTTGCTATAAACTTCACCATTTAATGATATATTAAAAAAAATCAATATTCAGTGCCTTCAAAATTAAATTTTTAATTTTTAATTTAAATTAATATCCATTTAAAATAAAATGAAAAAAAACTGACTATTGACAGTGAAGCAATATAAAATATAATTATATTGGAAAATAATTATCCATTCATTTGACGAAACATGAATCTACAGTGTATGAATCTGAAAGGAACAGTTTTGCCAAGAATTTGACATTTCTAGCAGAACTCCATTCCTCATGCCCCAGTGCATCCAACACTGTTTGTGATACTGTATTTCTGAAAGTCATTTGAGGCAGTATTTTGTGTAAGCTCTCTGAAATAATTCAAAATGTAAATATAGAGGCAACAGGAAGCCCCCTGAAATAACTATGTTAAAATATAGACAGCGTAGGCTGACTTCTTCTGTTCATGTGTGATACAATGGAGGAAGTGATTCTGATAGGTATTATAATGATGAAAACTACTGATTATACATTGTAAAGTAAACAATTAATTGTGAATTTTTGTGATCCTCATAAAAAGGAACAATATCGTCAGTGAAATTAATTGGAATCAAGTGCAGCGAGTTTAGAAAAGAATATGTTGTTGTTGTTAGCTAATGCTGGATTTCTGACAATGAAGTCATTAATCCTCTTACTCTCCAATATTTTTCACTGATGCTATTGAAGAGAGCAATAGCAGTAATAGTAACCGCTTTTTAGAGAGCACCATATTTTTATGTTTTGGCGGTCACATCGCTCTCTCACAACCCCCAGAATGTCTGGAGGACCACACCTGTCGTTGGTTTACGGGTCTCACCGACCTGACCGGGAGAGTTATCAAAATAAATTCACCGACCATATCCTCTGATTACCAATCAGAGGACGTATTACATGCCATGACAGGTCAGCATGTTAGGGGTTAACCTTTAAAAACGCCTGAGTTGACGGAATTGTCTGTTTCGTTGTGGCCACGCAGGGCTAGTTCAAACTCGTCACAGAACTTAAGAGCATCAATAATACATGACAAACTGCACCTATTTTTATCAACAAGTTTATTGTATTTGTGAACAGACACATGTAGCTATCATCAAGCTGTATTCTAACATCAGTTTTGCCTTGAACAGCGAGATTCATTTCATTATGTAAATGAGTCTTTGATAAGCTATGTTTCTTGCTTTTTCCAGACAAATGTTTCAAGTCTTTTATGCCAAGTTTAGTCCACATACCCTCTCCACCAAATAACACACCAGGAAAGCAAAATAGTGCACTATCTACAGTACACCCGCACATCCATTCCCAATTTTCATACACAGATTTATTAAAATTCCTGTTGAATATTCTGTATTTATCTTTAAAAACCTGGCTTATGCAAAGATCTGGCCTAGGACGTCCTAATTCCTTTGCTAGCAATTTGTCCTCGAAACTTGAGCTTTTAGTTTGTAAGGACTTCACCTGATTCATTTTAATAGTTTTGCTCACTATAAATTATGATAACTTATATAAGCTTAGTACTTGAATAAGAAAACTATTATACACAATTTTATTCACAGTTAAAACTGAAAAATATATTACATTGCACTATAACCAACACTACTGCAGCAAACTCAACAATGATGCTTGTAACATTTTAAACGAAACAAGCCGGTGAAGGAAGGAAAAAGTTCATAAGTTTTAGTGACAGCACCGCATAGTGTTAGGTCTCATCATTGCTGTGAGCATGTACAAGGGAATTCCTCATAACCCCCCCTGTCACTTTCCACAGCTAAGAGTGATGGGATGATGTTAAATACAAGAAGTTGGAAATCCGCACGGAGAAAGTGGCCGCAGGTTGCCAAGTTTCATAAACCTTACAAACGTAAATATCAAACAAAAATCATTGCAAAGAACACATTTAAAGAAAAAAAACATATTGCAGTTCTGTCTAGAGCACCAGAACGTGATTGGAGGGGCACATGACCTTGTGACCTAATAAGAGTAGACCGTCCCTGGTAGGTTTGAGAAGATAGGTAGGTTAGGGCAGGCAGACAGGTAGGTAGGATAGGGTGGGGGTAGGTTTGGGTAAGGTAGGGTACATAGGTTGGGATCGATCGGTTGAGGCAGGTGGATTGAGTGGGGTAGGTTGAGTAGAATAGGTTAGGGCAGGGTAGGTCATAGTAGTGTCAGGTAGACTAGGATGGGATCAGTAGGCTAGGGTAGGGACGATAGATTAATGTAGGTTGGGTATGTTAGGGTAGGTTAGGATGAGTGGGTAGATTAGGTTAGGCTGATTAGGTAGGTGGATTGAGTGGCGTAGGTTGAGTAGGATAGGATAGGTCAGAGTAGTGTCAGGTAGGTTAGAATAGGGTCAGGTGAACTAGGGTGGGGTCAGTAGGTTATGATAGGGACAGTAGATTAATGTAGGCTGGGTATGATAGGGTATGTTGGATAGATTAGGTTGAGTGGGTAGATTCGGTTAGACTGATTAGGTTAAGGTAGATTGGGTTAGAGTGGATAGATTAGGTTAGTCTAGGTAGATTAGGATAGTAGGTTAGATAAGGGTGAGTGAATTAGGTTAGGTAAGGGTGGATAGGTAGGTTGGGGTAGATTGGTAGAGAGAGGTAGGTAGGAAGGTAAGTAGGAAGATAGATGGGTAGGTAGGTAGATTGATTGATCAATCGTTTGATATAAATGTTGGCAGCTAGTTCTTTCACATCAGCAGTGCGTAGGACAAAGACTGGAAAGGTAGAATCAGATGAAAAATTCAATGGCATGTCCTGAATTTGAACTGCGTATCTCCTGGTTTCCATCTGATTGTTCTAATTACTGAGCTACCATGGTAAAATGCTCGCAGGACATTAAACTTCCCAACTGACTCACGATGAAATTGCATGAGATTGGATTGGGACTGGGACCGGGATGGGAATGGGGATGGGATGGGATGGATTAGGCACTTCCTATTTGAAATGATTATTCAAATAAAGTCTAAAAAGCTATAATGCTAGAAATAATATTGATCAGAATGCATTGAAAAGAATATTGACTTTCTACAATTGTTGGCTGTTTGTTCTTTAGCGTAGAAGTCTGCCATGCTTAGCGAGAAAATTGTAAAAGTGTTTCATGAGAAGGCTGACGATTTCTGGGTGTTGATAAATTGTTTAAGACATTCATAAAAATAATATTGACTCTTTCATAAATATAATACATCCATACTACCTCTGAGATAATGGTAATAGAATGTTATACCCACCCGACTGATGCTAGACTGCAAGAAATAATCCTTGTTAAGACTTTCACTCCAACGAAGTTTATTAAAATAATAAATAATCATTCCAAATAGTACCTCAGTGTTTGACTCATCTTGCAGTAACATCGTTAAATATTGTTCCAATATGGTGCAACAACTCCGGGCTCGAATTGGATGACGTAAGAAGAGAAAAGTCAGAAATAGAAAAGGATAGCCAAGGACAAAAGAGAAAAGCGAGATGATAGAGGAAAATAGTGAGGTTCAACATTTTGCAAGTAAGACTGTTCTAATATGAAAAAAAAATGAACTTTGTATAGCAAAAATTTGATGTTATTGAGAAATAAGAAAATAGTAGGAAAAATGGAGAATATTAAAGAATCAGGCAATAGGAGAGAGGGAGAAAAGAGAGAGAAATTAGCGGAGAAAGGTAGAGAAATAGAAGGGCGCAAAGAAAATCAGCCAATGAGACAGGATTGAAAGAAATCTTACAGCAGTTAGCTAATAGTTTTGCATATTTAAAAATGGTATGAAATTAATGGAAGTGAATGTAACAAAGAAAATTGAATCAAGTAGGAAAGACATAGTTACTGTAACAGAGAAAATAGAATTAAGTAGGAAAGAATGTAGGGAGGACCTGAAAATATTAGCTTAGATTTAAGAACAGAAATGGAATCAAGTGTAAATGCATAAACAAACAAAATTGAACAGAACTGAATGAAAGTAAAAACGTGATGTAATTAGGTTAGGAGAGCTAGTGAGTGAAATCATGTTAGGGCAAGAGAAGGTAGTAAAAGAAATAAGAACAGAGGCAATTAAAGAACTAGATGAGTGTAGAAGGCAGCAGGATTAAAAGTTGAAGAAACAAAAAGTAGATATGGAAAAGTTAGGAGATAAATAATGCATGAAATAGAATTAAGTAGGGCAGAGATAGCTGTAATAGTAGAGAATTCAAAGAAAATGCATGAGGAAACTAGGTTGGTACAGATTAATCTTACTGGAGAAATTAGAAGTCTAAGTGATGTTAAGGTTATGGACACAGATGCAATTACGAGACTAATTTAGTAAATTCAGTGGTGAAGCAAAGTGAAAGAAATGTAGGAGAGTTTTGAAAAAGAGAAAGAGAATACAAGGAAATTGACCCAAGTTGTAATTGCATTGCAGGCAAATAAAGTAAGTGAAAATCAATATGTAAATGACTACAAGAATGTAACAAATACTGAGTTTTTAAACCTAAAAGGTAAGTTGATTAATAACACTACACAACACTTACTTGTAATTTACTGAAACATACTTCGGAGGCTGACTTTCCTCCAATATCAGCCAGACATCGACTAGTTTTCCCTGATATAGATGGTGATGTTTTCTCTGAGGTCTCCTCTGGTAGTGGTTCGAGGAACTTGCTGAAGATATCCTTCTCGGGGATGTCGAAATTGAATAGTCTGTTTTTATTTTTGAAAATGGAAGACTTGTTCCCATGTAGACGGCTCTTATTTTCCTGTTATATGTTTGAGGGATTTCGGTTCTGGCTTTATGTTATGGTTTTTTGTTCAAAAGTGAGTGGCAGGTGCTCTTTTTTCCAACTGTTTGTTTTTTATGTTTCTAAAGTGTTCCTTGGATCTTATTTACAAATTTCTTTTGTTTTTTCCTATATACATTTCATTACAGTCACTGCATTCAATTTGGTATATGCCAGATTTTCTGTTAGGTAGGATGGCATCTTTGATGTTTGAGTTCAGCAGATTTTTATGGAGTAGTGAATGTTCTGTTCTTTGAAAACTTTTTTGAATTTTTCGAAGGTCCAAGGATGGAATGTGAATTTTTTTAATGTAATTTTTGTTTCTGCTGCTGTGAGTGTTGTACGAGGGTGAGTCAATAAAGACTGAGAATGCTTTTCTTTTACACATAAAATACACTAGTCTTGGTCCAGATTGGTGTGGTCTTTTTCAAAGTATTATCCATTGAGTTGAATGTACTGTGCCCAATGCTTCTGCCAATCCTGGAACACATGCTGGAAGCCATCTTTTGACATCGTCTTTTATAACCGATTCAGCCTTCTTCACGTCTGCCTTCGAAGTAGCAAAACGCTTTCCCTTTAGTTCCTTTTTCAGAGAGGGAAAGAGATAAAAGTCAAAGGGGACCAAGTCTGGAGAGTATGGAGAGTGGGGAACACATTCATTGTTTGTGCAGGCCAAATACTATGTAACAATGTTGGACACATGAGGGCGGGCATTGTCATGGTGCAGGTGCCAACCAGAGGGATGCAGTTCTGGTCGTTTTCATTGGATATGTTTAGCAAGGACATCCAAAACAGACTTGTAATGCACACCATTAACCGTCGTATGAAAAGGGACCTGATGTTGATACACCATTCTGCGGCAGTCAAAGAATGAAATTACCATTACTTTTCCTGCTGACCGAACTACCTTTGCTTTCTTTGGCGTCAGAGAATCAGGTGATTTCCATACTGTTTGCCTTCCGGGTCATAATGGTGAAGCCAGCTTTCATCATCTGTAATGACTGAATTCAGTATACATCCCCATGCAGCTCAACTAGACGTTGCAATTCCATACACACATCCACCTGCACTAACTTCTGTTCAGGTGCCAATAATCTTGGCATCTACCTTGCACAAACACGTCTCATGTGTATGTGATTATGCAGAATTGAAAAAACACTGCCATGGGAAATCTGTAACATGTCTGCAAGTCTGTCAGTTGTTATTTGTCGGTCTTCACAAACAATGATGCCAGATGTGTTAATCATGATTTTGTTTATTGCTGTTGCTGGAGCACCCGGCCCACCTTGCTTTGTTATTGAAACACAGCCCTCCTTAAATTCCTTGAACCATCGAAGTGCTGTGGACTGTGGCAGAACATCATCATCATATGCCTCCTGCAACATTCTGTAAGCTTCCAGGCAGATTTCTGCAAGCGAAAGCAAAACTTCAATGCAGCGTATGTTCTTTGCGTAACACCTCCATTTTCTCTGTAGGTGGCTGCCAAACTGAGCTACTTTGTTCGTCCCCTGTGTACAGATGCATGCGCAAGCAAAGTGCATGCTTTGTCCACCAGTGAGAGGTGATCCATTGGCATCATAAAACATGTTTCCATTATATACCTTTGTTGTGTGCGGTAAAAAAAAAATAATAACTCTCAGCCTTTATTGACTCGTCCGCGTAGTTTCTTTCGAAGCTTTTTTGTTTCTGCTCGTTTCACTTTTTTGTCTACTAATGATTAATAGTTAAACCAGGTAACCCAACTTTACCCAGACTCTATGGCTTAATAATTTTTGAGTGTTTCGAGCACTTCATGAGGCTATTCCTGCTAATTTTGGGTTGAGAAAAACAAATATGACAATGAAAAATTTTTATTAGCTCTAGTTTCTATGATATACACAAGGTGGAAGTATTGCATTTAATATAATTTTTAATACAATTTTTAACTGGTAATTACATGCTAAGAGTTCTAAATTGCTGGAAAAATAATTCACAGATAGTTGTGTCTGAAGAGAATCATGTGGTGGCCTATGGACTTCGTCGTCTTTTAGCTTGCCTCTTGTGATGGAGTTCCGCAGAATCCCTATAGAAAGACCAACAGTAATCTGCAAGCATTACTTCATTCCAACGGCCCTGATATCTTTGTTCCATAACAGAAATGTCCTGATAGAATCTCTCCCCATGTTCATCACTAACAGCTCCACAACTAGGAGGGAAAAAGTCTAGGTGGGAGTGGAGAAAATGGATCTTAAGGGACATGTTGCATCCAAGGTTACGATATTTTTGCAGGAGCACTGTCACCAAATGCTTGTAGTTGTCATCTCTTTTGTTGCCTAAAAATCCATGAACAACACCCTTGAAGGCTTCCCAAGCTTCCTTTTCTTTCCCCTCCAAAACTTGGTCAAATGCAGGATCCTTTACAAGTTCTCTTATTTGTGGTCCAACAAAAATGCCTTCCTTAACTTTTGCATCACTTAATTTCGAAAATTTCTCTCTTATGTACTTACAGGCCCATTCTTCTCGGTTCATAGCTTTGACAAAGTTTTTCATCAAACCCAGCTTGATATGCAGGGGTGGAGGAAGAACGTCTTTTGGGTCCATAAGAGGCTTGGCAATGACATTTTTCTCACTAGGGTGAAGATTTCTTGCAGGCCAGTCTTCTTTAATTTAATGCAATTTCCTATCTCTACTGTCCCACCTGCATAAGAAGCAGCAACCCAGTTGCATTCCTAAGAGTATGGCAATGACTTTTAAATCACCACAGATTTTCCATTTGTGTTCATGATATTTGAGTCCAAGAGAGCTTTCATATTTGCATATGTCTCCTTCATGTGAACAGCATGACCAACAGGAATAGATGAAAAAAGGTTCCCGTTGTGAAGTAACACAGCTTTCAAACTAAGCTTGGAGGAGTCTATGAATAGCCTTCATTCAGTTGGATCATGGTTCAAATTCAGAGATTTCATCAAGCCATTAATGTCGCAGCAAACAATAAGATTATTAAGAGGTAGAACTGGAACTTAAAAATTCAATGCCACAACTGGGATTTGAACCACAGACCTTCCATTGAATTTTTAAGTTCTAGTTCTACCTCTTAAACTTTGCCCACACACGGCTTGTGTGTTTAAAAACACCAACAGTAAGTTTGTTGGCATAAATAAATAATAATAAGATTATTTTTCTTCTCAAAAAAGGGAAGCAGTTCCATGTGACGTTTTCTGTACTGTGAGATTCTCACATCACTTTGGAGAAGATTCCATTGCTGTAGTCGAGACCCAAGAATTTCTGCCTTCTCCTTTGACAGGCCAAGGTCTCTAATGAGATCACTCAATTCTGCTTGACTTGGTGCGGTTTATCATCTTTTCCCTCAAAATCAGGGTCATCGGATGTAGAAGGCTTGTTTGGTTCTTCTTGTTCCACACTGTCTTCATCTTCTACTTCAAACATACAATTTTCGGGTGGAGTAGGAACTGGTAAACTATCCGAATGTGGAATGGGTCGAATAGCAGATGGAAGATTCGGGTACTAAACTGTTCTTCTTTTCTTCATAGACAATCCTGCCTTTATAGGTGGAGTCAGGCAGAAATAGCAGTCATCTGTATGGTTTGTAGGCTCCCGCCAAATCATAGGCACAGCAAAAGCCATACATCATTTCTTCTTTTTCAGCCATTCTCGCAGTGTAACTGAACATGCGTTGCAACATATATGTGGAGCCCAAGACTTATCCTGGTCCCCTACTTTCATACCAAAATAATACTGATAAGCAGTCTTTACAAGAGGCATCAGATTGCGCTTCTGTGAGGAAAATGTTATTTCACCGCAAATATAACAAAAGTTATTCACCATATTTAGACATTTTCGTGGCATTTTTACAAATTTTACACTAAAAAGCACTCGTGAACCAGAAATTTTGCATTAATTTGAGTAGAAACTACATGTAATTCAAAGTCACAGCAACAATATCTATGTTTATGACTTACAAACAGCTGAAGAGCATTTGTATTTTGTTATTTGACAGGTGTGCCAACTCCAAAAAAAAAAACAATTCCCCCAAATTTAAAATCTTCACTCTAAAAAATGAAATGTCACTTTATCTTCAAAACAAGAGCTAATCTATCATTTTTATGGTAATTTTTGAATTCAGCAGATGGAAATACATGTAAATTTATTATTTTTAAGCCCCAAACATTTTCATTGCTGCCCAGTGTAGTTAAACCAGATAACCCAACTTTACCCAGACTCTATGGCTTACCCAAAATACACAAACCAACCATAGCAATGAGACCTATAGTTATACTTTGTTCAGTCTTTTGAGACATTGGAAAGTTATATTTCCACCTTCCACTGTCCACTCTGAACAAACTTCAGCAGCATAGACTCACCAACTTACAACCTGTCAAAATGACTAACCAACAAATTCAACTCATTCCTTAAATTCGAGAGCTTGGGTATCAAAAATAGTTATGAACTGATAGAACACATAAAACACTTTGAGCTAACAGAAGAGGACACTCTTGTCTTGTTTAATCTCAAATCACTATTCCCAGTATACCACTAAAACAACTCCCACTATTGATCAAACACTGGCTCAAATCAATTGGTATGTCATCACCAGAAATTAAGACTACATAGAACTCACCAAACTATACACAGAATAAAATTTCTTCCTGTTTCAGACAAAATATTTCTGCCAAACTTCAGGTTTAGCAATGGGCAAACCCCTGTCACCCTTCTTGGCAGATATTTACATGAGCGCATTAGATATAAAGATCACCAAAGGTTTCCAGTAGATGTTCAAGCTCTGGCAGCGGTACGTAGATGACATATTTGCAATAGTCCCAAAAAAAACACATCGGTGATGCTCTAAAACTCCTAAACATCCAGGAAAAAAGCATAAATTTCACAGTAGAATTGCAAAATGATGAAAAACTACCATTTTTGGATTTACAAATAATCAAAAGCAGGATAAGAATAAACTTCGGCATTCACATAAAACCAACGTAGACGGACATATACATAAAAGCTCATAGTTACAATCCAAGAAGTCACAAACAGGCAGTCCTCAGTAGCTTAACACATAGATTAGTGAACATCCCCCTTCCAACACAAGAATACAAAACAGAATATTGCAAAATAATTGAAATAGCACACAAAAATGGCTTCCCCAAATCGTTAATAGACAAAAAAGTGAAACGAGCAGAAACGAAAAAGTTACTGAAAGAAACTAAACACTCACAGCAACAGAAACAAAACTGACATTCAAAAAATTCACATTCCATCCTTGGGCCTTCGAAAAATTCAAAAAAGGTTTCAAAGAACAGAACATTCAGCTAGCACCAGTGAGCCACTACTCCATAAAAAAATCTACAGAACTCAAACATCGAAGATGCCATCCCACCCAATAAAAAGTCTGGCATATACCAAATTGAATGCAGTGACTGTAATGAAATGTATATAGGAAAACCCAAAAGAAGTTTAGAAATAAGATCCAAGGAACACTTTAGAAACGTAAAAAACAAACAGTTGGAAAAATCAGCAATTGCCATTCACTTTTGGACAAAAAACCACAACATAAAGTCAGAACCGAAACTCCTCAAACATGTAATAGGAAAAAAAGAGCTGTCCACATGGGAATAAATCTTCATTTTCAAAAATAGAAACAGAATACTGAATTACAACATCCTCGAGAAGGATATCTTCAGCAAGTTCCTTGAACCAGAGGAGACCTCAGAGGAAACATCACCATCCACACCAGGGAGAACCAGTGGATGTCTGGTTGATAATGATTAATGGAGGGAAGTTAGCCTCCGAAACATTTTCCTGTAAAGTTGTTGTTGTTGTTGTTAGCTAATGCTGGATTTCTGACAATGAAGTCATTAATTCTCTTGCTGTCCAATATTTTTCACTGATGGATGGGGCATTAGAAGTGGCCGGGCATATTTGAAGGTGGTCTCGATCCATTTCCTCTTGCAGATCACATAGAGGACAGAGTGGTGAAGAATATATCCCAATTCTGTTTAAATGTTTTGCCAGACAATCATGTCCTGTAATCAACCTGAAGGTTGCAACTGCTGTTTTTCGAGGATACTCAGGAATTACTGTTTGAATGGTTTTGGTAGTTCCCATCTTTTATTTTTTGATTTTTCATAGTAATATTTTTCAATAATTTTTTTGAATTCAGAGTTGACTAATCTTTTAGCTGCATAAAATGGTAGATTAACTATTGATTTCTGCACATTGCTGGTACCCTTTTTTGCAAGAAAAACAGCTTTCTCTTTACCACTCAGTCCACAGTGAGCTGGTATCCATTGGAAGACTAGGTGTTTTTGAAGTGCTGTTAGATGGGTAAGGATTTTCCAACATTCTATAATTGTTTGGTTTTTTGGTGACAACTTGGAAGTAATTGCTATAATTGCTGCCTTGGAATCTGAGAGAATAACTGCTTGCTGAAAATGTGAAATCCTATACAAAAGATTTTGTAGGGCCATTCGAATTGCTTCAATTTCTCCATCAAAGTTTGTAGTTTCATAACTTAAAGATTTGTAATAGGAAAAGAGGCGACATGTGACTCCAGTACCTGCTCCATCTTGGTTTGATATCAGTGATCCATCAGTATAACTATGGAGCCATTCGTGTTCTGGAAATCTAGTATGGATTGTCTCTAATGCCAATAATTTTAGAACACTAGTTGGAGTATCACTTTTCTTAACTTCCTCTGTCAGGTGTAAATAATATGTGATGTCTAATGTTTGTGTCGGATTGACTTTAGATATGAAGTTTTCCTTTGAATTAGGAAGGTATACATTCTTCTTGATGTCTTGAATTTTGGAAAGAAAGCTCTCCTGAGTCTTTAGTGTATGCGTAAAATTTCTCTTGTGCCATGTATTGAATGGGAGTCTGATCAACTTTTCGTGTTGAATAAGAGCCGCTTTTTCTATTTCATATTCATTGGGGCATTGGTTGGTTAGTATTTCCATAGCTGCTATTGGTGTGGTTTTGATAGCACCTTTAATTAATTTCAGACTTTGGTTTTGAAAGATTTGAATCTTTTTTGTGTTTGCTGTTACAAGAACTTCGCTGCAGTAAGTAAATAATGACTTTATATATACATTGTATGTTGTGTTAAGAGTTGCTCTGGAACATCCCCACTTCATTCCTGTCAGACGTTTTAACAGTGGAAGGCGCCTCTCTGCTCTTTGTATTACATTTTCTATTTGTTTGGTCCATGTAAGTTTAGTATCAAATGTAACTCCTAAATACTTTGCTTCCTTTGTTTCTGGTAATTGTTGACCCTCAAAATTTAGTTGTTTTTTTTGTGGCTTTTTTCTTAGTGAAAAATTTGGTAGTTTGATTTTGTTGTATTAACAGTCATTAAGTTTTCTTTGGTCCACCTTTGTAATTTGGTTAAGGATTGTTGCATGGTTTTTTCTAGTTCTGTACTTTTGCTTTTTGGTTTTGAAGTCTACATTACTAAGTCATCAGCAAATAGTGCACACTTCACACCTGATTCTTGTATTTGTTGTGGCAGATCGTTAATAAATATATTAAAAAGTGTTGTGCTGAGCACTGTGCCTTGTGGTAAGCCACGGTGTACTTGTTTGTATTTAGATATGTTTCTTCCATATCTGGTTGCAATAAAGCGTTGTGTTAGGAAATGACATCGCCATGAAAACATTGGACCTTGTATTCCTACTTTTTTTACTTTCTTCAGTAGTTTTGTTTTGCGTATAGAATCATATGCACTTTGGAAATCAATAAAAACTGATAAATTATCTTCTTTTCTATTGAAGGAGTCTTTGATTTCTTGACTGAGAAGTAAGACTTGTTCATTTGTAGAGTGGAACTCTCTAAATCCAGCTTGACATGGGGATATTAAATTTTTTGATTCTAGAAACTAAATTGACCATTTTGACACCATTCTTTCCATCACTTTTGCTATTATGCTAGTAAGAGCTATTGGTCTATAATTTTTTATTTCTGACGCTGTTTTGTCTTTCTTCAAGAGTGGGACAATTATTGCCTTTCGCCATTCAGCAGGTACAGTGGTTTTCCAGGATAGATTGTAGAGTTTTAGTAGTTGTTGTTTTGCTGTTTTTCCAAGGTTTTTGATGAACTTTGGATGTATGTGATCAGGTCCAGGAGACTTTTTGTTTTTTAGATTATTTATTGCAATGTTCAGTTCTTGCATATTAAAATTTTGAAGAAAGATATTGCACTGAGTGTTAGGATCACATTCTCTTTCTTGTTTCAAATCTTTCTTAAATTCTTTACATTCCTTTTTATTATTTCTTGTTACTTTATGTGAATTAGCATAATATTTATTGAATGTTTCGACTATGGCTGCATCAGATCCTGTAAAGTATAAGTGAGTGTTGTGTAGTATTATTAATTGACTTACCTTGTAGGTTTAAATTGAATATTACAACAATGTTTTCAAACTTCCAAGAAAGAAGATAATAAATACTGATTTACCCGACAATAGTAGTAATATCGTTGATTATCAGGAGAGTGACCTTGCTGTGCCGTCACACACACATAATGAAAATCACACTTGTCACACTAATCATTTATTCCAAGATTTAAATCCACCTTCATTTGATGAGGAATCAGGTGACAATCCCAAAATTGTTCTCTGGGAACTCACGGTTTACATCAGGATAAAGAGGATTCCAAACGAATTTAGAATGAAGGTTGTTTAACATTGTTTGAAGAAAATTTCTTTGGAGTGTTAAGATTAACCCTAGCCTCTCACAAGACATACAGCATGTTTAGGAACTTATTCATAAGTAGATTTTGTGATACTGGACATCAGAACAGAATTAAAGTTGCATTAGCAACTGGACACTATGAAGTCAAGCATGGGTTTCAATGACTGGATACTTTTTAAAGCTTGCCAACAAAACAAAGTTACTAGAGCCTCATATGAGTGAGCAAGAGGTTATAAATACACTAATACATCATTTCCCCCCACAGATTAGAAATAATCTAATTGTAGCAAAACCTATAGATTTCTCTGATATGATTGAGTTATTGGCTGAATTCGAGGCATGCAATAATAGCTACCTGGAGCTAAATTCAAATCCTTATCATGAAAATGGTTCACACGTGTAAACTGCATAAAAGAACCATCAGAGACCACAACATGAATATCACAAAAGTGACAATGTAGAACAGTTACATCGAAATCACATGAGAGGAGAAGCATCCCAGAGATACCAGCTCAGGTGACATAACAAATAGGCATTTTGAAACAAGATCTCATTATAGAAGTACCATGCCACAGCAGCGACAAAATTCACAATATGATCGGCAGTCAGTTGAACCATTAAGTTTATACAGTGAATATATTCAAAGAGGGAACAGAAATTTGAATAGAAGAAATTTCGACATACACAATTGAATCGATAGGAGCGGAAAGGCATTAAGTCAATTTTTACAAGTTTTCAGGGGAAGGAAAATACTGTATAAGTATAACAAAAGCAAATAAATGTAGATTATTAATGTATTTTTATATAAAGTAATGTCTACTAATGCATTTATCTGAGGGGAAAAAACAATTTGAATGTTTCATCTGCATTTCGTTATCGTTTTTCAAAAACAGACTTAATGCTTTTCAGCTCAGCGGTCACTAGTGTACTGCAGATTTGCATTGATATTTAAATTTATGGTGCTTTTATTGGTCATATACATGTTTATAAACGAAAACAAATGAACAGAGTAAAATAAATTATAAAATTACTATCACTTTCCCTAAATACCATTTAATTTAGAAAAACAAACATACCAACATGTGACTTTGAGAGCTGCTTTACACAAAATCACTTTGAACTGCATTTGTTGACTATTTCAGAATACTCCTATAAAACTGTGTAGCATCTTGAGGAACATATTTTACTTACTTGCTAATGCCCTGAATCTTTTTAAAGTTTATGGCAACTTTGACCTTGTATGCCTTTTCAGAGGGCATAGTAAGATGCTGTAGTAAGTGAGACTTTCCCAGAAAGAATGTATGTTTGACAGGCGAGTCGATGTAAAATGATGCTTCACCTCTCCAAACTTGTTACTGCGGTATTGGAATTGCTTGTACTTTAAGGGGAAAACACTTGCTTCTTATCTCTTGGGAGTCCTTCACTTTCTCTGGATATTATGGCCTTTTTAAAGTATGATGGCCACCATTTATCAAAAGTAATAATTTCATCAAACTCTGTAACATGAATTTCCACATTCTTTCTGCTGTTTGCTATTATTTCAACATATTCTCTTGGAGTATAAACTCTATCACAACTTTTAATTTTCTTTTTGAATAACCCAAAATCTCTGTCACATGGTAGGTATGAATGACCTCGTTCAGGAAACATGTGGGTAATTGATTCATATTTACCAGTTGCAGTCAGTCCCATGCACATTCTCACCATTGTGTGGTTTCTGTTTTGTCCAGTATATCCGTCTGAGAACAAGCCAAGATCTTTAATGGTGACTGGAATATAACTTTTAATGTAATGGTATATAAAGGTGTACACTTGATTTGCACCTTTTCTTCCATTACCCTCATGATAAAGATACATAACAGAGCAGTCATCCTTTAAATTGTGAATGTTGAATACATTTACCCACAGTTGCCGCATGTAAAAGATTTCAAGATTTCTTGCAAAGGTATTTCTGGCAAGAGCAAATTCTGCATATAGTCAAAGGCAATGGCAACCATTTCTTCATTTTGAAGACAGTCAGACTTGTCCTTCTTCAGGGAGTTATAAATGTTTGGCTTCTTCGAAGATGAACGTCCAAATGTGATTTGGCTGCAAGTTTCGAAGCTTCACAGAGATGTGGACTTTTTAATTTGGCATGAAGTTCCTCACAAAGAGAATAGACATCTTTTTGTGGTCTGTCAAACTTATAGTCATAGAAAGGTAGAACTGGAACTTAAAAATTCGATGCCACAACTGGGATTTGAACCACAGACCTTCAAATCCCAGTTGTGGCATTGAATTTTAAAGTTCCAGTCTACCTCTTAAACTTTGCCCACACACAGCTTGTGTGTTTAAAAACACCAACAGTAAGTTTGTTGGCATAAATAAATAATAATTATAGTCATAGTTTTCCTGAAAATACTGCCTGTAGAAGTCATATTTCACGGTTGTATCTGGATAAGTACCACAGTACAAGTCATACATTTTTCTTACACACAGCCGAGAATCAGCGCACGGGACTGAAAGGTAGTAAGTCAATGACCTAATGCTTTTCTCCTCAGCTCACATTACTCACAACAGCATTTTACCATACAAGGGGAAGGCAGACTTAATGCTTTTCAGTGCCACTTGATGTGCCTTAACTAGTTAGCTCAGAATGTGCAATAAAAAAAAAGTGTAGGTACATTTTAAGTTAATGCCTTTCAGCTCCAACCGATTCAATTTTCCTACACACCCAACGCCAACTCCTAGATGGTGAAGGAAACAATGAACGTGAAACTGACAATAATTTCACAAGAGTACAAAACCAAAAAACTAACAGCATCAACTCTGCCACAAGTACCAACCCAGAGAATTCAGAAAACTAATTCCCAAATGATTTTACACTCTGGAAGATGATTCAGTGATGCAGGTACAGGGCAAAAACATGACATTAATTAGTGATCATGAAATTACACCATTTCAATATAAAAAGGGACTAATTAAACCACCACAAATAGTATTGAAAGTATGTGACCACAGTTATACAGTATTACTAGACACCAGGGCTAAAATGTAAGTAATTTCAGAACTTTTTCAAGAACTATGGACACTCCATTAAATTGAATATTTGAACGTTAGTAATGTATATTGTAGCACAGTTATAGGGAAAAAAAGGGAGAGATAGGGTTAAATATCAACCATTAATAAAAGCATACATAGATGATTGAGAATTTTACTTTCTTACATTGGTAATACAGGATCTAGAGAGAGAATTGATTATTGGAAATGACTTACTTTATAACTGGCAGGCAATAATAAATTTTGAATTGCATGAGTTGAGGGTTAAAGAAGGAGAAAATATAAGAAAAATAAAATCGTTAGAAGAAGATATAGTGGAAGCAGGGAGAAATAGTGATGAAATATATAAAGAAAGATTTTTGGTTCAAAACATCGTACCGTATGAAGATGACAGTAACTGTGAATATGAAGAAGGAAGTTACGAAGATAAAGAAGATGAAAAGGGAGAAATAGACTGTACAAATGAAAATGATAAATATGAAGTCCCTCAAAGAAATGATTGCCAGTTAAGTGAGGTAAAAGTCAACAATGAAGTAAAAGAAATAAGGGAAGAAGAAAAATTTAAAATGCTACTAGACGTAAAGATAAACAGTACTTATAAAATTTAAACCTAATGCAAAAGAGTCAGCTGGAAGCATGTTTATTGAAGAACAGAGGTTTTTAGTACAAAACAAGAACTGTACAACAAATACACCCACATTTTCAAGGTCAATAATGCTACCCCATACACTCATAAGAGCCAGCCCATACCAAATGCAATTAAACACAAAGCGAATGAGGTTACAAGACAAATGCTAAAAGACAACTTCAAGATATACAGATTTATGCAAAATTCTGGGAATTTATTTTTGTGTCCTGTACCATGCAGACCACTAAGGTTGGTACCAACATGGTAAGTCCAGAAATATATACACACAAATAACACTGCACAGAGCGATTAAAAATGTTTGATTGTAATTGTGCATGAATTTATATGTTCAAATTATTATTATAATTTATGTTCATTTTATTGAGTGGCATTCATTAGAATGTATGTAATATGTTATTTGTCATTAATATTGTTCCTGAATTTTTTAAATTAGATACTTTCTGATGAGAGGCATTTAAGGCAATATTTTGTGTAAGCCCTCTGAGATAACTATGTTAAAATATAGGCAGTGTAGGCTGCTTTCTTCTGTTCATGTGTGATACAACAAAGGAGGAAGAAGTGATTCTGATAGATATTATAATGATGATAAATACTAATTATACCTCGTAAACAATTAATTGTGAATTTTTGTGATCCTCATAAAAAGGAATGATATCACTGAAATTAATTGGGATCAATCAAGTGCAGCGAGTTTAGGAAAGAATATTGACTTTCCACAATTGTTGGCTGTGCCTAGCCATTTTGTTCTTTAGTGTAGAAGTCCGCCATGTTTAGCGAGGAAACTATAGTGTTTCATGAGAAGGCTGACGATTCCTGAGTGTTGATAAATTGTTTAAGACATTCATAAAAATAACATTAATTCTTTCACAAATATAATACATCCATACTACCTCTGAGATAACAGTAATAGAATCTTACAATACTAGACCACAAGAAATAATCTTCGTTAAGACTTTCACTCCAACAAAGTTTATTAAAATAATAAATTATAGTGCCCAGGTATTGAACCGTGTATAACACTGGCATATCAAACCCAGAAGCTTCTTTTCAAAACAATAAAGGACTGGGAACAAAATTGCAGGGTACTGTTCAATGTCTGCGGAAAATCGGCCTTGCCCAGTTATAAATCAAATTATAAGAATCGTTTAATTAAATACACTTGTTGGCTGAGTAAGCCTACGGCTAAAGTCCAACCAGATGCGTGATGCTCTTACCTTGAGGCGATGTGCTCACCAGAGCCAATGCCTAACGAGAGGTGTATAAAAGACAGCGGCAGGAATCTGTCTTTGTCTTCTTCTGGGTCCATGCTGGAGAACCACTTACAGATGGACGAACGACTGTGCTCCTATCTCCTATTACTGGGATGTGAGTAGAGGTTTAAGCCTATAGATTCTGCCAGTTTAAATTCTGCCATATTACTATCTCAAGTAGGATAGCAGTATTAAGTAATAATATTTATCTGTACTCTTCATTCAAATAGTTAAATAGTTAGGTGAGGGTTTAAATATCTTCCTTTCATAGGGTTTAAATGTTAAGATGTCTATTCTTGGGAAAGGGGAAATGTAATTCACTGTTGATTTATTTCACTTGTTTCATTAATCCACTAATTTTGTTATTTTCATTCTTTAATACAAATATGCTATAATCAAAACTGTTTGTGTGCTATTTATTTGTTCCTACATCCAACAACCTCCTAAAAGAGCTCATAACCTTATAAAATAATTGTTCCAAATAGCACTTCAGCATTTGCTTCTCTTGCAGTAACATCGTTAAATATTGTTCCACATTTAGCCAAGATTTGCTTGCCTTGCTGAATGAACTAGTTTTCTTTGTGTATGTATGGTGAATGCCTTATTTTGTTTGAACAGGTCAATTTATATAGAGCTTTGATGTAATA
The DNA here is from genome assembly GCA_030765045.1 of Tenodera sinensis. Lineage (NCBI taxonomy): Eukaryota > Metazoa > Arthropoda > Insecta > Mantodea > Mantidae > Tenodera > Tenodera sinensis. Next base: position 127,189,447 of record CM060963.1, read on the forward strand.
AATTGATAATGCCTCTGATGTAGACTTAGTCTTTGAACCAGCTCATGTCATCAACCATAACCAGTGACAACGCATGTTGCTACAGTATGCTGATATCTGAATACTGTTTTTAAGCAAATGTGAGCAATATACTGATGTTCTAAATAGGCTTTAAGAAAGTTATCTTTTCATCTTGGTAACTGCCCTTCTCTAGGACTGGTGATTGAACCTGTGTCATAAGACTCTTTTATTCAAAGCTATATTTATATGTACTTGCTTTTCATTATCAATTATTTGCTGATTATTTTTTCATTTTACTTCTTTTTATTCTTTGTTGTTTTTACTCTAATACTCCCCATAATGTCTAGTAAAAACAAACCAGCTTTAATTTAAATGTTAACTTTTTACTTTCTCTTCTGATAAGTAGAAGGAAGTATTGTATTCCACCCAAAAATTTGATGTCAAGATTTCACCGGAAATATATGTTTTGAGACCCCCTGAATCCAAAAAAAAGCATTTTTAGAAAAAGGTTCGTGTGTACATGCGTGTGTGTCTGTCAGTCTGTGGACAGCATAACTAAAAAACGAAAAGTCGGTTAAGAACCAAAGTTGGTATTTAAGTTTAATGTCTTTCAAGGATGCGACAGGAAGATTTTAAAGAAAGTAACCCCACCCTAAACTACCCTTTACATGGAAAATTTTTCGAAAATTTTGATTTTCTTGAAAATGTTTGTGACATTTTTATGCCAAATGAAATGTATATCTTGAATTTCCTGACTATAGCCCCTGTAGTCGTGTTTACTCTGGATGACTTTTGCATAACAAGTAAACTGTTAGAGATAGACCAAATCTTACTGTACAAAAACTGTAGATCTTGCTAAAATACACAATTTATGTCTAAATAAATTTTCTTGTAGGGTAAACCATTTTGGAGATATTCCTTGTTATTTGTGTGAGTTTCAGAAAACTTTCGTGAAATGGAACATCATTGTTCATTTTTTTATATGTTAAGTGTGCAAAGAGAACGGAATCTCAAAGCTTTAAAAGATTTGACTATCACACAAAGCCTACTGTATTCTTGTATTCCCCTTGCACTACAAAGAAATGAGCAATAAGATAATTTGTACAAATATTTATCTTAACTAACACGAAGAAGATATAGGAATAAGAGTTTGTAAGCATGACTAGCACAAGAGTAGAGAAAGTCATGTGAGTGCAACACATCAGATTTTTTCTCACAGAAATACTTGACTGCTTGTTCCATATCTGTACTCCATCCAGCCTTAGATCCACCCCTTGTATCGCTCCGCGATAACCTGTGACTAATACAAAACAAAACTAACACCACGTGGATTCATGCCTCGTGTTTATGTTGCAACAGAACGATAATTACTCAGAAGTTTTAGGAATATTGCTGCTATCGCATTACATTCAAGTAGTCTTTACAAGGGTTATCATACATCTTGAAAACTGACAGATAATCGCCGATATTTAGGGTACTACATTTTATGGTGTGCTTTGGTTTTGGCGTATCACGGGTTAGTTGTTGATGGCTTGTGTTTACACCAAGTGCGGATCTAAGGGTGGAGCAATTATACACATTTCTCAAAAACTGAGATGAAATATAAATTAGTTGAGTGTTGTTTTTTTATTCTTGCTTGCTGTGAAATAAAAGAATTTTTAGGTAGACGTTTTCATTTAATGCAAAGAGGATAGAAGAATCATACTTTAAAAAATAGAATAATAAAGGATAGATCTGAGTAGGCAATGGGAAGGGGGAAAAAATTGGGTGACTGTTTTCCCTACATCATAAGTTTCACAATTTAATAAGAATGTACATTGATACCCTATACCCTTCTACACGCTCACTCTCTCAGGCTATTGGTTTGTGCTGAGGTAAAGTGAGTTGATATTGCATCATGTATTGTCTATGATTTCTAAGACATATTATACTGCAGTGAAACTTGGGTACTTCAAGTGATTTTACACCAGTCTTGCAAACTTGAGGCTCCGTATAGTCCAAGTCACTTGAAGAAGCAATTTGGTTTTTAAAGCTGATTTTTGCTTTACTGCCAGTCTCTACAGTACCCAACTAATTTACATCTGACATGTGTGTCATATGAAGAAAGTGGGGAGGAAGACTTGGAATGATTGTTATTTCTTTCTAGATGATATGAACCTACCTTAAAACCTTACTATAAACAATTTTACCATGAGTTGTTATTGGTTTCAGTTTGTGTTTTATGGTTTTTTCCTATTGTGCTCTGTATAGTCTGAGTGGTCCCAAGTCTGAGATACTCTAACCTCCACCATTGGGGGGGCCCTAATGACCTAGCTGTCGACGGGCCCTTAAACCCTACTCACTCACTCACTCACTCACTCCACCATTGGAGTAGCAAGACTCTACTCCAATTAGAACTTTTCTCTTGGGTCCTTGAATGTGCTATGTGAACAGGTCACAAACATTGTGTTCTACTGGAACATAATTTTGTTGAATTCAAAGAAAAATCTCTGGAATGATGCTGAGTCATAGAATGTGGCAGAGCAGGAGGGGACTCTTCTTGACAATAGGCACACTTCTAATTCTAAAACTGAAAAGTTGTACAGTTAGCATTTTTCTGTTTTTGAGAAGCGAGAGACATGACAATAAACTGTCATCTGTCAGGACAACTGTCTTGGAAAAGGATGACATCTCTGATGGGCATACGTCTTTTGCTTCAGTAGGCAGCTTTTACAGAACTTAACAGTTGGCAATAGTAAGCTGCAGTCACTGTACGTCGATCATGAAGAAAATCAACCAACTTCTGATGCGATTTCTTCGACAGTGGAGTGGTGATCACCTTCAATAAGCTCTCGAACAGCACGGATGTTGTCATCTGTGAGACTTGATCTTGGGCGTCGAGCATGACTTTTGTTTTCCACAAATTCTCGGCCACCCTTAAATTGTCTGGCCCAAGTAAACACTTGATTCTGTGACAGTGTAGTGTCCACAAACTGTGCCCTTAAATGAGTTAAAATTTCTGAAGGCTTAACCCCTTCATTGGTTAAAAACTTGATAATAATGCGTTGCGCAACAGACAAAGGAATCTCTTGCTCACTCATGGCTGTACTGACGCCAGAACCTAGCAAAGCAGCTAACAAAGCAAGTTCCCCCTACCTAACACACAAACCTTCAACCCCCCACTCCACTGCCCCGCTCTGAACTACTTCCTCCTTGATATGCAACAATTACTGTTTATATTTGAATTACCCTCGTATCTAAAAGTGTTCCCTGAGCTGTAGGCTTATTGTAGGAAAATTACACTTACTGTAAACAGATGTGTTACAAATCAAGGATAGTCGTTAAATATAATCATTTCAATTCACTAATTGCTTCACATTCCAATGTATGAGGGAATTACATACATATGAAGGCAGAGTGCATAACAATGTAAACTAACCACTTATTTAGGGAATAACATCAAAGCATATAAATACATAGTCGCCATTGTACATGTTGGTGTTGGTAGGCATATGTTTGCTGGTGGAGTCAGATATTCATAGCCTATTAAATTCAAGTGCATAGATTTGTAATGCAAATTACGAGGGCCGTTCAGAAAGTAACCTCCAGTTGATTGCAAAAAATTCACCAAGTTAAATAAAAATATTTTAATGTATGCATCTTACAACTACATCTTTGCACTATTTTTCTACATAGTCTCCATAACGATTGAGGCACTTACCGTATCTGTTCACAAGCTTTGAAATTCCTTCTGCATAAAAATCACCCGCTTGTGCCTGGAGCCAGCCTGTGACCGCATCTATGAGCTCTTCGTCGTCATCAAACCTCTGGGACCCGAGCCATTTCTTCATATGCATGAAGAGGTGATAATTGCTTGGCGCCAGATCTGGGCAGTAAGGTGGATGGTTGACAACGTCCCACTTGAAGGACTCAAGAAAGACTGTTGTTCTGCGAGCAGAGTGAGGACGGACATTATCGTGCAAAAAAATGATACCAGAAGTCAGCATACCACGGCGTTTGTTCTGTATAGCCCATTGTAATTTCTTCAGTGTTTCGCAGTACATGTCTTGATCATTGGTCGTCCCACGTTCCATGAATTCAACCAACAACACCCCTTTTGCATCCCAAAACACCGTTGCCATCAATTATCGGGCAGAAAAATCTTGCCAGGCTTTTTTTGGTTTGGTAGGCAAATTTGAATGTGCCCACATCTTTGATTGCTCTTTTATCTCAGGGTTCACGTACTTAATCCAGGTTTCGTCCCCGGTCACGATTCTGTTTAACAATGGTTCACCTTCTTCCTAATAACGTGACAGAAAGTCTAATGCAGAGGCCATTCTTTGAGTTTTGTGGTGGTCGGTAAGAATTTTGGGCACCCATCGTGCACAGAACTTACGGTAACCCAATCTTGCTGTCACTATCTCGTACAAGAGAGTCTTAGAAATCTGTGGAAAATCAGTAGACAACTCCGACATTGTGAAACGTCGGTTTTCACGAACTTTTGCATCAACTGTCTGAACGAGTTTGTCCGTCACCAATGATGGTCTACCACTCCTCTCTTCATCATGAACGTTTTCTCGTCCACTTTTAAATAAACGTACCCATTCACGGACCATTCCTTCACTCATAACTCTTGGTCCGTACACGGCACAAAGCTCACGATGAATAGCTGCTGCAGAATATCCTTTGGCTGTAAAAGAGCCTTATAACAGCACGCACTTCACATTTGGCGGGTTTTCTATTGCAGCACACATTTCAAACGGCCACAAACACTAAACTAGCGCAGGTACGACGTTCACTCGACCACGGCTTGATACCGACTGACCTGCTGAGTTCGTGAATGCACAGATGGTGTCGCTACTACCTGCACTGTGACTGATCGGAGGTTACTTTCTGAACGGCCCTCGTATAAATGCAATAACCACTAGCCTTCCTCGTAGAAGATGTTGGAAATGATGTCCTTCTCCTGCCACACATGTCTCATATCTTCCAAGAAAGTTTCCATTAACATACATTGATTCTTCATGAGCATGTAAATAAAATCATGCATTGTCTGTAATGTTATCCAACACCCAATTACAGGAATTAACTCTACCCACTGTAGCCACCCATGTGGCTGCAATTATGCAGTTATTGAAACACAGATATCTGATAGGGTCTTCGTTGTAAAAGTTTATTAGCATTCCAAGTCGAAAGCTTAGAAATTCCTGATTTAGGGGCAAGCTTTCTGAGAGATTTCTTTGAACTTTATTCTAACATTTCTCTGATGGCATCAAGTTTTTCCCCTCTAAGAGTATAGTGGTTTACTTTGCTTCTTATCAAGAGCAGTTCTCGTTCTCTAAATCTGTTCATAAAAGTAACTGTTTCTCTATAAGGCACATGAAAAACAGGAAATCTGTCTCTAAATCACAATGTCACTTCTCTGCAAGACTTCGTTGTCTTGTAGTAATCATACATGAAGATTATATGTGCTAAAGTATTTGGATTCTTTGACATTATAGCTGCACTAACACACAATAACATTGAAACACATTATCTGACAGTGTATTAACCTCTGTAAAAGACACTGTTCCAGCTGATAAGCAGCACACAGAGAGGAGAAGTGCAGGGGGACCATTAATAGTTACAAACAGTGCTGCGCAAGGCAAACACATCCCTAAGTAAAGATAATTTAAAACAAGTTTTATATATTATTAAATAAACCCAATCAACCGATATAAATATATTCGAGACATTACATGAAAAAGAGTTGTAATGAATGAGTGAGGACAGATGTTCATGGATGCAAAATGGAGCATTTGTATCCAGAAGAACAGTATGAAAAATATATATTATATATAGGGAAGGAGAAGGAATGTTTCATTGTTTGATGAATTGCATGGAAATAAGGACTGTATTTGGCGGCATATAAGACACACTTTTTTCCCTTCGAAAATAAGCCCAAAAATGGGATGCATCTTATATACCAGTAGCGAGTTAAGGTAGATACCAAAAAGCCCCATATTTTCAAAATTTCGTTGTCTTTGACTTGAAGCAATTCATTGTTAACCTCCTTGTGAATTGTGAACATTCCAGTTGTATAGGGTTCAGTGGATGCACATGCACCATTGTTAACAGTTTTTATATTGCTCGTTCAAGCTTCATTCATTGTTGTTTAGCACAAGTTTAATGTGAAAATCCACTTGTATCATACCTATATTGTGGTTTTATTTGTAAACTATGCTTGAAAAATGGTATTGCTGTACTATTGCATTTAAGCTGTAGATGATTGCATATGTAGAAATTATGAAAACAAGGCTGCAGAGAGGCATTTCAGGCCCCTCTAACTGAAAAAAATTATAGAACTTGGCGGAATTAGAAAGTTGTTTTAAAGAAAGCAACTAGCAGTAAACATAATTTGAGAAATGGAACTGTTAAGTTGCCAAAACTTGGATTTTAAAGAACAGACAAGTAGGAATTTCGATTTCTACGGTTTCATCAAGCAAAATTATTTGCAAGCACTTTTTCCTACTTATATTGCCTAAATATTTTATGTATGTGCATATAGGTTATAATTGTTTTGCAGTAGATGTATAAGGTGAGAAACTTTTTTTCCTGTTATTCATCGGCAAATACGACAATTAAAGAAAAAGTATTTGGAATCCAAAACAGAATAAATTGCAAGAAATATTGTAGTAGCAAAAAGGTACAGGGAAGAGGTAAGATTCTGGGTGGATATTTATAAGAATAAATGGGAAATGGATTAGAAAATGAAAAGGATGAAGACAAATATTTAAGCTTTCAAAATACAGCTGAAATTCATTTTAAAGGTGAGGGAACCGTGATGTATTGAGGCAAACATGGGAAAGCATTTCAGACCATATTTTCAGATGTTTGTAGTTGTTATTCTTTCTGTAAATAAATAAATTAGTAAAATATTCTATATATGAACGATGGCAATAAATGTGGTTCAGTTTCTACTACATGTGATGCACCCATTATAATTGTTAAACAGAAAGAGATGCACTTTTACAGCATATTGTCATATTTCACAAAGGGAAGTATTTCACAGGGGCATTTGCAGTTAGAATTTTGAAAATAAAGACTTAAGTTTTTAAAGCCTTATAGAAGATAATGATAATATTGGGCGAAAGGGAAGTCATTACATTAATTTAAATCAGTGGCAGATCTCGATATTTGGAACACATTTTGTATCTTACGTTTTTGTCTCCGACCATTTCCTATGGAGATATTTTAGTTTTGTCAAAAGCAAGCTGCCAACACAGCAGATTATGTGGGTGGGACTTTCCCTAGCTCAGTACATAAACAAACTTCCTAACAGTGCAGCTTGAAAACATAAATACATACCGTGCTTTGTCCTTCTGTGTTTACTATGCACGTGTAAGCCAATCACAAGTGTTAGCTTCCAAAACACAAGGTAAAAGTGAAAGTGTTTACATCCACAAACCAAGTCAATTCCCGACCAACCACAACACAATGTTGTCGACATGTTACATGTCTGAAGGAGCTGAATGTAGTATTCCTTCACATCTTTTAAGTTATTATTTCGAAACCCTGTGTGATGTCTCATAAGTACTAGTTATTCTACGTACAAGTTATTCTACGTATCTTACAAGTAACAAACTGTTATCTTCGCATATTCTTGTGGAATCACGCATCCAATTTGGATAAAAAACCATTTATTTATTCTTTTGAAATCGGCTGACCAAAGAACAAAATGCCATTTTACTTTTGTGTTTGTAATGCTTCTATGAAGCACATATTAGAAGGAATGTAATGACTTCCCTTCCACCCTGTATAGCATGAAAGTTTTTCATAGCTTTGTTGTAATAATTCACTAAACTTTTCATATCACTTAGTAGCTGTTATTAATGTAATAAAAACTGAGATGAGAAGACCACACGAAAGCCAAGCTGGAAAATAGTGAACCCAGATAAATGTTCTATAATATGCAATTTTAAAATTAAATTTGTAGCTCTAATATACTGATAAGACATGTACCAAGCAGCATAAAAATGCCTCTTCTTTGCCCTTACAGCAATGGAGTTGACTCTTTTTAACCAACCTCTTTAAGACACTGTATTGAAATTTGGCAAAAATTACTGAAATTTTTTATTTTTAGTTTTTGCATTTTTTATTATGCTTACACTTTGTACTTCAACAGTATAAACATTTTCTTTTTCCATTTTCCTATTCTCAGTATTGGCCATTTTTAAAGCTCCAAGAGGGCATTTAAATGTGAAAGTGCGGTGGGTGCTCCTTGCTAAACTTTGTCACTACAGCTTTCAAATGCAATTTTCATTTTCACTAGCCTTGATTTTAGTCTCTTGTAGGGAATTTTGCTTTAGAGAGAAGAGTTGACTGTGCTGTAATGAATTCAGAGTATTGAACTGAAATGTCACGAGTCTGACATGTGCTTTGCTTGTAAACAGAGCAGTGCCATCAGTATCTTCCTTTCATAGAAGTTTGAAGTGTTGTTCAGTGTTATTAATTAACTCACCTTTTAAATTAAATCAGGTTTTGGAATTCTGTAATCTTGCCAGGTTATTTCAGTGTTCCACTTATACATTATTATATATAGGCATTGTTTAAGTATTTAATAGATTTTGTTTGTTAGTGTATAGTAAAGCAATAATAAGCAGATATTTTATGAGCTTGGGTACAAATTAGCAAAAGTGCATAGCATAGAGGATAGCTAAGAGCAATACATTTCTAAATTTTGTGAACAATGGGAAGGCGAAAGGGAAATTTTCATATTAAGAAACAACCAAGCAAACTTTAAATTCTCAAAAACTGCTACAGAGGCTGCAGAATTTTATGCTGATTGGAATAGTTAAAGTACAAAAATATATTGTTAAACTTTAAAACTCATTTTTCTCAATTCTTTTTTTCAGCATTTTTCACTATTCACAATGCTCCTTGGACCCTAGTTTATAATTTATTAGCTTGAAATTTTCAGATCTTCAGAGATTAAGGTAACTTGGAACAAGGTAACTTGTCATTTGTCATGCACCAGTTAGAAAATATTAAATATTGAGCTGAAATTAAATATTTTTCATAACAAAAAATTAAAAATATCAATAAATTACATAGGGAACTTTTTTTCTTTTAAACTGATTAAACCTAAGCAATGGCTGTATGACAATTTCTTTATATCTGTACACTGAGCTCAAATTAAAAATTTAGGAGAGGTACAATGTATTGTAGGGTCCAAGGGTCATTTCACATTACTATATCAAAAAGTGATTTGTTATTAATAAATATATTAATAGTTTAAAAACAGTTTAACATAGGACATTGACATTTTTGTGTATACTGTATGTTTTACGTTCTGAATGTGTGGAAAAACATTCAAATCAGTGAGAAGAAAACTGTGGATTTTTAGTTTTCATAGATACATTGCCTTAAAGTGGATTATTTCATATAGTAACTCATTTTTCACCAATGCATAGCAATATTGAATAGTTTAGTAATGTCTGATTTGGCAGTGTTAACTAAAATTTGAACAAACTGTAGTTGCTTGCTATTTCCCGTGGTAGTTTGATCATTCACTTTTTCTTCTATTTCTTTTTCCGCAGATCAAAAAAAGGAAGGTCAGAGTGGAATGTCTTCAGTTTATCGCAGCATTTGGAAACCTTCCAAGGGCAAGAAGGTAGAAGCAGCATTAAAATTTTTGAAACAGGATTGCAGGGATAGGTACTTAAAGGTAACCTTCCATGTGAAACATTATAGTGAATAATACTGCTTTGTATCTCATTTTTGCATAGCTCTACTGTGATTTGTAAATTTTCAAACTAAGAATCAGAAAACTGAAATAAATATGGAGTAGAAACTAATATTTAGCTTCCTTTTGATTTGCATTAAATGAGTAATAAAGTTTAGCTGTTATGCATTTAAACAAATGATTCAAATGATACATTAGTTCAAAGAAGTATTTTCCTGGTGCAGCAGGTTTCGATAAGAAAGCAGCATGCATGGGGGTGAAAGTTGGATGCACCAATGCATCCTGGTTTTAAGTCCTGGTGTTGTATCGTAAATCTAATGTTGCTTTGTAATTTATTTTCATGTTTTCATATCATTATATATTATATATATAAACAGAGAGATCCAAATACATGTGAACTGCTATTGGTGTTTTTTCCACTGCAAAAGCAGAAATACGATAATAGCAGCTGATAATCGCTTCTGAAACACGACATAATATTATCTTAGCAGGAGATTTAAATCTGCCAAACGTGAACTGGGATGGACAGTTAATAGGAGGCGAAGCTCAAAATCTGGTTAACCTTCTCATCTGGGATCAGGGGCTACTACAAGTTGTTAAAACAGGTACCCGACAATCAGCTGTACTGGATGTATTTTTATGCAGGCCGGAATCATTGTTTTCCTCATACGTGGTTTTACCAGGTATAAGTGACCACAGCAGTGTACAACTAGAACTCAACTGGAAGGGGCGGAGAAACCGGTCTGAAGAGGAAGAAGTAATTAGTTGGAATTTTCGCAGTGCTGACGTGACCGCTATTCAAATATTCCTCCGTGAACAATATAGGCTATTTGTACAATCTGCTTCCGGGGTAAATGCAACATGGGTTAGTTTCAAAACACTGATTTTGGAAACAATTAAAAAGCATGTTCCATACAAAATTATTAAACAAAAAGTTGATCCAGAATTTTATACAAAATCTATTAGGATACTTAAAAGAAAAGCCAGGCGAGTGTTTAATAAAAGGAAGAAACCCGAATGGCATTTTAATAGATTTAAGGAATTGTCTAAACAATTACAAGACGAAAAGTTGCAAGCACAAGAACGGTTTTTTGAACAAAATTTTGGCAGGGCAAATAACTGTTGGAGATCCTTTTACAATTATATAAATAGACGCAGGGGTAATAAGGAGAGTATACCAGATCTTAGCGTAAATGGGATTGCTATAGTAAGCCATAAGGACAAAGCGAACGCAGTAAATTTACATTTTGTATCTATTTTTCATAAATTGGATGATAATGCTGAACAGGTAATTGGAGATAGTGGGGAATCTACTTTTCAAATAATGGCTTGCAAATTATGCAAAAGGATCAAGATGTTGCAGAATCGAAAGTCGAGGGGGCCCGATAACATACCTACTGAAATATTGAAGATTGGGGTGAAGCTGTGATTCCCTATCTAATGTTTTTGTTTAACATGTCAATCAATAACTGTTGACTTACCAGAAGACTGAAAAACCGCTATTGTAGTTCCTATTTATAAAGGGGGTAATAAAACAGAAATAAATAATTATCGACCAGTTAGTTTAACGTCAACAGTGTGTAAGTTGATGGAGCATTTAATAGCATAATATATAAGGGAGGAGTTAGAAAACAAAAAATGGTTCAAGGAAGCGCAACATGGGTTTCGACCTGGGTATCTTTCTTTCATAGAAGTTTGAAAACAGTGTTGTTGTAATTAATTTAATTTAAAAGGTGAGTTAATTAATAACACTGAACAACACTTACAACATATTTCTCCGGGACGCGTTTCGAAGGTAACTTTCCTCCATTATCAACCGGACAATATTGTTATTGTTATTGTCCGGTTGATAATGGAAGAAAGTTACCTTCGAAACGCGTCCCGGAGAAATATGTTGTAAGTGTTGTTCAGTGTTATTAATTAACTCACCTTTTAAATTAAATTCGACCTGGGTACTCGTGCAAAAGTCAATTAACTTCCTTATTTCAAGACTTAGCAGATGAAGTGGACGCAGGAGGAAGAACTGATGCAGTGGTAATAGACTTTTCTAAAGCATTTGATGTAGTGCCGCATAATTTACTTATTGGGAAACTAGCTGGCACAGGAATAGACAAACGAGTGGTTTTATGGGTCAAAGCATTTCTGGATGGGAGAACACAGCAGGTAAAAGTAGGTAAAGAAATCTCCGAGAGAGGCACAGTTAGTTCGGGAGTACCCCAAGGCTCAGTAGTGGGTCCGCTACTTTTTCTTATTTTTGTTAATGATATAAGTGCAAATATTAAATGTCAGATAAAACTGTTTGCAGACGATTGCATTATCTATAATAAAATTCGGAATGCCATAGATGAGTCTCTGCTTCAGGGTGATTTAAATGAAATTAGTAATTGGGCTGCTACAAATAAGATGACGATTAATGCTAAGAAAAGTAAGTCCATTGCATTTAGAAGATCTAAGAGGGAAATTGTTCATAACTATCACATGGGCGGAGGAAAAAATTCTGCAGGTAGATAGCTGCAAGTATTTGGGAATGTACCTGGCGAGTAACGCTGGGTGGGACGACCAGGTAAATACTACATCCAGGAAAGCGTGGAAAGCGTTACATTTCTTAATGAGGGTATTGAAAAAGGGGAGAGGAAGGTCCAGGGAAATTGCCTACAAATCTTTGGTACGGCCGATTATGGAATATGGAGCAGTATGTTGGGACCCATATAGACTTAGTCAAATTGATTCGCTAGAAAGAATACAGAGAAGGGCTATAAAATTTATAAAACGAGGTAAATCTTTTGGGCCTAAAAAGGGGGAGGAGACTGAATGGGAGCCTCTAAAAGTCCGGCGTAAGAGGCAGAGGTTATGCACATTATTTCAAGCATATCGTGGTTCAAATCCATGGGTGGGTATTAGTGAAAGATTGGACAACCCTACATATTATGGAAGAAAGGATCATTTGTATAAAATTAAAGGTAGAAGGCACAGAACCGACGTAGGAAAGTTCTCCTTTGTTAATAGAACCATTGAGGAATGGAATGAATTACCTGTAGCAGTCTTTCAGGGCTGTCCTTTATCTGTGAAGAAAGTTTTGAAAAATATCGTAAATCAAGTAAATGCTGTGTAATTTACTATAAAGATTATGCAAGTGTATTTTTGACATTTATTGAACTGATGGTGAATACTAATGCTAAATTTAATTTGGTTATAATTAATTAATGAGTGTTAATTAGTATTTAGTGCATTTCATCTTATATTTTTATTATTGTTCTTTATTGTATTATGATTGTATTACTATTGTTTGTGCACTTTGTTTGTAACCTTAATTTGTGCATTTAACTCTGCCACCGGGTAATACCCATTCGCAGAAAATATATACATACATACATACATATACGCAAGGTCACGAGCATCACTTGTGTTTCTCTGCTCTGCTCACAATCAGTATTGAGTTAACACAATATTGTGCAGTTGCATTATTACCGTGTGCTTTATTATTTAGTCCTGTACTTAGTCACAATGAATATTATGGCTGACCCTGTGGCGCAGTTGGTAGAGCACCTGCCTGCTGTGCTAGGGATCCCGGGTTCGATTCCCGGCAGGGGCGTAAGAATTTTTCTCTAGCCAAGATTATTCCTCATCTTTCCCTGAGTCTGGAAGTATGAATGAAAGTGTGAATTTGTGTGTGAATTCAACATATAAAAATCTCAAAGACCGAAAAACCCACTGTTAAACGAATAACACCATTTGCCAATAGGCAAGGCCGTCGATATAACCTCTGCAGTTAAAGGTGGGATATAAATGAAACAATTAAAAAAAAAAGTGTATTATAGCTCAGCATGTGTTTTCTACTGCACAGCGTGTATTTATAATTTGTATGTGTTACTCAGCTCGCCAGGTGTATGGTGCACCATTAGTGGAGAAAGAGTTATAGGCCCAATATTTTTCGAGTTGACACCCATACATATGTGAATACAATTTTGCGCCTTTTGTTTTAGAGAATTAACCGACAGGAAGCATCATTTTGCCTTCAAGACTCTGCAACAGCTCTTGAAGTGAATCTTTCAATGAGAATAACTGAAAGTGTGTTTCACGACAGAATTATTAGTAGAAATTTGTGGCCCCCACGGTCCCCTGACCTAACCCTCTGCGATTTCTATCTCTGGGGTAACTTAAGGCATAAATTGTACAAGACAAATCCACACACCCTAGAAGAACTAAAACAAAATAACCATCAGGAAATTGCCAGCATTTCTCAATGTGAACTATGGAGAGTGATGGATAATTTCCTAAAGAGGTGCCAAAAATGTATGGTTAATGACGGTGGCCAGTTTCAGCATCTACTTTAATTATATCGGTAAGTAAAGCTTTTAAAAGTAGTTGTATGGTTTTATCTGCACTGTTCTATGACAGCGGCAGTCAGCGACAAATGCAGAGGACCCGTACAGACAAAACACAGCGCAGCCAGTTCATAGTCTTTTGAATCACCCGTTATATATATATATATATATATAGGTTTAATTTAGAGTCTTAGACATACTAACAAAAATTCAATTAAGCGGATCTATAAACATTAGGATAGTAACAGAAGGTGATAATGTTCACTTTTTAACAGTCATTTACAGGAACAAAAAATATAAAAAAATGGAAAATTTGGACAGAAATTTGCCACCACAAAGTTTCATGTCTTATTTCTTCCTTCTGTATTGAGCATCCTTCTTGTTCTGAATTATACTCCAGCAATAATCAGCTAACATTGTGGGCATCCATTTCCCTTCATTCTGTTTCTCCAGTCTTTATGAAATCTTTCTGATACATCATTATAACCCTGAAGTGAAATCTAGATGCAAGTCCATGAAACATACTTTCAAGGACATATTGCATCCTAAACCTTTATATGCTTTGATCATTTCTTTCACAAACTTGTTATATTTAGAGTCTTTTCTTCTTCCAAGAAAGGTTGTGTTACTTTACTGAAACATACCCTGGCTCACTTTTCTTGTCTGTCATGATGCTTCAAGATGTTGATTCTGTTGAAGTTGTCGAATTTGAGAACCCACAAATACATCTTTAATTTTAGCAGCTGATAGATGAGGGAGTGTGTCAGAAAGATCTGTAGATGCTCTGGCTGTTGGATCCATGGCTTTTACAAATTCTGTAATTAGGACTAGTTTTATATGGAGGGGTGGAAGAACTTATCTTCATGACCAACCAGATTTTCACACTGCACATCTTTTTACCAACTTTCCAATTTTGTTTAGGCCATTTCTTTTTTACACAGTGGGATTGTTTATCTTGACTATCCCGCTTGCAATGGAAATACCTCTATTTTGTGCACCTAGCTGCATCCCCAATAACAGTGCAATTACTTGGAAATCGCCACATACCTTCCACTTATGCTCATTCTACCTAATTACTTTGTACATAGTTGCTAATATCTTGTAACTCTATCATAACTCTCTTTATCTTATTAATTTATAACATCATTAATTTGCTGTTTATAATAGATTAATCAGTAGGCAGAACCTTTTTCTTTCCCATATATAAGAGCAGCTGTCCTGTATGGATTTTTACTCTCTAAAGGATCCAAATAAAAGCATTTTAAACTGGTAGAAATTTGTGCTTATTCACTGTGATTTTGAGGTTAGCTTGCCATACTATCTAAACAGTCACACCAATGTATGAAAAAGAATCAGAAATAGTAAATGTCAACTATTTAAATTATTTATATAAATTTACCATATCTTCTGCAAATAAAGCTTCCATATATTATATATATGTTCAGATTACAGGAAAACTATCCCTGATAGTGAAATTCTGATTTCAGATTTGACGTTAGCAATGTAAATTCCTTTAGAATTACATATTTTCATCCAAGAAATAGAACCTTTGTTGAACAGTGTTATCAGTTCAGCTGTTGTTTTTGTGTTTTAGTAATTTTATATCCTGTTCTATGGTGTGCTGAGTTGCCCAGAAGTGATGAGCTACAGCTGATTAATGCCCAGATATTTTTCTCTTTAAAAGTAGTCACGATAGAATTGTAGTAAGGGGATATTTTTAAACTTATTCTTTAGATGTGACGCACATTGAAAATCAATGCACTCCATTTGCAGATCCTCGGGGGTCTTGTCTATGTGGAGAAAGGGGAAGAAAACAGATTGAAACTTATAGCATTCTCCTTGAAGTCTTGAAATTAAACACAGAATTCATTTCTTGATTCTGATGGATGATAATCCATCAGATTGCAATTTTTCATCAAAAAAGGTCTCAGGTCTGAAAGGGATATACTACAGATGATAGTAAGTGACTATTGGGGTAATTGTCGCTGATGTGAGACTGCCTTCGTGGTTTACTGGAAGAATACGAATTTGTTGGAAGATTCAATGTCATTCTGCAGGTTGTCACAGTAGCTTAATGGTTAGAGGACCTGCCTTGTAAGCAGAGGTTCTGTGGTTCAAATCCCAGCTGTGGCATTGAATTTTTCAGTTCCTATTCTACCTCTCAAACATGACTTGTTTTTCAGAAGAGAAGCTGTGCAACCTTCTGCAAATCCTGTAACTTTAGATTAGATTATATGTTGCCTACAGCTTGCTACAATATAAACATAACTCGCAGGAAAGAAGTTTCAGATGTCAAAAGTATTGCACCATGTACTTCTACTCAATACTATTACGCGTTCAAGTTATTCTTGTTCCTTCATTTCACTACAGAAGTACCGGGCAGTGCTTAATATACGTGTTGAATGATTTGTGTATTGTTACCAAAATGCAGAAGGTAAAAGCAATACGCACAGAATTCTCAAATACATTCAGTACAGATGGAAAAATTCTATATTGCAGCCTTGTGGAAAGTCTATAACAGCGGATCAATGCTCCCAAGTAATGCAGCATTTATCCAGCAACAAGTGTATCTTGGCGGCTTTACGTTCTTCTATGAAGCAGGTGCTTTTAAGTGAAGTAGGACTCTGCTGCTCATATTCCGTACCTTCCAAGTGTCTTGATTTTTATTCAGATTTTTGTCAAAGTTTTGTTTCTGCAGATATTCCTCTACATAAGGTGAACAATCCAGCAGTTAAAGCTTTTCTCGTGAAGTACACAAACTTTGATCCTCCAGATGAATCTCTTTAGGGAAACACTACTTTCTAAAGTGCCACAAAAAATATTATGAAAAATCAGGGGTGTGTGTGAAAATGAGAAAATATGGGAGTATTAATGAAACGCAAGACTCAACAGGAAAAAGTGTCGGAAATGTAGTGGTTGGGGTTCTTAAAAGTGACGAGACAGTTTCTAATCATACATTTTTACTAGCTCGCAAAGAAATATCAGCAGCAAAGCACATTAATGGTGCTAGGCTCTTCAATGTAAGCATACACATATTACGGCTAAGTGGTACAATAAAGTGCGTATTTTACTGACACAGTAATGAAGAAAGCCGTAGAAGCACTTAGCGTTAGCTATCTGAAAATATGTGACTTGTTTTGTGCATACTCTATATGGGGTGTGCAAAACTGTTCGGTCACTGTACCCCAATGTGAACAAATTAGTATTCACTGGAAAGAAGTTGTTTGTTAAAGCCTCTAAGAGAGTTGATGTCTTTAGAAACAAAAACTCCAATGTTCCATTACCACCAACACCAATTGCTACTTGCTGGGGCACTTGACTTTCAGCAGTGGTGTACTATGTGGAACATTTTGATAACTTTAAATCAGTTGTGGATGAACAGGTCAAAGATGATGCTTCATGTATAGAAATTGTTCAAAATTGCTAAGTGACAGTTGTTTAAGAAATAACGTGTATATTGCTGCTAATTTGAGTTTTTTGTGTGATTCCATTAAAAAACTAGAAGCAACAACTAATCTCTTGATAAAAAGTGTTAAAGAAATCGTTAATGTGGAAATGAAAATGAACTCACTCGAAGGCTTAAAAATGCAAACTTTAAAAAACAAGTTCAAATCGGTGTTTGAAAAATACAGGGTTTCAAATTATGAGACAAGTTGCCCAAGTTCTAGAAGGCCATCAAGTAGACATTGAGAGTGTAAGTACCAGTGATGTGCCTCTTATGAAATATGCAACAGTGACATGTGACATAGAATGATCATTCTCCCAATACGAGACAGAGCTCTGTGACAATCGGCAGAGATTTCTAATGACAATTTAGAGAAGGCATGTATTGCACACTGTAACTCTACAAAGAATTTCCAACATTTGACATGTGACATCAGTAATCCATCACTGGTGAATTATCAAAACAGTTCCTTTTTATTAGAAGTTTTTCTATTATGTAAAATGAAAGAAAATATTTTTGTGTTTTAGTAAATATTTTGAACTTTTTAACAAATATTTTCTTGATTTTTAATACATAAAAAATAAATAAATTCAGCCTTTTTAGTACATAAAAACTTGTTTTCTAATTATAATTTACTAGTATCACTGCAGGTCCAATGCGATGTGATAGAGCAAATGTCACTTAGGTTGCATATGAGGAGACCGAGGTCTGCAATGAGCCACGGGCTGGACACACCTGCTCTATCAAATAATATTCTGTATATTGCAGAGAAGAGAAATGTGTATATATTCAATGAAAAAAACTGAAGCTGTTAATATAGGAGCAACAGAATCTAAAATAAAAACAAACTTAGAGGCTAAAAGCTTCACTTATATAATAATGCTGCAAGTTCTTGAAAACTCCCAACATGTTTCCTGATGAGTTCATCATGTTTTCAATGGCATGTTTAAAACAGTAACCACAGCTACAGTCACTCAAGAACTAATATTCCCATGTGTTGCCAACCTCTGAAACAAAACAAACCTATAAATACAATCTACTGGAGGTATTTTAAAATCCATAACATGGTTTTTGTTTCTTAAAATGAATATCTTTTCTCAAAGCATTAAATCTATAGGTCTATTTAATTGTCTTAATACTTTAACCTCTGCATTTATTTCATGATTAAGTGATCAAAAATGATCTACCACAGTTGATTTATGAATCTGTTTATTTTTAATATTTCTAAAATTATCCATTCTGGTTTCCAAATGGTGTTTAGTTTTACCGTGTCACAGTCCATAAGGCTAATTGATAAATGTCAGATTTTTCATAATTTGAGATTTTATCCTTTTTAGAAAAATTTAGTAAATTTTGTATATTAAATTTATTTTGAGGGACCAAAGTTATTCCATGTTCCTTAAAAATTTTTGTAAATTGGGCTACTAAAAATTACTAATTTTTTCTAAAAAGGATAAATTTCAAATTACAATAAAAAAATCTGGCATTTATCATTTGAGCTGTTAGGATTGTTGACAGGGTTTACATTGGTAAAACTAAATGTCATTGGGAAACCAGAATGAAGGAACATTTTAGAAATATTAAATATAAACACATTGATAAATCAGCTGTGGCAGATCATTTTTGGTCATGGAATAAGTTATGTTAATCATGCAAACAAAAAAAGAGTGTAATGTTCCATTAGCATAATTATCACAGTCGGACACATTTTTCGAATATTCAATTTTAATTTTATGTCTCCGTCTAGGGGATATATAAATGGCAACCACAAGGTACCCAAGCTGAGCAGAACATTACTTCCACTTACTGGTGTTTTGCTCCTCACTGTAACTTTTCTATCTGACCTTACCTTGGTCATCTCTTGTTCTCTTCCGACCCCGATGCTATTAGGGTTCCCAAGAGCTAGGGAGTCTTTATTTTTCCAACCTCTCCATTTCTCTATAAAATATTAACTCCTAGCACGCTGACCTGTCATTGCATGTAATACGTCCTCTGATTGGTAATCAGAGGATATGGTCGGTGAATTTATTTTGTTAATTCTCTCGGTCAGGTCGGTGAGACCCGTAAACCAACGACAGGTGTGGTCCTCCAGACATTCTGGGGGTTGTAAGAGAGCGATGTGACCGCCAAAACATAAAAATATGGTGCTCTCTAAAAAGCGGTTACATTTACTGCTAAGTCTCTTCATTATTTATGAAATATGACTCGAGGGGTAAAATGTTCCAGAGTTAAAATAGTCCCCCATTCAGATCTCCGGGCGGGGACTACTTCTCGAGAACCAAAACATTATATTAATAGAAGATTTAACATCAGACTTCTACAATGGAATGCACGAATGCTAATGGCTTCATTGCCAGATGCAAGGCACTAGAAAACAACAACAACAATGGAATGCGGGTGGTCTCACACAAACAGAGTAGAACTGAATAAAATTGTATTTGACTATAACAGATATATTTTTCATACAAGAAGCAAATCTAACAAATGACCAACTTAAATACTTCAATTTTACTGGTTTTCTACTACACCTACTACCCAAAAATAGACAAATAGGTAGTGGAATATTAGTTGAAGTCAAAAAGGATATTAAATCCTCCATTGAAATTGTTAAAGAAATGGATAACACAGATAAAAGTGAATTAATAAAGCTAAATTTTTGGGATAACAAAACACATCTACATTTATACAGCATTTACAATCCTCCCAGGAATGAACCAGATCTCTCACTTATTGACCAATTAAATAAAACAATCGTAATTGGGGATTTCAGTGCCCATTCCAAAAGATGGGGTTATGAAAAAGTGGATTCTACAGGGAAGATAGTGCAAGAATTTTTAAATACCATAACTTTTGAACTGATTTATACTAAAGAAGATCCCACAACCTTCATACATTACTCTGGAGCAGGCAGTAACCCAGACCTCTTGTTAGCTACAACAGATATTGTTTCAAAAATTAAAAAAACAAGTTATAGAAGATCCAAGTTCTGGTCACAGAGCAGTAATTGCTGATATAAAACTAGAGAATACAAATAACAGTCAAGGTCTCACGAATCTGTATTGGAACTTCAAAAAAGCATATTGGAACAAATATAAAACTGAATTAGAACATAAATTTAAAGAACAAACAAACTCACAGCTACATGACCAACCAGATCATATGAACAAAAATATCTGTAAGTCATCCTAGAAACCGCAAAAAAACACATTCCTCGTGGAAGAATTAAAAATTTCAAACTCTTTTGGAACCCCCAGTTAGAAGAACTGAAAAAGCAAAGGGATAATAGCTAGAAATACAGCTGAACAAACAAAAAACATATCGGATACACAAATACAGTGAAAGAAAAGTGCCTCACTGAAAAAAAAAAGAAATTAATATGGCTAAAGATAATCACTTTAACAATTTGTTAGAAAAAAATGGATTATAGGAGAGATGATACTAAAAGCCAGAAGTTCATAAAAATGTCAAGGACAGGAAAGAAAACAACAGCACACCTATCAAACACAACAATAAAATATTAGTAAATGATGCAGTCATAGCCGAAACATTCAATAAATATTGTGCTAATTCACATAAAGTAACAAGAAATAATATAACGGAACGTAAAGAATTTAAGAAAGATTTGAAACAAGAAAGAGAATATGATCCTAACACTCAGTGCAATATCTTTTTTCAAAATTTTAATATGCAAGAACTGAACATTGCAATAAATAATAATCTAAAAAATAAAAGTCTCCTGGACCAGATCACATACATCCAGAGTTCATAAAAAGCCTTGGAAAAACCGCAGAACAACAACTACTGAAACTCTACAATCTATCCTGGAAAATCACTGTACCTGCCGAATGGCGAAAAGCAATAATTGTCCCACTCTTGAAGAAAGACAAAACAGCATTAGAAATAAAAAATGATAGACCAATAGCTCTTACTAGCATAGTAGCAAAAGTGATGGAAAGAATGGTGTCAAACAGGTTAAATTGGTTTCTAGAATCACAAAATTTAATATCCTCATGTCAAGCTGGATTCAGAGAGTTCCACTCTACAAATGAACAAGTCTTATTTCTCAGTCAAGAAATCAAAGACTCCTTCAATAGAAAAGAAGATAATTTATCAGTTTTTATTGATTTCCAAAGTGCGTATGATTCTATATGCAGAACAAAACTACTAAAGAAAGTAAAGAAAAATAGGGATACAAGATCCAATGTTTTCATGGCTATGTCATTTCCTAACACAACGCTTTATTGCTACCAGATATGGAAGAAATATATCTAAATACAAACAAGTACACCTTGGCTTACCACAAGGCACAGTGCTCAGCACAACACTTTTTAATATATTTTTTAGCGATCTGCCACAACAAATACAAGAATCAGGTGTGAAGTGTGCACTATTTGCTGATGACTTAGTAATGTGGACTTCAAAACCAAAAAGCAAAAGTACAAAACTAGAAAAAACCATGCAACAATCCTTGACCAACTTACAAAGGTGGACCAAAGAAAATTTAATGACTGTTAATAGAACATAATCAAGCTACCAAATATTTTCACTAAGGAAAAAACCACTAAAAATAAAATTAAATTTTAAGGGTCAACAATTACCAGAAACAAAGGAAGCAAAGTATTTAGGAGTTACATTCGATACCAAACTTACATGGACCAAACAAATAGAAAATGCAATACAAAGACCAGAAAGGTGCCTTTCACTGTTAAAACATCTAACAGGAATGAAGTGGGGATGTTCCAGAGAAACTCTTAATACAACATACAATGTATATATAAAGCCATTATTTACCTACTGCAGCGAAGTTCTTGTAACAGCAAACACAAAAAGAAATTCAAATCTTTCAAAACTAAAGTCTGAGATTAATTACAGGTGCTATCAAAACCACACCAATAGCAGCTATGGAAATACTAACCAACCAATGCCCCATTGAATATGAAATAGAAAAAGCGGCTCTTATTCAACACTAAAAGTTGATCAGACTCCCATTCAATGGCACAAGAGAAATTTTACACATAAAGACTCAGGAGAGCTTTCTTTCCAAAATTCAAGACATCAAGAAGAATGTACGCCTTCCTAATTCAAAGGAAAACTTCATATCTAAAGTCAGTCCGACACACACATTAGACATCACATATTGTTTACACCTGACAGAAGAAGTTAAGAAAAGTGATACTCCAACTAGTGTTCTCAAATTATTGGCATTAGAGACAATCCATACTAGATTTCCAGAACACCAATGGCTCCATATTTATACTGATGGATCATTGATATCAAACCAAAATGGAGCAGGTGCTGGATTCTCATGTCACCTCTTTTCCTATTATAAATCTTTAAGTTATGGAACTACTAACTTTGATGGAGAAATTGAAGCAATTCAAATGGCCCTACAAAATCTTTTGTATAGAAATTCACATTTTCATCAAGCAGTTATTCTCTCAGATTCCAGGGTAGCAATTGTAGCAATTACTTCCAAGTTGTCACCAAAAAACAAAACAATTATAGAATGTTGGAAAATCCTTACCCATCTAACAGCACTTCAAAAACACCTAGTCTTCCAATGGATACCAGCTCACTGTGGACTGAGTGGTACAGTGGCGTGTGGTCCATGTACGCAAGGTAAGCAGTGCTTACCCTGTACAATGCCACAAAATTATTTATATTATTATCTAGCAGTACGTTCTGATTCTATGTTGCTACTGCAGTTGACCTGACCTAAGATTTCCGTTTTAGGTACAACGATATGCTCTCAATATGTGCAATCATGCATGCAACAACATAGGGTGCTGGAGTCAC
This sequence comes from Tenodera sinensis, assembly GCA_030765045.1. Classification (NCBI taxonomy): domain Eukaryota; kingdom Metazoa; phylum Arthropoda; class Insecta; order Mantodea; family Mantidae; genus Tenodera; species Tenodera sinensis. Next base: position 127,212,716 of record CM060963.1, read on the forward strand.
ATGTCACCTCTTTTCCTATTACAAATCTTTAAGTTATGGAACTACAAACTTTGATGGAGAAATTGAAGCAATTCGAATGGCCCTACAAAATCTTTTGTGCAGAATTTCACATTTTCAGCAAGCAGTTGTTCTCTCAGATTCCAGGGCAGCAATTATAGCAATTACTTCCAAGTTGTCACCAAAAAACCAAACAATTATAGAATGTTGGAAAATCCTTATCCATCTAACAGCACTTCAAAAACACCTAGTCTTCCAATGGATACCAGCTCACTGTGGACTGAGTGGTAATGAGAAAGCTGATTTTCTTGCAAAAAAAGGTACCGGCAATGTGCAAAAATCAATAGTTAGTCTACCATTTTATTCAGCTGAAAGGTTAGTCAACTCTGAATTCAAAAAAATTATTGAAAAATATTACTATGAAAAATCAAAAAATAAAAGATGGGAACTACCAAGCATTCAAACAGTAATTCCTGAGTATCCTCAAAAAACAGCAGTTGCAACCTTCAGGTTGATTACAGGACATGATTGTCTGGCAAAGCATTTAAACAGAATTGGGATATATTCTTCACCACTCTGTCCTCTATGTGATCTGCAAGAGGAAATGGATCGAGACCACCTTCAAATATGCCCGGCCACTTCTAATGCCCCATCCATCAGTGAAAAATATTGGAGAGCAAGAGGATTACTGACTTCATTGTCAGAAATCCAGCATTAGCTAACAACAACAACATACAGTGTCCGTGGGGATTCGTTTCTGTAGGTTTTCAGGTCAGCTCGGGCCCCATCGCGGCATCGGCTCAAGAGAAGCAGGACTAGGCGAATGACCTTTCAGCATTGTCGCAGTTTAATAAGTGTATTTCAAGTGAATACACAAGTAATGAGTGACTTTTTGCAGTGAGTTTAGCTTTATTATTCGATGACAAGTGTGATATCACTGACATCTCATTAACAGTTGATTTATGATAGATTTTCAGATGGTTTACCACGTGCGGTGCTACAGCAAAGTAAGCAGATTCAAACCGTGCATACACTAGTGCTTGCAGCTTGGAGAGGGTACGAAACATGGAATCTTCGCTTTCTTTGGAGATCAGAACTGCAGACGTGGATGGTTCATTGTGTGCAATATTATCTCACGAAGTTTTTCTTCTAGAAATTATGAAGAAAAAATTAAAGTTGTGCAGGAAGGAAGACCAATGCCTGACCTAAACTTTACTGCTCCAATGAAAAGCTGTGTAAGAAAATTCAGTTCACAGCTATATATTACTAATGAATGGCTTACTGGTTGTCCGCACAAACAAAAGCTTTATTGTTGGTCTTGTCTCCTGTTTGCTAACAAAAAATGTATGGTCTAGTGGCGGGTTCAGTGACATGGGGAACATCCATCAAGCAATTAAAAAACACAGTTTGACTAGCACTCATCTCCAAACCATCATTCTATTGGAAATATTCCGGAAATCTAGAACTGACCATTTACTGGATACTCAGAAGAAAGTGAGGGAAAATCAGCACAAAGAACTAGTAAGAAAAAAATAGAGAAGTAATGAAACATAATTGACAATGTTTGTTTTTTTGGGGAAACAGGAATTAGCATTTAGGAGTCACAATGAGTCATCAAAATCCAGCAGCAAGGGAAATTATGTGGAACTTGTAAACCTGCTTTGTCTGTATGATGACAAGTTAAGAACTTTCATGGAGCAGGGACAATGTTTACTGGGCTATCAAATCTGATCTAGAACGACTTAATTGAGTCAGTAAGTAATGTTCTAATAATGGAGATAAAGAGAGAAATTATAGTTTGGATAGTACAGATGTTGCAAATTCATCCCAACTTTCTGCAGTAATGAGATTCGTTGGACCTGACGGTGACGTTCAAGGTTTCTCCGCTTTATAAATATTTCAGATGATCGGTCAGCTGATGCATTATACACAACTGTAAAGGAACTCATGGATGAATTTCACTCTGGGGAAAAGCTAGTTGCTCAGACATGGTGCGGCTGTTATGGCCTTCAAGCAAAAGTACGAGGATCATTTCCCCAAGCTCTATTTGTGCACTGTTTCATCGCCCATGGATTAAATGTAGTTCTGTCACAGGCAGTTTCACACATTCGAGAATGCAGGATATTCTTCATGACTGTTAATGGAATAGCAGCATTTTTTCAAGTCTTCTAAGAGAACTGAAGTCCTGGATAATGAGATGCACAGAAGATAGCCGCATGTTTCGCAAACGCGTTGGAGCTACAGTTCTCGTTTGGTGGAAAGAATATATGAATTCAGAAAAGAACTTTTTCCACTGTTTGAAACTATTGAAAATGCAGATAAGAACTGGAATCAAGATACTAATACTGCTGCACACGGTTTCATTAGCACAATGGAGGATATCACCTTCAAATTTGTTAGAGATGTTTGCTACAGTAATCTCCATCACGGACACAGTATGATATTCTCCAAGCAAAGTCATCTGATACTGGATATTGCTTATTGGAAGTTACGGAATTTCAGAGGGCCTTAGAAGAGAAGCGCAATTAGGTTGATGAAGTATGGGACAAAGTTGAAGTCATTGGTGATCCAGAATTGTCTTTTCAATCACTAAAATAGTCCTATGGGACAGTCTTTGAACTCTCTGTCACTTGTTGAGGTCACAACTCTCTGTCACTTCTCTCGGAGACATGGATCATAAATCTGGGAATGATCTTCTAGCCTTCATTAAAAAAAAATAATGAACAGAACAGAGCGTATAGTGAAGTGGCAATACTGTTAGAGTTAGTATTAACTATTCCAACAAGTAGTGCTGCAGTTGAACGTAGCTTTTCTAAACTAAAAACCATAAAAAATTATGCACGCAACACACAGGATAGGAAAGACTTTCAAACTTATCTTTGATAACACTAGAGAAGGAGCTTCTGGTAAATCTACAACAGGATCCCAAATTCTATGATCTTGTGATTGACGATTTTGCCAAGAAAGGGAGAAGAATCCAGCTCTGCTTCAAATAAGACAAGGTAAATCATCAATATTTTGTTACGAAGTAAGGTACAGGATAGCAGCAATACTATTGTTTTTAACTGCATGCAGCATATTTTCGTTTAACCATTTACAATGAGATTGCTTACCCTGGCCATTGCATTCACCACACGCCACTGGAGTGGTAATGAGAAAGCTGATTTTCTTGCAAAAAAGGGTACCAGCAGTTTACAAAAATCTATAGTTAATCTACCATTTTATGCAGCTAAAAGATTAGTCAACTCTGAATTCAAACAAATTATTGAAAAATATTACTATGAAAAATTAAAGAATAAAAGATGGGAACTACCAAACATTCAAACAGTAATTCCTGAGTATCCTTAAAAAACAGCAGTTGCAACTTTCAGGTTAATTAAAGGACATGATTGTCTGGCAAAACATTTAAACAGAAGTGGGATATATTCTTCACCACTCTGTCCTCTATGTGATCTGCAAGAGGAAATGGATCGAGACCACCTTCAAATATGCCTGACCACTTCTAGTGCCCCATCCATCAGTGAAAAATATTGGAGAGCAAGAGGATTAATGACTTCATTGTCAGAAATCCAGCATTAGCTAACAACAACAATTTTATGTTTGATGATGTTTCTAAATATCTCTTTCTTTGAATGGGTTGAATTTATTTTTATTATATCTTCCAATTAGTTTGCCATTTAGATTCCACAATTCATAATGTTTTCATAATTGTTTTGCAATTATCAAACGCCCTATATATATCAGTACTTTATTATTCCTTTTTGTGAATGGCTTAGAAAGTACTTCTTTCCCTACCTCTAGTAATCTTTTTTGTAAAATCTTCTAGCTCTACTCTTTCTTTTCTTCACTTTATTCTGTAATCTCTGTTGATCTTAAAATTTATATTAGAAATAAACATTTATGTTTACAATTGTCATGGTCACATTGGCACATTCTTCTCCTTGATGTTTAACATACTAAGTATGTTAAACATACTTACTATGTTATTACATAGTAAGTAATTTTCCATATACTGAATTTCCTTGAAGTGCATTAAATATTTTGCCACCGTTGAATAAAGAGGAAAAGCTTTTCCCAAACAGAAAGAAATTTTGTGAGTCATTGCTTTTGAAGGAGGATATCAACTTACTCCCCACCAGTGATACTGTCACTGTTTCACTCTAGGCCCTCCCTGATTTTCTGCACCTTCTGCTCCATGAGGAGAAGCATGCTGTGATAAGTTTGGCCAGTTGGAAGTGATTAGACACAATTAATACCTGGTTAATCAAGTCTTCTATTTAGTATATGATCAAAGGAGCAACAGTGGCTCATCATATAATGCAATGACTTTGTTTTATACTATGGACAGATATAGAAGAATGAAAGAGTGCTTCTTTGGTATAGTGGTCTGCATGTTTACTTATCATAGAGCAATAATTGCAATAATGCTTTTTGTATGAATTTTTAGTGCCAAAAACTGGATTGTGCACATGAACAGTTGAGTTACATTTTCACATTATGCATGCAACCAAGTGTGCATTGCCTAATTTGTAACCATTTCCACACAGTATTTATTGTGGTTAACATAAGTACCCAAATGGATAGAAGAATCACTGAATATTAAAAATAGAAGAACTATTGACAGTGAAGTATTCTTCAATTTGAGGTTATTTTGAGTCACTTACTTACACTTACCTTCACTACTAAACTGCTTTTTAAAGCAGAAACGTTTTCAGGACCATTCGATCCCATCATCAGCCGTTGGGTAACTGACGTTATTCTCTTGTTCCTTTTCTCTGCTGTTTAGTAGTGAAATAAGTGACTCAAAATAACCTCAAATAGAAGAATCACTTCCTATTTGAAAGTGTAATATATAAGAAATATTTTTTTGAATTTTTTTATGGTTTTATGATTAGTCCTGTGGGTATTGCACATCAAATAGCTTTGACTTCTGCTTGAATGAAATTTACAGTCTTTTGAGTTCAGTTTTTACAAATGGTTTACAAAATAATACCTGGAGGAAGGTTAACCTTCGAAACGCGTTCCGGAAAATTATGTTGTATGTGTTGTTTAGTGTTATTAATTGACTCGCCTTTTAAATTAAATTAATACCTGAAAACATAAACATAATTGGAAAAAATATGTTTCATGGAGTATTTTTAAGATACAAAATGGGCCTCTGTTTCAGGACTTTCTGGAACTTGCTGGAAAATGGGCAATGCTAAAATCAAATGCAATAGTAAAGTTGTATGGTGTAACCCTAAGCCCATTTGCAATGGTAATGGAGTACCTAAGCCAAGGGCCTTTGGATGTATATTTGCGGGAACATAAACACTCCATAAAGCAGGTGGATTTAGTTGAAGCAGGAGCATTCCTTGCAACTGCTCTTTGGCATCTAGTAAGTATATACCCTTGTGATGCTTAATGTTTTTCAAACTGGTTTTAGGGTTGCTTGCTTGATATTTTAACGTGTTTGCTGACCAGGATTCTTTCCTAGCCTATATTCATTATAGAAGCCTGAAATATGTAAAATACTGTCAATACCAACATCACTGGCACTATAATGAAAAAACTGAAGCTATTAACAGAAAAGCAATACAAATCTAGATTGTAATAAATTTCTTAGAGACTATAAGCTTTCTACCAACCCCTTGGCACAACAGCCCATCTGAACCAAGGCCTACCACCCAACTGCTGCATCCCCCAGCTCCACCCACCACAGGCATCATAAGTGGGGTCTAGTACAGGGGGTGGGAGGTGGTCAGTGCCCGGTCCCTTCCAGCCAGTTATGCAGTCTTCTTGACCAGGGGCCGCTACTTTTCAATCAAGTAGCTCCTCAATTGACCTCTCAGAGACCTAACGAGGCTGAGTGCATCCCGAAACAGGTCTCCGAGCAGGATAAAATCCCCACACCAGTACAGGGAATCGAACTCGGGTCTCCTGCTTCGTAAGTGGCGGTGCTACCACCGCGCTAAGGAAACAACCGACTATAAGCTTCATTTATCTTAGTATTTGTTGCAAGTTATTGAAATCAAATGTAAACTACGGTTTCACTATAATTCTATTGCATCATTTGTGCCACTCTTGTTTATACTGGTTGCTAAGATAAGTGAAGCTTATAGTCTCTTAAGATGTTAGTTATAATCATAGATGTGTAGGCGTGGGTGTGTGTGTGTGTGGGTGGGGGTGTGGGTGTGTGTGGGTGGGTGTGTGGGTGTGTGTAAGTCTGGGTATAACTTCAGTTCACAAATTGATAGATGTTCCATATTCATATCTTCTTCCTTATTGCATAACAGACAATTTGGAGACGATAACAATAGAGTTTTATGCAGGTGTTTGCGGAGACAGTCATGTCCATTGGTAAGTCTGAACATGGCAATAGCTGTTTTCCGAGTTAGTTTCAAGCTCTTTAAGAATTTTTCTCCTTTGGAACTTAATATATTTGTAGTTAATTTATTTTTATAATCATTATTCATTTTCTTCTTAATGATACGTTTAACTGATTCCAGTAACTCTTGGTTTTACCTTATTTTGAATTTTGGTTCCCTTTTTTGCCAGAATGTCTGCGTTCTCATTGTTAATCCACAGTGTGCAGGAATCCACTGAAAGACTATGTTCTTACTTAAATTTTGTATCTGTTTAACAAAACAGTGAATTTCTCTTATTTTTTCTGTGTTTAGATCCTGATTTAATGTTATTGCTTGGATCGCCGCTCTAGAACCTTATAACAACAATGTGTCTGTTTTAGCCAAATAGATCTTTTAGAGCACTGTAGATGCATCAATTATTCCATCAAAATTTGCAGTGTTTTCTCCCACATTTTTGCAAAAGGAGAAAAACTGACATGTACCACCTGCTCCAGCTCCATCATCATCACTTACAAATGAGCCATCTATATATACACACACTTGTCCATTCTTCTTTATGACATTTGATTTGCAGTATTTCTAATGCTCTCATTTTTGCAATATCTGGACCTGTCTGTTTCTTGAAGATTTCTCAGAGGTCTAAATTATATTCTATTTCTAAGCTTTCTATTGGATTAATAGGATATAATAGATTTTCTTTTGTAATAAGGGTGTGTAGTTTTTCTTTCAGCTGTTTTACTTCTTGCACAAATCCTTTTTGGGATTTTAGTGTACATTTAATATCCTGATGTTTGATTAGTTAATTGACATTTGGAATTCTTATAAGTTTTTCATAAGGTATTAGAACTTGTTCTTCAAGTTCTAGATTTATTGGCTTATTAGATGTTGCAAAGAGAAGTGTTTCTATTGTAGTGGTTTTAAGTGCACCTGTTATTAAGTATAATGCCTGGTTTTGAACTTTTTCTAATTACGTCTTACAAGACATAGAGCTGTTATTAATGTCACCACAGTATTTTAAGAAAAGTTTCATATGTTTTGCAAGTCACATGTAGCATTTTTCGAGAGCTGTACCATTTAGCTCTTTCTAGTCTTTTTAGTATTTTGAACCTGTTATTTGCTTTCCTTGTAACAGATTCTACTTGATGTAGCCATGTGACTCTTTTATCAAAATATACTCCTAAACAATTTAATTTAAAAAGTGAGTCAATTAATAACACTAAACAACACTTACAACATAATTTTCCGGAACGCGTTTCGAAGGTTAACTTTCCTCCATTATCAACCGGTTCTGGCTCCTCAAACACCTAATGGGAACACGAGAGCTGTCCACATGGGAACAAATCTTCATTTTGAAAAATAGAAACAAAGTATTCAATTTTGACGTCTCCGAGAAAGATATCTTCAGCAAGTTCCTTGAACCACCCACCAGAGGAGACTTCGGAAAAAACTGCCATCCACACCAGGGAGAACCAGTCGATGTCCGGTTGATAATGAAGGAAAATCAAGCCTTCGAAACGTGTTCCGGTAACATATAAGTAAGTGTTATGTAGTGTTATTAATCAACTCACCTTTTTGATTTAAATAGGTTGCATGTTTCCAAAAACCAGTTTAACTTTTCTGCAATCATTCTTTCCATAATTTTGGATAAGTGACTGGTCAGTGATATTGGTCTGTAATTTTTTATATTTTCTGCAGCTTTTCCAGGTTTTAATTCAGGTATTATGATGGCTTTCTTTTTCTGTTTGGTGGGATTGAAGTGTTCCATATATAGTTGTAAAAGTTGAACATTCTATTTCTGACTTTCATACCTAATTGCTTTAAAATATGAATTTATTGAGTACCAAAGCATGTACATGTTGGGCTGCCCATGAACTTGTGCCCTAGCCCCTCTGTCATGTGACAGTCCTCTGCGATTCTCTACATATAATTTTTTATGTGTGCTGTTTATTCTTTGACTACCATCAATTAACCTTGTTCAAATCTGTCATTTTAACTTCTGTCTTTTTGACACCAAATTCTCTTATACTTTAAGAGGTAGAACTGGAACTTAAAAATTCAACAGTAAGTTTGTTGGCATAAATAAATAATAGTTCTCTTATACTTTCTTTTCCCTAAGATCATTACTGTTTTAGATTACCTGTACCATTCTAAAATTTATTTTCCCCTTCATTTTTCATGTTTCCTGATTAATAATTTCCTACACTTCACTTCACTTTCTTCTTAGTTCTATGTCACTTCCATTTCCTTTCGTCACTTAACTTTCACTTTTTTAATGTGCTTACTTGACATTAACCCTAAACTCGTATTTCCATCCTCCTTACTACGCCTGAACAGTGTTCACTTGATCACTTATTCCTCCTTGTCAGACAGCATGAAGCACCATTTTCCTCCCTTTTTTTCTTCAGCTTCCTATATATTGACACATGTTCATTAACTGATATCCACTTTTTACTTTCTCTACTGGTAAGTAGGGGAAGTATTGTATTCCACCCAAAAATTTGATGTTGAGATTTCCTGGAAATATGTTGAGACCCCCTGAATCCAAAAAGAGCATTTTTAGAAAAAGGTCCGTATGTCTGTGTGTGTGCGCGTGCGTGCGTGTGTGTCAATCTGACAGTCTGTAGACAGCATAACTTAAAAATGAAAAGTCGATTAAAAACCAAAGTTGGGATTTAAGTTTAATGTCTTTCAAGGCTGCAACAGGAAGATTTTGAAGAAAATAACCTCACCCTAAACTACCCTTTACATGGAAAATTTTTCGAACATTTTGACTTTCTTGAAAATTGCTGTAACAATTTTAATTAAAATGTCATATGTTTGAGATACTTTTATACCAAATGAAATGTATATCCTGAATTTTCTGGCTATAGCCCCTGGATAGCTTTTGCATAACTGGTAAACCATTAGAGATACACAAAATTTTACTGTACAGAAAATATAAATCTTGCTAAAACACACAATTTATGTCTAAATTAATATTTTTGTAGAGTGAACCATTTTGGAGATATTCCTTGTTATGCGTGTCAGTTTCAGAAAACTTAAAACTTTGGTGAAACGGAACATCGTGATGCAGTATTATTAGTTATGGTAGGTGTTGTGTTGGAGTGTTTTGTTTCCCATTGTTTGATTGTTTGCATTATATCGTTTGCAGTTGGCCTAGTGCGATTATCTTTTGTCTTCATTGTAAATGTTATAGATATTAACGAATAAAATTGTGATAATAAATACACTAATATTATTTCAATTGTGGCCTCCAGAGCAAAGAAGACTATCTCATTAGAAAGACTAAAAGTTAATACATCGACGTAACATATAATTTTCACGGGGGTCGCGTCTCAAGGAAAATTATCAGCTGTAAATTGTGAACATACTTCATACCCGTACCACGACCGAGATAGGAGAGAAAGAGTCATCGCAGTTCATCGAAAGAGTTAGCCGGATCTTTTATACGAGAAAAGAATTCATCATACCGACCCTTCAAAGTGATGACGAGCAGAAGATTCCCTTCATACTGGTGACGGGAGATACCAGCCGGAAGAGACCCCTTCATACTGGCGCCCAACGTGGGGCGGCTCGAATACAGGCGTATAGAGTAAAAATATGTACCTGGACAAAGAGTGAAAAGAAGACATTTTGACGGAGTATCCTTTTTCTTGTGCTCCAGAATTCAAGTAAGACTAGTACTAATTTATGATACTATGCAATAAGAAAATTGTACAGAAGATGGAAAAAGTTGAGAAAGATAATGATAGTGTAGAGAGGGAAGTGAGTGATAAGTTATCAGTAGAAGGTAGAAAGAATGTAGTATGTAAGGAATCTGAAATAGGATTGAAAGAAATATTGGAAGCGATGAACAAAACTACAGCAGATATAAAAGCAGATTTTGTTAGAAATGTAACAGAACTAAAAGCAGATGTAGCAAAACTAAGAGAGGATAGTGTTAGAAATGTAGCAGATTTGAAGGAGGATAATGCCAGAAATATAAATAAATTGTCACAAGAAATTGAATTATGTAAGAAGGAATGTACAGAAAGAATTGAATCAAGTAACAATGATATAGCTAAATTAGGTGAGTTAGTAAGCGTGATAAAATTAGGACAGGAATCAAACACAGTAGAAATAGCTAGGCTAGGAGAATTGATAAATGAAGTTAAGTTAGGACAGGAGAAGACAGTGGTAGAAATGAAAGCTGAATTAAGTAAAGAATTTGATGAAAAACTAGCAGAACAGAATGCAAAAATTGCAAAGGTAGGAGATGAATTGAGAACAGAGATAGTCATGGTAGAACAGAGTTGTAAAATGTATCAAGATGGAATTAGGTCAAAACAAAATGACATTGATGTAAAAATAGATAGTTTAGAAAATGTTGTAAAGGGTATAAGCGCTGAGATGCAGTCACAGCGAGAAGAATTGAATAAAGTAAAGGAGGAAGCCAATGTAAATGTAAATAGAATAAATGAAACGGTTACAAAGGAAAAAGAATTTACAGGAAGGCTTTCCCAAGTTGTGATTGCTCTACAGGCTGATAGAGTTAATGACAATCATGATCAATTTGTGAGTGAATGCAAAAATATGACCAATACTGATGCACTTGACAATAACAGTAATATGGCGGACTTTCAGGAGAATGATTTAGCTATGCCAATGCACTCCCCTAGTCAAAACCATAATTGTCACGCTAGTCACTTGTTCCATGATCTAACCCCTCCGTCATTTGACGAAGAAGCCGGTGACAATCCAAAAATTTTCATAAAAGAACTGGAGGATTATTTTAGGATCAAACGAATTCCGAACGAGATACGAATGATGGTGGTTAAACGCTGTCTTAAGAAAAACGCATTGGAATGGTTAAGACTAACTTTGGCGTCTCACGAAACATATAGTATGTTTCGAAACCTTTTTATAAATAGATTTTGGGGACCGGGACGTCAAAACCAGATTAAAGTCGAACTGGCTACCGGACATTATGACAGTAAACGTGGTATTTCAATGATGGAGTATTTTTTGAAACTGGCGAACAAATCGAAACTACTCCAACCTCAGTTGAGTGAACAGGAGGTTATTGAAGCACTTATTCGCCATTATCCACCGCACATAAGAAATAATCTGATCGTGGCGAAACTGGTTGATTTTTCGGACGTAATTGAATTATTGGCAGAGTTCGAGGCACAGAATAATTACCAAGAGACTAACTCCAGTCAGCGATATGAAAATGGACAGCGCGCTGTAGGTGGCCAAGGTAGGAATCAAGGAACGCAATTAGAACGTCTTAGAAATAATTTTCCAACAACGAATGAGAACCAGGGAAATGGTGTGAGAGATGAAACACACCAAAATAATGGTGAAAACTACAGAACAAATAGACGTCCTGATGTAAGATCGAATTACAGAGGTCCTATACCGCGAGACAGACAAAATCCGCGATACGAGAGACGTAATCATGATTATGGTGGCGATACCAGAGGGTGTGGAAGAACCAGTCAAATTAATCACATCCGGTTTTACAGAAATTACAATCGTAGGTGGAATGGAAGCTACGATCCGAAAAATCATAAAACAAATTTTAGTGGGGAGGGGCATAGAACCCCTGAAAGTTGCCAAAAAAAAAAATCGAAACATTGTCAAGAGAAAATATTTTTGTATTCAACGATGACATGTTTTTCAACACAGTTGTTATATTGTTGTACAATTACATTGTTGTGGGGAGATCATCACAGTACATGCAACATTGTATGGCTGAAAACAATTTTCCCAAAATAGAATTAGTTGCATATACTGTGATGAGGGGCATTTGATGCAGTATTATTAGTTATGGTAGGTGTTGTGTTGGAGTGTTTTGTTTCCCATTGTTTGATTGTTTGCATTATATCGTTTGCAGTTGGCCTAGTGCGATTATCTTTTGTCTTCATTGTAAATGTTATAGATATTAACGAATAAAATTGTGATAATAAATACACTAATATTATTTCAATTGTGGCCTCCAGAGCAAAGAAGACTATCTCATTAGAAAGACTAAAAGTTAATACATCGACGTAACATATAATTTTCACGGGGGTCGCGTCTCAAGGAAAATTATCAGCTGTAAATTGTGAACATACTTCATACCCGTACCACGACCGAGATAGGAGAGAAAGAGTCATCGCAGTTCATCGAAAGAGTTAGCCGGATCTTTTATACGAGAAAAGAATTCATCATACCGACCCTTCAAAGTGACGACGAGCAGAAGATTCCCTTCATACTGGTGACGGGAGATACCAGCCGGAAGAGACCCCTTCAATCGTTGTTCATCTTTTATGTGTTAAGTGTGCAAAGAGAACAGAATCTCAAAGCTTTAAAAGATTTGACTATCACACAAAGCCTACTGTATTCTAATATTCCCCTTGCACCTTCAAGGAAATAAGCAATAAGATAATCTGTTCAAATGTTTTTCTTAACTAACACAAAGAAGATATAGGTATAAAAGTTTGTAGGAATGATTAGTACAAGAGTAGAGAAAGTCATGTGAGTGCAGCACATCAGAGTTTTAGGTTTAGTATCTTTCCAAATATGAGCTGTACTTTTCTGCTCACCCTTCTCCCATTTCAATATACCTATATATGTAATGCCTGTGTTTGCCCTCCCATTCCATTTGGTCATACTCCACTTCTTCTTGTTTACCCAGTTTATTTCTTCTCAACTTTGGAACTGTCCCTTTGTTGTTTGAGTAACATGTTTGTCTCCACTCGCTCTATCTAGGATTGCTCGTAACATTTTCAATTCCCTGCCCCCATCCTTTTTCTCCATCAAATTATTGTCACCGATCATAGCTTCTTTCTTTTCCTTCTTCTCTGTTACCTTGTTGGTTGCTAATTTCCCCTCTTTTTACTCTCTTGCATCTGTCCTTGAGGTGATGTGACTTTCCCCTCTCAACAAATCTTCGAAATGTGATACAGCTGACTTTTTCATTTTCTGTGTTTCCTGATGTGTCACTTCTTGAATTTCCGCTACTGTGTCTATTAATTCATTCTTTTCCTCTGCAATTTGTTCATCTGCCCATAGTTTTAAACCTCTTAGGTATCTCTGTTTCCCCTCACTTTTGTGCATCTTCTCTGTTCTATTAATTTCTTCATTCGCAGTCTTTGGTCATATGATAAGTCTTTGTTGATAGAGGTATTTGTTCCTTTCAATTTTTTTGTCTGTTTCAGTATGTTGTAGGTTGTATATGTACTTGTAAATTCTGCTATAATGTTCCTTCTTCCATTTCATCTTCCAAATCTAAATGCTTCACGTATTTCTTAGTTACTAGTTGTCATCGGTAGCTTCTTCTCCAACACTTTCTTTACCTCTTGCCTTGGATCTAAGCTCGACCTTTCTTCTATTCTGACAAATACCAAGTTATATTTCCTACTTCTGTCCTCCCATTTTTCCATTTTCACTTTGATGTTTCATAGTTCTTTTATTGTTTCTATATTTTTAAGTATTTCCTCAACTTTCTAGACTAGTTCTCTTCTTTTATTTCCCTCTGTCCTGTCTTCCATTGGTAGTGTATTTCCTATTTCCCCCAGCGCTGCTATCACTTTGTCTATAGCATCTTTTTCCTCTTACTAATGGCAGCATTCTCGACACACGTATGCACTCTCTCGCTGCTAGCAAAGTACCTGTTTTTTAAACTCAGAATGTATATTATATGGACCAGAAGCTTTATTATATTTAATTTTGTCAACAGCTGCATTTATTTCTGTCATACTGAAGCTTCAATAAAAAATGTTAACAGATGTGAAGTTGCCATCTTGAATCTGTTTATTGATTTTTATTTCTTTTTGCAATATTTTTTGTTGGTTTCTTTTGTTTTGGGATTTTACATGTAGTAAAGTTGATATTAAAAATCTATTATATTTTTAGATCATCAGTAATATTGTTAATTCTATACATAATAGGTTGTTTGGATATACTTCGCTTTTGTGTTGTAGATATATACGTATTTATAAACCTGTAACCCAAAGTTTCTATAAATGTGTTGAACTAATTTCTTTTTGCATTTATTATGCTTCTTTTGAAAATGGTTGCTTTATTTTTTCACTCTAATAAATGTTGTTTATCTTTTTTGTGTTTAGCATTTTTTCTGGCTTCCTTTCATTTAGTTTTTAGTTTTTCTAACTCCTTCGTCCAGAAGGGTTTGTATGTTTTAGTTCAACCTCTTGGAATGTACTTCTTTGCTGTTTGAATTAGTATGTTGCAAAGTTCATTATTGATACTGTCAGTGATTCTGAATTAAATGTTATCTTACATGGAGCTTTTGCTCCAGTTTGTCCTGAAACCCCTTCCAGTTTCCTTTTTTGAAGTTCCACAACTTTTTTGTTTGTGTATCTTAATCTGAAGTTTAATAATTGTAACTCTGTGATCAGAGCCTAGGCTTTCTTATATTACTCTATTTGTTCTGTCAGTAATTCTGGATGAGACCATGAGGATATCAAGCTTAGTTGTAGATCCTGTATAATGTAGATACACTCCAATTTGTTCTTTGTCAAAAGTTAATTCTATTCTATTTGAATTAAGCCAGTCTTCTACTATTTTATCTGCAGTGTTTATATTTTTATATCCCCACGATTGTGAGTGTGCATTCTCCCATTATAATGGTTTTATTTGTTATTTCTGTGTTATTTAAATCTGGTTTATTGTTTGGTGGGTTATAAATAAAACAAACTGTGAAATGTTCTTTATTACTTTCTCTACTGGTAAGTAGGGGAAGTATTGTATTCCACCCAAAAATTCGATGTCAAGATTTCACCGGAAATATATGTTTTGAGACCCCCTGAATCCAAAAAAAGCATTTTTAGAAAAAGGTCCGTGTGTGTATGTCTGTGTGTCAGTCTGTCAGTCTGTGGACAGCATAGCTCTAAAACGAAAAGTCGGTTAAAAACCAAAGTTCGTATTTAAGTTTAATGTCTTTCAAGGATGCGACACGAAGATTTTGAGGAAAATAGCCCCACCCTAAGCTACCCTTTACATGGAACATTTTCCGAAAATTTTGATATTCTTGAAAATGGCTCTAATGATTTTGATTAAAATCTCATATGTTTGAGATATTTTTATGACAAATGAAATGTATATCTTGAATTTTCTGGCTATAGCCCCTGTAGTCGTCTTTACTCTGGACGACTTTTGCATAACTGGTAAACCGTTAGAGATAGACCAAATTATACTATACAAAAAATGTTTTTGTTGTTAGGTAATGCTGGATTTCTGACAATGAAGTCATTAATCCTCTTGCTCTCCAATATTTTTCACTGATGGATGGGGCACTAGATGTGGCCGGGCATATTTGAAGGTGGTCTCGGTCCATTTCCTCTTGCAGATCACATAGAGGACAGAGTGGTGAAGAATATATCCCAATTCTGTTTAAATGTTTTGCCAGACAATCATGTTCTGTAATCAATCTGCAGGTTGCAACTGCTGTTTTTCGAGGATACTGAGGTATTACTGTTTGAATGAATGATAGTTCCCATCGTTTATTCTTTGATTTTTCATAGTAATATTGTTCAATAATTTTTTTGTATTCAGAGTTGACTAATCTTTTAGCTGCATAAAATGGTAGATTAACTATAGATTTCTGTACACTGCTGGTACCCTTATTTGCAAGAAAATCAGCTTTTTCATTACCACTCAGTCCACAGTGAGCTTGTATCCATTGGAAGACTAGGTGTTTTTGAAGTGCTGTTAGATGGGTAAGGATTTTCGAACACTCTATAATTCTTTGGTTTTTTGGTGACAACTTGGAAGTAATTGCTATAATTGCTGCCCTGGAATCCGAGAGAATAACTGCTTGCTGAAAATGTGAAGTTCTGTACAAAAAATTTTGTAGGGCCATTCGAATTGCTTCAATTTCTCCATCAAAGTTAGTAGTTCCATAACTTAAAGATTTGTAATAGGAAAAGAGGTGGCACGTGACTCCAGCCCCTGCTCCATCTTGGTTTGATATCAATGATCCATCAGTATAAATATGGAGCCATTCATGTTCTGGAAATCTAGTATGGATTGTCTCTAATGCCAATAATTTGAGAACACTAGTTGGAGTATTACTTTTCTTAACTTCTTCTGTCAGGTGTAAATAATATGTGATGTCTAATATTTGTGTCGGATTGACTTTAGATATGAAGTTTTTCTTTGAATTAGGGAGGTATACATTCTTCTTGATGTCTTGAATTTTGGAAAGAAAGCTCTCCTGAATCTTTAGTGTATGTGTAAAATTTCTCTTGTGCCATGTATTGCATGGGAGTCTGATCAACTTTTCGTGTTGAATAAGAGCCGCTTTTTCTATTTCATATTCAATGGGGTACTGGTTGGTTAGTATTTCCATAGCTGCTATTGGTGTGGTTTTGATAGCACCTGTAATTAGTCTCAGACTTTAGTTTTGAAACATTTGAATTTTTTTTGTATTTGCTGTTATAAGAACTTCGCTGCAGTTATAAGAACTTCTGGTCTTTGTATTACATTTTCTATTTGTTTGGTCCATGTAAGTTTGGTATCGAATGTAACTCCTAAATACTTTGCTTCCTTTGTTTCTGGTAATTGTTGACCCTCAAAATTTAGTTTTATTTTTAGTGGTTTTTTTCTTAGTGAAAAGATTTGGTAGTTTGATTTTGTTGTATTAAATTTTCTTTGGTCCACTTTTGGAGGTTGGTTAAGGATTGTTGCATGGTTTTTTCTAGTTCTGTACTTTTGCTTTTTGGTTTTGAAGTCCACATTACTAAATCATCAGCAAATAGTGCACACTTCACACCCGATTCTTGTATTTGTTGTGGCAGATCGTTAATAAATATGAGACAGAATATTGAAGACCCCAAAAGAAAATCGTTTATGTGAATATTTGTTAAAAGTGTAATTTGTTTTTTGATGTTGGTATGATTTGGTTAAATGGCGAAAACGTGTTGCAAATGCTCATTATTACGAACAACTAAATTAGTTTAAAGACGTCATAAATATTTCCATATTTGATTTTAATATATATGTATAAATATTAGAATTATATGTGTTCCATAATAAAAGTAAGGGAGGATGGTTAGGGATCGCTTCCCTAACAAGAAGGAACTATGTGATGGATGCATACGCGGATGTATGCGAAAAAGGCGGTGTCACGTGAGGACGCCATAAACTGCCCATTTGCATGTGTGTAATCTAGACATATGGACGTATTGGTGTGACGTGTGGGTATGGAACTTTCACCAGACTTTCATCAAGCATTGGTTCCACTAAATGAGAAGGTGGAAGCATTTTAAATCATTTAGAATGGTGCTGAGAAGAATTATTTAATGTAAAGTGAGATGGTATCCCGTGCGTAATAAGATATTTACAATTTAAATAAATATTTCCATATATTACAATAAGTTTCATTTAGTACAAGAATTCATTTCACCAGAATGCAAGAACAGACAGCGATATACTGACGGCGGAAGTAATAAAACTATATAGTATATTCTTTGTAGACCTATTTTTGTGCAACGGTCATAAAACATCACACATTGTTAGCAGAGCATCACCGTTATATGACAAGAGCGTGGGAGCAGCGGTTTCGCCCGCTTACCCAATAAGAAATCCCGAAGCAATTCAATTTGAAATACACCACATTCTAGGCAACCAATAGAAATTCAATATTTTGGCAGGCAAGAGTAGGGAGGTTTGAAATAGTTTTAGTAGAATGGTCTGTCTACAATCCTAAGGAGAACACGACGTATTAGTATGTTTAAGTGATAGAGTGAAAGTTTCCGTGCTACAAGACAAGCGTCAGGCTAAATTCCATCCAAGATTCATTTAGGCAATACCATCTTATGTTTATTCGGCTATATATGTTCTTGGTGACGGTGAAGTGAAGCTCAGGATACCGAATCATTTGGCATATTTATTGAAAGTCGGTCTATATTTATAATGTACAGTATTCAAGTTTTAGCTGCTGAACATTATAATAAAAGTGCAATTGTCTTTCACCTTCATTTTATTTTTATTAATACTTATTTCAATCCACTCTAAGATAACCACTCATTTTTCCCACGACCTATTAAGCAGTCTCAAAAACAGCCGAGGCAAGAAGAAGAGAACCAAGAACGAGAAGAAGAGGACTATTTTTGTAACATTAAAAATAAATAAATATATAGGCGCCTTAAACTCAAACAAGATACGACGCATAAATTGGCGCCCAATGTGGGGCCAGAAAAGAGTGTAAAACACAGCGGTTTTGACAAAGGGAACAGCAGAACAGTGCGAAGTGTAATAATGCAACTTAGGGAAGAACGGGCAGGAGTGAAAGTGAAAGTGCTAGTGAGTGAAAATAGTGAATTAGTGAAATTTGGATACCTTCACCTCTTCCTGGGAGACTGTAAGTTCAACAATTCTATATTTAATTAAGATTGTATACTAGACGCAAAACTCGTTACATCAGCACTAAGTACGCTAGTTACATTGTTGATGGTTCACTAGTTTATTTCGCAGTCCTCGTGAAGATTCACATAATGACACCACTCGAAAGCACTGCTAAAACTGGGTTTGTTTAACCATGTTTTAACCGTTATAACTACTTTCAGACAGTGTTGCCAACCCGTGTGATTTGTTCCATATTGTGGGACGTTTTGACAAATATTTTTCAGGAAGGGACAAAGGGACTTTTCAGAAAAAAAGAAAAACTGAAATGAATATGAGACATTTAATAACTGCTGCCTATAACATAGTGTATTATATTTGTGCAACTATCAATCAGCACTCTAAGGGCACAGTAGGTTTGCTTACACAACAGTTATAGCCATACACTATTACCTATAGGTGAGATTCGAGTTTGTGTTTGGGGAGTAATGTTTCCATATAATGAAAGCTGTATCTACTGATAGGAGGAGCAAGCAGTTCAATAACATAAGTCCTGATTTTACACTATTTGTACCTAACCTAGTATTGCAAGGGCAGTAGTAAATGTTGTAGTTGTTCACCCTAAACCCCACTACTAATTTATTGCCCTGCATGTGGGGCGTGTCTCTTCTTTTTTAAGCTAGCAATCACATATTTTTCTTAACATGGGACACTTAATACAGAAAAGGGAAGTTCTAAGTACTCATTTGGGACTTTTGAGCTTCAGAGGTTGGCACCATTTCTTTCAGAGTGAATTATATTATGACGTAATACGTATTCAATGTGTCATGCTAGCAAAATTACCAACATGAATGTAGTGTTAATATACATTCTTGGTATTGTTTTATCGCAAATGTGCAACATGTACCATAAATATTACAGATAGAGCTAATTTAGTTTAGAAATAAATTTCATTTACAATCAGTTTAAATAACAAAATTCAATTTAAGACAAAGGAGTATGTATGTATATATGTATACGAATGGCAGCACTGTTAGCAGTCAGACAGTTCCGAGAAAAGTTATCGCAGGTGCTTTCTCCCTCCTTCCAGGCGCTGCCCGAATTGTCATTCCTCTCCACACCCATGCGCCTACAGTCAAGCCATCCCCAAACCTCCCTGCTCCACTGACAGTATCTTCAAGATGCAAAGATATTCTGAGGGACAAGCTACAATCTGAGACTGTGTCTGCAATGAAAACATCGGCACTCTTCGCGTATTAGTGGGTTAAAACATTTTCCATGAACAAAATGGGTAAATAGAAACAGGAAGTGTACGAATGTATTTTGGCATGACATCTGATGTCAGGGATATTTGACGTAATGCTTTTGATGTAATGCTACCTTTTCTTTCTTATTTTTATTTATTGGGAGGGTTCCGTCCTGGAGCCCTCCACTGCCAGCTGCCACTGGTGGTTAGAGGATATATGTATTGGTATTGTTCTACAACAGATATGTTTCTTATTTATTTATCTATCGTCTGTTGTTTTAATTTTGCTTCATTCTTACAGCCTGAATGTTATGATTTTCTTGAATAAGCAGTGTCATATAAGGGCTTTTATCAGAGAAGAGGCTCTATGAGTTTTAGAAGGATTTAGTTTATGGAATATCTTGCATTTGCAAAGGATAATCCAAAAAGAAGTTAAAAGATAACTGGAATTGAATCATACAAAGTGAATACCACTGATAATACAAATAATAAGATAATTTCAGAATCTCTTATGTGAATATTTTGCTGTAGGAAGACCAAGGAGTAATACATGGAAATATAAGGTGTCGCAAACTTCTTGTTGCTGTACATGATGACAACACATTTCTAGTTCGTCTTGCAGATCCTGGATTGCACACATATTCGTCTTCTGAGTAAGTCTCAAAATGACCCTGTTGTGCTTTCACGTTAACAATGTTTAATTTGATTTCAGCATCTGTAAGAATCCCCCCTCCTGCCAAAAAGCATTGAAAATTTACATTAACTTTAAAAAAGACTGCAAATACATTTTTTGATTTGAATATTTGTTAATATCTGTTTTACTTAGTTTATTTTCTATCTTAATTCCAATTTTGTTGTATTGTAGTAAAAAGTCAATCAATTCCATTTCTGTTATTAAAAGCAAACAGAAGTCACTAGCATTTATCAACATTATTAAAATTGAAAATATAATATTAGATAAGGTTACATATTACAGCTGGAAAAAAGTGTAATTGCTATAATGTTGCATTGCCTAGGAATATTATTGTGTCTCATTTTGGAAAATGTTGAAAAGTTGTGCAAATAACATAGTCATAAGTAATTTTCAAGTTAGGAGTTTTAAGAGTTTTAGTGTAGAACGACTAACAGTTTGGGTGTCACACCTGTGGCAAAAGCTAGGGAAAGTTTAAAATGTAAAAACTGAAGCTGTCAACGGTGAATCAATACAAATAAACATTTATAATATTTTGTAAAAAAATGTCGCTTATGTTGTTGATAATTATAAATTTCTCAGGACTGGGACTTGTTACACTATTCTATCATTCTCAGCATTCTCAGCCTATTGGCTTCTTTTGTTGTTACGGTTACTGCCTCTGCAAAATGGATACTTGGATATTGTATTGCCAACAACTGAAAGTGAATCTAAAGTAAGAACAAATTAGAAACTAATAGTACCAAAGAACTTGCAATACTCGTAAGATAAGTGAAGCTTTTAATGTCTAATTTGTTCTTACTTTAGATTCTTGTTGCTTCACTGTTGATAGCTTCATTATTTCCTTATTTAACTTATTTTGAAGCATATGTTCCTAGTTACGTTGCCATATTAACTATGATGGATAATAATTTAGAATTTAATAGTTATTTGTTTAATTTAAATTTATATCGAACTAAACATGCAATTAAATCATATTTAAAATTACAAGAGAAGAAAAGACTATTCTTGCAGACATTAGGTTTTTGAATATTTGTTTAAAAAGAAAAGTAACCCCTGTTTTTGTTAGAACTGTTAGATTGGATAATAATAGTATTCACCAGAAGGCAGCAGAAAAGAAAGTTATTGAAGTTGAAAGAAGTATACATTTTAAAAAATTAAATAATATTGAACTTAGGTTATATGATAGATATTTTAAGTAACTTAATTTGAGTTAATTTGGAACCTAAATTATTTGAAAATCTAAATTTTAGCATGAAAAGAAAAACTAAGAGGTTAAAAAACAAGTTAAATGGATTATGCCAAAAACAACAAAAATTGAATATAAAGAAACCAAATAATCAAACAAATAATGTAATTAATTTGTCAAATTTAACTTTAATGAGAAAGAAATAAATATCCTAAATAAAGGTATGAAAACTTGGTAAATTTTTCAAAAAACACAGATGATTTTTTTGCAGATACTGAAATTGCCAGTCAAGATTAAAGCACCAAAGAACTTACAATATTACTAAGATAAGTGAAGCTTTTAGTTTCTAATTTGTTCTTACTTTAGATTCTTGTTGCTTCACTGTTAATAGCTTCATTATTTCCGTATTTAACTGAAAGTGAAATAAAATTGTTGACAGAATCAATTGGCAGTATTTTAGAATTCATTATATGATCCTTATTCTTCAAATTAAATATTTTTCCCCATATCATTAAATCTGTGGTTCAGTATATATCCTTAAATAACCTCTGGATTTATTTCATGATTAAATAACTATAGATGATCTACCACAGCTGATTTATCAATCTGTCTATATTTAATATTTCTAAAATGTTCTTTTATTTTGGTATCCAAATAATGTTTATTCTTACCATTGTAAACAACAAAACAACTAATTAAGTATATAAAGTGATTCACTACAGCTCCGTAAAAGTTGATAATGGAATGAAATTGATGTGTGCATGAATGTTGTGATAGTGCAATACCTCATAAAAGTATCTTAGGTCATAATTCATGAGAGTGAGTCACATACTTGTTTATCTCTAGTCAGTAGAAGGTGGAACCACAGGGTTGTGCAGGATCGGGACACTGCAGCAGGCAATTGTCTGGTTTTTCACTTCTACATTCTACATTGCTACTTTAACACCATTATTCTGTAAGATAGTCTGCACTGATAAGATATCTAATTTAAGAAACAATGTTTTTCTATAAATGACCATTTAGTTGTGTTTTATAATTTGAAGGGAGGACCAAGGAAAAAAGAACCATGCACTCTTTTTCGGCACAAAACATTTATACAATTGAAATGTGTCAGCTTACACGTTTGGTTAATTTAATTAAGGATAATTATTTCTGCTAGAATCTTCTTTTTTTAGCAATTATTACAACTAAATTGCGTTTAAATAAATATGAAATTAGATTATGGTCATATCAACAAATGTTATGAACAAAACTTATGATAGTGATTGCTGTAGTAATGGAAGTAATTTAAGAGCACACTATTCCACTGTTTAATAGCATCCTAACAGGCTAATAATGTTTTTTTTTCTTTTTTTTTTACTTTCTAAGCTTGCATCAGTGGAAATAACATGAAGTATATGGCGCATCTAAAAGCAACGTTTTGCTTACATTTGGTTATAGTCGGTTATTCAGTTACAAATGAATATTTGGTTTATGCCTATAAAATGAAAGAGCTTCAGTTAATCAATAATTCTGTTATGTACTTTTCAAATGTTGTAAAACAGTGAAGGTTTGAAACAAGCTTCTTTGTTTTAGGTAGAATTCAGAATGAAAGACGAAACTTCTGTCAATACTTGAACCCCTGTACTTCAATGTTAGAAGCCAGTGCTCTACCAAAGAGCTACTGCAATATATAGCTTTGATCTTTCATATTAATACATTTAATGCTTGGGAGATCTGCTTTTAGGCTACCTCACAGTTGTTTGAAATTCATGTGCTAGAAACATCTGTGTGTCTCCTTCCCAGAACTAAATCAATCTACAAGGAAGGCTGGGGATCCATGAATTTACTTCTTTCACTGCCGAGATATTTCCACTTGATGACCCCTCCTTGTTGAGACATTTTTAAAACTTAAAATACTTTCTATTCGTACAATAACATGCAAAAAGTATATAAATATCTTGAAACACACAAGCCATGTGTGGGCAATGTTTGAGAGGTAGAATTGGAACTGAAAAATTCAATGCCACAGCTGGGATTTGAACCACAGACTCTCCACTTACCAGGTGGGTGCTCTAACACAC
The DNA here is from genome assembly GCA_030765045.1 of Tenodera sinensis. Lineage (NCBI taxonomy): Eukaryota > Metazoa > Arthropoda > Insecta > Mantodea > Mantidae > Tenodera > Tenodera sinensis. The sequence goes on from CM060963.1 coordinate 127,236,579, forward strand.
GTCTTGTGTTTAAAAACACCAACAGTAAGTTTGTTGGCATAAATAAATAATAATCACCTGGGAGGCTGTAAACTGATGTAGATATTCCAGTTTATTTATATTAAATTCAAAAGCTTAATTTAGGCCTCATGCAATACAGAGAAATTAGGGTTGTCCACAGGGGCCATTAATTTAGACAGGTAATTATTGTAATAGGTAACTTTAACCCATTAATGCCCAGCTTGTTTTGTTGTTTAAAAATTAAGAAAAACCTATGTATTGTATTCGTTTAGCATACAGCATGTCAGCAATATAGTTTGCCTTTTTATTCACCCACTGTCACAAAATCACCCGGTCTGTAAAATAGACCGCTGGGCGTTAACGGCATCAAAACATACTGTAATGATGGAATAATACATTTCCGTCAAATTCAAGTATTTTATGATTAAATCTTATTTCTTAAAGCAATACAGATCATTTAAAACCAAACCACTTTTAAACTGAAACATTGTTAAGCTTATTATCAACTGTGGTAAGGGTCAAAACGTCTGTGGAAGTGTTACATCATGTTTTTTGAGAATCTTAAGTGGCATGTAATCCTTCAAACTTGTTTTCATTTCTTCTCCATTTTTCATTTGAACCATAGCTATTTTCTGGGATTTTTGTGTACTTAGAAACACATGTCTTATATTAAGTTTTTTGGTCTCAAAGTTTTCTGGGATTTTTAAGTTTTTTGGTCCCAAAGTTTTCTTTTTTTGGTTGACTTTTCAAACCTAGAGTCATTCATCATTGGTCACTTTTTTCTGAGGCAATGAATTGTACTTCAACTGGATTGGGAACATTGTTCACATTTACTGTACCTGTAGTGCTTCATCTTCATCGTTCAAACTGTCTGGATCAGGAGGAAGAATCACATCAATTGTATCACAAGTATAATGAATTTCATTGGAAAAGTTATCGTCACTTAACAGTAACCAGCATAATTCCTTTGAATATGATGTCATAATTGTTACACTCCATTTCTCTGAATATAATCTAAGAATAATGAAAAGCAAAAAAAGAAATAACCAACGGACTTGCATATTAAGGTTTTTATTTTTTGTTAGCGCAGAATTGCAAGCTTATCCCCAAAAATAATAGCTATAAGGCATGTGCACTTTAGGAATCCATGTGCTTACATGTTATCATCGCTTCAAATAACACAGTATAGAGTGCAGTTGAACACCAGTTCACTCTTTTTCGAACAGAGGAACTGTAGAAGATAAAATGGCGGCACCGTGGCCGAGCGGTTAGCGCGCTTGCCTACCACCTAGGCGGCCCGGGTTCAATCCCAGGGACCTGCATGTGGTATTCGTGGTGGACGAAGCGGCGTCAGGGCTGATTTTCTCCAGGTGCTCCGGTTTCCCCCGCCATCTCATTCCACTGGTGCTCCATCTTCATTCCATGTGTCATCAGTGTCACTGCCTGCGGTGCCGTAGTAGTAAAAGCAGGTATTAAACACTACAACAACAAAGATAAAATAGCTTACATGACAGATGCTTGCAGAGTATTACAGGAATAAAAATCTAGCTAACGTTGCATCAAGTAAGAGTTTCTGTGTGCTGATGTGATAGAACACTTGTGCCCAGTGATCTATAAACAGATCGCTTGACATTAGGATCATATTTTCAGCATTAGAATTGCTTACATTGGCACATACTTTGTGTGTTGCAATTATACAAACCTTTATCAACAGTTCATTGTATTACAGAAAGCTGATAGGGAAACATAACAAGGAAAAAACAATAATATGCTTTCACAGACACTGCAGTAATTTACATCTTATTATTGTAAATGAATAAACTACAGGATATTCTAGTTATTAAGAGACATTACGGTGTTCACATAGATGGTCAAAATAAGTCTTGAGAATTCATGTAAACTGAACAAAAAAATTATATAACATAATCAGATAACATCAATGATGACATACATGGTCAAGACAAGTCTTGAGAATTCATGTAAACTAAATAAAGCTTTAACTGATCATAAATAGACTGTTGGGCATTAATGGGTTAAGCATTACTACATAGAAGTATCACAGTGAAAATTAAAGTAATTATAATAGGGTTATCCAAAGTTCATTTTACTAAATTTATTTTGAATCTGAATATTTGTCACACTAATAACTCTGAGCACTGATATTACTAAAACTAGAAACATCGTAGTGAAAATGAGTATTTATAATCAGGATTATCCAAAGTTCACAGCACCACATTTGTTTTGAATGTGAATATTTGTCTTATACCTATAGAATAAGAAAAAATAGAAAAATTAGAAGAAACATTCTTTGAGCTATCCCATCCCATTATGTTTTTAGTACTACTATTTCTTCCAAAGAAAATGTTATCTAATGCTGGATTTCTGACAGTGAAGTCATTAATCCTCTTTCTCTCCAATATTTTTCACTGATGGACGGGGGGCTAGAATTGGCCGGGCATATTTGAAGGTGGTCTTGGTCCATTTCCTCTTGCAGATCACATAGAGCAGTGGTGTCAATGGCATTGCCACAGGGAGAGCCAGTCGCTGTGCCCTGGGCATAGCGGGCCTATCCATTACAAACCAGTTCCGTGCAGTTTCCGCATGATGCAGGCAGAGCAATGGCTTCGTCTGATAGCACAGACACAAGTCATTTGGATTTGCATGTTTCGAATGGGAAAAACAGTTCCTCTGCAAAGTTGTCAGTAGTAGTATTCAGTACTTAATATGCAACCAGTATCTTGCGTTAAAAAATACAACATACAAAGTCATTATGAACATAGATAAAGTAAATAATGCAGCAGTTCAGCTGGAGCAGATAGAAGTACAATGTAAGTGTCATCTTCATGAGAAATTTGACAATTCATGCTCAGATGCACTTATTGAATTCTACCGGAAACTTGACAATAGATAAGAGGTAGAACTGGAACTTAAAAATTCAGTGCCACAACTGGGATTTGAACCACAGACCTTCCGCTTGCCGGGCGGACGCTCTAACCACTGAGCTATTGTGACAAACTGCCAGAATGGCATTAAATTCTCAAGCCAGTTCGTATTTCTCCTGGTAAACCACAAAGGCAGTCTCACATCAGAAACAATTACCCCAATGGTGACTTACTATTGTAAGTACTTTATATCCCAGGATTAAATAACCTTTACATGGTAATTATTATTTATTTATGCCAACAAACTTACTGTTGGTGTTTTTAAACACACAAGCTGTGTGTGGGCAAAGTTTTAAGAGGTAGAACTGGAACTTAAAAATTCAATGCCACAACTGGGATTTGAACCACAGACCTTCCGCTTGCCGGGCGGACGCTCTAACCACTGAGCTATTGTGACAAACTGCCAGAATGGCATTAAATTCTCAAGCCAGTTCGTATTTCTCCTGGTAAACCACCAGTAAGTTTGTTGGCATAAATAAATAATAATAATTGACAATAGATGTTTCCTAAATTAATTCCAAACACAGCAAAAACTATGATATTGTATGGTGATACCCACCTTTGTGAACAGGGTTTCTCTATAATGAAGCTTCTGAAAACTCGCCATACAAACAGATTCTCAGATAGCAACTTCGCATCCAGTCTTAGAATCTGTTTTTGTAATGTTATTGAGCCAAATTTTTAAAAGTGTGTGAATTCAAAAATATGCCAAGTGACTGATGCTACAAGTGTGTAACACATGGTATTTTGCTTAGGTTTGCAGTAAGATTCTCTTAAATTTATTATGAAAACACTTAACACTAAAATATGTATCTATATATCAGTAGTTTTCAAACGACTTGCATTTTGTTCTTCCCTTTAATTTTAGAGGAAGTTGCCAATTCCTGTTGCTCATGTTTTGTGTTATTTCACTTATTTGAAGATAATCCAAGTAAATATTCTGTTATTTATGTTTTATCAAAATAGCTAAGAATATCCATTTAAGGGATAACAGGATTTGAAAGCGACCATTTACTATTTCTATAAATATTGATATATCTGATACAAGTTCATAATAAAAGCACTATTATTAATACTGTGTAATTAGTCTCTCATTTATTTATTTATTTATTTATTTTATTATTTATTTATTCATTTATTTATTTATTATTTGTTCATTCATTCATTTGAAAATTGATTTTGACATTTTTACATCTGGGATTGAAAAGTAATAATATTTTTAAGAGGTAATGTAAGGGCATAAATGGTGTACTTCACAGTTTGAGAATGCTAAACCAAGGGCTAGGGTAGGTTTAATAGTACCTATAATTCAGCCTAATCATCGGAAAGTTGCAACTATTTTACTATTTTAATCAACTTGAATAACTGCTTCAAGTAGTTTTCTATTTACGCACGAGAAGTACTGTTCCCCTTCGTAGATCCAACTTGTATCTGTGCTATGTATCCTTGTATGTAATTCTGAAGGAAAGCATTCATAAGGTATACACACTCTAAGAAAGGTTTTATCCATGGACGCGACCAACCTGCAAGTAAATAGGAGTCAGGTGATAACGTTTCTAGTGCTGATATGTATTACATCATATTTTGCCCACTGGTTGCAGAGCATGCCCAGGAGAGTCCTCAACTACCTATGACCTTGACACCACTGACATAGAGGACAGAAGTGAGACCACCTGCGTTCCAGTGAAGAATTCTGATGTTAGATTTTCTATTTTAATTCCAGAACATTTTACCCCTCGAGTCATATTTCATAATTTGATATTGAAGAGAACAATAGCAGTAATAGTAATCACTTTTTAGAGAGCACCATATTTTTATGTTTTGGCAGTTACATTGCTCTCTCACAACTCCCAGAATGTCTGGAGGATCACACCTGTGATTGGTTTACAGGTCTCACTGACCTGACCGGGAGAGTTATCAAAATAAATTCACCTCTGATTACCAATCAGAGGACGTGTTACAGGCCAGGACAGGTCAACATGTTAGGGGTTAAGAGTTTGTAGAGAAATTAGAGCAATGGAAAAGTTGGAAAAATAAAGATTCCATAGCCTTTGGGAACCCTAATAGCATCAGGGTCAGAAGAGAACAAGAGATGACCAAGGTAAGGCCATAAGGTCAGATAGAAAAGCTACAGTGAGGAGCAAAACACCAGTAAATGGAAATAATGTTCTGCTCATCTTGGGTACCTTATGGTCACCATACACATATCCTCTAGACAGGGACTCCGGAGGGGAGTTAATCAATTGTAGAAAGTATTAAAAACATTTTACAAGTGTAACTTTAATTCTCTTTCCAGCTCAGCACTGACCTGGATTAATTCTCTTTATCATTCCAGTCCTCTGACTCATCGTGTCTGCATAATGCTATGAGCTGTTCCCTTTCCCTTTCAGTCCCCGCTAGTGTCCAGACTTAATGTCCAGAACACTGTAAATCCGAACCAGATATGAAGTGGCACGGATCCATAGAATAGTAATATAATAAGATTGCAAATGTGTAACTTGCTGTCGCTTCCTTCACTTCTATGGTTTTCAATTGTCAGCCATTTCATTGGGCGTTTAAGAGTAATAAGAATAATGCTTTCATTCTCATTATAACCATGGAGTATACAAACAATATATGCATTTCGTAATTTTATTAAGGTAGTGCCACGGCATGGAGGCACTACTTCCAGAGCTGTCCCTGGAGGTGCATATATTTAAGTTGTTCCTGGTTTACATGTTCTAAACCACAAATTTAATTTACTTTATAAAAATGTGCTTTTTATGCATGTTCCCAATGTTTAAACAAAATTTCAGATATATTCTGCTCATTGACCTCAAAATAAGTTTGTTGAGAAATCTCTTTTAACATTATTGGTTTTAAAAAATATTTTTTGTTCAATTGTCAGTTTTGACTTTTCCAAAAAATACTTGGATGAGCTTGTTGGTGTGACACACTCGCCTTATGCCAATAACTACATAGCAAGGTTTAGTAAGCATATATTGGAGAAACTATTTCCGGAGTTATATTCTGATAACTTAGAAACTGTATCTTAAGGACCACTTTAAGTGCTCAAAAATACCTAAAATGTTACAACTTAGAAAACAGCACTGGAAATTTTACTTGCAAAAACTGGCCTGAAATTGTGCTTATGTGTTTATTAAATAGCACATAGCTACCTTTACTTAGGTTTATTTAAACCATTACATAATTTTCGTTTTAACTCCAATAACAATGGGGAAAAATTGGTGGACCTACCTCTATCCTGCCAGGTAAGTCCAATGGACCCGCCAACCAATGAAAGTGTGGTCCTCCATACATCTGGTGGTTGTGTTTGGATGATTTAGTCGCCGATATGTAAAAACCAGTGTCCATTTAAAAACAGTTATAATTAAGCTCATGAGAATGCATCCTAAATTAGTGGCAATGTTGCACTTAATACTAATAATGACTTTAATTTAAAAGGTGAGTCAATTAATTACACTGAACAACACTTTTGTGATGACTGCTTGGTCGCACATCCTCACAGAATAAATATATGTAATATCCCTCAATGCACCCTTTGTAAACAACCGGCTTCTACTATGGACAAAGAACATTTACTACTATGCCAAGCAATTCCAAAAATAGAATTAAAAAGTATTAATTGTAACGTTTGATCATTTTGACCTAGTTTTCACCAATCCTTTAAAGATATAAAATTCTTTGAAATATTAGATTCCAAATGAAAATTGCAAGTTCTGATGAGCAATTGATTTCTGAAGCAACTTAACAATATTAGACAGTCTATTGTCTCATTCTAAAGAGAGGAAAATTACTTTTAATTATGCACCTTGTAACTTTCACTGTCGTCGCTGTTATCTATGGGTATAGTGCACACATATCTTCTCTCTGTGCTCCGACAACAACACACCATAGCTGATTACAGATTGAAGGAATCCATGTGCCTTCTTATTTCATACATACTTTAGAAGAGGAAGAATATGTAAATGAATTTCACCACATATTCATGACAGCAAATTTAAAGTTTCAAACCTGATTTCATAGTCAAAATGATTAAATGTGATAACAGATATAAGAAGTAGACACAATTTGCCACTACAAAGAAAATAAGGGATACAAATTGAAAATACATATGTTCATAGATTGGGCAGATGGACAGCATCACAGCGACACCAGACTGGGCAAGGACCGGCACACCCTCCACTAGACTTACACATAAACAACCAGCAAGTCATGTGTATGGAACACTAGCTAGTTACATTAGGCTTACCTGCATCACAATAGGTGTTGAAATTGGTGACCTTCAATGTGAACTGATTCCCTATTTCCGAAAACACTTATGGTTTAGTTGCAAAAATTCATGTTCTCTAATTGCCTGTATTGCTCTAGTGATGTTGTCCTTCAATTCTTGCAACATGTGCAGATTTGATGCATAAACTTTATTCTTTAACCTTCCCCATAAATTAAAATCACTTGAGGATGTGCACCCACTTTTAACGTTCTTTACAGATGAAACATGGCTTTATGTTCAAGGTAACGTTTCTACTCGGAACAATTGATAGTGGACTGCCAAAAATCCCAACATCATTCAGGAAGTTCATCACCACATTGCAAAAATTGGGGTTTGGTGCACAATGAGTATGTGTAGAATTATCAATCCCATATTTATCACACAATTGATTCACGCGTTTATGTAAAATCTATTTTAAATAATTTTTTCCCATAACTAACAAGAAATGAAAGATTATGTGACTGATTTCAGCAACATTCAGTCACAGCGCACACTGCTGGGAATTCTGTGCATGAAGTGTGTATGATGACAGAATAATAAGTCGAGGATTGTGGCCAACTTGTTCCGCTGAACCCTCTTATATTTTCAAGCTTATGCAGCAGCACATAAATGGTATAAACTTCAAAGCCCTAGTTAAAACTAACATCTGCATAAATGTGCTATGGAAATAAATATACTAAACAATTAATGTTAATACCTATTAGTTTCTTTAGCAATGAGCTGCATAATTTGGAAAGAGAAAAATAATTTAAGAACATCAAAGCTACATGGCATTTTCATCCAAATTTACTGAAATATCTGAATTATGGTTATCAAAAACATGATTTTGTGAAGCAAAATTATCCTTCAGCCATTGAAACATAGGACTGGCAACCCCTATTCTCTTTGTGCTTGACACATCTTGTGACAGTGGATCACGTTTGTCACTTTTCCCACTGTCACTTATTTCCCCGGCATCACTATCAACACATTCACTTCCACTTTCACTTTCCTGATTACTGTAATCAATATCTGACATATCAGATGGCAAAGTATCAAATTTGGCCAGTAATTCATCGCCGCGAAAACACGCAACCATGAATCTTCACAATCACGTGACCCCACACCAGCCTGCCGCTCTCTGCAGTGTAAAATGCATATGCAAGCCTTTGTATTTTAAGCTGCAGATGTCACTATAATGCAGAGAACTCTTTGAAACTGCTTCTTCATAATCCCAACTGGTGGCTGAACATGTTCTTTCAACTCAAAGTTCATACAGAGATTCCCTTCAGTGTCTAACAAGGCTTGATTCTAATGAGTAGCTCCTGCCATCTACATTCCGGCCAATGTACAGAGAGGTTTAAATGCTCTCCATCTAAGCAGCGGCCAATGCAGTAAAAGGGTTAATATTTGGAATGTTCCAAAATTCTTTACTTCTTGTCCAGTAAGATTTTAGAAGTACCATCATCAAATTAAGCTCTGTAGTGCTTGTTCTCAGTCAAATTAAGCGGACAACACACAGAAGCCATTCAAACAGAAGCCATTTAATTTAATTTAAAAGGTGAAGTTAATTAATAACACTGAAGAACACTCACAACATATTCTTCCGGGACGCGTTTTGAAGGTTAACTTTCCTCCATTATCAACCGGAGAATAACTGGGTTTCCATGGTGTTTGATGGTGCAGATGGTGATGCTTCTTCTGGTGTTTCTTCTGGTGGCGGTTCAATGAACTTACTGAAAATGTCTCTCTGAGGAATGTCGAAATTAAATACTCGGTTTCTATTTTTTAAAATAAAATTTTAAAAAATAGAACCAACACCAGAAGAAGCATCACCATCTGCACCATCAAACACCATGGAAACCCAGTTATTGTCCGGTTGATAATGGAGGAAAGTTAACCTTCGAAACGCATCCCAGAAGAATATGTTGTGAGTGTTGTTCAGAGTTATTAATTAACTCACCTTTTAAATTAAATTAATTACAACACTGTTTTCAAACTTCTATGAAAGGAAGATAGAAGCCATTTAGCTTGCCTGTAATTCTTCTTACTTTTCAAAGAACATGAAACAAACATTATTAAAGCTCAAAAGGTTCTCCTCCAGCAGAAAACTAAACCCAGAATCCTAATTTCATAAGCCAACACTTCAATCATTACTCCCAAGAAATAACAATGCTAACTTTGCTAACTTGCTTTATGGTTTATGTTAAACTGGTAGAGTGAAATCAGAGGACCTGGATATCATGTTATTTCATCTTTGGTTTTCTAAGTGCCTCAGAGAAAATGGGCTCATTGAAAATAAAGGCTAGTGGTCTTCCTAATAAAGAAATAAAAAATGAAGTCATCCATATTGGTTTGTATTATTATGATGACGACAACCATGACAATGATAATGATGATGACGATTGTTTCAGTCCCAGTGGTTCAGTTGTTAGGCACAGGGTTGCTCATCCCAAAGATGTGAGTTCAAATGTGGCCCAGACCATGCTTTTTAAGTATACCTAAAAGTGATAGTTCCGTGTCAGTAGATTTATTCATATATAAAATAACTATTGCAGGACAAATTCAGTGTCAACCTCCTCTATCTTAAATAAAACATTATTTAGCTACGGAAAGCTTCACTTATCTTAATATTTGTTGCAAGTTCTTGAAATATAATGCAGACTATAGTTTCATGATGGCTCCATATCTTCATTGCTTGTTATGAAAGTTACCATAGCTACAAATGCTCAGTTACTTATGAGACAGAATATTGACCAATAGAGAATCGTTCATGTAAATATTTTTTTAAGAGTGTATAAATTTCTAGTTCTTGTTTGGGTGTATCAGGGACTTATTTTTAATATTCAAGATAGCCAATGTTTTCTTGTCACTTTGTGTTCAACCAATAAAAAAAACTATTTGCGCGGATGAATACAAAAGAATGGCGGTGTTGCGTCAGGGAGACGCCAAGGACTATATTCATTAGCGTCTGTGTGCTCAAGATGAAAGGATGTGTTTTTTTTGGTAGCGTGTGAACATGTAACTTTCACCCAAACTTTTATCCAGTGTAAATTCTACCTAATTGTGAAAGTTGTTGATTAATTAATATGGTGCTGAGAGTGTAAATTAACGAATAAATATGTTGTGATAAAGGAACGTTGATTTATGCATTCCATTCTGTAACCTCGACCCTGCAGATAAGAATCGCGTCTGCTATCACACTATTTCATCTTTCACTAAGAACATTATTCCTGCTGCTATATGTAACAATCTTTATAAAAACAGCACCACTTAATACATCTGTGTATTGCCAACCTCTGAAAACAAAACAAACCTATTAATTCAATCAATTGGCAGTATTTTGAAATTCATAACTTGGCCCTTATATTTTAAAATGAGCATCTTTTCCCAAACCAATAAATCTATAGGTCCATTTACTTGTTTTAATAATTTAAGCTCTGAATTTATTTCATGATTAAATGATCAAAAATGATCTGCCATAGCTGATTTATCAATCAGTTTATATTTAATATTTGTAAAATGCCCATTCATTCTGGTTTCCAGATGATGTTTAGTTTTACCAATGTAGACCCTGTCAGAATCCAAACAGCTAAATTGATAAATGTCAGATTTTTTATAATTTGGAATTGTATCCTTTTTATAAAAAATTTAACATACATGGTATATTATATTTATTTTGAGGAACCAAAGTTATTTCATGTTCCTTAAAAATGTTTGTCAATGCTTTATTAGCCCAAGGATGGTAAGTAAACTTTTTAAATACATAATCATCTTTTATTTTCTTGAGAGTAGAAACTTCTTTAACAGCTTTTTGATATTTAAAATTCTCTTATCTTTTTATGTATAAAAGCTGTATTAAAACCATTAATTACTCTAATTGGGTTAATTTGGAGTCAGAATTTTAGAATTTTGAATTTTAGATGAAAAGTAAAACAGAGAGGTTAAAAAACAAGCTAAATAGATAATGCTTAAAACAACAGAAATTGAAGACAAATGACCCAACAATCCTACATATAATGTAATTAATATTTCATATTGTGACTTTAATGAGAAAGAATTCAATTACCTAAATAAAGGTATAAAAAATTGCATAAATTTTTTGAAAACAGAGATAATTTTGTTGCAGATATCGAAATTGCCAGTCAAGATTTAAATGAAATTGATTAATCTTTGATTAAAATGAGATGCACTAAAATCTTGCAGAATATGAGTAAAAATCACCCTAAAGTTAATCATTATAATCAGATCATTGAATGAAAAAGATGATAAAGGTAATAAAATTGTAATTTTGGATGAATCGGATTATGTTAACAGAGTATAACTTGTACTTCAAAGCGAGGATTAGATAAGAATTAATAATCATCCATTACAATTATACATTTGTACTTTTAATAAAGTTGTTAATGAAGTGAAAACAATACCTGATAAAGAAAGACATATTTTAAAAGTCAGTAATCCAGTTTTACCCAGATTGTATGCACTTCTCAAAATTCACTAACCAGGAAATAAAATGAGACCCATTATAAATTGTATAAATTCACCTACTTACAATCTGGTTAAATGGTTGAATAAAAAATTCAGTACTTTTTGTAAATTTTAAAGTTTAAGTATTAAAAACGTTTGAATTAGTAGAAAAGATTGGTAATATGGTACAGTCTGATAATGATAAACCTTTTTCATTTGATGAAACTGCTTTATTTCCTAGTATTCCTAGAGAAAAGCTTTTGATGTTTTTGAAAAAATGGTTAAGTTCTATAGAATTACATAAAGAATTAATAGATGATTTTGTGAAGCTTACAGATCTTTGTTTACATCAAATTTTTTTTTCCGTTTTAATGGTAATTCCTTTCAACAAACTTCTGGCTTGGCAATGGGTGTGCTACTTTCGCCATTTCTTGCTAATCTTTTCATGATCTGTTTTGAAACACAAATTACTAAGGCATTCATTCTCTTTAATTTTTAAAACAAGATATAGATATGCAGATGACATTTTTGCTGTTGTCCCAGAGAAACAGATGACACTTTAAAGCTTTTAAATTTACAAGATAAAGCCATAAAATTCAGTTTGGAAATTGAAAATAATGACTGCCTCCCGTTCCTAGATTTAAAGATAAAAAGAAATGAATTATGACATTTATAGAAATACTCATACTGATAATTACATAAAAATAAAAGTTTTAACCCTTTTTCAAACAAATTTGCTGTTTTTCATAGTTTAATTTATAGATTAATAAAGATACCTCTTAATAAGGAAGAATTTAACACAAAATATAAACACATTATTAACACTGCGGTAGTTAATGGTTTTAATAAAGATTTTATACATAAAAAGATAGAGAATTTTAAATATCAAAAAACTGTTAAAGAAGTTTCTACCCTTAAGAAAATAAAAGATGATTATGTACTTAAAAAGTAAAACATTGATTGAATTAATAGGTTTGTTTTGTTTTCAGAGGTTGGCAATACACAGATATATTAAGTAATTGAGCGGTTGTAGCTATGGTAATTATCATGACAAGCTCTGAAGATATGATGGAGTCATCATGAAGCTGCATTATATTTCAAAAACTTGCAACAAATACTAACATAAGTGAAGCTTTTAGTAGCTAAATAATTTTTTATTTAAGATAAAGGAGGTTGATACTGAATTTTCAGCAGGTTCAGAATAAATTTGGTTTGTCTAACATGGATGCAAGATATTAAATAAGTTTCTATAAAACAAAACAGATTTATTGGATGGAGGGGATGTTTGTCTCATCTGCAGCATAGCACAGTTTAAGCATTATATACTTAATTGCTGTTTGGAGGAATTTAATAACAGTTACATCCAAATGATAATAATAAACTTGGGGAGTTGGGGTTTTAATTTTTGAGGAACAGCTTTCAAAATTAGTTCCTCAAATATTAAAATGTTTTATCACATAGTGATAAAAAGCCAACTCTCAAAATTATTATTATTATTATTATAGAGCTAATTGATAATCCATTGTTATAAAGTGGCTTTTTGTTTCCCAAACTTGCAAAGCAAGTGACAAGTATAATACACTGTTACTTTACAGCGCTTAAAATAGTGTTTATAAATTATTGTACATATTGATTAAAGACTTGTTTTGTTTAATATGCTAGCGCATTTTCCTGAAAACTAAAAAGTTCTATAATATGCAGAAAACATGCTGTCTGTTGTTCTAAGAACGGACAGTCCTTACTTTTAACATAACAATGAAGGTTAACCATATTGATGAATTTAGCAGGCAGTAAATGAGGATGCTCAAAATGTACCTTAAACACAAAATGTAAGACATATATAAAACCAGTACTGCAATACGGAGTAGAAGCCCTAATAATAGCTGCCAAATCTAAACTAAATGAAATTGAGAAGGTGCAAAATAAAGCTCTGAGAATAATTACAGGAGGAGTTAAAACTACACCAATCACTGCAATGCAAATAACCACAGACAATCCATCCATATATAGTGAAAGAAAAAAGCAAGCACTAATTTTATATGAAAAACTACAGACTCCCTTTTAACACCTTCTGGAATAGGCTAAAAATAAATAGAAAATACTTCAAAACTCAAGAAAATTACATGCAAAAAATAAATAACATATAGAAGTAGAGTATACAAACAAATAATAAAATTGAAAAAAATACCACACCCAAGATGCCCCATCAAATAGAAATTAACTTTGAAGATCAACTAATTCAAAATATCACAGCTAAGAAAGATTATGATTCAGTACAATTGAAATTATTAGCAGTGGAAATAATTCATACACGGTACCCAGAGCAAGAATGGTTACATATTTACACAAATGGTTCTCTCATGGAGAAATATGGAAATGCTGGAGTTAGTATAAATTGTAAACTATTCAGTCTATATTTATCTATAGGACCAAATACAACAAACTTTGATGGGGAGATAACAGCTATTAATACCAGCCTAAAACAACCTTTTAATTATATTAATAAATTCAACTAAGCAACCATATTCAGTGATTCAAAATCTGCCCTACAAGCAATAACAAATCAATACTCATATGATAACACTATAAATGAAATAACTCATTCGATTAAATACTACAAAATCTAGGGAAAAACAAATAGTACTACAATGGATTCCAGCACATGAAGGATTGGCTGGAACTGAACAAACTGATATACTAGCAAAAAAAAAAAAAAAAAAAAGGCACACAAATTAAACAGTCAAAAAACAATAATTTATTAAATTATGGACAAAGAACACTTACTAATATGCCAAGCAATACCAAAAATAGAAGATCTTCACACACAATTAACATCTTATTACTGGGATGCCAGATGGAGAATGGATGAAGTTCAAGATCCAGAGCATTAGCAAACCACAACAACTTAAGGCTAGAGATTTCTTCTGGGCTTAAAAGCCGTGGTCTTCTAGAGTTTTGAGGTCCAGACATTTCGTCCACACCTACGGTGGATATCATCGGTGGCATAGTCTGAGCCTTCTTGGTGAAGGTTCAGTTACAACAGAATCGTTTATGACTGGAGGTGCCGTATTTATATGTGGGCTGCTCACAGGGGAATGGCTGGGCTTGAGCGGGAGGTATGTTAGATGGACGGGCCGTTCTGATTGCTGATTGGTTTACGTGATTTTTCTGCATTAGTGCTTTTTTAAATCCCCTGTGAGCAGCCCACATATAAATACAGCACCTCCAGTCATAAACGATTCTTTTGTAACTGAACCTTCACTGAGAAGACTCAGACTACGCCACCGATGATGTCCACCGCAGGTGTGTACAAAACGTCTGGACCTCAAAACTCCAGCAGACTACGGCTTTTAAGTCCTGAAGAAATCTCTAGCCTTAATTCTAACTCCAGTCGTGAGAGCTTCCGACTACTTACAACAACTTTTAACATAGATGCTGTATTCTTCAGTTTACTTTTTCTGCTTAATGTTAATGATTAATTTATCATGCTTAGGTTTTTTAGTCAAAGAAGTAGTTAAGCATACAGACAAATTACATTTGTTTCAGCATTCACTGGATTCCTCCAGAATGTCACTCCAATTTTGAATATTGCCAAGGTTCAGTAGCAGCTGATGTCTGGGCATTTGGGACAACACTTTGGGAGATATTTGCATATGGAGAGAGTCCTCCTGATTCCTCAAGTATAAATTCAATGAAAAAGGTAATAAGAAATAATGCATGTTATGGTTTGAATGAATCCTGTCTTGGTTTTTTAATCATTGCAGTTGCAGTGATTATTAGGAGAGAGGAGATGAATATCGAAAACTTTTCATAAATTGGCTTTAATTATATTTTATTCTATTAGTACACATCAATAAACCCTTTTAATAATACTAGGAATGCTATAGTAGAGTAGCACAGAAAAAACATTAATTTGAAATATTTCTTTCCAAAAATGTAAAATACTGTAAGAGGTTAAATAAGGAAATAATGAAGCTATTAGCAGTGAAGTAACAAGAATCTAAAGTAAAAACAAATTAGAAACTAAAAGCTTCACTTATCTTAGTAATATTCCAAGTTGTTTGGTGCTAACAAGTTTCAAGTTGACTCCAACTCATTCTCAAAGCTATACAAACCAATATAATAGTTTGTATAGCTTTGAGAATTAGTTGGAGTCAACTCGAAACTTGTTGTTGTTGTTGTTTTCTAGTGCCTTGCATCTGGCAATGAAGCCATTAGCATTCGTGCTTTCCAATACTTTTGAACTGTAGTTTCTTCTGATCTTAATGCTTCACAGGTATTCAAGTGGTCTTCGTTCATTTCTGCTGGATTGTTACACAGGACACATATTGGTGAGGCTGAGATACCTATTCTGTAGAGATGGCTTGCTAAGCAGTCGTGATTTGTCAGTAGTCGGAAGGCTGCAACCGCTGTTTTCCTTGGTCTCTGGGGGATTATATCTGGGTTGGAAAGTAGTGTAATCCATTTTTTATCTTTGGCATTTGTTTCTATTTCTTGTAAGCATGAATGAGAAAATTTTTTAATGATCAAGCGTTTTATTGAGGAATATGAGAAATTGAAGTTAAACTTTTGTTTTATTGTGCCTTTCTTTGCAAGTGAGTCTGCAGCTTCGTTCCCCATGACTCCACAGTGTGCTGGAATCCATTGGAGGTGAACAGTCTTATTAACTTTTTGGAGTTGTGTTAACATTTTGTAGCATTCTCTAATTTTTGTTGACTTCTTTGTAGTATTTGAACATATTCCCTGAATTGCAGGTTTAGAATCCGAAAGAATTACTGCCTTGTTAAATTTATTTAAGGGAAGATTTAATAATTGTCAGAGAGCAATGTGTATAGCCTCTATTTCTCCATCATAATTTGTTGTGTCTCTGCCAACAGAATGATAAAAGGAAAAATGTGAACACGTAACTACAGCTCCAGTAAGATTTTCCTTGGAGGATCCATCAGTATATATGTGCAGTCATTCTTCTGTGGGATATCTAGTATTGATTGTTTCCAGTGCTAGAAGTTTTTGTATTTCTTTTGGTGTGTCTGATTTACTTATTTCCTCTATTAATTCCAAACTGAAGGTAGGTTGCAATAATTCCAATTGATTTTCTCTTATAAGTAGATTTTCTCTGGTGTTAGGAATGTTCAATTTGGATTTAATGTGTTACCTTTTCTAGGAAACTACTATGAGTTTTAAGGATTGAAGGGGGGAGGTTCTCTTCTGTCCATTTAGAGTTTGGCAGTTGTAACATTTTCTCATGTTGGAGCAATGCTTGTTCTTGTATTTTTGTTGTTATTGATGGGGTCCGTGTTAAGGCAAGCATGGCATCAATAGGTGTGGATTTAACTGCTCCAGTGATTAGGCGAAGAGCCTGATTTTGTATTTGTTCAAGTTTATTGATGTTAGCATTTGCTGCTGTTATTAAAGCTTCAGAACAGTACAAGAGGTTTGGTTTAACATACATTGTAAAACTGGTGCCCGTTAAGAAAACAGTTACATGAAAGCCACATACAAGTTTATTTCACAAAGATTTTGTGCCACAAAATATAATACATACATTTCCAAATATAAACAAACACACCGAGGACTTCCACAAGGTGCTGTTCTGAGCACAACACTCTTTAACATATATATATAAATGACCTTCCATCAATAATAGAACCAATTAGAAACCAAAATTGCTTTATTTGCTGATGATGTAGTCATTTGGACTTCAGGCTCTCCAAAAAAACCTGAATTAATTAAAGACAGAATAGAAACATCCCTAAACAAAGTACATGAATGGAGCTCCAAAAACCTCATGACTATCAATGTGAAAAAAACAAATTATGAATTATTTACACTAAAATACAAACCAGTTAATATTAACATAAATTATAATGGTAAACCACTCAAAGCAGTTGATGATGCCAAATACTTAGACATCACTTTCGACAGAAAGCTAAGTTGTAAAACTCGAAACTTGTTAGCACCAAACAACTTGTAATATTACTAAGATGAGTGAAGCTTTTAGTTTCTAATTTGTTTTTACTTTAGATACTGTAAGAGGTGTATATATGCTTGACATTTTTTAGGGTAACTAGTATCGGATGGTAATAATTAATTTAAAAAAATAGTATTATTCACTCCAATGCACTTTATATAAAAGTACTGATTATTATATATTTGCCAACTGCATTTTGTTCTTTTCTGATTAAATGATTATAAGTAGGCCTAATTACAAAACATAAATTATTGACAGATCTCACAAACAATTTCCATCCTTTCTTTTCCATACCAGAACACAATTCATGAGCCCATTTGGTACAGCGTATCCATTGTTCCCACATTTGTTTAACCTCTTGAGCGATGGCCATTTAAACGTCCGCGAGCCGAGAACTGCTAGCATTTAAATTGTTAAATGCGCTTTGTATATACACAGCTGTATTTTGTGTAAATATTAAGTTGTTTTAATGAAACAAAAACTGGTATAAAACTTGTTATTTGCAGTATAAATGTACGTCATCAGCAAAGTTGAGTTGTATTTACAAAACGTTGAAATGGCACAATTTTGTTTCACTGTGGTGAAAAGCCAACTTTGCTCTGTCGAACACATCTAATATAAGTTCTCGGAAAGATACAGTAAAGAAACACCCATTTATGTGTGGCTTATGCGTCAGCATACTGTGTAATAAAGCGCTACTGCATGCATGGTCTCTTGAGTCATCAGAATAGATCAACATTACAACTTTTGCATACGCAAGTTTCGTAACTAAGTAGAGTCCGTGTCTTTCTTTGTTGAAATACATACGTATTCTTTCCTGCTTGTAGCTGAAGGGAGAAGTGGTATAAAAAGGTGCTTTTGCACCAACTGGATATAACCATATACAATTGTTTGGGGATTTGGACAGCTCTCTAAACCCACACAGGACAATGACCGACCTTGACTACCGACTATAAATAACTCGCAGCCTAATTGAACAATACCATGTTGGGGGTTGAAAATCCAAAACCCCTGCACCCCTCAGACTTCAAGGAAAACATTATCCTAAAAGGATACCACTAACAGCAAAGAAGTCCCGCCCATTTCGAAAGTGTTACGTGTACCGCAAGAAGGGAATTTGTGAATGTGGAGATGTATGTACCTTTGTGTGTTTATCCCTGTTTTGAGGTAAATCACTGCAGAACAAACATATTATGGCCTTGAGAATGAGCTGGACACAGCTTGAAACCCAGGGTTAGCAGCAAAACATACTAAGATAAGTGAAGTTTTTAGTTTCTAATTTGTTCTTACTTTAGATTCTTGTTGCTTCACTGTTAATAGCTTCAATTTTTTCTTATTTATATTAAGGTAAGCCAATAAAGTATATAGACCTTACTAAAATGTTTCATAAAGGGAAAATTATAATAAGTTGAGTTGGATAAGGGATAAATAAGGGTTAAATGCTTAAACGCACAGGACGCCCATATCGCTCATCCTCCATTTTAAATGGACGTGATTTCACGTCGATATCCCTCAAGAGGTTAAACAGTAGGGATGTTAATGAAGACATTAGTCATCTGTACTGTCCTCATCAGCTTAGACCAGGGGGATAAGATCCTCAGTTCAAGAGGAAGATGAGCTATGGCTTCTTTTCTTCTGTTTTCGTCTCTTCTTTTGGGTAGTTGATAGGGATGCATTAGGAACAGCAATTACAACATTCTTGGATGACGATGCGGCAGAGTTGCCAGTGATCATGATTTTAGGCCTATTTGGTTTGCCATTTCTTTGCAGTCTTTCTGCCTGTCCTTGTTGCCAGTTGAGACTAGGGGGCAAAATCATCTTCAGATCCAGAGGAAGATGAGCTATGGCTTCTTTTTTCTTTTCTTTTCGCCTGTTCTGTTGGGTAGTTGACATGGATACTTTAGGAACAGCAGTAGCAACATTCTTGGATGATGATGCGCACAGAGTTACCAGTGATCTTAATTTGCTAGTACCTAACAAGCTCTTCTTCCACTTCATCTCCTAGAATGCACTTTTGTCCAAGCTTTGTATTTATCAAAGCATTTATGTCCTTTGTTTTATGCTTTACATAGTCTTCAAGAGTTGATTTCGGCACATTATGCACTTTGGAAGCTCTTAAATACCACACCTTTTCTTCCTTTACAGCCTTAACAGCTTTGATCATGGATTGTGGATTCCATTTTTTCTGCTGCTTGGTATGTATCAAAGCTGACATTTGTAAAATAAGGATGTTAGTTTGAGATAACTAATCGAAGCCTAATACTGGATATCCAATATTGCTATCTACTAGCTAATTTCTTCTAAAAGTATGACTATTTTAGTCTTATGTGGCTTCCAATATCATAATTCAAGAAATTATTATGGCTTTTTGATGCTGGGTATTTGATGATGATGAGGGTGGTGGTGGCAGTGGCGGCAATGACTCCCTTACACTTCATATCTTTATATATATATATTTCTTCTGTCCATATGTATGTGACTGAACTGTTCCTAAATGACTGGATGGACTGTTATGACTTTTTGTGTGCGTGTGTGATAAAGATGATTCGAGAATGGTTTAGATTCACAATATGAGTCGATAGAACATGTTATTATTAATTTATTTATGTGTTGTTGATCTTTGGATAGTTTAGCCTCACAATCAAGCTAACTTTATTTATTATTGTGAGGCTAAACTATCCAAAGATCAACAACTCATAAATAAATAAATTAATTAATAATAACATGTTCTATCGACTCAAGCAGTGCTGTGATTGCATTTTAGAATTTTTGGTATGTGGTGCTGCAATTGGATTCTAGGACATATTTGTCACAGCTGAGTGTTAAAATTACATTAAAAGTTTGTGCTTATTGATAGTAGTAGTAGTAGTAGTAGTAGTAATAATAATAATAATAATAATAATAATAATAATAATAATAATAATAATAATAATAATAATAATAATAATAATAGTAATAATAGTAGAAGTAGTAATAATAGTAGAAGTAGTAATAATAATAACCACAACAAGAAGAAGAAGAAGAGGAGGAGGAAGAGGAAGAAGAAGAGGAAGAAGAAGAAGAAGAAGAAGAAGAAGAAGAAGAAGAAGAAGAAGAAGAAGAAGAAGAAGAAGAAGAAGAAGAAGAAGAAGAAGAAGAAGAAGAAGAAGAAGAAGAAGAAGAAGAAGAAGAAGAAGAAGACGACGACGACGACGACGATGATGAAGAAGAAGAAGAATGATTAGGGCTAGGAAGTTCATGCCCTAAAAACACTGAAATATGCATGCAAATATGCTCTTAAAACTTGAAAATATGCCAAGAAATATGCACTATTTAATTAAAACAATGTCTCATTGCAGTAGACATGATGAGTTAGTATAAATAATAAATAAAGTTATCTTATTCCTTAGAGGTTGAAGCAGAAGTGGTCTCGCTGCTAGTATTAACTACTAAATTGCAGTTCACAACCAATACTTTGCACAAATTTTGAACTGTAAAACATCACCTGTTGTCTTGCAAAACACTTTTGTAACGTGAAAAACTTCTCTCCACATCACAAGAGGTTATCAGGGCATATTTAAATAATGTTAACTGCTTCACAGAGAAAGTGAAGTCTCTTGGTGTGATAGATGATTTTCTTTCGAGGATGTCTCGAATATCGCACATTAGTTTATAACCAGAATTTTTTGAAATTACATAATTCACTTTTTCACTTTTTGTCCTATGCTACCAGGAACCAAACTTAGATCACATATTGTTTTTTCAAAGACAGTTATTGATTCATGTAAAGGAGATCCTACAGCTTCCAATGCCCTTAAGGCTGTTGGTAAGTAAGAAAAATGGGTAGAAATGAAACTAACATCCTCTTTTAACCCAGTGTCTAACAGAATATTTTTCTCAGTTTCTACTGATGAAGCATCTTTCGAGTCCAATGAATTAACAACCTCTTTGACTATTTCTATGTGCTCAGCATAATATAAAACTGCATCGACCCTTGTTCCCCATCGAGTTAACACTGGTGCAGAAGGAAGTCGGATATTAGGTGCTGTTGATCTAAACAACTTAACTCTTTTAGGAAATTTAACAAAAATTCTCTTTGTACTGGACACATCTATCTACCAATGGGAAAGAATCATGTATTGTCTCAGAAATGTGATGAAGTGCATGTGCCAAACAAGTTATATGAATTAAGTTAGAAAAAATAACTTTCAGAGTTTGTCCTGATTTTACCACATAAGGACCTGCATCAGTAACAAATAAACGTAACCGGTCGTATTTGATTCCACATGGCCATAGTCCATCACAAACTGGGTCACAGTTACATTGTCAGTGGCCGACAATTTGCACACATTAAGAAGATAAGATGTCTTTTGTTCATTATTCAAAGCCCCTACGATTATATTAGCAATAGAATGGCGCTCAGAATCAGGGGTTTCATCAACAGACAACCATACAAACTGATCCGCTAGTTCATTTTGTGTATTTGACAATATGTTATTGTAACAATGTCCTGCATAAGTCTTACGCAATGTACTTTCTTCAGGCACAGTTGTCGAGTGTACTTGGCAAGAAAGTTTTTAAATGTCGGATTATTAAGTTGTTGTTGTTGTTGTTAGCTAATGCTGGATTTCTGACAATGAAGTCATTAATCCTCCCGCTCTACAACATTTTTCACTCATAGAGCAATAGCAGTATAGTAACCGATTTTTAGAGAGCACCATATTTTTATGTTTTGGCGGTCACATCGCTCTCTCACAACCCCCAGAATGTCTGGAGGACCACACCTGTCGTTGGATTATTAATTTTGAACAAGGTATTATCAGCAGCTATAAATGCTTGGCACAAGTTATAGGAAAATTCAGTAACCCTACTTCGTAAACACTCTACTAGCTAAGAGGTAGAACTGGAACTTAAAAATTCAATGCCACAACTGGGATTTGAACCACAGACCTTCCGCTTGCCGGGCGGACGCTCTACCACTGAGCTATTGTGACAAACTGCCAGAATGGCATTAAATTCTCAAGTTAGTTCGTATTTTTCCTGGTAAACCACAAAGGCAGTCTCACATCAGAGACAATTACCCCAATGGTGACTTACTATTGCAAGTACTTTATATCCCAGGATTAAATAACCTTCACATGGTAATTATTATTTATTTATGCCAACAAACTTACTGTTGGTGTTTTTAAACACACAAGCCGTGTGTGGGCAAAGTTTAAGAGGTAGAACTGGAACTTAAAAATTCAATGCCACCAACAGTAAGTTTGTTGGCATAAATAAATAATAATTACTCTACTAGCTGTTTTTGAACAGGTTCTTTGCGAGTTTTCTGATTAAATTCTCCTTATGTTTTGTTGTGTTTATGTGCTGAACTATTTTAAATCTTTTCTCACACCCTACGTTTTTCTCACACACTCCACAAAACAGTACCCTATTTCTGTAGATATTAAATCACCCGAAAACTCTTTCTGTAAATTAATTAATCTAGCACTCGAAGTTGGTTTTATTTTCGGCATTTGAAGAGCTTTTTAACATTTTATATGCCTAATTTAATTTGGCAGGAACCAGTTCACAACACTAACGTTTGAAGACCACGACACAACTACTGGTAGGGCGGCAAGCGTTGCTATCGTCGTGCTGTTCAAAGCATTGTCCTGCACTTTATCTTTGTTAATATAAACCTCTCACATAACGCACTGATTATTCTCTACACACATACATATAACGAAAGGATGGAGACAGGGGATTCACTGCGTGACAACATGACTCAGCATTAGTTCTCACCGCCTTGCGAGTTGCAGTGTGCAGTACTACCAATATTAAAAATATTACATAGATGGGAAAAAATTAATAAAAAAACCACAAAAATCATTCAAATATGCAATATAGGGGCTATAATATTGAAATCTTCGTGAGTTGCATCATCATGTGCAATACTACCAATATGAAAAATATTATACATATGGAAAAAATAATAAAAAACCATAAAAATGATTAAAATATGCAATATAGGGGCTATAACATTGAAATAATATGCATTTACCAAAATCAAGAAAATATGCAGTTATATGCACCATAATATCATGTCCAAATAACTGAAAATTCCATAATTTGTGCACATAATGTAAAAGCATACATTTAAAACCCCTATGAAAAAACATGCAAATGCATGAACTTCCTAGCCCTAATGATGATGATGATATGGTGGCGGTGGTGGCCGTGGTGGCTGTGATGGCGGTGGTGTTGGTGGTGGTGATGGCGGTGGTGATGGTGTAGATGATGATGGTGACGATACCAGGCTTTTCTGTGGTGCTCTATTGCTGCAGTCCGGTGATTTCAGACAGGCATTGCCAGTCATTGTATGCTACATATGCAGACGAAATTAGTGCATGTTTGAAAGAATTATACCTGTGGCAAAGTGTCAGTAAATTATGCCTTACCATAAAGATATGTCTTCAAATTCAAAATGATCCGTTGGCATTAACATTGTCTCAACAATTGCTCAGCATTGGCAAAGGAAACTTCAAATTGCATTAAAATGCAATCCAACTTCCAGGCAATTTTTGCAACGCGGTGGATACCAATGCTTTGATTGAAATTGTACTTCCAAATTTACAAGCTAATTACACTAATCATGCGTGGCTACGTGAACAAGTTATTTTGGCCGCAAAAAATATAGATGTCAACACAATTAATTTTAAAATACAACAGTCCTTGCCTGGTAATGAAATATCATTCAAATCCATCAACACTGTTGTCGACTGAGGAAATTGTCAACTATCCTGTTGAATTCTTGAATTTATTGGATTTACCTGGAATACCACCACATAACTTGAGATTGAAGTTTGGTTCACCAATTATTTTGCTTTGAAATTTGAATGCACCAAAACTATGCAATGACATGCGATTGGTCATAAAAAATAATGGACAATATTCTTGAAGCTGCCATTTTAAACGGCAAATTTCAAGGTGAGGTTGTTCTACCATGGATCCCAATGATCTCTTCAGACTTGCCGGTTCTATTCAAACATTTGCAATTAACCAATTCACTTGGGATTTGCAGGGACTATTAATAAGTCACAAGGCGAAACAATGTCAATTTGTAGGTTGGATCTAGAAAATCCATGCTTTTCGCATGGGCAATTATATGTTGGATGTTCAAGGGTTGGCAGTTTTGTTCATTTATACCCCTCATAGATTAACTAAAAATATTGTTCATAAAATAGCATTAAGATTAAAAAAAAAAAAATTTTATTCCAGTTAATTAAGCAAAACCTGTCTTCAGCAGAATCGATCAAGACTCTTAAACATTTCCATTAAAGGCAGATTTTCGCTTAACGAAGGTAGGCCTAGGCTATTAGGAAAATTAAAGCATTAACACACATAAATGGACAGTATGAGGCAAAAAATGTATGTACATTATTCTTTTGTGTGTATTTAGATATTTCTGCTGCAATACATACATGTTGTTAGCTAATGCTGGATTTCTGACAATGAAGTCATTAATCCTCTTGCTCTCTAATATTTTTCACTGATGGACTAGAAGTGGCTGGGCATATTTGCAGGTGGTCTCGATCCATTTCCTCTTGCAGATCACATAGAGGACAGAGGTGGTGAAGAATATATCCCAATTCTGTTTAAATGTTTTGCCAGACAATCATGTCCTGTGATCAACCTGAAGGATGCAACTGCTGTTTTTCGAGAATACTCAGGAATTACTGTTTGAATGTTTGGTAGTTCCCATCTTTTATTCTTTAATTTTTCATAGTAATATTTTGCAATAATGTTTTTGAATTCAGAGTTGACTAATCTTTTAGCTGCATAAAATGGTAGATTAACTACATATTTTTGTACACTGCTGGTAACCTTTTTTGCAAGAAAATCAGCTTTCTCATTACCACTCAGTCCACAGTGAGCTGGTATCCATTGGAAGAATAGGTGTTTTTGAAGTGCTGTTAGATGGGTAAGGATTTTCCAACATTCTATAATTGTTTGGTTTTTTGGTGACAGTTTGGAAGTAATTGCTATAATTGCTGCCCTGGAATCTGAGAGAATAACTGCTTGCTGAAAATGTGAAATTCTGCACAAAAGATTTTGTAGGGCCATTCCAATTGCTTCAATTTCTCTATCAAAGTTCGTAGTTCCATAACTTAAAGATTTGTAATAGGAAAAGAGGTGACACGTGACTCCAACTCCTACTCTATCTCGGTTTGATATTAGTGATCCATCAGTATAAATATGGAACCATTCGTGTTCTGGAAATTTAGTATGGATTGTCTGTAATGCCAATAGAGACACTAGTTGGAGTATTACTTTTCTTAACTTCTTCTGTCGGGTGTAAATAACATGTGATGTCTAATGTTTGTATCGGATTAACTTTAGATATGAAGTTTTCCTTTAAATTAGAAAGGTATATATTCTTCTTGATATCTTGAATTTTGGAAAGAAAGCTCTCCTGAGTCTTTAGTGTATGTGTAAAATTTCTCTTGTGCCAAGTATTGAATGGGAGTCTGATCAACTTTTCGTGTTGAATAAGAGCTGCTTTTTCTATTTCATATTCAATGGGGTATTGGTTGGTTAGTATTTCCATAGCTGCTATTGGTGTGGCTTTGATAACACCTGTAATTAATCTCAGACTTTGGTTTTGAAAGATTTGAATTGTTTTTTGTGTTTGCTGTTACAAGAACTTCGCTGCAGTAAGTAAATAATGGCTTTATATATACATTGTATGTTGTGTTAAGAGTTGCTCTGGAACATCCCCACTTCATTCCTGTTAGACGTTTTAACAGTGAAAGGCGCCTCTCTGCTCTTTGTATTACATTTTCTATTTGTTTGGTCCATGTAAGTTTGGTATCAAATGTAACTCCTAAATACTTTGCTTCCTTTGTTTCTGGTAATTATTGACCCTCAAAATTTAGTTTTATTTTTAGTGGTTATTTTCTTAGGTAGTTTGATTTTGTTGCATTAACAGTCATTAATTTTTATTTGGTCCACCTTTGTAATTTGGTTAAGGATTGTTGCATGGTTTTTTCTAGCTCTGTACTTTTGCTTTTTGGTTTTAAAGTCCACATTACTAAGTCATCAGCAAATAGTGCACACTTCACACCTGATTCTTGTATTTGTTGTGGCAGATTGTTAATAAATATATTAAAAAGTGTAGTGCTGAGCACTGCACCTTGTGGTAAGCCACGGTGTGCTTGTTTATATTTAGATATATTTCTTCCATATCTGGTAGTAATAAAGCATTGTGTTAGAAAAAGACAGCCATGATAACATTGTACCTTGTATCCCTATTTTTACTTTCTCTACTGGTAAGTAGGGGAAGTATTGTATTCCACCCAAAAATTTGATGTCGATATGTCACCGGAAATATATGCTTGAGGACCCCTGAATCCAAAAAAAAGCACTTTTAGAAAAAGGTCTGTGTGTGTCTGTGGACAGCATAACTCAAAAACGAAAAGTCGTTTAATAATGAAATTTGGTATTTAAGTTTAATGTCATTCAAGGATGAGACACAAAGAGTTTGATGAAAATAGCCCCACCCTAAACTACCCTTTACATGGAACATTTTTCGAAAATTTTCATTTTCTTGAAAATGGCTCTTAACGATTTTGATTAAAATGCCGTATGTTTGAGATATTTTGATGACAAATGAAATGTATATCTTGAATTTTCTGGCTATAGCCCCTGTAACCATATTTACTCTGGACGACTTTTGCATAACTGGTAAACCGTTAGAGATAGATTAAATCATACACTACAAAAATGTAGATCTGGCTAAAATACACAATTTATGCCTCAATAAATTTTCTTGTAGGGTGAACCATTTCAATGATATTCCTTGCTATGTGTGTGAGTTTCTGAAAACTTAAAGCTTTCATGAAATGGTACATCGTTGTTCATTTTCTTATATGTTAGGTGTGCAAAGAGAACGGAATCTCAAAGCTTTAAAAGATTTGACTATCGCACAAAGCCTACTGTATTCTAACATTCCCCTTGCACCTACAAGGAAATAAGCAATAAGATAATTTGTACAAATGTTTATCTTAACTAACACGAAGAAGATATAGGAATAAGAGTTTGTAAGAATAGTTAGTACAAGAGTAGAGAAAGTCATGTGAGTGCAACACATGAGATTTTTTTTTACTTTCTTTAGTAGTTTTGTTCTGCATATAGAATCATATGCACTTTGGAAATCAATAAAAACTGATACATTATCTTCTTTTGTATTGAAGGAGTCTTTGGTTTCTTGACTGAGAAGTAAGACTGGTTCATCTGCAGAGTGGAACTCTGAATCCAGCTTGACATGGGGATATTAAATTTTGTGATTCTAGAAACCAATTTAACCTGTTTGACACCATTCTTTCCATCACTTTTGCTATTATGCTAGTAAGAGCTATTGGTCTATAATTTTTTATTTCTGATGCTGTTTTGTCTTTCTTCAAGAGTGGGCAGTTATTGCTTTTTGCCATTCAGCAGGTACAGTGGTTTTCTAGGACAGATTGTAGAGTTTTAGTAGTTGTTTTGCTGTTTTTCCAAGGTTTTTTATGAACTCTGGATTTATGTGATCTGGTCCAGGAGACTTTTTGTTTTTTAGATTATTAATTGCAATGTTAAGTTCTTGCATATTACAATTTTGAAAAAAGATATTGCATTGAGTGTTAGGATCACATTCTCTTTCATGTTTCAAATCTTTCTTAAATTCTTTACGTTCCTTTTTATTGTTTCTGGTTACTTTATGTGAATTAGCATAATATTTATTGAATGTTTCGGCTATGACTGCATCATTTACTAATATTTTATTGTTGTGTATGATAGGTGTGCTGTTGTTTTCTTTCCTGTCCTTGACATTTTTATGAACTTCTGGCTTTTAGTATCATCTCTCCTATAATCCATTTTTTTCTAACAAATTGTTAAAGTGATTATCTTTAGCCATATTAATTTCTTTTTTTTTTCAGTGAGGCACTTTTCTTTCACCGTATTTGTGTATCCAATATGTTTTTTGTTTGTTCAGCTCTATTTCTAGCCATATACCTTTGCTTTTTCAGTTTTTCTAACTGGGGATTCCAAAAGGGTTTGAAATTTTTAATTCTTCCACAAGGAATATGTTTTTTTGCGGTTTCTAAAATGACTTTACAGAAATTTTTGTCCATATCATCTGGTTGGTCATGCAGCTGTGAGTTTGTTTGTTCTTTAAATTTATGTTCCAGTTGAGTTTTATATTTGTTCCAATCTGCATTTTTGAAGTTCCAATACAGATTCAGGTGACCTTGACTGTTATTTGTATTCTCTAGTTTTATATCAGCAATTACTGCTCTGTGACCAGAACTTGGATCTTCTATAACTTGTTTTTTAATTTTTGAAACAATATCTTTTGTAGCTAACAAGAGGTCTGGGTTACTGCCTGCTCCAGAGTAATGTATGAAGGTTGTGGGATCTTCTTTACTATAAATTAGTTCAAAAGTTGTGGTATTCAAAAATTCTTCCATTATCTTTTCATTTGTAATTTCAATATCTAATATTATAAGATTGTTATTTGAGCTGTCTGTACACTAATATAAACCGTGTTTTGTGCATTGAAAAATAAATTATTTGCTTTTAAGTAATTTATCATTTGCTTATTATTTTCCTTCATGTAGTACTCTAGACTTTGTAAGGTTTTATTATTGATGTATCATCAGTGTAAGAAATTATTTTTCCATTTTTACTTTCTCTACTACGTATTGTAAAATAGAGGAAGTATTGTATTCCACCCAAAAATTTGATGTCAAGATTTCACGAGAAATATGTTTTGAGGCCCTCTGAATCAAAAAAAAAAAAAAAAAACATTTTTAGAAAAAGGTCCTGTATTGAGTGGATTTTCTTTTCAACCATTTGCTCAAATGTCTGTCCTATGTGGATCTTCAAAAAGTTACTGAAAGGAATCAAATGCATTTCCTCTTTTGGAATAAAGCACAGTTTTGAGCTTATGTAAAGAGTTCCAGTTCAACATAGTGTTATTAAACGATGAATTCTTAACTTCTCCTTATATTGATGCAATTTTCTTATTTGAAATGTTGACAGTACTATCAAAGTGGAAAAAAGTTACCACTTCTGAGTGGTTTTCCTGTGGACATATATCGACTAATGCTGGAATGTTGGGATCTTGACCCATATAGGAGGAAAAAACCACAGGCCATCATGCGAGATATAAACCAGATATTGTATCAAGGTATTGTGCACTATTTTACAACAGAATTTATTGTCAAAATTGTTTTAAAACACTTTTGTCATACTCAGTAATACTAAAATAATTTGGACTGCTTAGAAATATTAATAGATTGTAAACTTGTGACAGTGCAACTGCCATGTATGTATTTTGAATGGATTTTTTCTACCTTCCCTAGTTAGACACAGTAACCTAAGATGCAAACCTGTAAAATGTGTTATCAGTAATATGGCTGTATGCAAACTCTTGGCTTTTTAAGTCAATATATTGATAGATATTTATCTTTTATAATTCAGAAGACAGTGTAATGTTTCCATAAAAGATTAGGTTTGGGTACAACATTTTAGTAACTTAGGTATTACCTCAGAATTGTTGTTAGCTAATGCTGGATTTTTGACAGTGAAGTCATTAATCCTCTTTCTCTCCAATATTTTTCACTGATGGAAATATTGAAGAGACTTAGCAGTAAATGTAACTGCTTTTTAGAGAGCACCATATTTTTATGTTTTGGCGGTCACATCGCTCTCTCACAACCCCCAGAATGTCTGGAGGACCACACCTCTAACTTTCAGGTAAATTTGCAAACTACTGGGTAATTTTAAATACTGCATTTCACTGCTGATTGTATCACAGACTCTAAGAGCTGTTGATTAAAAGAATTAAAGCACAGTTTTGCTACCTCAGAATTTGACATTGATATTATTTATGTATGTAAGTAAATTGTTTATTAATCCAGATATGTGATTGTAGTATGAAAATACAATCAATAGGGTTCAGATTTTTAGGTAAATACATATTTCATTTGCATCTTAATACGAACTTGAAAATAGTTTAATGTTCTGGATATTCGCACTGGAGCAAATATTTTAAGTTTTATTGCACATAAAAACACATATTTTCTGATTTATGTAAATAAATATTTTCTGATATTCATGTAAATTATACAAAAATTGCTTAAGGAAACTTCTGTATAAAATTTGTTTCACATATTTACATAAAGTCACATAAAAGCAGCAGTAGAATTATTTTTAACAAGTTGCATTCCAACATCTTTAATGCTCAATTACCCAGGTCATATGTCGCAAGATATTGATTATTGGAAGAACTGATAATGTCAGCTCTAGTCCCTTCATTTGGAAAAAATATAAACATCCTGCTTACTCAAACTTCATGATCCTGCTAGATAAGAACAAGGAATTCCTTCGCTGCAATATGCTTGATTAAGCATCTGTTATTGCTCAAATCCTCAAAGTTTATATAACCTAGTTGTGTTGTGTCGAGAAGTAACATCAATTTTGAGCTCACTTTGGATTAAACATACCTGAAGTGAAAAGTGTGTGTGTGTGTGTGTGTGTGTGTGTGTGTGTGTGTGTGTGTGTGTGTGGGTGGGTGGGTGGGTGGGTGGGTGGGTGGGTGGGTGGGTGTGTGTGCGCGTGTGCGCGTGTGCGCGTGTGCGCGCGTGCGCGCGTGCGCGTGCGCGTGTGCGTGTGCGTGTGCGTGTGCGCGCGCGCGCGTGTCCGCGCGCGTCCCCGCGCGCGTGCGTGCGTGCGTGAGTACGTGCGTGCGTGCGTGCGTGCGTGCGTGCGTGCGTGCGTGCGTGCGTGTGTGTGTGTGAGAGAGAGAGAGAGAGAGAGATTATACTGGTAAGAAAATTAGAAACGTTGTTACAGTACTGACCTGCCATGATATGACTGCTGCAAACTATGTGACTATTGCCAGATTATTTAATGAAACAATGCAGATATTGTGGCCAGATGGTGTATGATATGACAGTGTTTTGTTACTTTTTACTGATGCTGCACCATATATGAAAATCTGATGTGTTGCGCTCACATGACTTTCTCTACTCTTGTATTAACCATTCTTACAAACTCTTATTCCTATATCTTCTTGGTGTTAGTTAAGATAAACATTTGTACAATTATCTTATTGCTTATTTCCTTGTAGGCACAAGGGGAATGTTAGAATACAGTAGGCTTTGTGCGATAGTCAAATGTTTTAAAGCTTTGAGATTCTGTTGTCTTTGCACACTTAACATATAAAAAAATGAACAACAATAATGCATTTCACGAAAGTTATAAGTTTTCCAAAACTCACACACATAACAAGGAATGTCTCCGAAATGGTGCACCTTACAAGAAAATTTATTTAGACATAAATTGTATATTTTAACAAGATCTACATTTTTTGTATAGTATGATTTGGTCTATCTCTAATGGTTTACCAGTTATGCATAAGTCATCCAGAATAAATATGACTACAGGGGCTATAGCCAGAAAGTTCAAGATATACATTTCATTTGTCATAAAAATATCTCAAACATATGACATTTTAATCAAAATCGTTAGAGCCATTTTCAAGAAAATCAAAAATTTCGAAAAATTTTCCATGTAAAGGGTAGTTTAGGGTGAAGCAACTTTCTTCAAAATCTTCATGTCGTATCCTTGAAAAGACATTAAACTTAATACCAAGTTTGGTTTTTAACAGACTTTCCATTTTTGAGTTATGCTGTCCACAGACACACACACACACACACACACAGACCTGTTTCTAAAAATCCTTTTTTTTTTTTTTTTTTTTTTTTTTTTCTTTTTTTTTTCAGGAGGTCTCAAAATATATTCTGGTGAAATCTTGACATCGAATTTTTGAGTGGAATACAATACTTCCCCTCTTACCAGTAGAGAAAGCAAAAAAGGTAGCAGCAGGTCATGCAGTTAATTATCCTCAAATAATTAATGTTGCATATGTTGTGCATGGCTTGCATAGAATACGTAAAGAAATGAGAGCCATGTATCCTGACATTGACAAATTGATTTCTAATGAGAAAAAGTGTTCATCAAGTCACCTAAAAGGACTGAAATTTTCAGAACAAAAATCCAAACACTCTGCTCCCACTTCACTTGTGGTGACCCACAGGTGAACATGGTTGACTGTGGTTCAACACTATCCAGGAAGCTTAGATGATTTTGCTGCAGTCATAAATGAACTAAATTGTAAATATGCCAGTTCAATTAAAATTCTTCAAGAATTTTTAAGTGAGACTATGTTAAGAAATTAATTAGCATACATTTCCACAAATCTTGTGATTGCATAAAGAAACTTCTTGTGACGTAGAGCGATCAGTTTCAAAATTCAGTATACTTCCTCATAACAATCGTCAATTTTTTGGGATGGAAAATTTGAGGAGACCTGTGGTTCTATATATAACTCCATAGTACTTGATGAATTCTTCCAAAAATAATGTGTGGTGAGCACCACATGCATGTTAGCTCAGCCATTCAGATCTTAAAAAAGTATTTTTGTTTTGGCACATAAAAAATAAATATTTCTCAAGTTTTTAGTACCTAAAAAATCTGAGCTGTACAATAAATGTTGGACACATCAAAATGAAACAAGCATACAAATTAAGAAATATTAATAAATATTACTGACTAAAATTGCACTTATTTTTTGTAATTAGTGTTAATTCCATACATGAGCAAATCGATTATTTGCATCATTAGTATGTTGAATGTTTATATTGTCATTATCATTATGGTACTAGATAACAGATTCTTCACTATTGTATTACCAACTATTTGAAGCAAAACAAATTATATACAGAATCAATCAGTGGTATATATTCCATCAATAAATTTGTTTTGCTTCCAGTTGTGTGTAAAACAATAGGAAAGAATCCATCACTTAGCAGCCATAATGTTAACAACAGATGAAGGTGGGTATCATCTAATGTACTGCATATGACAATAGAGTCATTAGCAGTCTGGCCTCCCAGTATTTTGAGGTGATGACATCTTCAGAGAACACAGCAGGGCAGGGTCTAAGATATACACTGTCCATGATTTTGTTGGAGTCACACAGGGTGCAAAGTGGAGATTTTAAGATGTTTATTCTATGAAGATGATGTGCCAGGCACTTGTGGCCAGTAGTCATTCTGAAAAGGGCTGCCGCTGATCTTCTTGGAATGCAACTGATGCTTGTTTATTCATCATTCAGGGACTTCCAGTTCTTATTGATTGCAGCAATTTCTTTTCTGCATTTGTCTGAGTTTCTAATTTTGATTTTAATATAATGTTTAATTGAGTTATATGAGATGTTATTCACTTTGGCTTGTAAAATTTCGGATACTTTCTTTGCTAGTTGGTCAGCTACATCATTCCCCGTCATCCTACAGTGTGATGGTATCCACAGTAGAGCTAATTCTTTGCTGGAGTTCTGTAACTGGGAGGTAAACCTGTGACATTCTTTTGTGTCCACTGTGTTTGAATTCAGAATTGCTTGGATAGCTGCTTTGGAATCAGTGAGTATTACTCTGTTGAAGTTGCTAGTTCTGAATGTTAGGTTTTCAAGAGCACATCTTATTGCCTCTATTTCATCATCAAAATTTGTAGTAAATGCTCCGACATGGTTGCCGCTGATGACCTAGAAGTTGAGCACCCTTAAACCAAACCAAACCGACATGGTTGTAGAATGAGAATGTGCTTGTGCAGCTATGATTCAGGGGGATAATTACAATGTATGGTTTCTATTATCGCTCCACCCTTAGACCCGCACTTGCTGTAAACACAAGTCAACAACAGTAACCCGCGATACGCCGAAACCAAAGCACACCACAAAATCTAGTACCTTAAATATTGGCGATTATCTGTGAGTTTTCAGGATGTATGATAACCCTGGTAAAGACTACTTGAATGTAACACGATATCAGAGCTATTCTTAAAATTGCTGAGTAAATATCGATCTATTGCATCATGAGTCCACGTGGTGCTTGTTCGTGTTAGTCGTAGCCGATACGACACATCAGGTTATTGCGGAGGGATACAAGGTGCGGATCTAAGGCTGGATGGAGTATAGGCTTATTTGTTTAAGGTTGACATTGCTGTTACAAGCTTTCTTGTCATTATCAACAGAGCAAACATTCAACATACTGATGATGCAAATAATTGTGAAGCATGTCTGAAATATAGTAAATAATTAAAAAATATAGTTAAGTTTCAGTCACTAATATCTATTAATATTTGTTAATTTATGTTGCTTCAGTTGTTTAGTTGTAAACGCATTGCAGCACTAACAAAAGTAAGAAATCTGAAACAAAGTATCAATTTACATTGAGTAAGAATATATCATACAATATAAAAATTTGTACACATATGAAAGGTAGCTATTTACAATCACTTACTAAAAGTCTTAAACAGAGTAAAATAATTGGCTAATTAAATGTGTCTTTAGAGATAGTTTTAAGACTTTTTGAAGGCAGTTGTATGTCTTTGTACTAGAATCTAATGTACTTTTTTGGTACAGGAAGGTGTTATGTGGATAAACATATAAATTTTATTGATGCACTGAGTTACTTTATAAAGGGTGAACCTGTATTATTGTTTGATTTTTGGACAAACATTATTATTTTAAATATGTAGATGTAAGGAACGTGAGGATGCCTAGCTTTATAAATAGGAGTTAACAAGATATTTTTGGTTACACCTACCATGGCTTGACTATTTTCTTTTATGTTATAAAACACGCCTTACATCTGGCTGACTCTTTCCAGAACATTATACCATATCTTAGAAAGAGTGGATGCATGCAAAGTAAGCCATTCTAATGCTCTTCTCCCTTGTTCACCATGCTAGAATGCTTATTAGATTGTAGGCCATGCCTAGTTTTCTGTTTATGTGAGTTTCCAATTTTAAATTGCTTTGGGCCCAGATGCCAAGAAATTTGCTAGTTTCTTTAACTTGGTAGGTCATATGACATGATGAATGACATGGGTCAAATGATGGAGTTCCATGAAACTTAAAATTACATGACATTTGTCTTCTTGAGATAAGGGAAAACCCTGGGAAAAGCCTGTTAGGATAACTCATCCTAATTGATATTCAGGACCTCTTGAATGTGAATCACATGCTATCCCCATGCAACACGGTGGACTGACTGAATATTGTCCTGCGGCACCAGGCTGCCTGTCAAGTGGCCACTGGGGTCGCTGCATGAATCTGAGCCCTTCTTTTGCAGAACCATTGCCTATGCAGACCAATAGCCATTGTGTGCTGCCTTCCTTCTCCTGGAGGTTCGTTTTGCCTGTTTCCAGTAAGTTCAGCTTCCAGAACTTTCCCTTTTTATCTGGGGCATATATAAGGAGTTAACCATTGCCCAAAAGTCTGTTGAGTTGAGTCATGTCAGAATTGACAGTGAAACTGAGCAAAGAGTGAACAGTTTTTTAGTAGACAGTTTACAGTGATAGTTCAACTGAGTGCGATGGATAGTGTCGAGTCCATTCCAGTTATAAGTTGTGACTCACCAATTCAATTGTGATTCCATTCAACTGATCAATTATGTTTTGTTCTGAGTATGTACAGCAGTATCCTAAGTGTAACATTTGTGCTACACCAAGCACCTAAGGGATAAATAAAGGGTGTTTAGTACTAATTGGAGTTCTCACTTGTTACATTGGTGTCAAGAGTGGGATCAGATGTCACTTTAGAGGAAATACTTCAACAGTTACTAAGTGAAGTGGTGACCATGAAATCTGAATTGAAGAATGTAAATTCTCGAATGAAGGAAATGAAGAGGGGAAATGAAAATTGTAAATTCTGGAATGAACAAGTTGTTGAATTTAGACAGTGAATTTAACAATGGAGAAAATGGGGATGAAAATGGGATTACAATGGAGAAGAACTTGGAAAACATGGAAATGCTCAGGATGAAGTTTTTTTTGTTTTTTTAATTAAGTCCTCCAACATTGTGTCATATTGGATGAATGAATGAAATAAAATGGGTGAAATGATGCTCAAATGAGCCTGAGCTCCATGGAACACCCAGATGAAGTCAGAGCTATCGACCATAATGGACAAACGACTGTCCGGCATGGAGAAACATGTGGAAGAGCTTGATGGTAAGATGAAAGATGTTGGCCAACACATTCACATTCTGAAGGACTTCAGGGAATGGCTTAGCATGCTGGAAGGAAGAGTTAATGGCAGCACTAAGGAATTGAATGCCATGAAGGACTCATGCTGGTTGCAAGAACACCTTTATAGGTTTTGTTAGTGCCAAAGTGTTCATGTGCTTTGAAATGTCTTGAAGACTGTGTACCATGATATTGGATCGTTAATAAACCCTTTATACTATAGGTTGAATCTCAGACCTACAAACAGTTAGTGGATGGCCACCATTACAGCTTGCATTGTATGGTTTCCTCCTAAGTTTTTGCATATATGTGACATCCTCAGATGCGTGCATTATTGTTGATTGATGTGTGTATAGAATTGTAGCTGTATCTCAGAAAGTGTTGTATTTCTAGCCTATTCTTCATTATAGAATCTTCATTTGATGAAGAGGTTATATTCAATGAGTGCATTTCGGCTAAGTTTGTGTTTCTGTTGAAAATGCTGTTTTGTCAGAAATACTTATGTTAGCGAATCCTGGGTAGGTCCAAAATTATCCTGAGTTAACAAGTACTGGTTTAAGAACATTATGTTGCCTCCTTAAAGTTCGCTGGAACCACCCACCCTTCTTTTTAAATGATAATGTTTTCAAGCATATGTGTGTACAGTGATGGAAAAAATGATTGAGCGCATTAACAGAGCACAAATTTTAAGTTCCACGTCGTGTAGCAGTACAGTTTACATATACATACTCGCAAATACAAATGCGAGTGGTGATTCAAGACAGCCTATTTTAGTGTCCAATAGATGATAATATATGGAACAGAGACTATAAATAAACTCAGCTGCATATTGGAATATCAACTTGTGTAATAAACTATGCTACCACATGACGTGGAACTTAAAAATATTCTGCTCTCCTAATGTGGTCAATCATTTTTTCTATGGCTGTACACTAACTACGATGTCCTGAAGAATTATTGCCAATTACACTTGTATTACTACTAGTTGTGCAATTGAGGAATATATCGATATATTTGCCTGCATTTCTACCAAGACCCAGGAATTTTGGATATAGGCCCAGTACTTTTCGGGAATGTTGTTAGCTAATGCTGGATTTCTGACAATGAAGTCATTAGTCCTCTTGCTCTCCAATATTTTTCACTGATGAGTGGGGCACTAGAAGTGTCCGGGCATATTTGAAGGTGGGAATGTGACAACATACATTTTAAAGCTATATTTAGGTTCTCCAAACAAACATTCATGAACATCTTGCACATGGTGGAGCTGCAGATTAAAAAACTTACTGCACAAAGTACATATATCCATGTTGGCATAAAATCAGCTGTTGGTTACACAGAACACCAACGCTTTGTTGACTAAGCTTCATTATTACACAACAGGAGCCTTTCAGAATGTGATAGATCGTATTCATGTTTACAGATGTGCAGTATTGAATAATAAGATGCATGAGCCCCAGCGTTGCATGAATGAGGTTACAACACATAAATATGCCTCAAAGTCAAGGCAATTATTTACAAACTTTGAAGCAAGTTTTCTAGGATTAGTATTTTCTCCAATGCTATAAACTATAGTTATGGAAATTCAAAGGCCTGGTGGAAAGTGAAATGTTCAGAAACAGGACAGGTTACCATTCTATGGAAGTCCAAGCAGTCTGCATTCTGAGGACATAGTTGCGTACCTCAATTTGTAACTGCATCCATGACTATTTTATACTCTTCTTATTTTCTGAAATTAATGCAGACAATATTATGTTATTCCTTTCAGAGACAAGTTTATTTCTATTCCTTTTGTTCTACATTTTGGCTTGCAGAAAATACGAAACGACTTTATCAACACAATCAGAAGTGCATCCTGTATGTGTGGTAGCTGTTAGTTGCAGCAACATCACATGTCTTACAAGATAATTACATATGCCAATTACATCGGATCAGCCGTGTTGCTGCTTCTCTCCGTGAAGAAGGAAATGGTTAATAAATCCATAATAATGTCATTCTTGCAACAACCAGGCTTCAATAGTTTGTTGATTCATTAACTGTAGAAGGTAATAGCTATTTATGGGGTAGTCTTCTTGTAACCCAGCATCAAGGATTTAAAGGTCGAGGTGCCAGGATGCAACACAATACCTGTGCGCTTCAAGCTATCCAAATATGATGGGTCATCAACTTTTGAAGTCTTCCAATGACAATTCATAGCGTTGCAGCCCATAACCAAGGCTAGCAGGGGAGGAAATCTCACAGTGTATAGCCATCCTCCAGGAATTGGTACTAGAAATTTTGAATGTGATGTTGACAATGGCAAGGTCCAAAAACATCTGGGAGGCTCTTGAAAACTGGCTTGGGAACCATCGCTTGGGCTTGGCTTATCATAGCCAGTTGTCAAAGCTGCAACAGCCAGGGGAGATACTGTGAAGGTGTCTGCTCCTTTGTCGACAGGATGTGTGTTATCGATATATGACATGTTTGATGGTCGACAATTACAAGACATCCATAAAGTGCTGCGGCCACATTGATGATAAGGGTGGTCAAGGTAGCAATGACTCTCACCATAAAGACCTGGAGTATCTGGTACAGAGGTTCAACACAGGGACGTTGACAGAAATCTCTAAGAGGTGTGTGTTGGGGTGTGGCTACAGAGGGCATTTACTAAAAGGCTGTTCAAGTTGAAGAGCAAGTGCTGCCAGAGCACAGACAGTATAGTGCAGGCCTGAGAAGGAAGCTGCAAGTGATCATGCTAAGTGCTACTGCCACCATGGAGAATGGGAGCATTCAATACGACAGGGACAGAGAATCAACCCAAGTATGTCTACAAATATCTTCTAGTGGTGTGTATTTGGGATGTGGCCTGCCAGGATATCTGCTGAAAGACTGTTTAAACCAAGTCAATGAGTGTCAGCAGTGTTTTTGGGGATGTGGCCAGCCAGGACACCAAGTGAAGGGCTGTCTGCAACCAAGTTGGCTATCATATGGTAAACAAATAAGGACCAGTGAGGGGCACATTAGGCTGTTGCCACCGTTTCCTTGAGCAACAGTGTGTACCTTGAACAAAAAAATAATTGACAAACTCATTGTGGACCACTGGATACAAGGAAAGCTGTGCTGGATGCTAGTGAACACAAATGCAGTTGTGGCGATAGTCAGACCTGGCATGACGGAGGACTTGCTGTCAAGGAAACTGGATCAGTCCTACTATATAATGACAGCATCAGGCAACACCTTGCTGTGGAGAGAAAGGTCTTGCTGGGTT
Source organism: Tenodera sinensis (assembly GCA_030765045.1). Classification (NCBI taxonomy): domain Eukaryota; kingdom Metazoa; phylum Arthropoda; class Insecta; order Mantodea; family Mantidae; genus Tenodera; species Tenodera sinensis. The sequence continues at coordinate 127,276,549 of CM060963.1, forward strand.
GATACTTTGCATAAGGGTCATCCCCAAGTCCAAATTTAGGACCTCTGACACCCCTGGGCAAAAAAACATTTGCTACCCCCCCCCCCCCAACTTGCAATACATATATTACTTAAATTTTCACAACATAGAAAATGGTTTCACTAGTTTGGATACTTAAGTATGAGTGGCAAACAGGATAAGTGAGGTTATTAAAATTCAAGTAGGAACATCTTAATAGAAAGAACTTAAACTAAAGAGGCATCAGCCCCTATTTGATGTCAAAACATATACTGTTTAAATAACAAGAGGCTTCCTCCTTGCCCTGTCATTTGCAAACAAATTTATGAGTTCGTTATAGTCCATTTTCACTGGTAAGTCAGATTCAATTGCAAGAACACCAAGATAATTAAGACGATCCTTCACTTGTGATGTTCTTAAATAATTATTTATGCATCTTAGAGCAGAAAATGATTTCTCAGTTGAGCAGTTGGAAGCAGGAGTGCTCAAGTATATTTGTAGAGCTATGTTTAAATTTGGGTAAACACTCTCTAGACAGTTACCTTACAGCTGTGTAGGAGAGTGCGTCGAATTTTCATTCTTTTCTATGTAGCTTTTGAAGTGTAAGCATTCAAGTACAAATACTGAATCAAGATCCAAACTGTAGACTTTCTGAAGTCTGGATGATGCTTCCTGAATTTCAAGTGGACTAAGCATCTTCAGATTTGTCAAAAACATAAATGGTTCACTGAATTCCTTGTAGGAAGAAACTCTGTTGTTCAGTTCTTCAATCAATTTATCCAGAATCAAAAGGAACTTGATGTTTCATGTCTATGCTTTGTTTTTTGGTGCAGCTTTCCAGTAATTTTGCCGCCCCCTAAAATGTGCCGTCCTGGGCAGTTGCCCGGTTTGCCCTTACGTAAATACGGCCCTGGTCATCCCTTATGAGAACATTTGTTTCACCAACAAAGATTAGAGACTTAGCATATGGATCATCCATACTGTAGTTGTTGATGAAGAGCAAAATTAGTATAGGACCTAGTATGGTTCCTTGTAGCACCCCATAATAAGTTGATGTGATCTATAGCTCTTTAATTGGTATTTTCTCTCTACTTATTTTCAGTGAGTTGCTTCCTGTTTCTCAAGTATGAGTTAATCCTGTGTGGGGCAGCCCTCTAATTTTATTCAGTTTTTATGGTTGATTGTGTCGAAAGCTTTTGATAAGTCTAAGAATATGGTTCAGATATGTTCTTATTCATTTAAGGTTGTGAGGAATTCACATGTAAAGGAGAATATTTGCTGATTCAGAAGCTGCTCAGAAGCTTCCTAGAATAGCTTTCCCAAAATTTTTGAGAATACAGACAGTATTACAATGAGTCAATAATTTGACATACTATTTTTAGCCCCTTTTTTGTTTTGGTTGTCACAATAGCTGTTTTGAGACAGGCATGAAAAATTCCACTGCATAAAGACATGTAAATATGTTAAAAGTTGAGCAATTAGATGGGCATATTTTTTGGAAAGTCTGATATTCCTACTGAGCATTTTGGTTTTAGATCCTTTATTGTATGTAAAATTTCTATTTCAGTTGTTGAGACCAGGTACATTGAATTTGAAAGGTAAAATCAGAACTGAAAAATTCAATGGTGTAGCCAGGATTGATACTGAGGATTTGAATTGAGGTATTTAATGTCATACTGGCATTTTGCCATGGTGGCTCAGTGGTTAAGAGCAGCTGTGCTTACAGTGGAAGTTCCATGGTTCAAATCCTGGATGTGGCATTGAATTTTTATTTCTGATTCTACCATGGTTTGTGTATGTTAGAACAATCAGCAATCAACCATTATCATATGGAAACTTATGCATTTGTTCCACTCTTGTTTTGTTCTTAGTTTTAAGTTTGAAGCCTTTTGAAAACATATGTTTGCATCACTTAACATTGCTGTAACCATCCTCAAATAATTTGTATAATGTTAGAGAAAATTTAACCAAAGATAGGATTGTTTGTGTATGTTATTGACAATAACCTGTAGATCAGCTGTAGATCAGTTAAAAAAAGTTTTGACTTCAAAGCACATAGATTTAAAGTTAAACCCGTGGCACTGCAGTCCATATCAGACCAGGGCCTGCCAACCCAACTGCCGGCCTTATACCCACATACGTAAGGTAGAGGTGGGTAATCATCCAACCGATACGGGGAGGAGATGTGGTCAGCATCTCGACACCCCAGCTGGAAATTTTGCTTTCATGACCAGGGCCGCTTACCTATCGCAAGCTCCTCAATTTCCTCACGATGCTGAGTGTGCACCAGTCCTATATCCGGGACTTAAAATCTGCACCCCCAGGGGCGGAATCAAACCCGGGCTGCATTCTGTGGCAGGGAACCAAGGCATGAGGCCCTAGCCCACTACGCCACGGTGCAGGACTACATAGATTTAGTGTCATATAATTAAATAGAGTCACATGTTGCTAAATAAATTTAAGAGAGTTTTGCATTGTTTAAAATTAAAGTGACACAGCTACTTTTATTTCAAATCTGTACCAATGCCTTGAAGCAAAAGATGCATAGTGACTTGTGTGGCAGAATTTTGTCTAACCTAACAAGTCTTTAACAAATTTTAATGGCCTCTAGCTCGATAACAAGAAGTTTATGGGTAGACATACTGTAAATGAAAATACTCAAATAGAGTCCTGAATCATGCTTTAAAATCATTCAGGTGTTATTCCAACTCACTCACGCTGTATAAGCAAGGGAGAGAGAGCTTACATTGGTTTTAACCGTTTGAGCTGGGATGCTTCCCATGTAAGCTCGATTTCCTTAACAGGAATAACATTATATAATTAGTGGTCTGGGTCTTCCTTTTGCACGTCACATAATCTAAAATTATCTTGCAATTGAATTTTGAGCAAATACAGCTGTAAGGTTCATAAGTTTCTCTTATCCTTGGATATTGTCGTGATGTAAGAACGGTAGCCACAGTTAAAATAATCCTCATAAATATTGTCCAATATTTGGTCATCAGTGCAATGAAGCACACTGGGTTGTGATATTTTTGGATGTGAAGGTGTGTATTTTTTTTTTACTTGCAATTCCTTCATTTGCTGGAGAGGATGTTCCAGAACTGTTGAAATTCTCTCATTTTGCTTTATTGTATCACTTCCAGAATCATGCCTAAGTTTGAATTTAGTTTTAGAATAAATAGAAATAATTGCCAGGTAGTGATAATCCTCTCTCTTTGAGATTGACTATAGCCCAAATTGAGAGTGTGTTTATGCAAGCTGCATTCCAGCCTATTGATATGTTTCTTGTGATAAGGAAGTAAGTTACTTTATTCATAGTGAGAAAGGGTTCTCCTTGATATAATAGTTTTAATTGTGCTTAATTTTTGAAAATGTGATTTACATAATCATCAGTTATTTTCTAGCATGTGTTAGTAGCATTCTTGTTTACATTGGGGCTGTCTTGGATTTAATGATTTCAAACTTATTCTTTATTAAAATGATTAGCATATTTGACATTGAAAGCTATGTATCTCTCAAAAGATGTCTGCACTTCTTTTTACAGTTTTTAACTCCAGACGTGTACAAGTATATGCATCTCCAAAGGTTCTACGAAGTTTAAGTAACTCAACCGCAGATAATAGTATTTCAGATTCAAATGCTAGTCTGTTTTCTGGAGCAACAGGTGAGTTATATAACCACAATCAGGGGGGAAAAAAGAAAAGGAAAATTCTTTAGCTGTTAAGTGGGGCTACAGGTGCTTCTTTGAGGACAAAGAAAGAGAATGGTACATAAATAATAAATGAAGTATTAAACAAGACTGCCAAAATTCACGATACAAAGAAAATATGGTCAGTAGTAAAATGCTTGTACAGGAATGGGTTGAGAGATAATAATGTCCAGAATAATAGTGTGCTCATTTTAATGCAGTAGTAGGTCAACATATGTATATACTTAGAGCAGTACTACCTTTGCTTTGGTGCCAGCAAATTAATAATGACTTAGATAAGGAAATATTATTTATTTCATTCATTCATAAATAAATTTAGATAAGGAAATCGCTGATGCATAATTTGGTGATCAAATCAAAACACTAAAGGCAAGCAAAGTAATTGGTATTGACTGTACTCCAGGGGAATTTTTAATGCAGGGGACGGATGAAACCATACAAGATTTTTAAAACTATTTTTAAAGGCTTTACTTACCAATTTTATGAAAGAGGATCCAAAGCACTACTGAAGAATGTGCTATTTGCCCACTGTTATGTTCATGGACTTATCCTAGTTATACTGCAATCACTGCAATTCATAAAGGAATGTAAAATACATTTCTTGGCACTGAATGATTCACGTTCATTTCTACATTCTCTACCACATAGATACTAAGTAACGAAGATATTACACCTTACCCAAAAATTGGATACCTAGATTTCACTAGAAATACACATTTTGATATACCCTAAATAAAAAAATCATTTTTAGAAAATTATTCTGTGTCTGTGACCAGCGTAACTCAAAGTCAGTTAAATACCAAAATTAGCATTTAACTGCAGCATCTTCCATGAATGCAACATGAAGATCTTGAAGGAAATTTCCCACCACAAACTACCCTTTTTTATATGGAAAAGCTTTTAAAAATTTTGTTTTTCTCTTAAATGGCTCTATGATTTTGATTAAAATACCATGTGTTCAATATATTTTCACTGTAAATGAAATATATATCTTGAATTTTCGGTGAATAGCCTCTGAAGTCATATTCATTCAGAATGACTTGTGTATAACTGGTAAACCGTAAAAGATAGGCCAAATCTTACTGTACAAAAAAAAATGCATAATGCATCTCATTAAATGCATAAGTTAAGTCCAAATACATTTCGTTTTTTTGTGGAGTGAACCATTTTGGAGATATTCCTTGTTATTTGTGTGAGTTTTGCAATACTAAATGGAAGGGCCGTTTGCGTACCACCTGGGTTCAATACCAGGGACCTGTATGTGGCATTCGTGGTGGATGAAGCAGCATCTGGGCAGGTTTTCTCTGGAGTCTCCAGTTTTCCCCACCACTCATTCCACCAATTTCTCCATCATCGCCTTTCTATTCATTGATTTGTCAACCTCTTCCTTATTCTCATATCTGGTGCCTGGCTGACTACCCACTTCCAGGTCTTCACTCTGTCCGGTCTATAGGCTCCTTTGCTCCCCAAAAGGCATCTGACCCTAGGCACTGACTTGTAAGTCCTGCATAAGGGGAAGTTAAACAGGTAAAGAAGAAGAAGAAATGGAAGGTTGCTATTCACTTTTTTATCTCTTGGCCATACAAAGAGAATGGAATTTCAAAGCCTTCCTATAGTGACCAGCTTTAAAAGATTTGACTGTTGCTCAAAGCCTACTGTATTCCTATATTCCGCTTGCACCTACAAGAAATTTAGCAATATGGTAATGTCTGCAAAGCTATCTCAACTAATATGAAGAATATAGAGGAATAGGAGTTCGTAAGAATAGTTAGTACAAGAGTGAAGAAAGTCAGATGAGTGCAACACATCAGATTTTTATTTAATACATGGTTGTTGCAGTTTGATACATTTATTATAACTACAAAAAATAGCAAAATAAAGAATTTGCTATTTTGCCAAACAATTTGTTTTATGTAAAGGTGGCGGCGCCGTGGCCGAGCGGTTAGCGCGCTCGCCTACCACCTAGGCGGCCCGGGTTCGATCCCAGGGACCCGCATGTGGTATTCGTGGTGGACGAAGCGGCGTCAGGGCGGGTTTTCTCCGGGTACTCCGGTTTCCCCCGCCATCTCATTCCACCAGTGCTCCATCTTCATGTATCATTAGTGTCACCGCCTGTGGTGCCGTAGTAGTAAAAGCGGGCGTTAAACACTACAACAACAACATTATGTAAAGGTTTTTAAAATAAAATACAAAGAAGTTTTAGAGGTAGAACTGGAGCTTAAAAATTCAATACCACAGCTGGGATTTGAACCACAGACCTTCTGATTACCAGGTGACTGCTCTAACCATTAAGCTACTGTGACAAACTGCCAAAATGGCATTGCCAGGACATAAAGTACTTGCAATAGTAAGTCACCATTGGGGTAATTGTCTCTGATGTGAGACTGCCTTTGAGGTTTACCAGGAAAAATACGAACTGGTTAGAGAATTCAAAGCCCTTTTGGCAGATTTTCACAGTAGCTCAATGGTTAGAGCAGCCACCTGGTAAGCGGAAGGTCTGTGGTTCAAATCCCAGCTGTGGCATTGAATTTTTAAGTTCCAGTTCTACCTCTCAAACATTGCCCACACACAGCTTGTGTGTTTAAAAACACCAACACTAAGTTTGTTGGCATAAATAAATAATAATTACAAAGAAGTTATTTATTTTTATTTATTTTAAACATTTGAAACACTAATTAAGGAAAATGAAGCTATTAACAGTGAAGCAGCAAGATTCTAAAGTAAGAACAAATTAGAAATTAAATACTTCACTTATCTTAGTAATGTTGCAAGTTCAAGAACTTGCAACATTACTAAGATAAGTGAAGTTTTTAGTTTCTAATTTGTTCTTACTTTAGAATTTGAAACACTATTTAAAGTAGAACAAGTTTTATAGGTACAAATAAAAATATGGAACTAATAGGTTATATAAAGTATGAAACGAAAATATGATATAAAGTATACAGATTGTTTTTACAAATATATAGAGAAAATAATCTTTTAACTGCAAAAACTGCAAGTAACATAGGAATATTGATATGTTAGAAATAGTTCAGTCTATAAAATTTTACTTAAAAATCTCTACTTGTAGCAGCAATCCATTACATCACAAAAAATATTTTTTTCCTTGATTTTTTTATAACAAACATTTACAATTTCTGCAAAGTTAGCTTTTGAAAATCATATCATTACCATTTGCTGATAGACTCATTTTTCCTGTCTCAAATTTTTTACCCTATTCTTTTGCTCCTCAAATTCTCCTGCCCCTCAAAACATGGCACTCTGAGTGAATTCCCAGTTGACCCTTTGGTAAATTGGAGTATGTTTATAAGTGTGTGTCTAAATCATGGGTGCACAAACAGCGCTCTTTGAGCGCGAACGCTCGGTACGAGCAGGCGAGCCACAATGACAGCTCGTAGAGCGCTGACTGTGTGATAGAGAAGGATGACGTAGCGCAGTTTTAAAACAGCAGTCTAGTCACTAGTCACTAGATTCTAGTGGACTGTGTGTTGTGTGTAGCCGGTTGCTAACGCTCCCTGCTTATTTATCCTTCTATAATGGAGGAATCCAAAAGGCGGAAAAGTGACCATCAGGCAAATACTTTCAATGTTGCGTGGGAAAGCGATTACTTTTTCATAGCAGCTGGAACAAATTCTCAGTGCCTTATATGTCAGAAAATTTTGAAAGGTAGAAAAAAGCATAATATAATGCGTCACTACGACAAAACGCATAAAGATGTTTACAGTGAGCTTGTTGGTGAAGATCGCTGTAAAAAGGTTCAAGAGTTGAAGGATGCATTGTTACATGAGGTAGGTTGGAATTCATAATACTTTATTACTAGTGGAGTTAGTTTCCATTATTATAATATCACAAAAACATGGAAAATTGTGAATGTGAATATGTATTTATTTATTATTTACAGGAGTGTGGTGAATCAACAGTGTTTAATGAGGCAATGCTGCGCATAAGTTACAAATTGTCATATAATATTGCACTAGCAAGTAAGCCGTTTACTGAAGGCGACTTTATAAAACAATGTATGATTAATGCTGCAGAATTATTGTGCATCAGTTTGAATCGATCCCACTCTCACGTACCACAGTTGCTCGCCGCATCAGAGACATGGCACAAGATGTGCAGCTTCAACTCATACAAACGGCAACACAGTTCGTGGCATATTCTTTAGCACTCGATGAGTCAACAGATGCATCTGATACGGCCCACCTAGCTATATTTGTGCGTGGTGTAGACAATAATCTCCACGTTACAGAAGAATTATTGTTAGATTTTGTCCCATTAAAAGACACTACTACAGGCGAAGATATTTTTCACAGTGTTGAGGATTCTTTAAATGCCATTGCACTACCCTGGGATCGCCTGGTATCCGTAACAACAGATGGAGCTCCGGCAATGTGTGGCCAACGTTCAGGGTTTGTAAGTTTCGTTCGGGAAAAGGTTAAAAATGCTGGTGGCTCTGATGTGATTGGAGTCCTTTGTCTCATTCATCAACATGTTCTCTGTTCCAAAGTAGCAAAGCTTGGTACTGTGATGGAAACAGTGGTAAAACATATTAATTATTTAAAATCACATGGACTCACACACCGACAGTTTCAAGAATTTCTCCGTGATGTCGACGCAGAGTATGGAGATATTCTCTATTATTGTGCGGTCCGGTGGCTAAGCAGAGGTAAGATGTTAGAAAGATTTTACCATCTTCGTGAAGCCATTTGTCAATTTCTTGAAATGAAGGGGAAACCCGCACCAGAACTCAGTGATCCTGCCTGGGTAGCCAACCTTGCATTTCTTGTGGATATTACTGGACACCTCAACAAATTAAATATTT